>JAESUZ010000174.1:2012500-2612500 GCA_017311185.1 Proteles cristata cristata | reverse complement strand
GGAAGGCATAATCAGAGTTTTAAAAGCAAAGGGGAGGGGGAAGCCAGAAATCCAACTGCGCTTAGGAGGCAGATGTGTTTGCAGAGAATGTGGGAGGTGATTAGGGCTTTAAAAGTGGACAAATGTAAGGGATCCCGGAGCGCAGAGGGAGAGGGAGAGCGGGGCGGTGGCTGCCGGCACCGGGGCGCCTCCTGGCATCCCCCACCCCCACCACTGCGTGGAGCCCCCGGGGAAGAGCCCCCACCTTGACTGGGGGGGACAGGGGTCTTTGTCTCCGCAGGCGGCCACGGCGGGGCCTAAGCCGCCCCATCGTGGAGCTGTGGCCGCCCTTAAGAGTTAAATCATGTTGATATACAGGAAGGAAATGAAATAGACGAACTCACTCCTCTTTTCTTCCTACGGATTTTTCTTTTTTATTCTGAAGATAGAATTACTGTTTGTAAGCATCTGAAAGTCATTAGAGGCCCTGCAGTCTGTCAGGTGCCGACACAAGAAGCTGCTGAAACCAAACGGGTGCCTGCACCGAGGGCTGGGAATTTGTCATGTGCTGATGAGCAGTTATAATAATATATGAGCAAATCACAAGCATTCTGCAAATTAATCAAATTTTTTTCCCCTTCTCCCTTGTCTCTGGGAGAGTGGCTTTGCAGGCAGACGTAGGTGAAGCAGTTTTACTCACAGATGGTCGCTCTGGCATCAGATGGAATTTATATAACAGTAATTCTGATTTCCTGCCAAAGTAGCAGTGAACACACCAGGGAGATTGTAGAAGGCAAGTCATGTGGTTTTGCTGAGGTTGTTGTGGGAAGTTTAAGGGGGGAAATCTCAAATTTTCCTCTTTGCCTTTACTGTTTTTGCCTGAAGGGCCAGAAACGGAACGCCATTCTGCCATGGGCGAAATCCGTCACATCTTTCCTTGTGACTCGTCTGAAAGTGCTTCGCAGCTGTCGGAGCTGCTGGCGGTGACAGAGCCCCAGGACTCCTGATCCTTACTGGCGCCTTACAAGATCGGAGGGGGGCAGGTTCACAGGGTGGTCGCCCCTGCGCTGGCAGGAGGCAGGGGCCGGTGCCTCCTCGCGGCCGCGCTCACTTACCCTCCTGCTTCCCCGTGGCTTGGGGAAACCTACAAGGGCTTTTCTTTTCAAGTGTTTTATTAAATGAAGAGTCTAACAACGCTCACTTTAATTACACACGGGCTCCGTTTATAATTCCTCTGGATTTATTCAAGTAGTTGAAAACGATGGAGCCGGTGATAACAATGATCATCTGGGTTTAGCGGCTCAGAAAGCTGGGAGCGTGCTGGTGTGTAAGTGTGTGTGCGGCGTGGGCATGCCCCGGGTGTGCTGAAGGCCCCTCTGTGGTCCCACGACCCTGGCCCCCACCCTGCCCAAACTGCCCTGTCCCTTTGGAAGCCACGTTTTGCCGGGGAGGAAGAGGTCCACGAAGAGTTGGCGTTTGGGGGACCACACGTTGAGGGACCAGTTCTCAACACAAGGTGCCTTTTCCCTGTGGAGGGGAAAATCATATCAAGATGGCGTGTACGCTGCGTTATGCAACAAAGTCCTGATGCTGTGGGCTTTTTCTTTTTCTTTTTTTCTTTTTTCCTAATGTAAAGCCCTGCCCATTTGTTTTGGTTTACGTGACTACAGAGAAATAAGTGGATTAGACAGAAACTTTAGCATGCTTCATTGCAGCTGGGTGCCGACATCTGTCATTCCTCAGCCATATTCTGGATCATGCCAGCAAGAGAAAGCAAAGTCTGACACCTTTGATTTTAGAGAGAGCCTTTTATAGGGGGAAAAAAGAGAAGAAAGGAGAAGCAATTCCTTTGTGACTTCATAAGAAAAGCCACCTCTCTTCTATGCTTTATTTATTTTATTTTATTTTATTTTTGGCATGTGACAACCTTAGTGGTACTCAGAGAGAGCCGAACATTGAAAAGTTTATGCTTCCATCTCTCCTTTTTCACTTCATAATTTTCTATTGTTCACGGTACCAATTTGTAGAATTGGGCATGATAAAAAGTAGCTATTTAAAATATATCCAGGGTGCCCATGTATATGGATATATACGGTGGGTACGGATTGAGGGTGTCTGATTCCTTTATGAAAAGAGAGATGTGTGATTCTCCCTCACACATAAACTCACATTAATACAATACAACGGCACCGAAATTTTATGCAATATGAGTGTTGCCGCTACACTGTTTTTGGTCAGATTTTCTGCAACCCATGTGAACCCCCTCCCCAAGCCATACAGTGCCCCCACCACCACCACCAAGAAATATACTGATGTTTTTATGAAGGCATGTGTGGATAGTGAATTATCTACAGATAACCTTGAGTGCCAGCTTTTGGTGGATTGGATGTGCGTTGCGCCACTGAGGGTTCCCGCTGGATGCTTTGGTAGGTCTGCCCCTCCCCCCGTGCAGTTACTAGTGTGGGACAGTGCACAGCCCACCATTGGCACATGCCAGTATTGGCCCCCCTCCCATATTTAAATTGTACAATAAAACAGAAACTACAATTAAGCTCTGATGGGTTCGTTTTAAGGGACACAATGGAAAACAGGAAACGTTTGCACCAGCAGAGACCACCCACTTCTTTATTTCACTGGGTGTGTACAGGAATGCCGCTCATTCATCTGCAGGATGCAAACCACACACAGACCTCACCCAGCGCCCCCTCCCCGCCCCCAGAGAAGGTGAGGCCCTGGCTGCCAGGCATGGACAGACACTGAGGACTCTGAGGCCCACAGTGCCTGGGGGCGGATAATGCCAGCAGTGAAGAGGGCCCCAGGGCAAACCCTGGCCAGCTAGGGGGCCCCGGGGACCCAGCTCCGACTGGCTGCCCCTGGCAGAACTTCTGACTTTTCAGAGCCTGCTCCAAATCTATGTTTTTATAGGAAATCTCTTTGTTTTGAAACATTGGCATTATGTCCCTCCCTCTTTTTTCTCTCATAGTGTGGAGGACTGTAAATAAATAAATATGTGTGTGCCTCCAGCTTGTGACCTCTGAGGGGGTGTGGCCTCTGAAGGTGTGTACATGCTGGATAGCGATGGAGTCCACGGGGCTGCCCACTTGGCCACCTGGGCTGGGGGGGCAGTGCAGGGGGTGGGCTTGGGCCGGCTGGGTGGTGACATCTCAGCATCACACCGGAAGCGGCTATAGCTGGCTGGAGACCTGGGGAGGAGAGGGTGTGGTTTGTGGAGCTGTAATGGGGACTCTGAGCTCCCCTGCAGGCAACACAGGAAAATGCACAGCCACCCAGTGACCGGAAGTGCCCTGGAAAGTGGGTGAGCCCTCCTGCACCCTCCTTGCACCCGCAGAATGCGGGGGCAGCACCCCGGACTGTAGCCTCCAGGGGTCTCCAGGGCACAGAGCTCTTAGATTGTCCCGGTGAACACCCCAGCGGAGGGGTCTTCGCAGTCACCTGTCAGGAGGGGTGTCTTGCACCTGCGGAAGGACACCAGGGAGGGTGGGGGCAAGCCAGGTCAGGATATGTGTGCTCCTCACGAGACTAGAGAGAGGCAAGCCTGTTCAGGGTCAGGGCTGCCCGTGCCAGGGCGTCCTCAGGCCCCCATGAAGGTGAGTAAACGGGGCTGGACACAGAAGTCACCCACCCAAGGCGGCACCCAAGCGCTTCCTGAGTGGCTGCTCAAAGGAAAAAAGCCCCAGGCCCCTCCTGCAGCTCCTACTCTGTGCGAAGCCGCTGGAGTTGCCCGTCTCCACAGGGAAGGGAGAGACCCTCCAAGCCTACGTCCTGGGGAGCCAGAGTGGGCAGTGCCTGACGAACACAATCCGGTGCCTTACTGTGCCGCGTCTTTCACACGTGCCAGTGGAGCCCACGGCTGGGTCCTAAGAAAGGCTTCCGGGAGCTGTGTGGGCCTTGGCGGGTCTGACTGGAAGGAATCTGCAGGCTGCAGTGGGCAAATCCCTGGTGGGCCTGGTGGTGGGTACGAGGTAAGAAGGGATCGTGAGCTGGAAAGCCAGGCTAAGGCGCAAGGTGCTGTGGTAAGAAACGGAGTCATTGAAGGTTGGAGAGCAAGGATGGGCACACGTACACACCGGCTTGCTGCGTGTGGCGTGCCTGCTACCTTTCTGTCCTCTGGTGGCCTTCTCCTGCCCGGAGAGTCCCCACTGTTGGTCTGAGGTAGGCTGCGGGTGCCGGA
Organism: Proteles cristata cristata; assembly: GCA_017311185.1. Lineage (NCBI taxonomy): Eukaryota > Metazoa > Chordata > Mammalia > Carnivora > Hyaenidae > Proteles > Proteles cristata. The sequence goes on along the minus strand of JAESUZ010000174.1, from coordinate 2,608,329 downwards.
GGTGGGCCACGTGGAGCAGGCTGCCTGTCACAGCTTCTGTGAAACTCGTGAGGTGCCTACTGCCCATTTTGTTGCCATGGGGACTTAAGACAGCCATATCTAGCGCAATATCCCTAAGGAGGGAAGGTGCGGGCAATTAAGAGTCTGAAGAGGAGGCGCTGCATTGGCAAATCTCGGGAGCCCTCCCACTTTGGCCATCTCTGGAGTGTCACTCTAGTGATTTCACTTAAGGGATGCCTAGCTGGCTCTGTCGGTTAGGCCTCTTGATTTCAGCTCAGGTCCCATCTCGAAGCGCATGGGTTCGAGCCCCACGTCGGGCTCTGCTCTGATAATGTAGAGCCTGCTCCAGCTTCTCCCTCTCTCTCTCTTTCTCTGCCCCACCCTCCTTCTCTCTCTCACTCTCAAAATAAATAAACAAACTCAAAAAAGGAAAGGGACAGATAAACGCCCCCCCGCATCCCACTCTCTCTGTGTAAATGACCCCCTGGGACATGGAACCTAACTCTGGCTCCTTCATGTGGGCTGCACGGTGACTTCCTTCCCAGGGAAATATGCAGCGTGGAGAGGAGACAAGACCAAGTTTTGCAAGCAGACATCTGACCAGCACACCCTCTGCCAGGTCACCCAGGTCAGGGTGACAGCAGTGTGTTGACCCCATGCTAGGAGAAGCCGCTGCACCTCTGTGGCCTTCCGCCCCAACCCAGGTCTAACCGTGAGGACCCCCAAACGAAAGACCTTCTACAAAGTATTCCCCAAAACTGTCAAGGGCATCATCAAGGAAAACCTGAAAAACTGTCACGGCCAACAGGCACCTCAGGAGACATGACAACTAAATGTAATGTGGTCCTGGATGGGATCCTAGAACAGAGAAAAGACATTAGGTAAAAGCGAGGGAAATCCGAATAAAATATGGACTTTACTTAATAATAGTGTATCAAAACTGGGTCATTAATTGTAACAAATGTACCCTACTCAGGGAGGATGTTAACAATAGGGAGAATGGGTGTGATAGGAGAATTCTCTGTATTATCTAAGTGACATTTTTGTAATTCTAAATCTATACTAAGATAAAAATTTTATTTAAAAAGATTTCTTAACAATTTTTTTAATGTTTATTTATTTTCAAGAGAGAGACAGAGCGTGAGTGGGAAAGGGGCAGAGAGAGCAGGAGACACAGAATCCAAAGGAGGCTCCAGGCTCTGAGATGTCAGCACAGAGCCTGATGTGGGGCTCACACTCACAAATCGTGAGATCATGACCTGAGCCAAAGTCGGACACTCAACCGACTGAGCCACCCAGGTGCCCCATAAAAGCTTCTTAATTTGGTTGATTTTCAGTAGACAGTGACAGCACAGCACCCCAGATCAGGAGACAGTCACAGCAGTAGCTGACACTGACCTAGTGACACTGGAATTCCTCCTGGAGGAGGTGGCATTGGGGGCAGGACTCTCCTGGGCCTGCACCCAGGAGAGGGAAGGGGGCAGGCCGGCTGGAACACTATTCCCCTGGCCAGCATCTGTTACTCAGACACAGTGGGGAAGGGGGCGGGCCTGGATTCAAACCTTATCTGTTTGAAGAATTTCCTGTTCTTGGACCAGCATATTTAGCCTTTCCAAATCTCACTTGTTTTCATCTGTAAAATGGACATAACAAGGTTCCCAAATAGTGTGAGGCTTAGCGGAGCAGAGGCCCGTGAATTGCTGAGCACTGTGTGTGGCATGTATGACACTTGAAATAAACGTTCCCCAGATATGGTTAGAAGTAGGGAACGACTCACGCTGGAGAGCGCCTGAGGTGTGGTAGCCTTGAATTAGAATCGTCATTCCAGTGACAACCCTGAAGGCAGGCGTCAAGGTGTCCACTTGCCAACCGAAGATGTTGAGGCCCCGAGAGGCTCACGAAGCCAGAGAGAGGCAGAATCCAGCTTTGCAGCAGCTCCCTTTGAGTCCGCAGCCAGGGCCCAGCCCACTGTATCTTGCTGCCTTTCGGCAGCATCAGATTCAAGTTCAGTTAGCATGAAAGCTGAGAAAGTGGGGCTGGATTCCAGGAGGTGTCTGCAGAGAATAGTGTCAGGCGGGGGGTGTAGGAGCCTTCCTGATCCTCCCAGATCTACACCCACCCCCCTCCCAAGCCCAGAAGGATCTGACCCAGGAGGGGCCCGCTCTTCCATCCCCATGGCCTTGAGGTGGTCCCTTTCTCGGGAACTCTGGTCTGTGCAGTGCAGATTTGGCCTTAAACCATGTTTATTCGTTTGTCCCAGGCGGCCTCTGTGCTCCGGGAGCCACCAGCCTTCCCCGGGTGGTCAGGAGAAGCAGCCGGGAGTGTAGGCCACGGGCACTCACTGGCAACTATCGATCTGGGATCTTAAATCATTCCCTGGGTTTTATGAAAGCATTTATGTTTATCATTAAATAACCTTCAAAGGGTCGATGAACTCACTTTCCTTTTTTGGAGATTTTTAGATGTGTAATGTATTAATACTCTAACAATGCCCAGTGTTCATCTCTGAGTGAGTGACTTCATCCTGAAAGATGATGGAGGAGACCAAAGAGAGAGGGTGCTGCCCTCAGTGTAAGGCGGAAGCCACGAACAGAGGTGCTGGCGGCTCGCCCCGCATCACACAGCAAACCTCACCCCTTCTCTTCCTGTGTTCTCTCCCAGCATTTCCAGGGGAGGGTGGATGCAGGAGTTGGAATGCTCCTCCTGGTACCTATTAATTCAATCATCTAGTTACCTCAGTGTCACTTGCAGGTGCTTGCTGATACTTGGGGCTAGAATCTGACACTATGTCACTCACTTTGTGGCCAAGATTGTTCCAGCTCTGGCCACTGGGGGCTCTTTCCTTTGGCTCTGTGCTACTTTGACGTACTCCCATCAATGTGTGGGTCTTTTGAGCAATTGCTTACTTTCTGGCAAAAAAGCTCCAGGACCATCTTGTGTATTTCTTGTTCCTGCCCTAGAATCAGCCATTTCTACAAAAAGCTTTTGTTTTCTTTTTTTTGTTTGTTTGTTTTTAAGGGTTTTTTTTTTTTTTTTTTTTTACCTATTTGTTTTTGAGAGAGAGAGAGAGAATAAATGCACAAGTGGGAGGGGCAGAGAGCGAGAGAGAAGACAGAGAATCCCAAGCAGGCTTTGCACTGTCAGTGCAGAGCCCTACGTGGGATTTGAGCTTATCAACCATGAGATCATGACCTGAACCAAAATCAAGAGCCCCACGGGTGCCCGGTTGGGTCCTTTTCTTGAGAATGGTGCTACAAATCAAGTGTGGGTGGTGCCACTAGGACGTCACGCTCAGCTGACGGGAAAGGGCATGTAAGTGTGTGTGTATACTAGCCCCTGCATATACTCCTATCTCTGTCACATATATTGAACTAAACATAAGTTCACACTGATGTCTTGATCCATTGCCACAGGATCAAAATTTGCTTTTAAACTAGTGAAATTGGTTTTGGTAGTGTTTTAAATTAAACCACACATCACATGATATTTGAAACCTGAAATTATTTATACTAAGGATATTCCAAAGTGTTTTAGCATCTTTGATTAGATGGATGAATATTTTTTCGAAAACTGAAAACATAAATTACGTACCTGATTAGAACCATTCTTGCCTATTTGGAATTTGGGAAATTAAATATATTTATACATGATGTGTGCAACTGTGAAAATAGCTCTTTCTGTTGGCTCCACGTGTGTTCATGTATATCCTTACCTGTCTCATTGCCTCTGCTGAGCCTACTGTAGCTGGAAGGAAAGCCAGCGTCCTGGGCAGAAGCCCCTCCAGTTTGCAGCTTCAGGGTCAGCTGCATATGTGCAGAGGGAGCAGCAGGTGAGAGCCAAGTGGGGACCAGATGACCACCGAGGAGTCCAGTGCGTCCAACAAGGTGCTTGGATTCCTCCCAGTCCTGTGGGTCCTCCTTTGGGTCCGTGTTTCTAACATGCACCACTGGCCCTATAGGTGGAGCCATTTTCTTAACTACCAGCCTGCGTTGTGCAAATGTCCCTTCTCTCGAGGAATGCAGAGCACTCCAGGTGGGGTACGGCAGGGGAGTGGTGATGCTCAGGAGCCCTCTTGACCTCTCAGAGGAAGCCCTTCCCAAGCCTCATGGCTCCATGCGTGTGAGCTGGTCCTTTCTAGAAAACAGTACCATAAAGTATGGCCGTGGGAGACCCTTCTGGGCTCTTAGAAATTCTCCATGACCCTATGCCCCAAGGAAGGCATTTCAGAAAGGAAAATGGTAGTGTCTCCAGGTGAGCCAGCCCTGGCCTTATTGCAGGTGGCTTTCTTGGGGTCTACAGCCCCCCAGGCTGCAAATGTGGCCCAGGTGATCTAGAAGCTATGGCAGCAATGCTCTTGTTCATTGACCCACAGGTGGTCTTTTTGCATGTATTTCGGTGAACAATAAAAGGGCCCGGTGGCATTGATCTGAAAGGCTTGCCCTGCTTTGGGAGACAGATGGCCAGGCAGTATGAAGACACAGAGGGTGTCCGTGTCTCTGAGACTTGGCTGGGCAGTATGAGGACCCAGGGGATGCCTGTGTCTCTGTGTCTACCCCAGGGCCGGGACCCCACTCCCTCCCATTTACACCTGTGACCCTCTTCTGGACCCTCTTCCTTGGGCTGACTATCTACCATGACTGGAGACTGTCTCTCTCCAGTCTAGATCTCCTTGACGTCCAGAATTATGCCTCTGTCACCACACATAGACCCTGCCTGTGGCAAAGCAGCACACGTATCCTTCCTTAAGAATGTTCTTCATCTCCAGGACTCTTTCCAGGCCTGTCCTTGGAGCCGTCGTTTTGACGGGACTGGAGGCTGGCTCAGGCTGCTGGATGTCCTCTCCTCATAAACTCTTGGCTCCTCGCTCCTCCCACTGGAGAGGGTGTCCACTAGGCCCTCGCTCTGAAGGCAGCCTCGAGACTGTGGCCGGTCACTCAGTACGTGTTGGTGGGCTCTGTGTCAGGCATGCAGAAGAAATGCCCTTCCCACCAGGTGGTGCTGAAAGTCCTGTGTCATCCCTACAGCTTTCTGCTCAGTGCAAGGCATGCAGTGAGTGCTGAACGTGTGCGCGTGGAAGTGGGCGGGGTTCCAGGAGTCGTGTGATGGAAGCTGGGAGTCCTGTGGTTCAGTTACAGCCGTGTGCACAATGCCTGGCTTTGGTGGGTGTCTCGAGGTCACAGCGATGCCTATTGCCCCTAAGTGGTGTGGCAGGTGACACGTGTGCAATATCACACACATACACACACACATTATGGTGCACACCCTCCCAGGGTGTTCATAGACTCCCTCCTGGAGTATCCTGGTCCTGATGGAAGATAGCCCTTTATGCACAATCTTCGACAAGCAATTTCCAGGGACTGGCAGGAGGAAGCAGAGAGGAGCACTGCTGTGAGGAAGTCCTAAGGTTGAATTCCGGGTCAGAAACCAGCTAGCCAACTACTCCTGCCTTTGGACAATTATTTAGTCTCCCTGGGCTCGGTTTTCTCATCTGTGAGATGGGAAGGCTCCTCTGTAGCCCACGTCCCTCCTGCTGATTGCGAGGACTATTGCTGCAGTTCCCAGAAATGTGCCCAGATGAGGTGTCCCGAGGCCGAACACCAGTGGTGGGCCGTGGACTCCTCCACCCCTCCCACCTGCCACCCCGCGCCTGGAGAGAAACCATCAGTTCGGAAAGTCGGGAAGCCCCGTGAAGCAGCCTCATCTCTGCCCACAAGTGTGGGGCTGTAATTAATGGATGGTCCCCCAAGGGGAAGCATTTTCTGCTCCCCCTTAGGCACAGGGAAAGAGCAGATATTTCCATCGTAGCAAGTAAGAAAAATATCTCGTTTCCTCACTTTTGTTATAAACAATGTACGACTTGCTTTCTCCTTACTCCTCTTGACCCTCCACACTGTATACATATTTATATATTATTCATAGTGGATTAAAAATGAATGTGCTCTTTACCACGGCTCTACGGCGCAGTGACAATACAAATTAACGTATGATGTACTTACTTTTCACATGGCAGTGATGGGAAATGTTGATGGTCTCGAAGTGAGAGGTAGAGAGATGGAGTGTGGTGGGGGGGCAGCGGGGGGCACCCATCTGGCCGCACGTCAGGGCTCAGGGCCCCGGCTGCAGACAGGGATTAGGGCTCTCTGCAGTCAGCGGTGCTGCAGCTGGGCTGGAAAGGCCTCCTCACTTCCCTTCTCCCATGGAAAGAGGGCCCTCATCCCCAGTGGGTCCTGTGAGCCTGGCCCTGTCCAGCACCCTCACTGGGCTTCACCTCCAGCATGACCTGCTCCCTGACCCTTGCACTGATGCCAGGCTCCCTATCCCTGCGTCTGGGCTCAGGCTTGTCCCTGGCTGGAGTAGCACTTCTCTCCCTGTCCCTTCTGGCTGCCTCTCCCATTCTTTCTCCCATCCATCCACCCATCCGTCCATCCCTTCCTTTGCTTGAAAAATACCGATGGATATCTGTGATGGGCCAAGCACTGTGCTAGGTGGGGAGAAACAGCAATAATCATAAAACCCAAAAAGCAAGCCCCACTGCCCCTACACCATGGAGCTGTCTCATGAGGAAGACAGACGTAATTGTTTATTTGTTCAGTTACCCTTTGCTGGAGCCTCTACCACAGAAGATGGCCCCTCATCACCGTCATGGTGAGTCTGGGGTGATCAGGCCTCCTTGAGGCAGAGGCAAGGTGTGCGAAAGGATATGGCTACACAGTAATTTGATGAAGTAGGGGAAGAGAGCAGTACAAATTAGGGGAATAAGAAGGGATGGACCAAAGGTCCTGTGGCAGGAAGAAGTATGAAGCATTTGGAGAACACAGAGGGTCTGTATGGCAGAGACAGCAAACTGGGGGGTTTGAAGGTGAAGACAGTTGAAGGAAGAGCAGGGGCTCACTCCCAGTCACCTCTACTATATCACCACCTGCATTGCCCCAAACTGTTGTTTCTGGCCTAGCCCTTGGCTAGAACAGGATGTGCTGGATGGGGAGATGTTTCTGGCATGGGGTCCAACCCAAAGCCCATCCTAACCCACATTTGCTGAACTGCATCCAAAGAAAATGCAACATTCACAACATGCTCTTTTGGACTTTGAAGGTCTTCCATTTTCTCAAAGCTCTTGTCCAAGGGCAGATGGCCCAAGGACAGGTAATATCTCAAACCTCCACTGAAGACCACACGGGGCAGGTAGCACAGAACAGTGGCCCGTGAGACAGGCTGTAAGAAGACAATGGGAACAGCACGCATGACAGTGACAGACAGCTGATGTCTATATAGTTCAGTATTCTTTCCAAATTAGACACCTTATTCCATCTGCTCCTCACAACATCCTGTGATTGGAGGTATTAGTATTACTGCTCCATTTTTTTTTTATTATTAAAATTTTTTAACATTTATTTATTTTTGAGAGACAGATCATGGGGAGGGGCAGAGTGAGAGAGAGAGAGGCTCCAAATGGAAGCAGGCTCCAGGCTCTGAACTGTCAGCACAGAGCCCGATGCGAGGCTCAAACCCACGAACTGTGAGATGATGACCTGAGCCGAAGTCAGACGCTCAACCAACTGAGCCACCCAGGCGCACCTACTGCCGCATTTTCAAGGTGTGGGAACTGAAGCCTCGAGAGATCACATTCCTTACACGAGGCAAGACACAGAGGAGACTGAAGTTTGGATTACGTAGCCTCCCAGCCTCCTAAGGGGAGAAGCTATGCTTTGAACACAAGCTCCTGGCCAGACTCACACTGTCTACTGTGTGGCAGGAAGACACCTGAATGCAAGGCAAAAATGCCAAGCCAAGAGGGCTCCCTGTCTTCAACACCCTGGAGGGTGGTCCTCCTTGCTTGGGTTCAGCTGGAGAGAGGCCATGTCTTGATGCTAGTTGCTAATGGGGAATCTTTTTCTGCTTCTTGGAAATTGATGAACATTAGCATCTTCATCGCCACCTGCAGACCCAGGTGCATCGCCAAGTCTATCTCCAGGCTAGCAAGGTGGCACATGTAACCGGGCTGGATTCCAGCTCACTCAAAAGAGACAAGTAGAGGTCTGCAGAGTTCACAGCTCATCAAGGGGTTGTCCTGTCGCCCTGAGGGCAGCCCCAGCTTCTCCTCTGGGGACCTGGAGACAGATGTCCTGTTTCCTTCTCGAGGTGGGATTTCCCCCAAACCCCTCCTCCACCCCAGGCAGGAGCTCCTCAGCTCACTTACCCCCTCTCCTCTCCCCCCCCACCCAGACCTAAAGATGAATCCCTTCTCTGTCACAAATATTTGAACACACAGTGAAGTATTCCAGAGAGCTCTCAGATTTGGGGTTTATTCTCAAGCCCTTTCTTATGGTCTCTGACCAAAAGCTCACAGACCTCCACAGGCATCACTGCATTTGCGCCAATTGTACAATTGCTTCAAGTGTACAAATAGTGTAGAGAAACTTGAATTGATTCATCCACGTTTAGCTGGACTCAGAAATGTATCAAATTTCAAAAGGGTTTTGTATAACAATAGCTTTCTGTTTGGGAGTAAATGTTTGTGGCACCAAGGGACAGACTTCCGCTTAAAATTTGATCCTTTGGAGAACAGGCCTTCTCTGGGCCTTTCAAAAAACCACTCAGAAGCTGTGGGGATGGGGGGGGGCATGTTGTATGTGTGTATGCATATCTTATAAGAACATACATAATCATGGTTCTTGTAAAGATGTTGGAAGATTAGGGCATCTGAGTACTTTATATCTGGTGGAAAAATAGTCTATAGTCCTGGTTCACTGTGTCTTAACTTCCTCATCTGTACAATGGGGCTGATGTCACTCCTTGACCAAAGTTCTCCACAGCTCAAATATGAAGATAGTATACAAAAATATATGTGAAAAACTATAGAATGTAGGCTTGTGGGATCTTCAAGTGCTGCTATTATTATCTACGATGCTTCTACCTACAGAGTATATTACAAGGTCAGGATTTATTATGATTCTAATATTGTATAGACTTCCTTCTAAATGCACACATGCATATGCTATATACATTTACATCTAGATTTCCATCTCAACTAAGTTAAAATGAAAATGATTTCAATACTAATGTTTGGGTCATGGATGTATCCAAATATGCCAGAATTATAGCATGTCTTTGACTCTCCCAAGAAATAGAGACTCAGATAGTGCCATAGGTTAAAATCATGATTAGTATTTTAAAATCAGTTGGTGGGGAAATGTACAAGGTGCTCTTATGCCACGCTGGGCAATTCAAAAAAGGCCTTCATGGGGCACCTGGGTGGCTCAGTCAGTTAAGTGCCAACTTCGGCTCAGGTCATGAACTCGTGGTTTGTGAGTTCAAGCCCTGCGTCGGGCTCTGGGTTGACTGCTAGCTCAGAGCCTGAAGCCTGCTTTGTTTCCTGTGTCCCACTCTCTCTTCGCCCCTCCCCTGTTCAGGCTCTGTCTCTCTCTCACACAAAAGTAAAATAAACATCAAAAAAATTTTTTTAAAAAAAGGCTTTCATGGTGAATAAATGTGATATTTGAGGTTCTCCACCTGGCTTGCCAAGATGCATGTTGCAGTGCTCCGCTGGTGGTACAACTTGCAGAGAAGCAGCTTCCAAAGGTTGTAGCATAGAATTCATACAGAAATATATTATTCTTAATGGTAATGGAAAATATAATTTGGGACACCTGGGTGGCTCAGTCACTTAAGCGTCTGACTCTTGATTTTGGCTCAGGTCAGGGTCTCATGGTTCATGAGATTGAGTTCCTGCATCAGGCTTTGGACTGATGAGGCTGGAGCCTGCTTGGGATTCTTTTTCTCCCTCTCTCTCTCTCTCTCTGTTCCTCCCCTGCTCATGTACATTCTCTCACTCTCTCAAAATAAAGAAACATTAAAAAAAAAAGAGAAAATACAATAAATATTCTAGAACAGATGGGCAAAAGCAGTGGAAGAACAGACGCATCGAAACCTGGGGACCCAAGGTAGATGTATTGAATGATACCATGGTTTGGTCATTCTGCTTCATAGTTGTGTTAGACTTTTTGGATCCTGGTACTAAGAGTTCTGGTTTTAGTTTTGATTTTTATTTATTTATTATTCAGAGTTCTTAACTCTGGAGAGCAGTCGACCATGGTGCTCTTCTCCACCAGGGACTTGCTACTGCAGTCGGTGAGCTAGCTCTGGCTTTGGGTGAGCCACAGCCCTTAACATAGTGGGTGGCCACCGAGCTGTCCCTGGTGGCTACCCAGAAAATGCAGTCCATCTCTGAGAAGATTTGGGCAAAACTTTAAAAACATTTCCTGGGCATCCTGAGAACCGGTGTCTTGGTTCTACTCAGGTTCTCTGGATGACCTTGAGTTCTATGAAGAACGTTCTATGAAGAACGACCAGCAGCCAAGTGGACTTTCCTTGGGTTTCATTTATTCTGAACTCCAAAGTCCACAGATTTGCAAGTTGGCTTTTGGCAAGTGGGAAAGTTGATCAGATTCAGCCTCGTGTTAGATGCAACAATAGAAACCAAAGAAGCAGAAACTCTATCCAGAAATGTATAATAATACCTTCAAAAAAAAAGGCAAGGTGAAGCAATAAGATAATAGTTGAGTTCCATAAACAGTTCACATCTGCTTGCTCTGTGCCAGGTAGTGGGCGTGGCACCAATGGTCCTAAGAGGGCTATGCTTCCTGCCAGCAACTCACAATCAGGGGGATCAATCCACAGTAGCCCACAAAAGCAGCATCCCGGCTGGGCAGAACCTGGAAAGACGAAAGAGAATGGATGTGGTATTTCAGGGAGAGGGTCGCACAGGAAGGGCATGGAGACCCTGCAGAACGGAGCCTTTCTGCAGAGACCCTTAATGCTTTGTTTTGGGGTGGACAAAGGAAGGGTGCTCCAGAGGAGGCAGGACAGGTGGCTGGGACTGGACTTGGAGGTCCTGATTATTTCTTAAATGGCAGGTGGCCATCAAAGATTTGAGGCAAGGAAATCACAGCCGAGCTCCTGCTTTAGGGGCCCACTCTGGCATTCCTGGGGGTGGGGGTGGGCTGGAGGTTGGCCACTGGGAAACACAAAGCCCTCCTACAGGCCGCCAAGTTCATAATCTAGGCAAGAATTGAGACACACTGGATCAGCCTCTGAGGGGAGATAAGAAAAAGAGAGGGTTACCAGGTAGAAGAGATTCATCCTGGAGATCAATTGGCTAGGAGGGAAGAAAGAGGGCACTAACTGCACAAACCAAGTAAGAAAGAAGGAAGACTCTAGGACCGTGTGCAGTGGGAAGTGAAAGTAAGCTTCAGTTCTAGACATCTGGTTGGCCATGCAGTTTCTCAGGAACAAGACTGCTTTGCTAAGTAGATACACAGGACTTCTGCTCTTCCTGTGGTAGCAGGAGTGCTGAGTGTGCTATTTGGATGTTTTCTGGTGTACGTGGTTGGGCCTATTTATTTACTTGTTTATTTTTCCGAGCGAATGAAACCCAGCCCTGGGCCTTGACCTCTCTGGGTGCTGGTGGGTGGGACAGTGCTCATGAGCTTCCAGGAATGGACATGGACAGCTTCCGGGCATCGAGGAGAATCCAGTTGTTCTGCTATAACTTCCCAAACCAGATGCTTTATGGGTGCCCCAAGATGGCAGAAGCGTGTGTGTGCCTGCTGTACATTGGGCCAGCAGGGAAATCCAGCACGGAGGAGCGGGTGGGTTGCCACAGGAGTCCACCTTCTGTTCTGATTTAGAGCATTTCTAGAAAAATTTGAGTTCAAAGGTTTCTATTCAAAACCCAACTTCTTTAAAACTACACTGGCTGTGGTTATTTGAACATTTTGGTTCCCACCGATATCTTCCAGTGCTGCCTCTTGAAACCCAGTGGTTGTGCAAATTCCTCCAGCTTAGTACTTCTAGCCCTGCCCTGGACCCGTGGCCCTCTGTCGCCCTTCTGCAAACACACACTCCCTCCTGATGCTCGGTTGCTTATCTGTAAAGACTTGATGGGAGGATAAGAAAGTGAACTGGCTTAGTGCTGAGATCCAAGTCAGAATCCCAGGCAGAGGGATTTATGGCTTTGTGTGTGTGCAGAAGTGAGGTCAGCAGAGTACAGTCCCGGGGTCAAATCCCTCTTCTGTCTGCTTTTGTACAGCCTGGAATCTAAGAATGGTTACTACGTTTTAAATGGTTGGGGGGGAGAAAAAGGGAAGAATAACTATTTCCTCTCCCATGAATATTATATGGAATTCAAATTTCAGCGTCCAAAAAATAAGGTTTTTAATGTCATCAATAAAATGTTGGAAAGTTATTTCCTCTCTTGTCACAGAGGTGCCTTCGTAATATCTTTGATTTTGTGTCTTGGCCTGCAAAGCCTAAAATATTGGCTATCTAACAGTGCATGGGGGAAAAAAAAGATCTAGGCGTTGGGAACATTCTCTCCTGTCACCTGGAAAGTCTGAATTAAAGCTCTCCCTAGTATGGAAAGATCTTGTAAATCCCTGTCTAAGTTATTATTAGTTGGTAACTTATTATTTCTCCAAGTGACTTATTATTTGTCCAGATACATATAGTGGCTACTTTTCTGTCCTTTGCCAATTTGATTTTTGCAAAGTATCTGCAGTCACAATATTGATACCACTGGTAACAATGATGCTGTCCTCTGGGCCGTGGGGGTCGGGGAGGGAGCAAGCAGGAAAGTTGACCAGTCCCTCTTTGTACCCGCAGGTCACAGGCCTTTCCAGTGCCGATACTGTCCCTACAGTGCCTCTCAGAAGGGAAACCTGAAGACCCACGTGCTCTGCGTCCATCGTATGCCTTTTGACAACAGTCAGTACCCTGACCGCAGGTTCAAGCGCTCCAGAGTCGACTCGGAGGCTTCTGGGAATTTTGAAGACCCCACAGCTGTCAAGGCGGGGAGCTCAGCAGAGCTAACAGAAGAAGGCTGCAAAACCCAGGAGCAGCGTAACTGAGCAAACTGACCTGTATATTGCAATATTATTTTACACAGTTTTAAGATTATGCATCTGGTAAAAGAGTTTGCTAACTGCATTCCAAGGGGAAAAAATCATGTACAACTCCCCTACTAGTGTATAGAACATTTAAAAAAAATTTAAAAAGATATCTATATATATATATTAAAGAAAAAAAATCCCCAGCCCTTGAAAATGGCTGCTAAACTGTTACCCGGCAACAAGTACTTCCAAACAATGCAGGTGGAAGAGAAGTGATTTCAGAAACGCTTGGTGTCCTCCAAGCTTGAGAAAGCTGGGGGCCCTTCCAACTCTTAAGTCGTCTTTGTCCCAAAATCATGCTCTTAACTGAAAAATGATACCATCTAAATGATTTAGTGTTGCCTTGAAGATGGAGGGGCTGTGTTTTCATTGTTGAAAACACCTCTATAATCTGACACCAGCTGCTGCCATTTGCCTCCCACCCTAATGAGATGTGCTGGGAGGGAGCTGCGGTGCCAGTCAGACTGGAGCGGTCACTGCAGAGAAAATCAATTCACGCGGGGTCCCAACTGCACGCGCGAAGAAACCCTAGACCGCCCGCAGCCAGCGCCAGGGCTGACCGGCACTGCAGAGGATTGCCATCTTAAATGTGCATTTAAAAAAAACAAAACAAAACAAAACAAAAAAAACACAGCCAAATGAATCAATGGTCAGAAATCATCTGCAGACAAATGCCCATTGCAGGTTTGAGGAGTCATTCCTTTTTTTTTTTTTTTTAGATCAAATCACAGTATTGAGGTAAATGCTGTTTTCTTGGTTGTCTGGTTTTTGTTTTTGTTTTTTTGATGGAAAAGAAGTTGCCAATAAAAAAACATTAGGGGTACATTATGTAAAATGTGGTCTAGGCAAACTAGCCAACCCTATCCGTAGAAGGTGCTGGTGAGAAGTGGGAATCCACGTAATAATAGAAAAATTGTTTTTTATTATGATTTTAAACATCTTACTTGAATGAAGGCTGCTCCGGTCCTTATGATCAGATTTTTTTCATGCATTCGTTTTTGTACGTATCACAGAAATGAAGTGAGATTTTCTTCTCCAACAAGCTCTTATGAAATAGCTTGTATTAAAAGACGGATCTAAACATCCTGCTCTCTATCGCTAATGAAGAAAACTGTTTGAGTTAAAAATGTCTGTTTTTGTAAAACAAATGTGTTCTATATTTTTGTAGATTTTAGATTTTTTACTGATTGGATACTCCAAATTTATCAAGTTCTGCACCACCCAGAGGGAGATTTTTGAGGGCCAATAATGAACCACTTAACTCATTTAAAAAAAAAAAAAGATTTAAGAAGACTAGTTAAGGGTTTATTCTTGAATCTGCTAGAATGGCATACAAGTTCAGCCTCTTAACATCCTTCCTTTGAGTGACACGAAATTGGTGCTGTTGTTTGTGACGATAGAGAAGTATTGAAGTATTAACTTCTTCTAAAATGAAATCATTCAGACTTAAAAAAAAAAAAAAAGTCGATATTTCCTTGCAGGCTGGGAGCACAGAATAAAACCCCAGGGCCTTAAAAACTTCAGCTCTGCCTACAGCAGTTTACAAAAATTCTAAACTGCTATCAATGTAAATAAGATGCTTAGCGCTACCCTGAGACCAGAAGGACTCTCAGGCTAATAAGGAATCCGGTTTGCATATGCTGTTGAGAGAGTGTCACCTACCCAAGGTTTCGGTGAAAACGAGGCCGCTGTTCAACGTGGACCCATCTGGCATAGAGCAAGCTGCTTTCTTGTTTTTCTAGAATAGTTCTCACTGCCTTACTTAAATCGAGTTGATAAACTTAATGCAACTGTTTCTATGATCCTAGAGGAAGGACTGAAATGTTACTGAAAACTTTCTGACTGTAGTGAGCTTTAGGATTTTAACTGCACTACTGTGTTTGGTGACTGTGCCAGTCGCTTGCTTTCTGTGTGTTTGCCCCGCCTTTGGTATCTTAGCAAAGAAAAAATATTAAAAAAAAAAAAAAAAAGAAGAAAAAAAAAAAAAAAAAAAACAAGAGAAAAAAAAAAGTGAAAGAAACATGAGAGCCACATTCCATTTCTAGCACTTTGGGCGCTCTTTTGGTCTTCTTTTGTGTCTTCTGAGCATCGTCAGATGCGACAGGCAATAATTCTGTTTGTGACACTGGGAACATCCCCTCTTCTTTGTGGCGTGTGTGTTGATTCCATTTTGTCCAGTGCTACCGTGTCCTTATTTCCCCCTCTGACACAGGCCTTCTTTCCAGAGCATTTGTAACTTGTAATACAAACAAGTGACAGCCACAGTGATGCAGTGTCAGTTTCTGAATGTCACCAGGTCCTCCTATCTAAACATGTCAAGTTTTTTCCCTGTAAGTTCTGTAGTCTGTGATGCTGGTCATAATACTGTCTACATTCCTACACAAAGAAAAAAAATCTATCTTGGAGGAAATCTGAGATCAATAGCGTAGAGGATTTTGTTGCTATGCTTGTAACAAGTAGAAAACTTTGTATTTAAAGTTTATTCTTGGTCATTATTTATTATTATAATACATCAGTTGACAGAACTTTATTCTGGTATAGAAAGTATTAAAAGTTGTTTTTTCAGCAATGACTGTTTCTTTCTGCTGTTAGAATAAAATGTCTTTGAAGCAGTCCGGTTTTATCCAGTGTTTTACGCAATAAAACCTCTACCTCTGGAAAAAAAAAACTTTTCCTACTCACTTATGTTTATTAGGAAGAGTAAAATGTATTTTTGCAGCTTTGTCAGACTCTGCTAAGGCTTGGTCAAACTCCGTTTATTCATCAAAAGCTCGGCAGCGTCCTGTGGGGCTGGTCCCCACAGCCGTGTGCTGTTCAAGCCTAGTGAGTATCTCTGTGCGGTATACACAAGGCAAGAGCATGTGTGTGTGAGTGTGTGCTCACACCGACGTGCATGTGGGAATTACGCTTCTTCAAAAGTTCGTGGACACTGTTTTCAATAAGGTAAAACCAATGGAAATACACACGTTCTTCCTATCGCAGAAATGATATAAGAAGCTGAAAGCATTGGGATCTATTATTCCTCTTTATTGGTAGAAAGTTGTTTAAAAAAATCATTAAATGCAAGGAAGGCTTTTACAGGGGATGATCTGAATTCTTCCTCTGGATGAGAAGGAAAAGAATAGAGAACAGTAAAATCTATGGTATGAGGGCTACTGATAACGCAGCGATTTGAGAGGGTTTGAAATGTGTTCCCCACACTGAGTGCCCAGGGTTGCTTTTTGCTTTGTTTTTCATTGATGTTGGTTTGGTTTCAAAGCCAAGCTTGCAGAGTGTGGGCTGCGGCTCTGGAGTATGAAAGGCCCAGGGAAATGTTGCAAGCAAAAGCATCCACCCACATTGCATAGGAATATGTAAATCACCATGTTTCTTTCAGGATGCCAAACTATTGGCGATGTTGCATGGGAGCTGGGGCGACTGGAATGGGATTTTCGGCAGACATGACTGTCCGTTGTTATAAACAGCAAAGAGCACAGGTGAGTCATGAGGTTACATGAAAGGGTCAGGAAGTGACCTCATCGGGGCAGGAAGGCTGACCAAGGTGTCGTAACTCCACTTATGTGATGGATCCCAAACTGAAACGCCTCCAGGGGACAGGTAAGACACCTCAGTGGGGGGAAGAGGCCAGGAGGGATGGGGCGGGGTCTCAGGGGTGTGTGTGGACCCTTAGCAACTGCTTGTCATCACCATGAGGAATGTGGCATCAGGGCTTGTGAGTTTTCCAGAGACAGCAGACAGCTGGATTTTGCATTACATCTCCCAGTTTTTACAGGTTGGCTCAAAATGTGTCTTCAAGACCTGTATGATAAAGATGAATAAAATGTGGTTTATCTATAGAATGGAATATTACTCTGCCAAGAAAAGGAACAGACCACAGATGCATGCTAAAACAGGGACACTTTGAAAACAGAATGTTGGGTGAAAGAAGCCAGTTATGAAAGACCATATATTATATGATCCCATTTATAAGAAATATCTAGAATTTCCAGAATAGGGCATAAGGACAGGTTGCTGGGCTTGGGCAGGGGAGGACAGGGGAGTGACTACTCATGGGCTCAAGGTTTCTTTCTGGAGTGATAAAAATGTTCTAAAATTAGGTTGTAATGAGGATTGGCCAAGCCTGGATGTACTAAAAAACCACTCAATTGTACACTTTTAAAGGGTAAATTTTATGATATGTGAATTATATCTCAATAAAGCTGTTATAAAATAAAAATAAAACCAGAAGAAGGCCTTTCTAAGAAGCATCAATATACATTTCTATCAAAATGATGGTCTTTTTTGTAGAAAATGACAAAATAAGGGGTGTACAAACTTAAATTTGAGCCCTAACTATACTACCTACTGGTTGCTTGATCCTGAACAATTTAACAGTCCTGAGTTCACTGGTCATATCTGTGAAACGTTGAAATTAAAAGCAATAAAGTCAGGGAGATCATGTATAGGTTTTGTAAATTTTAGGTATTGCACTATTGTGGTGTAATAAGTTATGGATAAATTTGGGATTGATTTCACACTTACGAAACACTGTACACCAAAGCCTCCACCTTTGGGGAGAGGCTCTGATGATCAGTCTTTCTTCCACACCCACCTGCTTCAGACAAGAAGGTCCTGGATGAAGGTCTTCAACTCTTTGTTTTCCAGTTTCCTCATTAAAGAAAAAATCACGGTATTAATAACTTCCTTGACATTTTCAGATTACTGGGGAGCATCTGGGGAGATGTAGCAAGAAAATGATTGGTCTTGGGGTTTGATGCTATTCTACTCACTTGTTAAGTAAGGTTTACCAGGGACCTATTGTGTGCCAGGCATCAAGCTAGGAGCTGGAGAGACATGGGTAAGTCAGAGATCAGGCCGAGGCACAGATCACTGTGGAGAAAACACACTGCAATCTGATAATCACTTAAGTAAACATTAAATATCCAGAAGACGAAATTCAAGAACAACACAGATTTCTCCCATCAGGGAAGACTTCCTTAGTCAGTGACAGTGACTTGAGATGTGAGTGAGAGTTAGCTGGGTACACCACCAGCATGTGCAAAGGGCCAGCGGGGAATGGCGAGGGCTCTGACCTCCCGTCTCAGCCTCTCAGTAGCTGTGTGATCCTGGCCGATCATTCCAGTGTTCCGCATTTGCTTCTTTATCTATAAAGCGGAAAACAGTGTCCATAACAAAAAGCTCTTCGTGCCATTAAATGAGATAGTACCTGCATGGAGAGCTGTGCAGAAAGCAAGCCCGGCACCTCCAGGTTCGGAGGACTGTTAGGAAAAGCGACTACAGCGAGGAACCCACTTAACATTGAAATGCATCACGTTCCGCAGCCAAGGGAAGAGTGGATGTGGAGGGATGCAAATGACTGCAACAGATTTACAGGATCGGAGAGAACTGGCAGTTATCGCTCACGCCTAGAGGGCTCAGCTCCCCGGGAAGGAGTGGATGCGAGTCTCTTGTATCTAGTTTGGCGTCTTTCTACGGCTCCAGTTCACTCCTCTGTGGACGAGCTGGGCCACACTGCCACTGGCAGCTCTGTCATTTGCTGGAGGATTCTACATAAGGGGACAAACATCATGATTTTCCCAGGACGTGGGGCTTTCAGTGCTAAAGCCAGGGCAGTCCCGGCCAAACCTGAATGATTGGTCCCCCTAGCTCTAAACCCATTCTTGCTGCCAGGGCAAGGCCCATCTGGGGGAGCCCAGGGGCTGAGACTTGGGTTCAAACCTTCCCTACCACAGCCGCCTTTGCCATAAGGATGAAAGGAGACAAAGGCACACGCAGCCCTTTGCATGGCGCCCTGGCACATGGTCATCATTTTATCTAGTCTTGCTGAGTGACTGAAGCCATGTTTGCTCCTACTTCCGACTAGATGGGGAATGGCTCACATGTGAATTTCTTTTCCTGGCAGCCAGAAGCTGCTGAGATGCTGGAAGTCAGTGTTAAGGTACTATTTTGTGCTGAAACTTTTATAAAGATAACCCTGCTGTCTCTTGTAGTTTGGGATTTGCACACTTCCTTCCCCTCTCTGCTTAACATCTGTATTGTAACAGTATATTATGAAAACCTCACCTGGTGTATTGTAAGCACAATCCCAAGGAAATTAGTGTTAAATATTGTGATCTTCTTTTCAAGACAGAGGGGCTGGGCACATTCCACCGAACGAGAGGTATGTTTCCATGGGGAAGTAAAAAAATTCAGAGTGTAATGCAATATTAAAAATGTCGCCCAGCTGAGCATTCTGTGTAGGGGCTTGTGCAGAGTTTTAATCTCTTCACCTGTTGGTGTTAAGAGAAAAGAGAGAGACAGAGAGAGGGAGGGAGAGAGGGAGGCCGGGAGGGAGAAGAAGGGCTTATGTGAACAGGGAAACCACAAGCAAAGAGGAGGGGGAAAATTTAAATGATCCCAGACCGAACTGTTTTGCTGTTAATACAGAAATACAGTGCAAGACACATTTAATGGGCTCTATTTTTTATTATACTATGCTGAATAATTAAGTTTGAGGCTAAGTGTCACATGGATTTATCTTTTAATTAAAAAAGCATGGTTCACGCATATTTGAGTGGTAGTCCAAATAAATGCAATATAGAAATTTATGTTTGTTTATCTAGGTGTTAATTACCTAGAGATTGTTCTGGATTACTTCTTTTTATAAAGTGTCATAGGCTCGTGTCAGAACGAATAAAGCTTGCCCATGGAACCTTATCAATTTGCTAACTATAGTGCCGGTCTGACCTGGAGGGGGGCAAGGGGAAAACTTTGGGGATTGTTATGTATACACACGCCCACATTCAACCCACACCAAATAAAACAGTCTTTTTAGGAAATATTTCTAGGACATAAAGGCACAAATATATCTTCGTTGTTTTACAGCCTCTTGTCCACAGCTATTTATAAAACATGTGATTATTTATGCATTGGGTTATGAGAAGTTCGGCTGGAAGGGGCTGTGAAGGAGGCTCCATCAATCCAGTTACCTGAACCCTGGAGGAGGTGGAGGCAGGCTTTCCCAGCAGAAATGGGGCCGGACAGGAAGTTGGCTGCTGTGATTTGTCTAAAATATGTCAACCTCCTGGCTGCTCCCAGAAAAGGCAGACAGTGGGAGAGAGAGGAACAGCAAAGTTGAGGGTTAGAGGTCACATTTTTTTAAATAAAGGATGCACACTGAGAAAGTGAAACCAGAACCCCCCCACCCCACCCCCCAAATTGTTCATCATACGTTGGGTCAGTCCCTGCCTTTTTCTTTGTTTACAAAGTGATTTTTGGTGGCAGGTTCAGTCAAATGGCTAGGAAGAAACCGACAGCTTTGGTCAAAAGGTTCAACTTCAAAGAAATAGATTTTCCAAGGGCAGGAAGAATTCCAAACCGATGGAGGAATGTCTAAATTGGGCGCACTCCTTTGTTCGGAGGTTCGTTTTCCTTGCATTTTCTGCATCGCCTGGCCAACTTCTACTGAGCACCACGCCTCCATTTTTGGCTGTCAGATTACCAGAAAATCAATAAAAGTAACTGCGGGTCCCAGGGGGCTTCCCCAGGCTCGCTTGGCCCTCTCCCTGGGGTGCAGGAAGACCAGGAGGGGAGCCCTCGACCTGCACCCAACTGTGCTTCTCTTCTGCCCGATCTGGGGGAGCCTCAGGAACCCCCCAACAGCAAAGCAGCCCAACGTGGAAGCTCTCCGCTGGGTAGGGTTTCATTTCAATTTCTGTTTCCTTCCTCTGGGGGACTGGCGGACCGCAGGGTCACTGGGCGGCGAGCCTGGTGCCGCAGGGTCATTGGTGCGCCCGGCGGGCACCGAGCGGGGCGCGGCGCCAGGCGGGGGCGCCCGGGGCCTTCGTGTCGCTGCGGGAGGGGGCGGGTTTCCTCCGCGCCGAGCCCTGCACCCGGCCTCTGAGCCAGCCCCTTGCCCCACCTTGGCGATCCCGGCAGAAAACAACTTTGTTGGCCAAGGGGGTGAGGGTCCCCGCCCCAAGGCGCGGCTCTGAGCCTGCCGGTCCCCGAGGGAGGGCTGGTCTTCCCCGGAGGTAGCGGACCCATGCGAGAGCGGCGGGCACCGAAGAGAGCGCGGGGATTCGCGCGGGCGCCGGCTAAGAACCCCATGGCCGCGGACACGGATCAATGCCTCACACTTCTAAAATTATTGACACTTAAACTCTATTTTCCTCTCAAGTCGCTGCTCATTTCCTCCCCGGATCATCGGTGTTGTCAGAAATTGGGCCCCAGCAGCTCTGGGGGTGGAGTGGGGATGCTGCTGGGGGGATCCGGTCCCTTGTCTGTGCCTGGGCCCTAGGTGCTGCGACACAGCAGAGGAGGGTCCCTGCCCAATCCCTTACCCCTCACCGCCAGCCCCCACAGAGTCAGACAAACAAGGGGATTTGTTGGCAAGGGGAATGGGGAGCCGCTCTTCTAGATCGGTGGTCAGAGAGACTCTTAGCCCGAATGTCTCTAGTGAGCAGTCACCAGGTGCCTGCAGGTCCCACCAGCCTTATCGAAAGAAGGTCCTAGGTGCAGGCTGCCACCAGTGTGGTGTTTGAAGGCTCGGTTTAGAGGTGGTTGAAGAGGGGCCTCCAGGGCTTTACGGTCCAGGACATTGGTCTGGAATGACCTAGAAGATCTGTGTGCCCAGAAATATCATTTTTAAAATTTTTTAAGGTGAAATTTACATAACATGAAATTAACCATTTTTAAGTGTACAGTTTGGTGGCACTTAGTACATTCACAATGTTGTGTGATCACTGACTACCTTACGTTCCGAATCACGTTCATCACCCTGAAAGAAATCTGTACCTGCCCATTAAGCAGCCGTGCTCTGTGCCCCTTCTCCCAGACTCTGCAACCACCGATTCACTTTTTGTCTCCCTGGATTTACTGATTCTGGGCATTTCATTTAAATGGAGTCATACAATAGGGGCGCCTGGGTGGCTTAGTCGGTTGAGCGTCCGACTTTCGCTTAGGTCATGATCTCGCGGTTCGTGGGTTCGAGCCCCGCGTCGGGCTCTGTGCTGACTGCCAGCTCAGAGCCTGGAGCCTGTTTCAGTCTGTGACTCCCTCTCTCTCTGACCCTCCCCTGCTCACGCTGTCTCTCTCTCTCTCTCCTAGAAATAAATAAAAACATTTAAAAAAATTTAAAAAATGGAGTCATACAATATGTGACTTTTTGTGCCTGACTTCTTCCACTTAGCATCACGTGGATTGTACCAGGCATCAGTGTGTCATTCCTTTCTATGACTGGATAACATTCCACTGTCCATATTGTTTATACCACATTTGTGTTTCCATTCATCCATTGATGGACATTTGGGTTGCTTTTGCCTCTTGGCTGTCTCATATAATAGCACTATGAATATTTGGGTGCCTGGTTTCACTTATTTGAGGTGTATACTAAGCGTGGAATTGCTGGGTCACTGGGTAATTCTGTGTTTACATTTTTGAGGAACAACCAACCTGTATCAGCTTTTTATTCAACAAATCAGTTCATGGCATCACATTGCTTAAAACCTTCTAGTGGCTTCCCTTACATTAGAGTAAAATCCATACTCCTTACCATTGGCCTTGAAGGCCCTACATGATCTGGTCTTGTCAGTCTCTAACTCCAGCCTCCACTTCTCCCTCAACACCCTCCATCTCTTCCAGAATGATTACCACCCCCCCCCTTTTTTTGTACATTAGAGTCGTCAAACCTGTTCCTGTCCCAGGGCCTTTGCACTTGCTCTTCCCTCTCGCCCTTTCTGTCCTGGGCACCTTCACCATCTTAGTTTGCAGTTCAGGTGTCCCTCATAGAAGCTTTCTGTCACCACTGGATCTATGTTTTCCTGAGCCTTGTGCCATGCCACAGTCTACCATCCTGTGTCTACCTTCCTTGTGGCAGTAATTAATTAGCCTCTAAAAATACCTTGTTTCCCCCTTGGATTACGTGCTTATGGCGTGCCTTCCTTACCAGAATATAATTTCCGTGAGATCAGAGACAGGGCCTGGTATAGAGAAAGACCTCAAATAAAAGACCTGAGATAAATAATAATCACTAGAGAGAGTGTTGTGGAAATTTCGTTAGCTATTAAAAATGTTCCCTCAGCAATCTCCAGAAAGGAGGCCCCCAAACAAAGAATACTGACTGCCTCAAAGGCAGTGTCCTTCCTGAGAACTGAGTATGGTTCTCTGTGCTTATAGGCTAGGTATAGGCCTGTGGGTGGCCGGGAGGGGCCAGCAGTCCACCACATGGACAAAACTGTTCTGAATCCCATGCATTGGGTTCATCTGAGACCAACTTCCCAAGCTCTAAAGAAGGGCTCACAGCTGCCAAGTGGGTAGCGGCTGTCAGGCAGCTTGGATCCAAGTCCAAGCCTGCTAAACCAGGCATGTGCCTTTTATTGCTCTGAGCCTCAGTTTCCTCATCTGTAAAAGAGGCTGCTAATACCTGCCATCCAGGCTTACTGAGGGCAACACATGAGATCATGGGGAAGTGTTTTGCCAATGGAAATGCAACACACATAAGTTATGATCACAACCATTAGTATGAAAACATATGTGTGCCCTACCCCATGCCAAGATGTGGGTGGGGAAGACAGAGCCTGGCAGCCTGGTCAGCATCTGTCGCAGCCACCCTGGATCCCTCTCCTGCCCTGTTGACCCTGGCCACACTCATGCCTGTGACCCTGGGGTCAACGCCTCTTCTTAATGCCTTTCCACTTCTCAGTTTGCTGACTGGGGTGATTTTCAGTGAGGTCCACATAAATACTTCAAAAATAATTCACGATGAAGAGGAACGCTTCTGGAATGGATGATGGCACCAGGAATTAAACGCTTTATAGGGCCGAGTGTAAATTATTTTAATGCATGTAATAGATCCGCCCAGGGAGACTTGAGCCCCTCTAGGTCATGCCTCTGTGCCCCCAGGGCCTGGGGGGTGTTGGGAGCAGGTGGCTGGGAGCCTGCTCCGCTGGGGTGTGAATCACTTTCCTCTCCAAAGACCAATTCCCCCAGCACTTAGGTCCTCCTAACCTGAGGAAAGAATGGAAGGTTTCCACGTCTGGCCAGGCAGAGACAGGAGCCAGGGGACAGATGGGGCAGTGTGAGAGCATTTGTTAGCAATGACGACGGCCTGACCTGCACCCTGCCTTCCATTCATTGTCTGCTCCTCTGGAGGGGGTGAGGAATGCTGCTATACGGCACCAGGCATTTAAAATATTTTGTCTTCCTTGAAATGTTGGGCGTCAGGACTAATGTTCCAGTTTGGGTATTCAACAAACAACATTTCACATTTACACTCATGGCGTGGGAACGCAGGAAGAAATCTTACGGAACGTTGTGCCCAGCATACCCATTCAAGAGAAGAGAAGCTTGGGGTTGTGGGCCCCCAGACACAGAAAATAAATATCTGTGTGATGTATCTAAGGGCTATCCAAGTCATATTTATAGAGCGATATCTGAAGATTGTTGTTGTGGCTTTGTAATTACTGAAGAGGGTTGTAATCCCAGAAGAAAGAATTCATTGATTACAGGATGTGTAACCATGACCTCTCTGGTCAGGCAAAGCATGGTGACAGTGCTTTATGTCGACCAGTTGTCTCTTATCTGGAAAGAAGCTTTTATTCACTCGACATTAATGAGCATGCATTAGTTCCAGGGCATGTGCTGGGTTTTGGCCATACGACTCTGAGCCAGACATGAACTCTGCTCTCAGAAGACTGGCATCTGCTTGGTGACCTTAGGAAGGACCCACACAAAGCCTCAGGTGATATACGAAGTGTACTCTACTGAGTTCTGGGGCAAGTGTCCTTCCACAGGGAGCTCCTTGATCCATCTGTATCTAGGATTCCACCCTCGTGATTGCATCACACACCAAAGTCAATGCGATTGAGCATAAGAGCAGTGGGAATAGATCTTAGAGAGAGCAACCATTTCCAGGGAAAGCATGGTGAGGTAAGGTGAATGGACGTTGAAGGAAAAAAAGGATCTGGATGTGAGGGGCAGAAGGAGGGTGGGGAAAGAGGTCCCGAGTGGGAGGGTCAATGTGCCTCAAAAGTTTCTGAAGGGGTTCTTCGGCCAGCAAGCAGACCAGGAGGGTCGAAGGCCAAAGATGAGATGAGGGGTTGCAAGGTGAGGCTTCCCTAAGTAGGTGCTCATAGAATGGCCCCAGTGTGTTTTCCCAGTATTTTTCATTGTCCTGTAGATCGGGAGGGGACTGGCGGATTCTGTTACTGAAAGAAGTTAGGATGGCTAGTAAGGAAGTAAATCATACTACACTCCAGGAGGACTTGCAAATGGGAGTGAAAATTGTAGCCCACAGACGGAGCCTTCTGAAGTGGTAGATGATTACTGTCCACCAATGTTATAAAATGAGTGTATCGTCCCCTTCGGTACACCTTCCCTGTCCACCTCTGGGACAATTAGTTTCTGTCCGTGCTCCCAAAACATATGGCTCTGGACCAGAGTTCGGGACTGACCACGGCGTGTCCTGGCAGGTTCTTTCTGTGTATCTCTGCCGTGGCTGCACTGGGTCATTTGAGGTCAGTAGCCCCGGGCCGGCTCGTTCCTGGATTCATTGTGACCCATAATGGAAGCCTCATGTACGCTTCCTGGTTCCATCTATATAAATAAACCAAGTTTAAAATATGGACTTCCTGAATTTTGTTCAACATAACCACACCATCTCCCATTTTAAGTTTCTGGAAAGAAACCACTCAAACCATCAAAAATATAATTGGCCCTTAGATGGCAAGCTTGTTCAGAGCCAGAATGGTGTATCCCTCATAACATTAGCACAGCGCCTGGCGCCAGTGTGCATCCAGTCGATGTCTCCAGAATGAACACCATGGGGCCATAGCTCATAGTCAGTGCCCTGCTCCATGTCTCCTTCGCTCACCTCCAAATCCCTCTGCAGACGTGGCGGGCAGTTCCCAGCCACTGACAGCTTCTCACATAAAGAACTATAGGGACATGCCCAGCTGTGGGAAGCCAGGAAGTCTCGGGATTTCATGTCCCCCCTCCCCCGCCCCGGGACAGCCCTCAATCGATGAAAGAAGCGAGCCGGTGAATAAATGCCCAGACAATGATGTCCTCCACAGTCCTCAAAGGGTCCTGGCAGGACTGAGTCCCAGGGGCCCATCAGGGCACCCAGTTCTGGCTTTTCTCCCATCCCTGCCTCCTCTCCCCTCCCCCCATCTGTGCTTCCTGGGGGTCACCTCCTACATGAACTACCTGCACTCACGTTCTTGTCTCTCACCAAGGGTCTGCTTTGGGGAATGCTCATGGGAATGGGTGTGTGTGCGGAATGATAGAAAGACAAGAGGGGTGTGAGAATGAGCTGTGCACATCCCACAGGCTTCCCTGGGCTGCCCTGAGGCCAGGCTGGTGGAGGGGTAGGCTGTGCGGAGTCTTCCTGCAGCACAGACTCAGGTAGAGAGGACCCTCTCTCTGCACCGTCATGGGTACCACGAGGCCTTTGTCCCAAAGGTGAGGCCATAGGCAGGGCCCGGCGCTCAGCCGGGTTCCCCGAGCACCCTTCCACCTGGAGTCCGAGGGAGGTCCAGCCATCAGTGATGACGGAGGGAGAGGGACAGGTGTCTTCCACGTCGTGACACCATGCATGTTTAGAGCAGAGCCTTGCAAAAATAACACAGAGGCCCAGATAACTGAGACGGGAGAGGGGAATATGGAGAGCGGGGCCGAACGAGGAGAGGCTTCGGCGCCTCTTCCAGATGGCTCCTTCCCACCCCCCACCCATTTTGATACGAGGACAGGAACGCATCATGTACCTGAAGGCGGAAACAGAAGGCTCCACCAAAGATTGGACGGAGAAAGCCAGACGCTGTGGAACAGCCAGCCTTCTCCCGGGACCGGCTGTGAGCACTGCTAAGAATAGACCCGGGCCAGGACGGAGTCTCTCTCCGCAGGAGTCTTGGGAACACATTCTAAACTCGTGCGGCAGAGCCCACTCGCCGCAGCCTGGCTGGGAGGGGGACTCAGAGCGTGCGGTCACTACCTCTGCAGCTGCGTGCAGAGCAGTCCTTCCGGGAAGCAAATGGGTCATCATTCGCAGCAGCAAAATGGCTTTCCCTTCCTGTGGCGGGTTCAGTCACTTTGCATCCCCCCAGTGATTTCAGTCCCTGTGTACGCCCTGGTGTCTACTGCATGAGTTGTCTGTGCCTGGCCCTGAAGGACACAGGAGGGAGAAGACGTCCCTGCGCTTGGAGATGTGTGTGGAGTCTACTTGCAGACCCAAGACCATGGGATAGGGCAGGGAAGAGAACCCCAGGGAATGCAGCTCTTGTGGGGTGGGGGAGAGGCTGTGTCGGCCTACAGCAGGGGCTGGGTGGAGAACTAGGACCCAGATGGGGAGAAGCTGGGCTGCAGAGCCAGGGAGGAGAGAGCTGGGGGTCTTCGGGCTCCAGAGCTACCCAGGAGTCTGCCAGGCAGTGCCTATGAGGCCAGCAGGGAAGCGCAGTCAGAGGCCACACAGCTGCACCAGGTGGGCAGGGACCGGCTGAGCAGAAGCAGGACAGGAAGGCGAGTGTGCTGTCCTGAGAAACCTGGCAATGGGCGATAAGGTCCGTGTCAGGGTCAGTGGGACTAAGGTCAGCCTGGCCTGCTGCTCGTGTTGGGGTGATCCGTGTCAGGGAAGCTGTCGGTTAAGAAGTGCATCCCCTACACCAAGTTGCCCAGGCTGATGCTAGCAGGCCTGGCCTCCGGCTGACACACATGACACACAACGGACACTGGTGCTCCCGCCGCCCCGTCTCCAGAAACCTCCACCCACCTATTATGTTAACAAGTCAAATGCTCCTTAAAGAGTGGCTTCTCTAAGAAAATCCTGCAGTTGGAACAGGACCAGACCTGAGTGGTTTATTTCTTAGAGGGCGGTAACAAAGCCAGGGTTTGCTCATGGATGCGGGCAAGGCTCACGGTCCACAGAGAAACAGCGCCACGGCTCTGGCCCCAGAGCCCTGAAGGGGCAACACTGCGTGCAGGGTGGGCCTGAGGCCGGCTCTGTAGTCCCGCTGCCTGTGCCCGCGTGCACCTGGTGTTTGCTGAGCACCTACTGCCCCTGAGTCTCAGTGGACAAGGCGTGTGCCGAGGAGCTGCTGTGTCTGCTGCCTTAGGTTCCCAGGGGACATCAGGTTGGGCACAGGAGTAAGGACACTGACCTTGTCCACTCATTCCTTAGTGCAGCCTTCAGACATGTTTCAAGAGCTTTCTCTGTAATAGGTATTTCCCGGTGCAGAAGCTGCGTCTCTGGGAGGAGATAAAGAAATAAATCAACGTTTTTAAGGAATGCCACCTTCAAAAAGCAAAGTACAGTGACTTTACTGTAATTTCCCCTGACGTAAGGCCTCAGGCTTTGTCTACCACCCTCTGGTAGAAGGGGCCAAGGAGAGGGTGGTGGGGAACCTCGTTCCTCACTCCACCCAGTGCCTTGTGGTTGGTGGGATTTAGGCCCTGTCATCCCCAGGGTGGCTGCGTGGATGTCAGCCTGACACACACCGTGAATGCCTCCTGGGCCCAATCAGCTTGTCCTTCCTCCCTGAATTCTGTTTGCTACTTCTGACCAGTGTGGGCCTCCTCTCCCCTACATCTCTTAGAAATCCAATTTTACAAGCTGTTGGTCTTGAGTGTGAACTGTTGCATTTTATTAATTTGAAAAAATATTATTTTTAATGACTCCTGTAGCCAAAGCTTCCTGCACCCCCAGCTGCCACCCACGGGGAAGAGCCCTTTGTTTGGGCTCTTTTTGTCATCAGGGGTATGAATGGCCTGCTGTGGGCAGCATGTGGCTGCAGAGCTTTGCGATTAAGCATCCTGCCTTCTCCTCGGGCTGTCGCCATCAGAAGGGAAGCAGCTTGGGGGCTTTTGTTTTTGTAATTTACTGGGCAGTTCCTAGCGTTCCCAGTGATGCCCAGAAGATTCTTGGTGGCCTACGTGGGAGTGACCAGTTCTGCTCACTAACATACATGAGCAAGATAGAAACAAGCCCCATTTCTAGACTGTCTTATTCTTCCTTGTCGTAAATGAGGCCATTTTGACAGTGGGTGGTGCGTCTGGTCATGGCGAGCCCTCTAGAGGTGGTTCCTCCCTGCCCAAGGCAGCTGAACCCCATCGTAGGTTCCTTTGAGCACTCAGCCCGGGTACCCAGCCCCTGCTCCCTCGGGTCCACCAGCTTGATCTCTTTGTGTGCCCTTAGTTCAGTGTCCCCAGGAAGCTCAGCTTTCTCTGCAGCATGCTTCAGGACTCAGTTTAGATCCTTTGTCCCCTGGAAGGCCTCTCCAGCTCCTGCAAGCCTCAGTGGTCCCTGCTCTTTTGAGCTCCTCTGGTCTTTCTGATCCGAGTCACGTGGCTTGACGACACATCAGCCTAGGCTCCCTCCACTGAAAGGACCAGGAACCAGGCTCTTGAATCACTCTTCCTGTGCCCCCCTGGGGGTTCCCAGAACAGGAGGGGAGATCACCAAGTGCTTGCCGTGAGGCTGACCGAGTGATCCAACGATGGCTGGCTCGACCTGTGGTCTGTGTCGTGGGGTGGATAGGTAGC
Source organism: Proteles cristata cristata (assembly GCA_017311185.1). NCBI lineage: Eukaryota > Metazoa > Chordata > Mammalia > Carnivora > Hyaenidae > Proteles > Proteles cristata. Next base: position 2,578,870 of record JAESUZ010000174.1, on the reverse strand, counting down.
TCTTTGGGAGTTTCTAAGAACAGAAAGGGCAGAAGGATGAAGCTGCAAACAACAGGGAAATGGATCTTCCTACAGGTCTCCGGCCTTGCAGGTGGGATCCCTCACTTACAATCCCAGAACTGCAGACCTGGTGACATGGGGCAGTAAGCTCCCAACCTACCCCCCACCCATCCATCAGCATGGTTTAGAGAACCCTCTTGCCACTAATAGGTCATCATTTAACTGATGGCTGCTTTCTCTACCAGGCGCCCTTAGCATCTCAAATAGCCTTGTATGAGCCTAAGCAAAAAATGCCTGATGCTTATTTTTGCATATTGGCTTACAGGGCCGGCTGGTTTAGGGCCATATTATGATTCTAATGGCCCCTTCTGAGGACACTGCCATTAAACAGAATATGTTATTTAAAACAGAAATAACAATGGCACAATCTGTTAACTTGCTTATCTGTGTTAGACAATGGTCAGTGGTAAGGACATGCGGGTAGAGTGCCTGCCGCCTCCTTTCCTTATGTTGGCTTCTCTTCTCTACTGGGTGGGAGTTCTCCTTGAGTCTCGCTCTGTGTGAATCTGCGTGGAACCATGGAAGCAGCTCAGATTCTTTGGTTGGTCTGACCCAGATTTGAATCCCAGCTGTGCCTTCTAATCAGCATGTGACCTTGGGCAGGTTTCGTGTGCTCATCTCTGCAGGTCTGTGGTAAGAGCCACGCGCCACGCGCCACGTGCTGGCCACTCTTATGGCAGATGACGATAATGCGCGTGCCTGTGCGGGTGAGCAGCGGTAATGGATGGACTCAGCCTTTCGGTTCACTGCAGTATTCCCCTAAAGTAGATCATTATTCTGTATGGAATAAATAGTGTTATCGGGCTGATATGCTTAAGGCTAATGAGCCCATGTCTAGCATCTGAGAAGCCAGATAACAAGACATGTTTTTCTCCATTGGCTTCTATTGATGTATTAATTAATGAAATCCAAGATTCCCCTTTGAGCTGGAGGAGTGTTTAAATCACTCCTGAGCTGTACGTAGCACATCTTCTCTCTTGCTCCCAGGTGCTGCAGAAGGCTGAGCAAGGGCCGCCCGGTCTTCCCCTCTGGCCCGGCTCTGGTGCGAGTGGGAGCAGGTATCCAGCCTTCGTCAGTCATGGAGGGAAGCCTGGAGGGCCGTGGGTCCAGACTCAGCGTCTGCTTCAGCCCACTTCCTTTGGCATTTCTGCGCCTTCGAAAGTGCCCCAAGATCTGACCTCTCAACTCACTGTCCTGATATTGACTGAAAACCCTGCCCCTGAATGAGGTTGTGTGAATCCTGGGCAAGGCTGTCCCCACACTTTTGGCTGGTTTGTTTTCAGGGATCATCTACTATTGCAAGTGACAGCATGGTAAATGTCACAGTGTTGGCATCAGACATGTTTGGGTGGAAGCCTGACTCTGGCACTTAGTATCTGCACAAACTTAGTCAAGTTGTTGGAAGTCTGTGAGCCTCAATTTCCTGGTCTGCGAAATGGAAATGAGGAGGAGGAGGAAGAGGGGGTAGGAGGAGGAGGGAGGGAAGGAGGAGGGACAATGTGTATCCCAAAGGCTTCTTTGTGAAGATTGCATGACCTGGCGTGGGCGACAAAGTTCCTGAGAGTCTGCCTAAAGTGCATAATTAAGGGTGACAGGGATGGTGATTATTTGTAAGAGCAATAGTGTAGCTTATTAGATATGGAATGAGGGAAATAAGATCGGTGGAAAAATAGTTCTTAGAAAAGTGGAATCACATTATATTTCATGCCTTCTAGTAACTTTAGCTTCTCTAAAAATCTGTCAAGAACATACCTTAAGAAACCTGCTTCCTGAAAGTCCGTGTGTGATTAGCACTTTATTTTCCATACAAAGGAGAAGGGCATTTGAAAAAACCAAAGTTGTTTTCATAAGTGGCTTACACTTCTTTCAACATCCCTGCTAGAATATTCATTTGCATCTCAGCTCCCAAAGTAACTATGTACTCTGTAACCCATAGTTAAGCATGTGTTCCCTGTAGCTCACTCTGTATGCCTTAGCCCCCCCACCCAGTTGAGCATGTGCCCCTGCACACCACGAACCCAGTCCAACCTATCATCAAAGGAAAGTTCTTCGCAGTCTGCTCTCACACACATGAAAATTCCCCAGACTGCAGCTGTGACCTCCCAGCCTGAAGGAGCAAGGCAGTCCTAGAACATTCCATATTCCAGCCGCCTTTCTCACTCCTGGGGCCTCTGGGAGCAGGGTCTCAGGGGAGCACAGTAAGGTGTCCTACATCTCATTGGTCTGTAATCGCAAGGCAGTGACAGGTAGCACTGTGGTAGGAAGTGTGCACTGCAGGCCCCGGGGCTCTTGATGGTGAACCTTGCATGTGTCCCCCAATTCCTCGACTGATGCTGGATGGAGGGCACCGCGTGGCCTCCCCTGGCTTCCCTCACGTGCTTCCGGGACACGCTGGTGACCAACACCTGTCAGTGTTCACCCACCACAGTCCCGCAATCTTTTTTTACTTTGCATTCTGTATCTTTATACCTAATGTTTTGTAACTCAGATTCTACTCTATTTAGAATCAATAACCACTTAGAATTAAAATTAGAGCTGAACTGTAAACCATAAAAGCCCCTGATTATTTCATTAGTAATTTGCTAATTGGCATTAGATATTTAATTACACATTCCAAATATTTGATGAATTATTTCAACTCCACATAGTAAACTGGTGATGGGGACGATGTCTTTTAGAGGGATAACTGCAGGAGGTGTGAGTGTCTGTATGTGCCTGAAGCCCGAACAACTCATCTGAGGACTTCCTATTCCTCTGAAGGAGCCCACCCAGAGGGTCAGTAAGTCTCCCCTGGCATCCAGCGGCCCAAGCCTGTGCTCCCCCAGGCTGTCCTCATCAGCACTATCTGTTCACCCTTTCCTCGTACAGACATTATCTTTTCTGAGTTGATCTTCCCACAAGATCCCCCCATCCCTTCGTACCCTTCTGAGGAGCTGCTTTTTGATGTGGACAAGAAGGAGCCCACTTCTTACCCCTCAGCCCCCCTCTCACCCTGTCCTCCCGGGTCCTCCCGCAGCCGGCCCTGTCTGCATTGGACACCAGATGGCCCCCACAACCTTCTTAGAATGGATTTGCATTACATTCCACTCCGTCTCTGGCTCCCTCCCTTAAGGTGTGGGAGTGCTGTTTCTCTAGAAGAAGAAGAAGAAGAAAAAAAAAAAAGATAATTTCAGTACATGAAAAAAATGCACAAATGTTCATTTCTGTTTCTTCTGGGATTCTTCTGACGATAAGTGGGCACTGAATTCATGCAGCCCCATAAGTGTGTCCTGCTCCTGTGCTGTGCCTGGGACCCCCCATATACTGGGTACCAGCCTTATGGACCTGAGTCTCCATGGGATGATTCATAAGTGAAGTAGGAAGATACCTATTTATAAAGCTAGGTGTTTGTTCTCAATCTGCCTAGCCCTCTGCAGACATTGGCTTGTCTGTCATGTGGATAGACTGACAGCTGAACTGGACCTAAAAAGCAAAATAGCACAGCCACTCCCACACTGCGCTCATTCCATACTAGACCAAGCGGAGAGCAAAATATACTTTTCACGATCGCACGTCGAATCCTCTATTATTCTCGTAACAGATTGTGGCAGGCCATATGTGGCACTTCCAGTGACCATTGCAGAGAAACCCAAGGAGGATGAACAGACAGTCTAGGAGAGAAAGCTGCATCCCACCCACAAACCTGCAATACAGATTAGAGGGAAGGAGAGAGCTCTTAAAGGGCCAGTGGTGCCCAACTGGTGCCTGTGGAGGAAATGCAAGCACCGTGCCCACCACCTCCTCCAGACATTTCTCACCTGAACGAAGGTATGTCATCAGGATTAAATTAAGAACTCCAATAGCCTTTACTTGGAAAATGCAAATGCCTGCTTCCTCCCAGGCAAACTTGCTTCAAATTAAGTGTGGTCATTTTGGGATGTCTGTGCAGGGAGGCACAACTGAAGCTTGAAGACCCCTTCTGTGTCTGGCCTCGATCACTCTCAGGAGGAAGTAGAAGGAATAAAGAGAATCAGGTCTGGGCACTTGCCCCAGCTCCACTCCTAATTGGATCTTGATACCATCACTTAACTTCTCAGGTGGCTCAGTTATAAAATTATAAAATAGGGACAGTGTTCCCTGTCCAGCTCCTCCAAAGAGGGGATAGAGCCACTTGAGATGAGGTCTTGGAAAAGTCACAAGCACCAATCCCAGAAAGGGCAGGGAGGTGGCGGGGGCGGCGGATGTTGGCTCACTGGGTCATTAGCTTTCCCACTCCTTATCTGGCTGCTGAGCTTTAAAATTTATCTGTATTTTAACCAGCTTGTATAAATAGATACACCAATTTTTATGAGAAGCCGCCTCAGATTCCTTTGGGAATAGAGTGGGTATAAAATAAAAATGAATAAAGTGATTTTTCAATAGAAATCTAGCTGCAGTGATCAACACAAAGGAGCTCTTTTGCTCCTCTCTGGACCTGGAGCCACATTGAAACAGTGATGCTTCCAAAAGCATGATGTTTGTCCTGTCTCTGAAACTCCGGGATGAGTGTCATGGAGGAGAGGCTGCGAGTCTGCTGCATACATCAACCTTCAGGCATGTTCCGCACAGGGCTGAATCCAAGCCTCAAACCCCGGTGTCAATCCTGACCTGGCCTCCATCCACATAACAGCCCCGGGGCCCCCCAGAGCATCCTCACCCTGACTCTGACCATGCCAGCCTCTCTTTCTGGGCTGCTCTAGCATTTCCAGTACTTCTCAGAGCCTTGGAAGAACCAGCTCTCAAGATAGTTGAATAAAAGAGAAATATCCCATAGTTTACTTGGAAATAAAGAACGGTCTCTAGAAAGAACTTTATCATCCAGGTAAATCTCAAAGTCAAGGTGTGACAGGTCTGATGAACTGATTAAGCTGGTTCATTTTGACTGGCTTGCTTCCTTCTGCTTTCAATCCTATAAGATCTTGAAGACCAACAAGATGGCAGTCTCCTACAGGGAGCCTTTCTGGATGGCAGCCAGAATGCACTCCGGGGTCTCTGTCACTTCCCTCTCAGACATTTATCCCCTCTCTTGGGCAATGTCAGCGGCGTATATGCTCTTTCCTTCCAACGGACTGGTAACACATACCTGAACAACCTTCCCCTGTGTTTGCCCCACAGCCTGCGCCCTGGCACAGAGGAGGTGTTTGATAACTACTTTGGTTTCGAGTGAGTTGATGGATGAGATCAACTGCAGATACTGTTTTTGAGAGCTGGAAAAGAAGAGCCCCTTGTATTCTGGTATGCCACTGACTGCCCTTAAAGAGAGCACAGTGAGGCTGGTTCCGCACATGCTCAATGTCAAGGCTTTTGCCTCTGGACCAAGACGGTGAGTGGAAGAAAGTAGCAAGAGGAGAGGTTGGGGAAAAGGCATTGCTGGAAAGGGCAGAGCAAACAGTCCCTCTCTCCTGATGATGACAGCAGCTGTGGCCCTTGGAGCTGGTTTTCCATTTGGACAAGGTCAGAACAATGGTAGCTGGGGACACTGAGGTATGCCAAGAGTGGCCACCATGGGCCAAACTCTTTCCATGCAGTGTTCCAACTGTGTATCCTTATCTTTAGGGCCTTTGGACTTTTGAAGTGCCTTTCTGCCCTAGAGACCAGCCCTTTGGTGTTGGGAGCTTAGGGGAGTGGGTAGAGGAGAAGTTGGGACATCAGGTAGGGGTGGAGGGGAGCCCAGAAAAGGAGGTGAATCTCCAGAGGGAAAGTTTCCTGGGTTTCAATTAAAAAATGCCTGATTCCAGATCAGCTAGTGTGTAGGGACCACGGCCAACTATTCTGTCCCCAACTTGTAGATATGTGCAACGTCACTGTGTCTAAGGCATAGTAACAGACAAAAGTGTGTCATGTTTCCCGGGTCCTGTGAACACACACACACACACACACACACATTCACACTCATACTCACACATGTAGCCCAAGGTTTAGAGAAGATGAAAAGCAATGACGTGACCTGGTCCCTTGAAATACCCACCCTCCTGCATGCATGTGCTACTGAATAGTATGTGGTCAGAAGGTCAGCAAAAATGTGGCATTGTCTCTGTGCTCCTGAACTTGACAGCCTGGTGGGAAAGACATACATCAATCAAATAATCAAACACACACTAATCACCAACAAAGTAACCACCTTTGCAAGGAAGGAAAGAAAAGATACTTAGTTGAAGAGAACAGATAGTATGATGTCACCTGACCCAGTTTTAGGGAGGGCGGAGGTCAGTGTAAGCCCCACCAACCACACTTCCATATAATAGAGGAAAATCGTTTAGATGTAGACGTGACTGAGGTCATTTCTGCCTTCTAAAGATAGGTGTCTATAGGGGTAGATGACACGATCCAAATCAGCGGGGAAATAACTGTGCTTTGTTCCAGAGGCTAAAATTTGGAGAAGGCGGCCTGGTGACCAGTGCAGCTACTGAATTTAAGAATAAGCCCACACACTTGCAAATGGTGGGCAGTGAGGGTGGGGAGCGCTACAGAGTCTGGGGTCAGAGGGAGAGGCAGCTGACCTGCTTGGTGTAACAAAGTGCTAGGATTTATTTGTTTAAGTTGCTGGAGCATCAATAAAATAAGGAGAGAGAGGCATCCTGGTGCTAAGAGAAAATGCGAAGTCCAAGTTTGTGGAAAGGAAGAGAAAAATCTATTACTAAATTATATTATGTACATGTTGTATTATATATTACACTATATTACCACCCCCAGCCCTCAAGCTTGTCAATCCTGCCTCGATAGTGAAGCCCTCTGCCCCAGCATCCTCCAGTAAGTGATGCTCTGCGTGGAGGTGAAAGGGAATTTCAGAGAAACAGGATTTGGCTGACTGTAAAAGTCAGATGAAAATAAAGAGACACCAGAAGCTCCTAAATGTGGCTGAAGCCGGAAGTCCTGAGCCCTAACGCTCCTCTGGAAAGATTCTGGACCTGCCCCAAGTCACGAGGCTGGAGCTGGGGTTGATGTTAACTTGACATCTGGATTACATTAAGGGCGAGAAGTGGGGACAGAGGACCTTTTTAGTTGTGTTATATGGTCCTAACACTACTACCATAAAGGTTTTAAAATCTGAATGCCAGCTAAATTTTACAGAGGAAAGAAAAAATTAAAATTCTAGGATTGTTTTAAACAAAAACCTTTCATTAAATCTGAGTAGGTTCCACAACTGGCGCTAATGGCTACGAAGTGTGGACAAGTGGGTGTCCTGCTGACCCTGCTTTCCTGAAGGACCGGCGACCATTTGTGACAAGCATGGAACTGCTGGCGTCCCCAGGGTGGGGCTGGGATCCTTGAAAGCTGCTTGTCTTAAAAGGTTCTAAAACTGGTGCCCCACGGTGTCTGTGCACAGACCTCATGCTCAGCAAATCCTTTGTGCACAGACTGAGCAAGCTAAGGTCTGTCTGCTCCTTATCTGAATTTCTCTTTCCAAACTGTTTAAGAGCAGGTTAACAAAGGCTGATGTAGCTGGAATTCTGCTGCCCCCAAATCAATTTGGCGGACCCAGCATGGGCCAGGGTGGGGACTGTATGTCAACTCGGCCCCTTCAGGCTGGCTGTTGCCTCTATTGACCCCAAGGAGTCCAGAGACAAAGTCTGCCCTTGAGAACCGGAAGAATCATTCGGTAGGAGGCTTACCCAGCGGCACCCAACAGTGGCACCCTTCCCCTGATGGGCTGGTAACTCTTTCTCCTGTGCATTGTGGCTGCAGCCTCAGCCTCTGCCCATTAGATGCAGGTGGTACCCCCAGTTGTGACAATCAAACATGTCTCCAGACATTGTCAGAAATCCCCTGGAGGGGGGGCGGTGGTGGGGGGAAGCATGGCCCCTGGTTGAGAATCATGGCTCTGCCAGAGGCAACTCATGAGAATCTACCCTCAAGGAGCTTAACGTCCAGGATGGAAGGCAAATAAGAAGCCAAGAGCAGAGGTCACCAAGTCCGAGAAACCAGGAAAGAGAAAAGCCTGCATCCGTGGCCTTCAGTACTTCTCCACATGATTTCCATTCTGGCAAGTCTTTTCTGCTTCCTCCTTAACGAAGGACTATATTTCTGAGATCCCAGGTGACACATTCAACTCATTAAGGCTTCTTAATTCCCCCATGAATTATTGCTGGAAGGGTCTGAAGGCCCAGGATCCTGCCTTCTTACACCGGTAGTTATGAGCGGTAACTATGGCCTTTATTACAACATTCAGCACCAGCCATTAAATTCGAGGCATGAAAATGATTATTTCACCCCCAAATCTACTCAGCACTGGAACATTTCCATGCATGTTCTCACATCAGCCCGAGCCGGGGAACCGCTCAGGACACAGGCTCTCACAGACGCCCCGGCCTCTCCGTGGCCACCCCGGATTTGCTGGGGCTGCACGTCAGTCACTCCTCATTCCTGGCCGTACAGTTCAATTTCTAAGTTTGCTTGGGTGCCAGAATTAGGTAGTGTTTTAATAAATAAAGCGAAAGCTAATGCTGTCACTCTCTGCCATCTCACCAAAGGCTCTTTCTTTTCCCTACAGAAACGCAGTAGGGCTAAAACCTTCCTTGTTTAGCTTGGGGCTAAACACACCCAACGCGAAGCAGAAAAATCATCTAATTTTTTCAATGAAAGCCTGTGCCAGTCAAAGACATTCTTACCTCCTCACACTTAAGAGGCATCAAAAATGTACAAATATTGGAATCCTCAGCCTCGACAGGCAAGTTACCGTGTACACAGTTATTAAAGGGAACCAACTTAAGGGAGAGCGGGAAAAATACCTTTGAAATATCAATGAAACAATGGACGCTGCTTCACGTCTGTGTTTTGGATTTCCCCGATAATGAGGAAATGGTCCTGGTTTTCACCAGGAGAAGTTCTTAAAGGTTTGAGAGTCTGAATAGTAATGCTGCTCAGTTGTGCAGAGTATAAATAAATTTTGTCAGATCTGGTGGCTTCCATTTTGAGCCCCCAGTGAAAAAAGTGAAAAGCCAGTGGCAAATGTCCAGGGAGCCCAGTACTGTGGGGGCTGGTCTACAAGGAAGGGAAGAAAGAGGCATCCTGGTCGCCAAATCTTCCTCTCCCACGAAAGAGTTAACAGAAAGAAATAAAATCAGATATGTGTAGCCTCCAGACGTCCATTAAAGTGCAGAATGCTGCTTTCTATCACAGATTATATGCCAGATGTTCAAACTATCTCTAATCATTGCAGATGTAATGGGGTAGAATGTTGCAGTTTGTGAGTTTACTGGCATTAATCCTATATACTGCACAAGGGAAAAGATTTTAAATATATAATTATATCTCATTAATACTCAGGTTTTATTTCCTTTCAATGGAACAGGACTTATTAAAGCAACCATTTACCGCATGTTTTCTTTCAGTATTTGGCTCCAGCATAATCCTGTGTGCATTCGACGTGTAAATATGTACTAACCTGGCTGCAGAAAAACACCCAGGAATGGTTAGGAGGCCGCTGCTACCAAAATTCACTTTTATATGCATGAGATGTTTTTATATTGTAAATTGATAAGAGGGACTTAACCGCATACTTTCTGAGTTGCTACTCGGGTTTTCTTCACGCCGGAAATATTTGTATTTCTTAATTTGAAAGGAAATTGCCTGTGCTCTGGCTTTTTATTGCATGTTGGGAGAAGGAGCGCCCTGGGCTCCAGAGGGGGCCCGTGTGGATGCGGGTGAGAGCAGAGACCCTGCTCGGAGACCATGTTCTCCTAGGCCTTCATAGGATTCCTTACTTTCCTCCCCACTCCAGATAATTGCCTTGGTTAGAAGGTACCCCAAGGGGGATCCGGAGTGGGGAATAAGGAACTTCCCTCCTGAAGACCCACAGCCCTTCTCCCCCCTAGAAAACAGCAGCCTTTTCACTAATTAACTAAACTGGCTTGTAATGATGAGCAGTGGTGTCAGGCCATCTACTGGCCTGGTCAGTCAGTGACTGTCCTTTCCAGCCTTCTTCCCCTCAACTGAGGACCCCCTGCTCCGAGGGTCAGGTTCTTTCAGCCCTGTGCAGGCTGGTTCCATGGGTGAATGGAGGCACACACTTCGAGCTGGGGAATGCTGGGGGATTGGATTTTCAAAAACTCTGCTTTTTTCTCCGGACTAACTCTTAATTCTAATACAGTGACATAATGGATTATTCTGGCAATGGACGCCTGGATGGCAGGGACTGTGTCCATCATGGTCCCCTGCACCAGGTACAGTGCCTGACCCATAATAGGCTCTTCCTATCTCTTCCTTAAGTGAGAGAATAAAAGAATAACTTGATGGAGAGGGACGGCCTTTGGGGAAGAGCTGGGTGGGGCTGACAATTGAAGACGACGTCCCCAGTCATCATGGTTGGTGTGGAAGAGAGTTTGATGGATTCTGCAGTAATGAGATTGACGAGACAGATGGTCGCTGCCAGGCACTCGGCACAGGCCGGGGTGATAGAGAGGCGGCGGCTTTGTCAGAGCCGAGCGGGAGTCTGGGAAGCTCGGCTGTGGTTTTAGTGCCTTCAGGGCGAGACGATAATCGGGTGGATGGTCGGCGCTGTGCCAGCCTGGAACAGAGCGGCCTGGGGAGCAAAGTCGAAGATGCCAGTGATGGCTGGAAACACCCGGAGGCTCCAGAAAGCCCCAAGGGGGTGTTGTGGGGGCAAAGGGGGTACAGAGTGCAATCAACAGGATGAGGAGATTGGGAGGCAAGGAGGGGCAGGGGTCTGTGGGTGAGGAGGGTATGGGTCCGAGGGTATCTCTGAAATGAGTCCAGCCCGGCAAACTCTACCTATTTCTGATTTTGTTTTCTTGTTTCATTCATTCATTCATTCATTCATTCATTCAATACTGAAATTATTTCTGGATACTGCTGATTGGATATACACTCTCAGTCTCTCTCTCCTCCTCTCCTTCCCATGCCTGGTGGGACATGAAGACCAATAGAGAAAAACAAAACAAAACAAACAAAAGAGAACCCTAAGTCTTTGCCTCCTGAGAAACAGAGGTGGAGGGAGCAGATCCAGAGTGTGATGTGGAGGGAAATGTCCACATTAGAACTCTGTTAAAGGAGGCAGCGGGGGCAGAGAGGGGACTGGTATTTCTTCTTGTTTCCTGTTTGCAGTCCTGAGGAAGCCAGAACTCAGAGGCCAGCGAAGCGGGCTGGGGAGAGCTGGGGGCTAGAGCAGGTGCGTCAGGGAGGGAGTGGCAGGCGTCACAGGGGAGCAGAGAGTGTGAGCAGGACAGGCCACTGCCTATCGGGAAGTCCCCCAGGGTGCTACTGTCTGCCCCCAGGGCCAGTGGCCAGCCATCCCCACACAGGACTCTGAGTCCAGACTGGCTTTTCAGAATTGCCCAGGGTTAGAACGAAAGGGCAGAACCTTTACAGCCCTTTGACAACAGTCACTAGATGTGGTATGACACTGGTTGGGGTGGTCCTCTGCCGCCAAGACTATTACGGAAGGAACCGACAGCTGGAGGCTGTACACTGACCTCCCAGAAGCTGGGGCAGCAGCCCTTTCCTTGCAAGGGGGTCTGGGCAGTGAGTCACCTTCCCTGCACTGTTTACCCCCAGGCTGTTCAGACTCCCTTCTCCATATAGGTTCAGCGAGTATCTTCGATAGGATTCCTCTGGGTCTTTCTTCCTGAGGAAAGTTTAGAAGAGGAAGTTTTTTTTTTTTTTTTTTTTTTTAATGTTTTATTTATTTCTAGGAGAGAGAGACAGCGTGAGCAGGGGAGGGTCAGAGAGAGAGGAGTCACAGACTGAAACAGGCTCCAGGCTCTGAGCTGGCAGTCAGCACAGAGCCCGACGCGGGGCTCGAACCCACGAACCGCGAGATCATGACCTAAGCGAAAGTCGGACGCTTAACCGACTAAGCCACCCAGGCGCCCCTAGAAGAGGAAGTTTAATGAGATGGACTACAGCCCCCACTGCAGCAGCCCGTCTTCACCTCCCCGCTGATACCCCTCATCTACCTCACCGTTCTCTATCCCCTGTGCTCCTCTGAATGGCTAATTTGGAGACCGTTATCTGAACCCTCCCCCTTAAAGGTCTGAAGGTTTGAGTTTCCTGTCACTGTGTGTTTCTCAGACTGGGGGGGGGGGTCACTGCATTTGTCCCTTTACCACCATAATTGGGTTAGAAAATGTCAAGAGTATCCAGTTGCAACTAGTGATGGGGTGGGGCTCTCTCTGTGTCTTCTGCTGCCCCCATGGGAACCAGGACCATTAAAGCTTCTGAACCTAGAATTTCATCATTCAGGAAGCATCATGGGTCACTGGGGGTGATGTTCAGTAGGGTCACACCTACTGCACCTCTTGGGTCTCTGGACCCGTGTATATTTCATGTTGGGTACACAGTTTTGTGTATAAGTCTTTGATTCAAAGGGTATACCACATCCAATTGGGTGGCTCTTCATCCCAGTAAAATATCACCTTCAAGACAGCACTTTGGCGATGCCTTCAGTAGGTTGCTCCTGCCTTCTTACACACTGGAGACTTGCAGGTGATACAGTATGTGATACCCTAGAGGACCCATGCTCAGGAGCCCACTACCACACCTCCTTTGTCATAAAGTTGGCCCCCTGGTCTGAGGAGCTGTAGTGTGGATCCCATCCTGGGACCTCTGACCCTCTGCATACCCCTCGGTGGTGAGGTGACTCAGGCTCTGTGGGCAGAAAAGGCAGATCAAAACCCAAGGTTCATGTTTATTCATGCCAGAAGGCATCACTGGACTCTCCAGGGCAGATGTGGGCTAATGTAGTCAATTGCCACCCTCTAGCTGGGTCAGCATTTGTCTTTATTGCTGTCACTGTCAGTCATGTTGAACATTTGGCAGCGGCAGCAGCTTTGGTAGATGGAAGCCTGTGCGGCAACTTCCGCCAGGCCCAAGCTGTTCATCCGGCCCTCAGCACAGCACCGGGGGAGCTGAAGAGAGGCTGGCTGATGTCGGGTGGCTATGACATTTTGTCTCGTTGGCCATTCAGTATCCCTTCCACGGTGAACATCTCTAATTGAACTATTAGGTACCTGGCCCTGGCCAGGTAATTAGGGTAATTAGGGTGGGGGAATATTGGCCCAAGATGTTAAAAGACTTACTAGAGCCTAATAAAGGAGGTGGTTGGGGGTACAGGCTTAGGATTGGTTTCTTTGTATATGAAAACCATGCTCACAGGGCAATAGTTTGCTGTCTAGGAACTAACAGCCCCAGGTAGGGGTAGTCTCTCTACGTCAGCAAGAGCAAACCTCCCATCTCGTGATGTCAAAGCATAATAAAATACAGAAAAATAATGAAAAATATATTAATGCACTAATTTTCCTTGCTCCGGATCCCTGACCATCTAGCCTGGCTATTTGCCACTGCCCATGACCCCATATGTATTCTAACACTGGGCTACTTCTTTGTCCATGCAAAATGGATGACTAGGGAGGCATTGCCTAAATTCTGACCATTGAAAGGATTTTCCCTCACCGCTGTCTTTCAAAGTCATTCTTGAATAGGGCTATAGTACAGCTGCTATCCATTTTCATCTTTAATTCACATACTGAGCTGAACCATCTGTGAACGAAGCCTGGACTTTTTCTTCCTCTGTCAGCTGGCCATAAGGGATCTCCTGAAGTCATGGGGGAGCTCAGAGAGAGAACGAGAGCAGTGAGTGACATGGAGGCCAATGCTACCTGCTCGTGCAACTTGCTTGTGACCTCTGGCCCTGCTGTGCTTGGTTTTGGATCAACCACTTCCCTCCCCAAAGTAATATGTCTAGGCAGTAAATTGTGACAGAGTGCCATCACTTGGGGCCTCATGGTCAGGGACACCATCTTTATCAGGACCCAGTAGTTATACTGAGAAGCGTTTTCCAAAAGGCATACTCTATAATGTGGATAGTATAGTCTCCATCCAAAACTCTTGGGATCTACCTTGCAATGGGCTACTCTGGTAATTAAGTGGGGATGTGATGGGAGCTACTGCCCATGCATCTCTTAGGTTTTTAAAAGAAGCGCTAATGTCTGTCACCTCCCTGGGACACAATGCTACTGTTGATTGTGGGGGGTGGAGGGGCACAGGGGGCATGCAGTTACAGAGGCTTGCACTTGGCCATCCCCATTAGGATAGCTCTTACTTCACGGGCAAGTGATTCAGTGTGTCATTTCCCAGGATACCTACCTGGCACCCATTAGAGGATTGGGGAAATTACCACCATAGAGTCTGTGAATCCACTGGCGCCAATGTGAGGTAGACTTTGGCCAGGACACCACTGACTACATGTTTTTCCTATCTCTCTCTACCAGGGAACTATAAGCATTCTTTGGGCCTCCAGGTATCCATGTCAACTCAAATCTTGAGCGCAACAGTCTGCTGAATGTTGGGCTATTTCTCTTTCTCCAGAACACAGTGCAGTTCCCTCAGGGGAAGGACTGGAGGAATTAGTCCTGCATATACTTGCTGTGGTATTGCAGGATACTCCCTTGTGGGGACATGGCTTTGTCTTCATTCAGTGCATTCCAGGGCTAAGGATTGGACAAGGAGACATGGCTTTTTACTGAGGAAACTGCCCTCCTTCTTTTTATCATTGGTCTTTGATTTCTTTTGATGCTACAAATTGAGTGGTGTCCTGGTTGGTTGCTCTTCTATTTTGCCCCCAGGGACACTGTGTTCTATTAACCATCTCTGCAGCTCAGCAGATCAGTGGCCTTCTGACCTTGCCACTTACTACAATAATTATGTCCTCTTGGCTTTTGACAACGAGTGTCACATTGTTATCCTTCCTCTATTGTTTAAGTGTTCTATTGTCCCCATTGCTCAGTTTTGTAACAGCCTCTTCTGCCACTAGCTGTGGTCTAAAGGAGAGTTACCATTGAACTTCACACTATGCACTCCATAGGCCTCTGGTGATTGGTGTTTTCTCCAGACTGGGGAATCATCTGGGTTTTTGGCCTTACACAATATATCCATTCTGGTATGCCTGCTTCTGAGATCTTTTCCATTCTTTCTTCCACTATCTGCCATGGCAATTTTGCCATTTAAGCCACATTTAGTGTTGGTTTTTGATTCTTTCATACTCCTAGGAGACATTTTAGTAGCAAATTTCTCCATCTCCAGGGATCTCACCAAGGTTTTGAATCCTGTGTTCTGAAAGAGTGCTCCCAAATTGACAAATTGTGTCCAATTCAACCTCTTGCTTTGGTTTTCTTTTGCTCAAGCACTATCAGTTTCCAACATCATGTGTAATCTCCTGGCTCCAGAAAATACATATTGGATAGGTCTTGCATTTTAGGCTAAGATATTTTGCCTTTATTGAACCCAGTATGACCCCAGCTGGGCTTTGCACTCCATAGGCCTCTGGCAATTCCAGAAGGAGCTCGTAGATGAAGGTCATCCGCTGACTATATTCCCTGCATCTTGGACCACAAATATGGAGATCTTGTTGTATCATGGTGTCCCCCACAAAATGGGCTTTGATTGCTCTTATTGCTATGATTCTTCCTCTGTCCCAGACCCTGACATACCTAGGACATAGCAGGCACATGCTCAATAATAAATATTGCCAAAGAAATGGGACTAATCAAAATGTTTCTGGAGCAGAATTTACATAAACTGGTTCTGCTGAACAAGAGTTGGGGCTAATGAAATGTGGAGGAGGCTGGCAGAACAGAGGATTCAGGGGATTCCAAGTTAGGCATCTCTGGGGCTCCTGTTTGGCATGTCCTTTCTGGGTGATGTGACCAGGATGGCTGGTTCATAGGCCAGCATCTGGGGTGGTGGCCAGGGTTGCACCATCATGTAGGGATGACAAGGGGAGAGGCGTCTGCATCGTCCGAGCAAGCATCCCGTAGCACTCACGCTTGGCTTGGCCCACAGAATAAACGGGAAACATCACAATTGTGGGTTGACCATTCGGCAGTGGAAGCCGGTCAAGCAGCAGATCCCACTGAGATAGGACTCCAACATTTAAATAACCTGTTAAATGGCTTTCATTGTCAATAATCTGATTTGCACTCAAGCAAGACAAGTTGGATGCTTTTGAATGGCCTCAAATACGTCAATATGTAACAAGAAGATAAGGAAGAGAATTAGGTTCAGCACCCAGGCTTTTGCTTTACATCTTTCATTTTCTTGGTTAGATTGCTAAATAGTTTTATATGGGACCAGAAATTGCTGCCTAATGCTAATTTGTGAATGATACAATCAGTGCTGAGGTAAATGATATAGAGAATTGATACTGGAATAAATTGGGATGTGTCTCTTTAAATAACAGTATCGACAAAAGTTTGGCACAAAGGGCAGGGGTCTTCGTTAAGCAGCAGTGCTATTCCTGAGGGAGAAAGTCTGGATTTCGAGAGATAGGCATCTGAGCCAGAGGCAGGCTGGCATCCTGGCTCCTACACTTGCCAGCCTCATGACCTTGGCAATGTACTTTATTTCTCTTAGCCTTCATTTCTATGAGGATAAGGTGATATATTCCATGTAATATAGTTGCACAGAGCAACCAAAAGATATTAGCTGTTATTACTTATTATAACAGTTCATTTCCTACTTGTGGAACTGGCCGTTGGCCTCCAGGGAAGGTGGAGTTGGGCAGCCCTGGTGGGGTAAGTCACATTTGCAAGCGTTTCCAGTTCATTTCATGGAAAGCCAACAGGCACTGAGCCTTCTGGGACACAAAAACCCAGGCATAAGCATACTCGCCTTCTTGAGGGAGGGTGGTCATTACAATCTCAGAAAATCCTCTAGGAGCTCTTTAAAGTTGGGGGGACATCTCATGTTCCTCTTGAACTTTCCTTAATCCCACTGGACACTTCTTGCCTCCCAACCCCCTACTGGCCAGGATCATCTTGAAGGCTGGCAGCCTTTCTGATACAGCTCCAAGTCCTGGATCTTACACAGCAAAGCAATGTGGTGATGCATCTCCCACCTAGATGCTCTGAGACTGGAAACCTTGCACCTCATTTCACAGTAGAGCCCTCCCCCCCCTCCAAATCATGAAAGAACTTTCGACATCATAAATTCTATTTCTGTGCTATCATCATTTAGATATTTTACTTTCTAATTGCCTGTGAACTCTCTGAGGGTGAATGTGGTATCTTGGTTACCTTTCAGTGACCAACATGGCACCTGGGGAGAGGCAAGGGCTCAGTAAAAATGGGTTGAATATTCTACACCCAGGAAGAAAATTCTGGCATTATATGTAGCATCCATTGGGGTGTGGTAACAGGCCATGAGAGGAAATTGGGGCTAGTGGAGTTTCACCTTGCTTCATTTCTTCTTCTTTTACTGTTGGTTGGATGCCTCAAGGCTTAAAGATGGTTCAGTTTGGTTTGGGTTCCTGTTAAATATTGACACCTTCTGATGGAGGTATTTCAGAAAAGAGGTGGCTTGGAGAAGGGCTCTTTAGAAGGTACTGCAATACATCACAGAGAGAATCCCAGCCTCAGCGAACATGAACATCGCCACAGGCATCACTCATGAGTTTAGATAAATTCTCTAGAGGAGCTGTGCTCCCTAAATGCTTCTGAGTGATTTGGTTGCTGTTCATTTTGGGTTACTTATTTCAGTAGTAGGAGTCACCCTTGGTGACTTGAGCAGGGCACTGGATGCCTCGTTACTGTCATTATTGTTATTATTTTAAGCCCATGGCAATGTGTACATGGAACTCAGTTTCTCTTTAGATGAGAAAATGGTAAGATACCAACAAGGTCACAGTGATAATGGGACCTTCATGAGCATCATGTCCGGAACCAGCTGACAGCGCTCAGCCTGGCCTGCCCCCAGCGTTCCATCCCTGATGCTCACATCTCCGTCTTGGCTAATTCTGGGTCCATGTCTGTGTGTGGCTCTGGTTTTTCTTACCCTTTGCATTCCTGGCTAAATCCTCCTTCTTCTTAGTGTCCCCAGGTTATGTCTTCCCACAGATATCCCAGACAGCATAATTGGACATACAGCTCATTGAACAAGGATTGACTGAGGGGGAAGAGTTCTGCAAGTTTGTGGTTCAAGCCTTCAGCATCTCTGCTTCCTGCACAATGTAAGAAATTGAATAGAACCAGTTGCTAGTGGTCACTGGAACCGAAGACCTTCTGATCCAGGAAATTGATTTCATCCCTTCATCTTTAGTTGAACTGGTTCCAAATGGTGGCTTGTAATAGTCATTTTAACATGTTGAAATATTATTTCTAAAATAGTCATTCAACACAACCTGTCTGGAAGTTTTCTGGAGAACAGATATTTTTGGAATCCTTTTGACAGCTAGGCCAGCACAATTGTGTAGAGAATGACTAATGAGTAAGTCACTTTGTCTCCTAGCCCCACTTTTTGCTAGCAAGCTTTATTGAGTGCCTACTGAATGCTGGCATGATTTTGCTGGTGGCCTAACCCTGTTGACTGTGTTACCTGTGAGGAGGCTCTGGGTGTTAAAGAGTGTCCCATGGGAAGGGATATTGATTAGTTTAAGACCAGATCCTTCTCACCCTAGCCAAGAGAATTTAGGGCTGAACACAGACCAAGGCAGATTGGGATATATGAGCTTTTTAAAAGAGCTTGATTTTTAAAAATACCTCCTGACTCTATTTTTTCTCTAACAAGTAGACAGTTTACCAACATGGGGGTTTTGATGGCCTTCTATTTGTAATAGGAAAAACTGCTTTGCCCCTAGCCGCTTCCATTTGTGTTGTAAGCCTAGAAGGGAGATGATTTTCTTCCAAAAGGGACAAAGCCCTGGCTGGGGAACTGTGAGGCTGCACCTCTGGAGTGGTGTGATTATAAGGATCAAGCACTCAAATCTCCACTTGTGCCCCAGGGAAGCCAGACAACAGCCCTCCGCAGCCAGAGCTGAGCACCAACCGATACAAAAATCCATTCTTCTGCTTGGTGCAGGATAAGAAGGCTTATGAACAAGATCTCAGAAGCATGAGTGATTGAAGTCCCCACACTGCGGGGGAAGAGGAAGGTGGAGACGGAGCACAGCTGACCGATGTAACGTTCACCTCATAAAATGGTGACAGCGCCAGTTGGTGGCAGACACATGGGCCGCTTCCAATCTCAAGGAGACTGGCCTCATCAGGGAGAGAGAAGGTCAGTGAGGTTTCCCAGGCCGAGACCCTGTGAGGTCTGATAAGAAAGGGAGCAATTTTAAAAATCAATGGAATATTTACTGGATCTGAGCATAGTCCTCAATCTATTGCAGAAGATGCTTCCCAGGTATCTATAAATAAAAGATGCTTGCCTTTCCATGTGGGTCTGGAAGAAACTACAACTGGGGAAAGGCACGAGACAGAAAAGAAAAAAAAAAAAAAAAAAAGCCCGCTCCATATCAGAACCTTCTGTGATAGACGGCGTGTCCTCCTGACATTTTCGTTAGTGGGAAATTTATGTTCCTATTTCTGTCTGTTGTAATGACCATTCACAGCGACGGTGTGGTGACGGCTAATGGACAGGAATAGGGGAAAATTCTTTAATTAATGCAAAATTGAAGCATTTTCTTTTCACACTTTGAGAAGCCAAATAATTCACAGCAGTTCTTGGCCTTCGAGTGGAGGTAAAATAATTATACACAATTCCTAGTGATTAAAAGACTGTAAAATAATTTTAGTTTCATCTTGAAATTATTTATCTTGTAAGTGAGAAAGTCTGGAGAAGATGAGAATCCGGAGCTCTGAAGTTCAGAGCAGACCCTGCAGAAATTTCCTGGCTTTCTGACTGACCATGGCATGTGGGATCTGAAATTCGGATCTGGGATCTGCCTGAGCCCCTTTTGAGTCCCATTTTTGCTCACGTTGTCTCGGGCTTTGGCATCCAGTCATGGCCATACCTCCCTCACACACCCTTTTGTTTCTCCCTTTGCATGAAAACAATTTGTTTTAAAAAATAAAATCCTTCAGTGTCGTTTTTTTTTTTTTTAATCTGGTTCCCACATGATTATTTAGAGTTGGCTGAAATGGAAACCAGCCCATCTCTGGTCTTCTCTTGGAAGCAATGTTCTTGGCAGAGTGGGAGAGTGACCCTTTTTTGAATCTTTACAATTGCCCCACAAGAGAGTTTTGTGCTGTGTTGTGTTGGTTTGATTTTTTAAATCAGAAATCAGGTATCGGAGAGTTCAGGGAGGTTGCTGACTGCCTGACCCAGGTCTGTGGAATCCAATGCTCTGTGTCTCCCCAGGACTCTTCACTGCAGTGTTGTTTGGTGACAGTCCATCCCCTTTCTCCCTCCCAGAGTATATTTATAAGGAGACACCAGAGACAGCAGGGCAGGTGAGCCAACAGTCAGTTAAGCGTCCGACTTTGGCTCAGGTCATGATCTCACAGTCCATGGGTTCGAGCCCTGCATCAGGCTCCATGCTGACAGCTCAGAGCCTGGAGCCTGCTTCAGATTCTGTGTTTCCCTCTCTCTCTGCTCCTCCCCAATTCATGCTCTGTTTCTCTCTGTCTCAAAAATAAATAAACATTAAAAAAATTTTTTTAAAGAAGCCGATGAACAAAGAAGAGGAATTCTAGGCCTTGGTATTTCAGTCCTCCTGTGTTCTGGAGGGAAGCTATAGATGGCTGGCATGCTGTCCCTGGGCGGTATAGCTTAGCCTACCCACACTGCCCTGGTGGCAGGTGCCACAGAGAAGGGGCATGCTCCATGGCAATGTCCAAGATGCCCACCCAGCATTTGGCAATTCAGAGTGGGGAGATGCAAGAGTGTCCATGCAGGGGAAGGCCTCCCTGCCTAGCTCATCTTGTTAGGTAGGGGATCTCTCTTTACTTGACAAGAGGATCCTGCTCAAATTCTAGAGCAGAATGTTCTGGGGCTGGAGGACCTGCCTTAGTGCAGCACAGTGAATGAAAGGAGAACATTTTATGGTAAAGTCTATTCTTTGTTTTTTGAAGAGGTTCTTTGTCATGTTTCAAACAAAACTTCATATATTCATCTATGTTTATATCTTATATAAACTGTATAAAGTTGAATATGCAAAAACCTGGTGATTTCAAGTATTTTTTCTAATTTTTTAAATGTTTTTTTTTATATTTTATTTATTTCTGAGAGAGAGAGAGAGAGAGACAGCAGGGGAGGGTCAGAGAGAGAGGGAGACACAGAATCTGAAACAGGCTCCGGGCTCTGAGCTGTCAGCACGGAGCCTGATGCAGGGCTCGAACCCACAAATCATGAGATCATGACCTGTGCCAAAGTCAGATGCTTAACTGACTGAGCCACCCAGATGCCCCTAATTTTTTAATGTTTATTTATTTTTGAGAAAGACAGAGACATAGACAGAGACAGAGCAGGAGCAGGAGCAGGAGCGGGTCAGAGAGGGAGGGAGACAGAATCAGAACAGGTCCCAGGCTCTGAGCTGTCAGCACAGAGCCCAATTCAGGGCTCGAAACTGAGAACCGTGAGATCATGACCTGAGCTGAAGTTTGATGCCTAACCAACTGAGTCACCCAGGCACCCCTCAAATATCTTTTAAGGGCAAGATCACCTGGCTGGTGCAGTCAGTAGAGCATGTGACTCTTGATCTTGGTGTTTTAACTGCTAGCCCTACTCTGGGTTTGGAGATTACTTAAGGGCAATGTTGACAATGTGAGTTTCTTCATGTGCTAACAGAAGGACCCATTTTCTTTTTTCTTTTCTTTTCTTTTCTTTTCTTTTCTTTTCTTTTCTTTTCTTTTCTTTTCTTTTCTCTTTCCTTTTCTTTTCCTCCCTTCCTCCCTCCCTCCTTCCCTCCCTCCCTTCCTTCCTTCCTTCCTTTCTTCCTTCCTTTTTCCTTTCCTTCTTTTTGAGAGAGAGAGCACCTGTAAGCACGTGCGTGGCTAAGTGGGGGGGGGGAGAGAAAGAGGGGGGGTAATCTTAAACAGGATCCATGCCCAGCACAGAGCTGGATATGGGGCTCCATCTCACAGCCAGCAGTGAGATCATGACCTGAGTCGAAACTGAGTCAGTTGCTTAAAGGTTGAGCCACCCAGGCACCCCAGGGCACCCCACTTTCTAACAATAACTTCACCAGAAACATAACTATGGCTTTCATTCATTGTGCCCTGCCAGCCACTTTGATAAGCACTTAAAATACACTATTTTATAGAATCCTTACAGCTACCCTTCAAGATAGATATTGTTCTCATTTTCTGAGATATAGAAATTGATAATTAGAATGTTACATAAGTAGATATTCATCTGGAGACCTGAGTGATCTGGTTTGAATGGAAACTCCATCCCTTTCTGGATGTCAGAATGCAGACAGCTTACTTAACCTCTCTGAGCTCAGTGTATGGTGCTCACAGTCACAAGTGCATCCCTGGAAGTCTGTGGCTTCTCTACACTCCCTGCTTCTGACAGTTCACCCTTGGCATACTTCTCCTTTCTCTACTGACTTGCCATTGTACCTTGACCATATTCGTATGGGTCTGGTTTTAGAAACTATTCAGTTTCATTGATCTCTGTGTCTATCCCCTCACCAACAATGCATTGTCTTGATTATTGTGCCATTACAATAAATTTTGAAATCAGATAATGTTGACAAATGTGGGTGTCTTTGATTGCTTTTATTACCATATAAAAATTTTCAACATACAAGTACTAAAAATATTTCATTACACTTATATCTTAGTATTTCATTTTTTTCTTTTTTTAAGTTTTCAGTTTAATTTCAGTTTCACTATTTCAACTTCAAAGCTATTAAGAATTATACTGGTTTTAAAATCTCAGTTTCCAATTCTGCATAGCCAGTGTTAGAAATAGGATGTATATTTTTATTCTGATCCTTTATCTTGCGATCTTGATAATCTCACTTATTACTTCTAAAAATATCTTTATATATTCTTTGGGATTTTTTTAAAAAAATTAATGTTTATTTATTATTGAGGACAGACAGAGATAGAGCATATGCAGGGGAGGGGCAGAGAGAGGCAGAGACACAGAATCTGAAGCAGGCTCCAGGCTTTGAGCCTGACGCAGGGCTCAAACTCACAAACTGCAAGATCATTACCTGAGCCAAAGTCAGACGCTTAACCAAATGAGCCACCCAGGTGCCTCTCTTTGGGATTTTCTAAGTGGACAATCATGTCTTCTATGGGTAAAGACAATTTTATTTCTTTCTTTTTAATCTGTATTTTTAAAATTTCCTTTTCTTGCCTTATGGCATTGGCTAACACATTCAGTAAGGTGTTAAGTAGGATGACTGAGAATAAACATTCCTGACTTGTTCCTTATCTTGGAAAACATTCAGTTTCTCTCTAGGAAGGATGATGTTAGCTATGTTTTTGTACATGTCCTCTGTCTGGTTTTTGTTAGGTTGAAGAATTTCCATACTATTTCTGATTTGAATCAGAATTTGAATTTTGCAAAATTCTTCCTCTACGTAAATTCGTTTATATGTTGTTTCCCTCTTTGGACTGTAAAGAAGTTATATTACACTGATTGATTTTCAAATATTGAAACAGCCCTACTCTCCCAGGGTAAATCCCACTTAGACATGATATACTACTATTTTTATATGTATTTTATGTATTTTAATTTGCTAATGTTGAAGAATTTGCATCTAGGTTCACAGGGGATATTGGTCTGTAGTTTTCCCTTTTTGTACTGTTTATGTCTGTTTTTGGTATCACAACAATTCTTACCTCATTGGTTGGAAAGTACTTCTATTTTCAGGAAGAGATACATAGAATCAGTGTTTTTTGTTTTTTTATTTAAATATTTGTTAACACCATCTAAGCCTGGAGTTTTCTTTTTCAGAACTTTTACTTTTTAAACTACCAGTTCAATGTCCTTATTAGTTATAAGACTATTCAGGTTATCTATTTCTTCTCAGAGAAATTTTGGTTATTTATGGTTCTCAAGGAATTGTCTCATTTAGCCTAAGTTGTTGAACTTATGTACATAAGGTTTTCCATAGTATTCTTTTATTAACCTTTTAATATCTTTGGGGTCTATCTGTAGCTTCCATCTTGTCATCTCTGTTGTTTATAATGTAAGTGGTCTTCTTTTTTTCTTGTCAGTCTGGCTAAACTTTTATATTTTCTTTTAATCTTTTCAAAGAATCAGGTTTTGTTTTATTGCTTTATCTCTATTGATTTTTATTTTCATTTTCTTTTATTTCTCTTTACTATTTCTGTCTTAGCTAGCTCAGGGTTGTTTTTGCCCTTTTTCTAATGTCTTAATGTAAAAGCCTTGATTGTTGATTTGAGATCTTTCTTCCTTTCTAACGGAAACTCTGAATCATGAATTTTTCTCTAAGCACTGATTTAAGGACACACCACAATTTTTATATGCTGCCTTTACATTTTCATTCAGTTCAAAATATTTTCCTTGAGATTTCTTCCTTGATCCATATAATTTTTAATAGAAATTTTTAGAGGAGTTTTATGCTTACAGAAAAATTTAACAGAAAGTGCGGTCTTTCTTTCCCCATAGTTTCCCTGCTTATTGATATCTTGCACTGGTGTGATGCATTTGTTACAATTGTTGAACCAAACTTGATACATCGTTATTAGCTAAAGTCCACAGTTCACATTAGGATTAACTTCCTGTTGTTCAAGTTTTGCCAATTACCTAAAGTCATGTATCTATCATGTATCATTAAATATCATAAAAAATAAAGTTACTGTCCTAACGATACCTTGTACTCTACCTGTTCATTTTCTTGCCCCTCCAACCCCTGACAACAAGTAATCTTGTTACTGTCTCTGTGGTTTTATCTTTTACAAAATGTCAACAGTTGGAATCATACAATATCTACTCTTTCCAGACTGGCTTCTTTCACTTAGAAATATGCATTTGAGGGGTGCCTGGGTGGCTCAGTCTGTTCAGCGTCCGACTTCAGCTCAGGTCATGATCTCACAGTTCCATAAGTTTGAACCCAGCATTTGGCTCTGTGCTGACAGCTAGCTCAGAGCCTGGAGCCTGCTTCAGATTCTGTGTCTCCCTCTCTCTCTCTGACCCTCCCCTGCTCACCCTGTCTCTCTCTGTCTCTCTCTGTCTCTCTCTCTCTCTCTCTCTCTCTCAGAAATAAGTAAAACATTAAAAAAAGAAATATGCATTTGAGTTTCTTCTACATTCTTTCATGACTTGATAGGTCATTTCTTTCTATCACTAAATAGTATTCCATTGTATGAATGTACCACTGTTTCTCAGTTCCTTATTGAAGAAACATCAGTTCCTTCCAGTTTTTGTCAAGAATGACTAAAGCTGCCATAGACATTTATGTGCAGATTTTCACATGAAGTATGGCCGTATGTTTTCAACCCATTGGGTGAATACCTGGAAGCACAATTCCTGGACTTTATTATAAGACTGTGTTTAGATCTGTTAGAAACTTTCAAATTGTCTTCCAATGTGATTGTGCCATTTTGAATCCCCACCAGAAATGAATGAGAGTCGCTCTACATCCTCACCAGTTGCTCAACACCAACACCTCTGGTGTTGAAAGTGTTTTGGATTTTAGCCATCTAATAGGTGTGGAATGGTATCGCATTGTTTTAATTTGTCATCTCGTAATGAGACATGATGTTAAGCATATTTTCATATGCTTATTTGCCATCTGTATATCTCTTTTGGTCAGGAGTCTGTTCAGATATGTTGTTCATGTTTTAAGTGGGTTATTTCCTTTTTATTATAGAATTGTAAGGGTTCTTTGTATATTTTGGATGCAAGTCCTTTATCACATATGTGTTTGCAAATATTTTTCCTCAGCCCATGGCTTATCTTTTTATTCTCTCAACAGTGTCTGTCACAGAGAAGAAGTTTTCCATTTAAATCAAGTCTGACATCAATCTTTTCTCTCACGGATA
Source organism: Proteles cristata cristata (assembly GCA_017311185.1). NCBI lineage: Eukaryota > Metazoa > Chordata > Mammalia > Carnivora > Hyaenidae > Proteles > Proteles cristata. The sequence continues at coordinate 2,553,092 of JAESUZ010000174.1, read as the reverse complement.
GTGATCTTGAAGCATCTAAAATTTCATTGCCAAACCTAAGGTCACTTAGATTCTCTCTTATGTTATCTTCTAAGAGTTTTATATCTTTGTAGTTTACATTTAGGTGTGTGATATATTTTGAGTTAATTCTTGCGAAAGCATAAGGTCAATGTCTAGATTGATTTTTTTTTTTTTTTTTTTTTTTTTAGCATGGGGATGTACAGTTGATCCAGGATAATTTGTTGAACACTATCTTTTTTCCATGTGATTGTCTTTGCTCCTTCATGAAAGATCAGTTGACTATGTTTGTATAGGTCTATTCCATTGATCTATTTGTCTATTCTTTGGCCAATACCATGCTATCTTGATTACTGTAGCTTTATAGTAAGACGAAGTTGGTGTCAGCCCAATGACTTTATTCTTCTTCAATATAATGTTAACTATTCTGTGTCTTTTGCCTTTCCATATAAATTTTGAAATGTGCCATTTTATCTCTACAAAGTAGCATGTTGGGGCTTTTATTGGTATTTCATTGAATCTCTGTATCAAGTTAAGAAGAACTGGTATCTTAACAATATTAAAACTTACTATCCAAAAGGATGGGATATCAGATATCTTTACATTTATTCAGATCTTTGATTTTTTTCATCAGAGTTAGGTAGTTTTCCTCATATGGATCTTGTACATATTTTGTTAGATTTATACTTAGATATTTGTTTTGTCCTAATGGAAATGGTGTTATATTTTAAATTTCAAATTTCACTCATTCATTGCTGATATATAGGAAAGTAATTTTCTCCCCTTATTGGATTAGGTAGGCTGATCAGTCTGATGTTTGCAGTGATAAGAAGGATTCTTGCCTTGTTCTTGGTCAAAGAGGGAAAGTGTCTAGTTTCTCAACCTTAACTATGTTAGCTATAGGGTTTTTGCAGCTGTTCTTCATTACGTTGAGAAAGATCCACTCTATTCCTAGTTTGCTGAATTTTATCATAAATAGATGCTGAAGTTTGTCAGCAAAAATGATTTTTATGCATCTGCTCATATGATTATATTTTTTCTTTGGCTTATTGATATGATGAATCATATTAATTGATTATTGAATGTTTTGCTGGCCTTGCATATTTGGAATAAATTCCCCTTGGTCATGGTGTGTAATTCTTTTTATAAATTGTTGGATTTGATTTGTTAATGTTTTGTTGAGGATTTTTGCATCTATGTTTATAAAAGATGTTGATCTGAAGTTTATCTTTATCTGATATGAAGTAATGCTGGCCTCATTGGATGAATTAAAAATTATTTCCTTTGCTTCTGCATTCTGTAGCAGATTTCACAGAATTCATATAATTTCATCCTTAAGTATTGAGCACAATTTACCTGTGAAACTATCGGGACCTGGTGCTTTCCTGTTTTGGAAATTTATTAATTATCGATTCAATTTGTCTAATAAATATAGGCCTATAAAGATTATCTATTTTTCCTGGTGGGAGTTCTAATAGATTCTATCTTTTAAGTAATTGGTTCATTTCCTTTAAATTAGCAAATTTGTGGACATAGAATTATTTATAATAATTATTTATTATCTTTTTAATGTTCCTGGGTCAGTAGTGATGGCCCCTTTTTTCATTTCTGATGTCAGCAATTTTTATCTTCTCTCTTTTCTTCTTGGTAGATGTGGCTAGCTGTTTTTCAATTTTATTGATATTTTCAAGGAACCTACTTTTGGTTATATTGATTTTCTCTATTGTTTCCCTAATTTCAATTTTACTTATTTATTTTTTGATTTGTATTATTTCTTTTCTTCTGCTTACTATGAATTTAATTTGCTCTTCAACTTCTAGTTTCCTGTGGTAGAAGCTTAGATTATTGATTTTAGATCTTTCTTCTTTTCTAATATATGCATTCACTCTTATAAATTTCCCTATAATTACTGCTTTACTGCAGCCCATAAATTTTAATAGATTGCATTTTTATTGTCCTTCAGTTCAAAATATTTTAAAATTTATCTTGAGACTTCTTTGGCCCACATATTATTTAGAAGTGTGTTTAATCTCCAAATATTTTGGGATTTTCCAGCTCTCTGTCATTGATTTCTAAAGTAATTCCATTATGGCTGGAGACTATCCTCTGTATGATATCTACTCTTTCAAATTTGTTAAAGTATGTTTTATGACCTAGAATGTGTTCTATCTTAATGAATGTTCCATGTGTGCTTGAGAAGAATGTGTTGTTGGATTGAACTGCCATTGTTGGATGAAGTATTCTATAAAAGTCAATTAGGTCTAGTTGATTGATGGTGCTGTATGTTTAACTATATCCTTACTGATTTTGTGCCTGCTGGATCTGTCAATTACTGGTAGAGGGATGTTAAAGTCTCCAACTATAATACTAGATTTGTCTATTTCTCCTTGTAGTTTATTAGTTTTTGTCTCACATGTTTTGATGTTTTGTTACTAGGTGCATGCACATTAAGAATTGCTATGCCTTTTTTGGAGAATTGACTCATTATTATGTTATGTCTCTCTTTATCCCTGATAATATTCCTTGCTCTTAAATCATCTTTGTCTGAAATTAATAGTCACTCCAACTTTCTTTTGATTAGTGTTAGTATGGTATATTTTTCTCCATGCTTTTACATCTAATCTAACTATGACTTTATATCCAAAATGGATCACATACATACAGTGAGGTCTTGTTTTTTTTAACCCACTATGATAATCTGTCTTTTAATTGGCATGTGACATCATTCACATTTAAAAAGATTATTGATAAAGTTGGAATACTGTATTTGTAACTTTTAAAATTCATTGTCCATGTTCTTTGTTTCTTTTTCTTGTCTTCCACTCTTTTTTCCCTGCCTTCTCTGGTGTTTGTTGAGTATTTTATATCATTCTATTTTTTTCTTCTCTTTTCAGTATATTAATTACATTTCTATTTAAGTTTTTCAAAGTAGTTGCCCTAGGGTTTGCAATATATTTTTACAATTAATACAAGTGCACTTTCAAATAACACTATACTGCTTCATGCATAGTACAAGTACCCTACAACAGAGTATTCCCAATTCTTATCTATCATCCCCTGGGACATTGCTGTCATTCATTCCCCTTATCCCTAAACTATGCTCACTGAACACATTGTTGCTATTACTATTTTGAACAAGGCATTATCTACTGAATCAAGTAAGAATAATGACTATAAAATATTTTATTTTATTTTCATTAATTTATTTTCTAAATCTCTTCCTTCTCTTTTTTTTGAAACATAGTTAACACACAACGTTATATTAGTTGCAGGTGTACAACATAGGGATTCAATAATTTTGTATGTTATGTTGTGCTCACCACAAGTGTAACTACCATGTGTCATGACACAGCACTATTAAATTACCATTGACCCTAGTCCTTATGCTGTACCTTTCCCTGTGACTTACTCATTCCATAACTGGAAGCCTGTACCCCCCATTGCCCTTCACATGCTTATAGATCTTCCTTTCTTGGGGTGCCTAGGGGGGTGAGTCAGTTAAGGGTCCAACTTTGGCTCAGGTCATGATCTCATGGTTCTTGGGTTAGAGACCTACTTTGGTCTCTGTGCTGACAGCTCAGACCTTGGAGCCTGTTTCAGATTTTGTGTCTCCTTCTTTCTCTTCCCCTCTCCTGGCTCACACTTTCTCTCTCTGAAAATAAAAATAATAATAATAAACATTAAAAATACATATATGTCTTCTTTTCTTAATGTAAATAACCTATGTTATTTCCTTTTCTCTAAAGAATTTCTTTTAACATTCCCTGCTAATGACAAATTCCTGCCAGTGACAAATTCCCACAATATACTTTTTTTCATAGAAAATCTTTATTTCTCCCTCACATTTGAAGGATAATTTCATTGGATACAGAATCTAGGTTGGTGATTACTTTCATTCAACTCTTTAAATATTTAATTTTACTCACCTCTTACTTGCATTGTTTCTGAAGAGAATCCTGATGTAATTTTTATCTTTTTTTCCCCTCTGCAAGTAAGCTGTTTTTACTCTGTATTTTTTTCAAGATTTTCTCTTTGTCATTGATTTCATGTGGCTTGAATGTGATATGGCTTGGTGTAGTGTTTCGTATTTATCCTGCTTGGTGTTCTCTGAGCTTTCTGGATCTGAAGTTTGGCATAAGTCATTACCTTTGGAAAATCCACAACCATTATTATTTCAGATATTTATTCCTTTTATCTCTTCTCTTTTTCTTCTGGTATTCCCTCAATGTTTGTGTTGTATCTTTTGTAATTGTTCTCTAGGTATTGGAAATCTCATTATATCCTTTTCATTCTTGTATATTTTCTTTTTTCAATTCAGTTTTGGAAGTTTCTATTGATATATCTAGGATCACTGCTTTTTCCTTGGTTCTATTGAGTCTATGGATGTGTCCATCAAAGGCATTTTTCATGTTACCCTGTTTTTGCTTTCCAGTATTTCCTTTAGATTTTTTCATAGTTTCCATCTCTCTGCTTACATTATCCATCTCTTCTTTCATGTTGTCCATTTTTTTCCATTTGAGTCCTTAACATATTAATCAGTCATTTAAAATTCCCATGTTGGTTAATTCCAAAATTTCTTCCAAATATAAGTCTGGTTCTGATTCATGCTTCATCTCATTAGATTACATTTCTGTTTGTTTGCATGTTTTGTTTCTAGTTTTTCAGAGTAATTGTAACTTTTGGTTGAAAGCTATGCCTGTTGTTTTGGATACAAAGAACCACAATAATATAGTCAAATAACATGATTGCAATTCTTTTAAATTTGTTTTGTGACACAAGATATAGCCTATGCTGCTGATTGTTCCATATTAACTTGCAAAGAATATACATTCTACTGTTGTGGTGGTAAATGTAGATCCAGGTGGTTGATGGTTTTCAGTTCTTCTGTCTCCTTGATGATATTCTATTTGTTGTATCTTTAATGAGGAGAGATGTATTGAAGCTTTCAAGGATAATTGTGAATTAGCCTGTTTTCTCTTTCAGTTAAATCATTTTTTGCTTCGTGTATTTTAAGGCTATAGAGTTAGATGCGTACATATTTATGATTGTTATGACATTTTAGTGAACAGACCTTTGTACCATTTGTATTGACCCTCTTCTGATAATTTTTCTTGCTTTGATTTTGTTTTCCTTTTTCACTTTGTCTGATATTAATATAAGCATTCCAAGTTTCCTTTCTGGTGTTTCCATGGTACATTGTTTTCTATTATTTTACTATAATCATCCAGTATCAGCATGTTTACGGTGAGTATTTGCTGAAACCATGTAGTTGGGTCTTTTAAAAATCCATCTGATAGTCTATTTTTTCATATTTTTTCTTTGTTTCTTAAGTTTTCAAAAAGTGTATATGTTGTTTTTTAGTATTATTTTTGTCATAGTAAAATGCACAACAAAAGTTTATAGTTTTAACCATTTTCAACTGCATAATTTAGGGGCATTGTTGTATAGCAATCACCCCCATAAATTTCCAAAGCTTTTTCATCACTCCAAACAGTAACTTTGTACCTATTAAACAATAATGTTTTATTTCTCCCTACCCCAATCCCTGGTGACCACTATTGTACTTTCGTCTCTTGAATTTGCATATTTAAGTATCTCAGATAAGTGAAATCATACAATATTCACTATTTTAAATCTGGCTAATTTTACTTACTGTAATATGTTTAGGTTCAGCCATGTTATAGCATGTATCAGAATCCCATTTCTTTTTAAAGTTGAATAGTATTTTATTGCATGTATATCCTACATTTCATTTGTTCATTCTTCTGTTGATAGACGTTTGAATTGTTTCCACATTTTGGCCATTATAAATAATTCTGCTATGAAACTTGGTGTACAAGTTTAAATCTTTGCTCTCAGTTCTTTGTAGTATATTCATAGAAATAGAATTGCTGGGTCATAAGATAATTCTGTGTTTAACTTCTCTGAGTAATGCCAAACCATTTTCCACCAAGGCTGCACCAATTTACATTCCCACTAACAATATGGAAGGATTCTAATTTGTCCACATCCTTGACAACACTTGTTTTCCTTAATAGCTATCCTGATGAGTATGAAGTTGTGTCTCATTGTGGTTTTGATGTGTATTCCCTTAATAATAAATTATATTGAGCATCTTTTTTCTCCAAGTTTTTATTTAAATTCCAGGTAGTTAACATACAGTGTAATATTAGTTTCAGGTGTAGAATTTAGTAATTCATCACTTACATACAAGACCCAATGCTCATCACAACAAGGGCCCTCCTTGTTACCTATCACCTATCTAACCCATTCCTTCACCATTCTTTCCTTCAGTAACCATCAATTTGTTCTCTATAATTAAGAGTCTGCTCCTTGGTTTCTCTCTCTCTCCTTTCTCCCTCTATGTTTATTTGCTTTGTTTCTTAAATTTGACATATGAGTTCATGTGCCTAATGAGTATTTGTATATCTTCTTTGGGAAAAATACCTATTCAAGTCCTTTCCTTTTTTAAAAAATTGTTTTGGTTTGTTATTGTTGTGCTACAGGAATTCTTTATATATCCTGGTTATTACTCTTATCAGATATATTATTTGAAATATTTTCTTCCATTCTGTGGGTTGTCTTTTTAATCTCTTAATAATGTTCTTAGATGTACAAGTGTTTTTAATTTTGATGAAGTCCAAATGATCTATTTTTGCCTGTATATTTGGTATCATATCTAAGAAATTATTGCCAAGTGCAATGTCATTTTTTTGGCAAAATTTACATAGTTTTAGCTCTTTTGTTTAGATCTTGATTTATTTTGTGTCAATGTTTATATGTGGCACAAAGTAAAGCTTTATTTTTTTGGTATGTGGATATCCAGTTTTCCCAGGGCCATTTGTTGAAAAGACTGTCCTTTTTCCATTGAACACTCTTCATATTGTTGTCAAGAATGATTTTATCTTATATAAGCATTCATTTCTGTTCTCTATTCAATTCCATTGGTCTGCATGTCTATCCTTATGCCAATACCACACTGCATGGATTATTATAGCTTTATATAAGTTTTGAAATCAGAAGTGTGAGTCCTCCACCTGTGTTCTTTTTCAAGATTGTTTTGGCTATTTGGGGTCCCTTGAGATCCCAAATTAATTTTAAGATGAGCTTTTCTATTCCTGCCATAAACATCATTAGGATTGTGAGAGGGACTGCACTGAATCTGTAGATGTCCTTGGGCAGAACTATTAACTTAATAGAATGAGTCTTTCAAGTCATGAACACAAGTATCTTTACATTATTTATGTCATCTCTAACTTTTTTCAGAAATGTTTTGTTGTTTTCAGTATATAAGTCTTTTGTCTCTTTGGTTATATTTATTCCTAAGTATTTTATTCTTTTTAATGCTATTGTAAATAGAAATGTTTTTTTAATTTCCTTTTGAGATTGTGATTAGTGTATAGAAGTACAACTGACTTGGGGGTTAGATTTTGTATCTTGCAACTTTGCTGAATTTATTTATTCATTTTAATAGATTTTCTTGTAGAATATTTAGAGTTTTCTATATGTAAGTTATTGTCATTTGTGAATACATAATTTTACTTTTTCATTTCTTTTTTTAAAATATTTTTATTTATTTCTAGGAGAGAGAGAGAGAGAGAGAGAGAGAGAGAGACAGCATGAGCAGGGGAGGGTCAGAGAGAGAGGGAGTCACAGACTGAAACAGGCTCCAGGCTCTGAGCTGGCAGTCAGCACAGAGCCCGACGCGGGGCTCGAACCCACGAACCGCGAGATCATGACCTAAGCGAAAGTCGGACGCTTAACCGACTAAGCCACCCAGGCGCCCCTACTTTTTCATTTCTAATTTGAATATCTTTTATTTGTTTATATTTTACTTAAATGTTCTGGTTAGGATTTGCAATACATTGTTTAATAGAAATGGTAAAAGCTGGCATCCTTGTTTTTGACCATAGGGGGAAACTTCTAGTCTTTCACCATTGAAAGCTAGCTATAGGTTTTTCATATATGGCCTTTATTATACAGGAAACATCTTCTTCTATTGTTGTTATGTTGAATTTTTTATCATGAAAAGATATTGCAATTTTTCAAATGTGTTTCCTGCATCAGTTGAGATGGTTAACTATAATTTTTCTATCTCTATTAATGTTTTGTATTTTGTTGATTGATTTATGTATGTTGAGCCATCTTTGCATTCCAGGAATAAATCACACTTAGTCATGGTGTATAATTCTTTTACTATCCTGTTAAGTTCAATATGCTAGTATTTTGTGAAGAATTTGGTATTATTCTTGATCTGTAGCTTCTTGCACCATCTTTGTCTAACCTTAGTATTGAAGTAATGCTGGCCTCAAAAAATAAGATTGGAAATGGTCCCTGCTCTTTAATATTTTTGGAAAGGTTTGAGAAGAACTGATATTTCTTAATATTTTTCATTTTTTCTGTCCCATTTCCTACCTTCTTTTAGATATTTCCCTTTTACTTATCTATTTATTTTCTTACATTTTAAAAATTGAAGTGAAAAATATATGAAATATATATGGAAGTAATTAAAACAGTGTGTTGCTGGCATAAAGACAAACATACAGAGAATGGAATAGCATTTAGTGCCCAGAAATAAACTTATATTTTTATGGCCAATTGGTTTTTGACAAGGATACCTAGATCATTTAGTGAGGAGAGAATGGTCTCTTGAACAAACAATGCCTGTATAATTGAGTAGTCACATAGAATGAAACTGGACCTGCCGTTCATGCCATAAATAAAAAATTAATTCCAAATGGATCAGTGACCTAAATATAAGAGCTAGAAATATAAAACTCTTAGAAAAAACATAAGGGTAAATCTTCTTGACCTTGGATTTGGTAACAAAGTCATTAATTTTTATTTTTTTTTTATTTTGAGTGAGCAGGAGAATGGCAGGGAGAGAAGGAGAGAGGGAATCCCAAGCCGTCTCCAAGTGGTCAATGTGCAAAGCCTGATGTCGGGCTTGAACCCATGAAACTTTGATATCATGACCGAAGTCTAAATCAAGAGTCAGATACTTAACCAAGTGAACCACCCAGGTACCCTGGTAATGAATTCTTAAGCATGACTTAAAAACATGAGCAACCAGGGGCATCTGGGTGGCTCAGTTGGTTAAACATCCGACTTTGGCTCAGGTCGTGATTTCATGGTTCGAGAGTTCGAGACGCATGTGGGGCTCTGTGCTGACAGCTCAGAGCCTGGAACCTGATTCAGACTCTGTGTCTCCCTCTCTCTCTGCCCCACCCTCAGTCATGCTCGCTCTCTCTCTCTCTCTCTCTCTCTCTTTCTCTCAAAAATAAATAAACATCTAAAAAATGAGCAACCAAAGAAAATAATAAGTACATTGGACCCTATCAAAGTTAAAAACTTATGTGCATCTAAATATGTCATAAGGAATAATTATGCTACTTTCAATGGTTTTTTTGTTTGTTTGTTTTGTTTCTCTTGATAATCAGCTAGTTGTAGACATGCCATACACCATGGGAGGGGGGCATACAAAAGTGAAAGAGGTTTATTATACTCACGGGTCCGACAAGAGGGAGGCATGGCATGCCACTCAGGGGCCATATGAGAGGAGCTCCCGGGGAACAGGCTGATCCAAGCAGGTGGGGAATCAAGAGGGAGGGTGAGGGGCCATGGGCATGTGCCTTTTTTGGGGTTAGGGTGGAATATGCAAACACAAAAAGCATGAGGGATTTCACTGGTGTGTTAGAATGTTACTAAGTTAGTTGGGGAAGAACAAAAAAGGGAACTTGTGGCAGGGACCACTCTGGTGCACCTGAGCTTGGTGCTTATAATCTCTTTGTGGGGGTATTGAGGCCATGGAAAAATATAAAGTTTTAGAGGATACAGTATAGAAAGGTATTATTAAGAAAGTGAAAAATCAACTTACAGAAGGGGAAAATTTTAAATCATATATATTGGTCTTGTAAGTGTCTAGTATGCAGAATATAAAATAAACCCATACAATTCAACAACAACAAAAAAAGTCACAATAAACTATTTATTTTTGACTCCATGTATTTTACAGTTCTGTTTGTCATATCTCTAAGGATTGTAATATACATACTTAAATTCTCACCGTTTATTTACAATTTGTTATTTGAAGTGGAATGTGGAAACTTTTACCATCCCTCATTTATGTTGCTGTCTTTATATGTATACATTTACTTAGATTAAAAATATCTTGGACAATGTTATACATTCTGCTTTCAACTTTTGTGTATATTATAAGGAACTTAAGAGAAAAATAGTCTATTATGTTCACCCAGCTATTTACCATTTCTATTACTCTTCCTTTATTTATGATGTTCTGAATTTCCCCTGGTATTATTTCCCTTCTTCTTGAAATACTTTTTTTAACATTTCTCTTAGAGCAGGTTTAGTGTGGTTATAATTCTCCTAGATTTACTTAATCTGAGAATGTCTTTATTTTATCTTTACTTTATTCATAAAGAAATATTTCCACTGGATACATAATTATAGGTTAAGAGTCATCTTTTTCAGTCCCGTAAGAACATTGCACCACTTCTGGTCTCCATGGTTTTTGATGAGAATTCTGCAGCCATTCAAATAATTATCTATATCTATATCTATATCTGTATATGTATATGTATATATAGTTGTATGTATGTGTGTATATAGATAGATAGATGTATGTATATATATATCAGTGCTTTAAATATTTTTTCTTTGCTTTCAGCTTTCGAGTTTAATAATGATGTATCTGGCAACAGATTTCTTTGACTTTATCCTTTTGAGTTTTATGAGTTACTTGAACCTGTCAGTTTGTGCATTTCATCAAATTTGGGAAGTTTTTAGCCATTATCTATCATCTATCTATATATCTATCTATCTATCATCTATCAGCCTTCTTTCTTTCATATAGTAATTTCTTTTTATGGAAATTTAATGATACAGATATTGGACCTTTGGTATTTTCCCACCAGTCCCTCAGTCTCTGTTCATTTATCTCTCTGTTATTCAGATTGGAAAATTTTTATGGATCTACTTTTAAGTAGTACTTCAGGAACTCTTTTCTATGTCATCTCCTGGCTATTAAGCTAATGCAATAAATTATTTAAATGTTGTCATAGTTTTTCAGTTGTAAAATTTTTATTTCATTCTTTTGTGTATCTTCTATTTCTGTTTCTATTCTTCTATTTCTGAGACGTTATTGCTTTCCATTCATTTCAAGAGTGTTTTCTTTATTCCTTGGAATATGGTTATAATAGCTGCTTTATTTTTTTAAGTCTAGTTATTTATTTCTGAGAGAGAGAGAGAGAGAGAGAGAGAACAGGTGGGGAAGGGCCAGAGAGAGAGAGAGGGAGACACAGAATCTGAAGCAGGCTCCAGGCTCCGAACTGTCAGTGGAGAGCCTGAGATGTGGCTCAAACCCACAAACCATGAGATCATGACCTGAGCTGAAGTAGGATGCTTAACTGACTGAGCCACTTAGGTGCCCCATAATAGCTGCTTTAAAGTGATAGTTTGAAAGTTCCATCTATGGAACACTATATCATCTCAGGTTTGGGGTCTGTTGACCCCAACAGTCCCTGTTGGGGTCTGTTGGTCCTTGAGTAAAATAATAGAGATTTTCTTGAGTATGCCAAGTACTTTTGGAATGCATCTTGGAGATTTTGAATATTATTCTAGATGCTGGATCTTGCTTGACTCTTTTGAATAATGTTCATTTCTTGTTTTGTTTCGTTTCACAAGTCACCCAGTGTCCAGTCTGAAACCTGGGAAGTAATATATTCTGTACTCGGGTCCCCAGAGACTTTGGTATGTTACTTAAGGTCAGATCCATGCATGTGCAGCTTGCATGCAAGCCCAGAAGTTCATATACAATTTTATAAAAACACCTTCTTGAGCATTTCCCTCCCCACAATCTCCTAAACACTCCCGGTCCCAGGTACTTTCCTTCCTGGGCTTCTGACTAGTTTTCCTGCCCCACTGTTTTTTCCTGCAACTGCATCTACCTCCAGAGTCAAATGGGAAGGTGGATAATCCTCATACTTTTGGGACCACAGCTTCTCTGGTCAGAGAAGAAATATTTCCCTCCTTCCCAGTCTTAACATCTTATCAGACACTGTTGTTGCTCTCTCATGGGAGGGTTGTCTTGTGGCTGGAGCAGGAGAGAATGAACAAGAAAAACAAAACACATTAAGCAAACAAAAAATAGACACTTTTACTCACTGTCTCTGTAGGGTCCCTTTTATGCTTTTTTGATCATAAACATAAGACTTATCTTGGACCTTTTTCTGACTGTACCTGGTACACAGTTTCATATTTGGGACTGACTTTGAGTTCAGGCTGGAAAAACCAAAATGGGGGAGGGAAACAAAGAAGACTCACTGCTATTTTGGTATCATTTTAATATCTGTTTCCCTTCTCCAAGTTCCTGCTGCTATTTTCTTTTTGGAATCTTGGGACCACTGCTCCATCTATTCTGTCCAATTTTAGTTATAGGCGGTGAGAGAGACAGAGTGGAGTATGCTTACCCCATGTTAACCAGAACTAGAAACCAAGTGGCTATTCTTATTCTCATTGTGTCATGGAGAAAACTGATCTTTCAAAGGTAATTTTATTTTATTTCCTTTTGTTTTGTTTCTCTTTAAAATCCCGTAGTACTAAGTGACAAAACTAGAGTATTAACCTCATGATATTTTATTTTAATGTCTTTTATCTGCCTGCCAAGTGTCAGTTTAGGAAGTCTAGATCCAATCTGTAGATGTAGGACAGAGACTAAAATACAAATACAGTGAGCTGACATAGCTCACTCTTTTTAAAATATTTTTTAAATGTTTACTTATTTTAGAGACAGAGAGACAGAGAACAAGTGGGAGAGGGGCAGAGAGAGAGCTGGAGACAGAATTTGAAGCAGGTTGCAGGCTCTAAGCTGTCAGCACAGAGTCTGATGTGGGGCTCAAACCCATGAACCATTAGATCATGACCTGAGCCAAAGTTGGACACTTAGCAACTGAGCCACCCAGGCACCCCTGACTTAGCTCACTCTTAAATGAATCATAGTAGTAAGATCTCTCAATTGAAGGTCAGAAAGTCTACATTTTATTATTTATTTGGCCTAAATCCTTAACCAGTACTGGTCCTATTGCAGGATCTCATTTTTTTTTTTTAAATTACTAAGAAATATATACTTAGAACTATGTCCAATGATCCTTCCTGTGTTGACATTCTTTTATTCTATGATTGGCAGAAGATATCTTCTAGACACTTAGTAAATGAAGAGAATTTAGGAGACTGAGTTATACAGGTATAAATCGTGTAAGATGAATGGGACTCAAATTCTGTCTTACTTAATGATTAAGCAAGATTTATTAGCACAGAGAAGGCTGTTAGACACTCTTGTTTATAGGTTTCTAGCAGTGTTTTTTTACCCTCTGGTTATGTCAGTCTTTACTCATCCCTCCCATACATTCGATTCTTGTATTTGCACAAAGCTGTACTGTTCTCTAGCTTGGAAATTGACATATTCATATTCTTTGTCATAGAGATTGCTATGAGGATGGCTACATGTCATAGAGATTGGTGTGGGGATGGCTACATGACCCAAACCTGCCTAATCAGATCCTTTTATTTGTGGAACAGTTGAGAAAGAGTAGCTTTTATTTCTTGCATTTGTTAAGCTGGTAAGTTGACAGCCTAGTATTTTTTTTGTTTTTTTTACTCCCTTTACCCATTTACCCACCCATCCTCCCTTTGGCAACTACCAATCTGTTCTCTATATCTATGAACTTGGTTTGTTTTTTGTTTATTTGTTTGTTTTGAAGATTCCACATATAAGTGAGATCATATGGTATTTGTCTTTCTGTGTCTGGCTTATTTCACTTAGCATAATGCCACATTGTTACAAATGTCAAGATTTTGTTATTTTTTTATAACTGAATAGTATTCCATTGTGTAGAGATATGGATTAGGTATAGATACAGATATAAGGTTACTGTTCCATTTATTTTGTTCATAGTTTTAGTTATAGTCTCTATATATACTTATATATAGTCTATTTTTATCTATATCTATATACCTATCTATATATAAAATGGAACACTATAGTGTATAGAATATATAGCATATAGAATATGTGTATCATAGCTATCTATATATATCACATCTTCTTTATCCATTTTTCCATCCATCAATGGACACTTAGGTTGTTCCCATATCTTACTTACTGTAAATAATGTTGCAAATGACACACAGATGCACATGTCTTTTCAAAGTAGTCTTTTCATTTTCTTCAGCTGCCTAATGTTCTCGATTGCCATTTTTCCCCTAATGAGGGAAGAGCTTCAGGAGGGTAAAGGGATATAGGGAGATGCAGAGCTTGAAATGTTGTTTGAGACTCTAGATTTAGCCATGCCAGAAATCAACTACTTTTAGTTTTTTCATCAATGTACATCAGGAAAGTCTCTTTGTGCTTATACCAGCATGAACTGAGTAAGAGGAGTAACACAGCAATGAGAAGAATCTGAGAATGAGCCTGGTACTTTTGGGAACTGTAGAGGGGACACTGAGGCTTTTATACTAAAAGTAGTTTTGCAGGAGAAATGAGAAATGAAGTTATAAGGATCGATTTTGGCCAGATTTTTGTATTATTTGTTTTATCAGACCAAAAATGCTTAAATTTTTCTTTAGACAAAGGAAAATGAGGAGATATCTGATCTGGGCTGATGTGAAGAAAAGCCGCTGAACTAGCATCAAGTCTTGTGTAGAGAATGAGCAGAGATCCCTACAAAGTAAAGAGTGAATTCGCCATTGGTGCCTCTGGCTCTGCTGTAGCAATGCCTTATGTGACCAAATCTTGTGTCAGGTCCTGGGACAATTACTTCTTCTCAGGTATCCTACAAAACCCAGCATTTCTATTTAGAAGATGTGGAATCCAAGGAATCAAAATCTAGTCCCATGAGAGCCTCACCCTTAAACCTTGGGACAAGTTATTTAGCTGCTTTCTTTCGATTTCCTCAGAAATCTCAAGGTTTATTTTTCAATTCATTTCTTTTGCTTTTCCTTTTCTTTTTTAAAAATTAAAAAAAAAAAAGCTTGGTAATAATGCACACTCTATTTAGCTAACATGATCCTTTGCATATGAAATGAAATGCTCTCAGTGAAAGGACTTTGAGAATATGGCAAATTAAACCAGTCCAAAGTAAGTTACTTGAAAAATGCTTAAGATGCTTCTGCCCCCATTCCCCAAGCACTGCCACCCTGTGGACTTAGGGCTCCAAATGTTTCATAGGAAAATGAAGTTTCCTGTTTCTAAAAAAAACTCCACACATGCTGTGGGTCACCTTGAGGAGAAAGATGGCTTCCATTCCCTTAAATCTAGGATTAAGCACAGGATATCCTAAATTGGGCATGGCTGCCCTATAAGGTAGTGAGCTGTCCATCTCAAGAAAGATTCAAGCATTTAAATACATACCTGTAAGAGGGGTAATAGAGAGTTATGTTTCCTTCTGTAGAAAGCAGCTCAGGACCTGCCTTATTTTGGATACTATGGTCAAGTCAACCCAGTCCTTGAATCCTCGAGAATGTATATTACCATATATGATCTGTGCAATATCCTTTCATTAAAGAATTAAAAGTGTGTTGCTTCATGACAGGTTTTCTGTTGTTATTTAGTACTTTTTTGGATTTTCAAAAGCTCAGCTCTTCCCCTCCCCCTCATCACTGCCATCCCCAGCCTTCTGGTTCACAAAATTTAAACACATTGTCCTGCATAAGAAATAATGAAGAAATTGACAAGAAAAGATTCATGCCACTTGCTAATCAGTTTAATAATGGAGGATATCTCCGCCACATTATAGGGAGACAAATTAAAAGGGCAAAGAGAGCTCCCAGAAATCATCTGTTCGTGTTAACAAAGTGAATATTAATGAAAAACAAAATTGAGTTCCTCTTGTGTCTGATTTTCATCAAATTGTACAGGTATTAAAAAATAGCTATAGAAATCCTATCCATTAGTACTTAATTCAAAATAACTTTGGCCTCTGCTCTATTCCTGACTATTACCTCTCTCATGGGCAGGAAAGCCAGTCACCTTGCTGGGCCCACTATACCAGGAGCATCGATAATGGAGCTAATTCAGTTCTCTTTATAGACCAAATATCTAGACAGTGAAAATAGCCATTAAATTAATGATACATATGGATACGAGGAGGAGGAAGAGGAGCACCAGTGAGTGTTTGGCTTTCTTCCTTTGGTAGCCAGGCTCCAATTACCCAAGTGACCAGTGACTGAGCTCTGTAGATCTCAAGTGCCTTCCAGAGAACAGAAGGGCAATGGCACATTGCCTGCGAGAGGAATCACGTCCAGCTGCACATTTTCTGGGTACTTCTCTGTCTTAGCTGTGCCACAGGCAGCTTTTCAAAGGAGTTGTTCAGGATAAGAGGGGTGTGAGATGCCCTGGATGCACCTAGACGTGAACAGATAGGTTCTGGGAGCCTCTCTATAACTCATGGATGACTACTACTAGTGCTCTCCTTTGGGAGTGAAGGGATGACTCATGGCTAGTCCCATTATTAGATTATTAGGGAGGAGTTGAGTTTTATGGGGCAGGGCCCAGAGGGAAAAATAGCTTCTAGTTAGGAGGAGGCAAGGGCCCCTTCTGTCAGGATAGCCCCCCTACCCAGTTCCAGGACACTTTTGGCCTCTTAGGGAAAAGGAGGTTGCTCTGAGAAGGAAGAAAAACTATGGGTTCAGGCAAGATAGCTGGGAAGACCCCAAAGACAAACATGTCTACATCTCTCACATGTACTGAGGGCTAAACTTTGTGTCCATAAGGGACCTCTGTAATCCACATGTCCTCAAATGTCACCACCTGGGTAAAATTGGAGGCTGTTAATGTCATAATGAGAATGCTCATCTGTCATCGTGCCCCATTCAACCCCCTGCAAACAGTCTCCCCTCTCTCTAAATGTCTCTGGCATTCCTAGGGGCTGCCTTGCTTGCGCTCACATGAGGCCATATATGCTAGGCCCTGTCTTCTCCCATCTCACCTTTGTTGGGTCCTGCCATGACCACTGGACACCTGTCACCTCCAGCCTGCTTCTATAAGGTATAAAATCAGACAGGCCAGGACCTAGTGAGGAGCTGGCTTCAGTCTCTGGGGTATGGTCATTAAAATCGGATATGGCTCCCACTTTGGGCCCTGCTCCATGATGCACCCCATGACCTGAGGGGACATCATCACAAATGTCACTTTGTCCAAGGAAAAGTGTTCCTGGAGCTTCTAAGGTGGTAGAATGTCAACATGAATCCGTGGTGTGTGCAGAAGTGACAGAGGCTCCTGTCCATGGGACTCAGCTTGAGTCTCTGGAGCTAGGCTGGGGCCAGTCTTGGTTCTTGGTCTTTCCTACTTGCTCCAAATGCCTGGGTCGCATGGATTGGCTGCTCTAGGGTCCTCACTCTCTGCATCTCAGTTTCCTGGGATGACTCACAGCTTCTCTGTTTTATGTGTAATATAGGAGTTCTATGGGACTTGAGTCACCACTTTCACTAACTACTCTCCCTCAACCACCCACAACATAGAGACCCTATCTCTCAACAGCAAAGAATAGTTAAGAATGCTTTCAGCTGCAAGGAACAAAACCCAACAAAGGGTATGGAAACACAGGGAGCTTATTTAGTTGCACAGCAATTATTCTAGCTATAGATACTTCAGTGTATCAGCACTGTTTTTTCTACCCCATTCTCCCTAACAGGCTGGCTTTTTCCCTCATGCTTTCTGCCTTGTGCTTGTAAGATGGCTGCTAAAATTTCAGGTGTCATATCTACGTTTAAAACAGAAAGAGAGAGAGAGAAAAGAAATAAACAGAAAGACAAAGAAAGAAAGAGAGAGAGACAAAGAAAGGGAGAAAGAAAGACAACGAAAGGGAGAGAAAAAGACAAAGAAAGGAAGAGAGAAAGAGAAGAGAAAGAAGGGCAGTGTCTATTGCAAGGTCTCCATTCATCTGGGGAGACCTGGCAGATACTCATCTCTCCACTGGCCAGGGATGCTGGGGACTGCCCATGTGTTGGCTGAATTTTTACAGAGCAGTCTAGTGTCTCATGCTCAGGACATTCAGTACAACAACCCACTGAGTGACAGACCCAGTCTCAGGTTTCGAGAAAGGGAGGGACTGATGTTAGTGAAAGACAAGTTCATTTTCATGGTAGCCTAGAAGAAACTGTGGGCCAGGAAGCTACACACCCACACTGCCCCCCCCCGTCAAAGATTGCCAGTCCCCAAAGTGGTAAATGTGGATCAGTCTGGCATTAGGGCATTAGGTGAGTTTTGGTGCCACAATGATAGGAACTGAGGATGGGAACAGAGATAACCCAAACTGGGCCTGGCTGGCCCCTCCATGTCTTTTCTCCTTTGTCTTTTCTCCAAACATCTGCTACAAGAGGCCAAGAATCCAGCTCTCTCTATCCAGACTTCTCTCCCAGCCCACATCTTGCATTCAGGCTCTGCTTTGTGGGCGGCTAGCTGGCAGTCACTCCCCTCCGGATGACCAGTGCAAAATACACAGGGACCTTTGCAAACCCTTAGAAGACATGCTATTTTTCTCTGCCTGTGTAATTGTTGAGAAGGGAGCCAGAGAAGATGTTCTAATTAATTAGAGCAGGTATTTGAGGATGCCACTCCATGCTGGACTCAGGACCGGAATCCAAATTTCCCACTTATCTGCCTCTACCACCGCGACCCCGCGGCACCCCTCTCCTTCCCTGCATTCTTATTTGTGTGTAAACTGCAGCCTGTGACTGAAGCCTTATTAGCTGGTCAAAATTTTACTTTTAAATGGACCATTAACCTACTGGGAAGCAGGGAGCACACTGATAATGTAATACCTCAGGATCCTGTCGGGCCGCAGAGTGAAGCAGGTCAGAGACCACATCTATTTCTCTCCATTATCCTGCAGATGTCCAAGGCACGTTCTCACCCACAGGACTTCTCAGCCTGGAAAGGTGGTTTTTATTTTGCTCATTAATCCCAGGGATGCTGTTGACTTGGACAAGTCACTTTGCCACCTCAGAGTCCCCATCAACAAAATGGAACAGTCCGGTTTTTATCTCCTTGACCATCAGGGAGGTGGGAAGATACAGAGCTGAACTGGAAGTAGCCTGGACCCTATTCAGTCCCTGGCTGGCAGGCTGGGCGCCTCCCCCTGCTCACCTCTTGCTGTTCTCTGGGAATGGGATGGAGACAGGAATAAGGGTCCCAAGTCTGAGATAAGAGGCCCTTTCCACCTTGTGTGTCTTCTGAGCAGAACTCCTGCTTGGCTGGAATTCCATCCAGTCTTGGCAAGGCATAACTTCCTGTCTCCAAGGGAGAGGGGCTTATAAAAAGGCATAAAAATGAGGCTTCTAAAGACATCCTGGACGTCAACTAGATGTTGCAAAATTACATTTTGATGAGTTCAGTGTAAATGAACCAGAAACATATGGATTCAATTTCCCTTGGAATCCACATGGGTTTAAAAACCAAGGGGGCGGGGGAGAATACATTTGGGGAAGAGCATTTTAGGTCTCACTAAACTCCCTGCATTTGTAAACAGCAGTTTGAGGTTGGTGTTGATTGTGTCCTGGGATGGGTTCCTTCCTAATAATAGAATGTACGGGATGTCTTGGAGCAGCTTCACAAATGAGTCCAGGGAAAAACACCCAAACTCTGCTGTCCCCCTGTCTCAGTTCCAACATCCTATGAAACTCCCCTGTGGCCTCCCAGATCCCTTGCTCTGGGTTTGATCCAACAAGGGCCCTCTGTCTTCTACTTCTGCAAAGACTGAGTGTTGCAGGGGCCACAGTCAGACTCACAAAGTCAGTACCTGTCAATTTCCAGGTGCATTCTAGAGATTGCAGCAACAGCCACTACTTTGCAAGCTGGGCAGCATCACTCCTACATTAACATGGGAATTGAAGTTCAGAGATGTGAAGCTCAAGGTTACTTAGCTAAATAGGTACTGGGCTAGAGCTGGAATCCAGGGTTTCTGAATTGACGTCCAGAGGTATCTCCACCATGGAGGATGCTTTGCTATTTCCTGATTTCAGGGAAAGCTGGGAGAGGCATCTGTTCATCTGGATCCACTACAAGGTAGGTCTACCAGGAGGCTGGCAAAGGGTCTAAGGAAAGGGGTTTTACATTGTGCCCAGAGAACTTTGAGGAATTCCCCCATGGTTTCTCAGGTCATTCTTTGGGAGAAGGAATCAAAAAGCTGAGGGAAAGAGGGAACTGACCCCCAGGTCCCCAGCTGCCATCCGAGAAAGCCCCTCCCCTCTATTTTATTTACTGAAGCTTCCAGTAACTTCATATTCTAGGAGACTTCTCTCAAGTCAGAAAATCTTGGATCCAAAGGATTTTGAGGCCTCCTGTCCCCTTCTACCGGTCTAGTTTTGAAACTGGCCAAATTATTCACTGGGCTGGTTCTTAGCTCTCCTCTCCTAGGGGGTTCTGTACCCACCATCAAACTGTGGGAGCTGGAGAAGAATGCAGACATTTGGATGACTCTTCCGTGCTTAACCCTGCCACCAGACAGTGAAGGAAATACAAGATGGGGGCCTTGCCAGTTTCTGGGTGTCAGAGATGTGGGTCTTGTGCAACAACGTCCTCATCAGTGGATGGCTCACATAGAAGCTGATTGTAGGGAGCCCTCCATAGGCCAGATCTTTGGAGGTAGCACTTCTGGATGACTTGGATCAAAGCACAGCCTCCTGAGCCTCAGGAAGGCTAAGAGCATTCTTGGAACTCAGCTGATGGAAGGAGCCACATGACCCCACTAAGTTTGGTCCTCCAGGAGAAGAGCTGTCTGGATCTGCCCAGAGGTGTCCTGCAGAGCCTGGCCAGGACAGAGATGGGCTGGACAGCCATCTGATTGTTATTAGGCTGTGCGACTTTCTTTATTGGCAAACAGTCTGTCAGCAGCTTCTCCTTGCAGAGCAGCCCAGATGTGCTTACAAAGCGCTCTGTGTCCTTTCTATCCGCACCCAGCCCCCATGCACATCGCCACTTTGCCAGACTGAGTCCTGGTCCAGGGAGTCCAGCTGCAGCCAGAGCGAGGTTTAGGCAGGACTCAGAGGTGGGAACCTGTATGCCAGCCACCCGCTTGCTTCTTTCACTTCTACGTCACTCCCTCTTGAGGGGAAAGAGGTGCCCTGGGTGGGGTGCAGGCAGCCTGGGCTCCTGTCCCGGGGAGTGTGTTGGACTGTGGCTGACAAAACCCCACTAATGAGCTGACTTTCTACACATGGTCTCTTTAGTTTTCTTTGTCAGTTCTCCACACTCCTAGGACAGTTTTCATCTATTACTATGTCTGCTTTCTTATTTGAGAGAATTGGCATGGGGACATTTCAGAAAACACAGAGGCTGCTGATCTCCACTTCAGTCCCTGCTAAGTGGGGCCGGCCCCAGACAGAGCCAAGTTATTTCCCAGAAAGCCTCCTCAGGCTTGTCCCTTAGAACAGAGCCCAGTGTCAAAGGCATTTTTTCTAGTTTCTGGTGGAAAGGTTGGAAGACGAGTGCAAAATTGGGCCTGAAGTTACCATCTCCTGTTTGGGAGCAATTGGAGTCCCATTACATGGGTATTGGCAGATTTCTTGCCATCCCACATGCGCTCACTGTCTGTAGGTAACAAAATCCTGCATTTCTTTCTTTTCTTTCTTTTCTTTCTTTCTTTCTTTCTTTCTTTCTTTCTTTCTTTCTTTCTTTCTTTCTTTCTTTTCTTTTCTTTTCTTCCTTCCTTCCTTCCTTCCTTCCTTCCTTCCTTCCTTCCTTTCTTTCTTCCTTTCTTTCTTCTTTCTTTCCCCTTCCTTCCTTCCTTCCTTCCTTCCTTCCTTCCTTCCTTCCTTCCTTCTTTCTTTCTTTCTTTCTTTCTTTCTTTCTTTCTTTCTTTCTTTCTTTCTTTCTTTTAATTTCTGAGGGAGAGAGAGATACAGAGCATGAGTGGAGGAGAGGCAGAGAGAGAGAGAGGGAGACACAGAATCCGAAGCAGGCTCCAGGCCCTGAGCTGTCGGCACAGAGCCCAATGTGGGGCTTGAACCCAGAAACCATGAGATCATGACCTAAATCAGAGTCAGATGCTTAACCGACTGAACCACCCACATGCCCCTAATCCTGAATTTCTTTTGAGGCAACCGTGCTCTGACTTATATACCCACTAGTTATGTGACCCAATAACTCCCTTTTTACTGAAATTATTCTCATTGCCTCTCCTGTCTCATAGTCAGAAGCCCCTCTGCCCAACCTTGGTGTATACCTAAATTTGCCCATCATTCCTCTGTGGAAGGAGCTCTAGTAAGGAACGAGGGGAGATGTGGGTAATTTCATTTTTTTCTCTCTTTATCTCTTCCTTCTTTTCTTTCTTTCTCTCTTCCTTCCCTTCCCTTCCTTTCCATTCCCTCTTTCCCTTCCTTTCCCTCCCCTTCCCTCCTTCCCTTCCTTCCCCTCCCCTTTCCTCTCCTCCCCTCTCCTTCCTCCCATCCTTCCTTCCTTCCTTCCTTCCTTCCTTCCTTCCTTCCTTCCTTCTCACCAGCTTTGTTCTTCTTCCTAAAGTTCTGAAAAATGAGGGGAACTAACCACTGAGCCTGCCAACATATGTGAAAATCTCTTTCTCTTTCTGGTGATTCTGATGATCATGAGTGAAAAGGATGTGCATTGTCAGTCATGAACGCAGTGCATATTGGATATTTTTGGCCTTAGAGATACCCCTGCCCATGTCTTTCTGGTTTAGAGGGGAAACAGACCTGGAGAAAGGCCAGGAGACTCCAAGGGTCACTTGGAAAGTCCATGGTGGAAGAAGACTTCTGAGGGGTGCACTGGCCACAGGGCAATGCCTCATCCTTAGGGCTGCTGCCCAGACACTGCCAGAGATCTCATCAAATCATGCCTTCTTTGTGCAAAAGATGCTGTGCTGCAAACATGGTCCTCTTCTGTAGCAGTCTGGTTGGTTAACTTTCATCACTCATCCCCCTTGACGATTTGTCTGAGCCAATCATGGTAACTAACTTCTGCTCACTGGTCATGGATTGGTATAGAAACAGAAATAGGACTCATTTCTGGACAATGAGGCATAGTCAGCAAGCATCTGCCAGTAGTAGAGTCGGGAAGAGGGGGCTTCTGAGTGAGGGATCCCCACCTTTAAAAGGAGGCAAATCTTTTCTCCCCCTAGACCTTATTTATAGTACAACTTTAATAGTCTGGGGGCAGCCATGCTGAGACTGAGGGGGAGCTCTCTTGGGGTTGGAGACTGTGTGTGCAGGCATTGGTTAGGTAACAGCTCTGAGTTACTACAACTTCCAACTCCAAAATCCTTGCTACTTCCGGGCTTGTCATCACACGTGATACAAAGATTCCTATTGTCTAAACCAGTCAGAGTTGGGGGTCCTCTAACTTGACACTTGAATCATTCTGCTGTTCCTTGTCCATGGGGTCAGGTAGGTGACCATCTGCCTTGATTGGGTACAAGGCATGGGCAGTCACAACAGGGATTGCCCTTTTCTTCTCTTTCTTTCATTCAGCTGCCTGCCTGTCTTTAGAGCTGTGGGTTATTGGAGCCAGAAGGAGCTCCAACCTTCATCTAGTCCCACCTTGACCTTATGGGTGGGGTAACTGAAGTCAGAGGGAGAAGGTGACTTGGTGACTTGCACAGAAAGTGTGGGACCAGGGTGGGAGTACAGGTCTGCCATCCACTCTGGGCTCTCTCTTACTGCCTAGTTCTTGGCTGTCTTGCTCTGTCTCTGTGTCTCTACCATGCTTCTCCCTAGGCCCCCTTCTCCCTCCCTCCCCTCTGACCAATTTCATCTAGAGCCACATGAGGCAGCTCTACCAGGGACTGTGGGGGCTCTGGAGGAAACAGTGCTGAGAAAACCAGGCTGGGGCACTGCATGAATGGCCAACAGGTGGCAGAGCCCACAGATGGCTCCGCAGCACTGGGAGCTGACAGAATTCCATGGCCCAGCTCCATGGAGCAGGCTCAGCTGGGGCTCCTTCTCATCCCATC
This sequence comes from Proteles cristata cristata, assembly GCA_017311185.1. Taxonomy (NCBI): domain Eukaryota; kingdom Metazoa; phylum Chordata; class Mammalia; order Carnivora; family Hyaenidae; genus Proteles; species Proteles cristata. The sequence continues at coordinate 2,529,114 of JAESUZ010000174.1, read as the reverse complement.
CTGCTTCCCACTGACTTGGAGAGACAGCCGGTTGGTAGAGGGTTTGTGTGGGCTTATTTACTCTTAATAACAAGCTTATATTTTAGATATTCCCCCCAGGTGTTTCTGCTCATTTGGTTAAGTACAAAACCATGAATCTATGCACAGAATGTGGGGATCTGAAAATTAGGATTACAGCCCAGCTTCCATCTAACAAAGCCAGTCTCCTTTTGAAGGAACCAGTGTCCAGAGTCTTGTCCTGACTGGCCAAAGCAAAGCCATGATGGGACAATGTTTGTTATCAGCAACCTTCACAGCCATCCACTGCCTTCAGTGCCTGCTCTCCCCTTGGGTCTGCCTCAGTAGGAGTTAGGAAACATTTGCTGAGCAACTCAAATGGCCAGGCCAGACCTGGTGCTCTGCCCAAGGTGAAAGATATACAATTCCATGCTCCAGAGAGTCCCAGTCATGTGGGGAGACAACAGAGATGTCTGCTTCCCATGGTGTGTAATAAGCTCTGCAACTGAGCATAGCACTGGGTGCTGAAGCCCCTCTGACCTGTGGTCAAGAAGGTTTCCTCAAAGCGGTCTTTAGCCCTGCCCTCAGCATGACTGCAATTCTGCTTCTCTAGGAAGATGCCCTTCTGGCTGCTGATAGTTCTCCCCTCACCTTCAACATGCTCTGCACAGCTGATGGAAGTTTCTCTCACCCAAGATGGGAAAGTAGACACATCATATGGGTCTTTATTGTTCTTCCAACCACCAAATGGTGAATGCCCTGCCTCAACATCCAAGCTGTCTGATATGACTCCTTTCCCTGAGAAGGAAGAGTACTTTTTCCCATCAAAGGTCAACCCCTGTCAAACCATGCCCTTGATGCCATCCCTTCTTACTTTCTCAAGGTCATCACTTTATCAGGTGACTCCTCTCTCACCTTGCATTGCTGACATGTTCCTCGTTGGTACATTGCAGCCCACCTACAAATTCCTTGACTCTCCAACCAACTGTAATCTACTTTCTATCCCTAACACCTTCAAAAACTTATTTTTTCACTAGTGACCTCCATGAGGTTGCCAAATCTAGTGGATGTTTTTCCTGTGTCCACTTATTGGAAGGCTCAGCAACTTCAGATGGAGATGCTGCTCCCACCTGAAGACATACACTCACACACTCTTATGTTCTATGACCTTCCGCTCTTCAGCTTTTCTCCCTGTCTCATTGGCTGCTCCTTCTTAGACATGTGGGCTAAATCCCCCTTCCCTACTCAACCTCTAAATTTGGGGTCCTAAGAGCTCAGTCTCCGAACATCTTCTGTTTTCTACCCACATTAATTCTCAGTGAACCCTACCTAGTAGCACATTTTTAACACAATGTTTGCTCCAAAATGTATCTTCATTTCAGACCTCACTAGATTTTTACACCTTACCTCAGTGGCTCCACAATTATATCAAAATGACGAGATCCGAAATGGAATTCTTAACTCAGCTCCAACTAACCCCATGTGATAAACACAATTTTAAGATTTTTTCTCAAGATTTCCCACCCCTCTGGTGTAGTGCCTGGGATTCTGAAGGTAATGGATTTGATTCCCACGATTAGGGCATGTTATATGGAACACTGACCTTAAGGAAAGGAGATTTTCCAGGTGGGACTACACTTGATCACACAAGCCCTTTAAACACAGAGAAAGCTCTCTAGTTGGTGGCAAAAGAGGGGTTCAGAATGATTCTACCAGGAGAAGATTCTCTGGTGGTGGCTTTGAGGTGGATGGGGCCCCAGGGCAAGGGTCTGGGAGCTGAGTGTGACCTCTAAAAGCCAAGAGTGCTATCTGGCTGCAAGAAGCAGTCAAATTGGGATCTTAGTCCTGCACACACAGGAAACTGAGCCAGTTAGATTGTAAGACATCCTGAGTTCCGTATGAGAGCCATGGCTCAGCTGACATCTTGACTCCAGGAGACTCAGGGCTGAGAATCTAGCTCTTTGCCCTGACCACTGACCTGCAGAAACTGTGAGATAATAAATCTATGTTGTTTTAAGTCATGAAGTATGTGCTAAGGTTTTGCAGTAGTGAATGCTATGTCTCAGTAGACGGCACCATCACCCAACCATGTTGGTTAAATCAGATTCCTCGAGTCCTTACCTTACCTCACCCCCACATCTGGGACGGCAGTCAGTTTTCCCACTTCTATTTAAAAATGTCTTGAGCCTGTCCACTTTTCTCCATATTTGCTGTTTCCACCCTGCTCCAGGCTTCATGACATTTTGTTCTTGTTACCACAACCTGCTTTCGATTCCATACCTGCACCTGCCAATCATTTTCCACACGGCAGCCAGAGCACTCTCCTGAAAACATCAATTGAATCATGCCATCCTGGTTAAAATCCATCAGCATCTTCCTGCTGCACATCAGACAACATCTCAGCTCTTTAGCAGAGTCTACAAAATTCTCCATGGCCTGGGTCATGCCTACTTCACATCTTCCTGCCCTGACCTGCCCAAATCAGTTATTTCCTTCATAGCACACATCATAGTTTGAGTCTAGTGTATTTAATTTGTGTGTATGTGAGGTGGGGTAGGGGGAGGTTGATGTCTTCTCTGCTATACTGTAGATTCCTTGATGGCTCAGACCATTCCTATTTGTATTAACTATCATATCCATACAGAAAGATCCCTTGCAACACTTTTTCCTTTTGGGCTTAGGCGGGACAAGTGGTCTTCTCCTGATCATTGATTCCCTTTGTGGGAAGCAGGACTCATGGAGAAGAACTCACAGGCTAGGTGTTCCTATGGAGGCCATGGGGGAAGAAAAAAAGGGCATCAGAGGGCTTCAACCCTCAGTGACTACACACCTATTCCCTGCAGTCTACTGGAGCCTTCTTTCCTGTGAGGAAAGTCTGTGGGATTTCCTTCTGTAGGCCTTGGGCTTCTGTCCCTTGGTTCCCCACTCCTTGTCCTAGAGGGGAGCTGCTTCTCTCTTAATTAAGACCCTCTAAAAGAAAAATGTAAAGATAACCCTCTTCCCCAAAGCCAGTTGTGGCCCACCTCAATGAAACCAGCTGCTGGGGAAGGCAGACATCTACTCCCTCCCTGTACTGGCAAGACCAGTGTACTTCTACCACAGGGGAGCCTCTGAGAGCTGTTGGTGGGCCAAGCATGGTCTGGATGACTCATGAGATGAGGAGCTGTCCTAGGATAAACTCATTCCCTTGGGAGTGGCACCAGCTTTGGCTGCTACTCTACTAGATGGAGAAAATTGCCTTCATGAGGTACCAGTATACAATGTCTCTTCCTGCCTGGCTGAAGGTGGGACTACCATGACCCTCTCTGCAGGCTTTCCAAGCCCATAGGCTGGTCAAGGTGTCAAATGAGAAAGGAGCACTGAGATTTGGAGCCAGGTTTCCCTATTGGCTGATTCTGGGCTGGCTGCCTGAGAAAAAATGCTAGTGCTCTCTGAGCCTTGGAATCTCTGCCATAAATGGAGTTACTCTTCTCTCCCTCCCATCCTGGACCTTAGAGGCTTACTGCAAACATTAAATGGAGAAGCAGAAGAGAAGGCCTGGCATGTTTCTTCTTATCCAGCAGCTGAGCAGGGGCTCAAAATTATGGGCCATTCCTCCTGTTATTATCAGTGAATAAACTCTGCTACAGCACCTTGTTCTAGATCCACAGCTGAAAACCTGTTGAAATGACAGAATAGTAATAAAAAATTAAAAGTCCAAAGGGCTCTGGAGAACATTTGTTAAAGTGTCAGGTTGTGTTTTTTCCCCATGTAAGTTGGCTGAGTCTCCGCAGGTCACACTGCTCTGGGCTGTCCCTTTGGGAACAGGAAAGCAAGTTGAAGGCCCTATGGGACAGTAGCCTGGGCCCAGGAAGGGAGGTTCTGCCCTGCCCTGTCCCCTGCAGAGCCTGGGGAGCCATGTGCCTGGCTGAGGGCCCCCTTGGGGAGAAAAGCAGGAGTGGGGAGAGAAGACATGTCAGTGTTTTTCAGGCCCTTGCAGAGAGCTGTGGCATTAAAGGTGCTGGAAAAACCTGCGGGGGATCTTACCCAGCCCAACAAGCCTCTCCAGAGCAACACTGAACTAGAGCATAGCTTTGGCTCCTGCCCCCTCACCCCCGGGCTTCTGTACCTAGCCATGTCATCTTATACAGCTCACAAAACAACTGATCCAAGAGCCATTCCAAGGAGTCTTGTCTCAGGATGGGGTTCACCCAGGGCTGAGGCAAATTCTCTCAAATACAGGCTCACCAAGGCGCAGTGGCAAAATGTGTGAGTGGATAACAGATTTGCTTTTGCTTTACACCTGTCCCCATCTCTGGTGACAGGCCCCAAAGGCAAAGTGGTGGTGATTTAGGGACTGTGTCACCAGGTGCATGTAAGAAGTGGGATGAAAGGGGGTCACACAAACTCTTCTTGGAGGAGAGAGTTCTATATTAGTTAGAAGACAAAATACTGACTGGCCATGTGGCCTTGAGAGAAAGACCCCAATGTTCTGGAGAGCGTATGTAGTGAATGGAACATGGATCATGGTGGTGAGGTGCTTCTTTTTTTTTTTAATTTTTTTAAAATGTTTTATTTATTTCTAGGAGAGAGAGAGACAGCGTGAGCAGGGGAGGGTCAGAGAGAGAGGGAGTCACAGACTGAAACAGGCTCCAGGCTCTGAACTGGGAGTCAGCACAGAGCCCGACACGGGGCTCGAAACCATGAACCACGAGATCATGACCTAAGCGAAAGTCGGACACTTAACCGACTAAGCCACCCAGGCGCCCCAAGGTGCTTCTTGAAATGACCCCCTCACCATGACCCCACTTCCTCAGTAAATATAACTAGTATGAGTGAAGCAGAGTGGAAGCCATAGATGAAGTCACATCCATGTCAGATTGGACTCAGAGGGAAAGAGAGGCAGCTGGCACAGGCCAGGAGCCATAGCCACAGCATGCTTTGAGACCATAAGCCCCCATAAGCCCACCCAAGTCATGGGTATCTTTTGGACTTTCAGAGACTGTAGGAATTCAATTGGTTGAAATTTGAATCAAGGATAGCCAGGGCTCCAAGGGGAAGGGGCACCACTTGGTTGAGTGAATCTCTGGGTTTGATATCATTGTGTAATAAAGAACTTGACTAACTGCAGTCCATGATTTCTGGAAGAGACTGACTTCTTAGAATTTCCCAAGTAACAAATGTCTTCGTTCTTCATGAGCTCCTGAGTCTATGCTAATGAGATGACTCAGGATGAGGGCTGGTCCTTAGAAGAACCAATCATAGTCTCTGAGCCTGTCTGACCTGGGAGGGGGCAGAGACTGGGCATTGAATTCAGTGACTACAGAATGGAACTCCAGTAGAAAGTCTACACACCAAAGCTCAGTGGAGCTTCCTGGTTGGTGAGCACATGCCCCTTGGCAAGAGGGCAACATGTCCTGATTTTGTGGGGAGAAGGTATAGAAGCTCTGTGCTGGGGACTGTCCCAGGCCTCACCCCATTGTCTCTGCATTTGGCTGGTCCTAAGTCCTTCAAAATTAAACTGTAACCATAAGTACAGTACTTTCCTGAGTTCCATGAGTTGTGCTAGTGAGTTATCAAAATTGAGTGGGTTGTGGGACTCCCCAAACTTATATTCAGTTGGTCAGAAGTGTGAGTGACCTGAGGACTGAACTTGTATCTGAAGTGAGGGACGTATTGTTGGGAGCTGTGCCTTTAGCCTGTGGGGTCTACTCTGCCTCCAGAGGGCTGGCATCAGAATTGAATTGGAGCAGACTTGCGAGGTCACAGGAAGTGGATCTCTTTCACTATGTGGGTCTTTTCCTGTCCTCTTCTCACACTGCTTAGTGAACTCACGAATTACCACCCTTCAGGCATCCATCCTCTCTTTTCTTCTCTTGGGCTCCACGATCTTGGGAGTGCAGTCTCTGCCATAGCTAGGCTGATTTGTGCCCTTACCGTGGTCTTCTTGCCAAACACAATGGTGGGACGAACTCATGGCTGGGCTACCTGCTCCTAGGTCGACTGGCTGTTTGGAGGCGCACATGTAAGCCATAAACACAGCACCACTTTTGTAATGGCAGCACAAGGACTTCTGTTTGGGAGGTCCTCGGGACTGCAGTCTGGTTCTGAGGCGTCTTCAAGATGCTTTTGCATAGCAAGCATATGGTTTTTACTTGGATTGTATGTTTATTCAAAGAGGCTTGGGGTGGGAGCTGACGGAAGTTATGGGGTGAGGGAGTCTCAAGGCAGGTCCAACCCAGGCCCAACTGCTGAGCCCGACCATTGTCCTTTTGGTGAGGTGAACAGCCCCCAAAGCGGGAAGTACGGAGAGGGTCTAGGTTATAAATCTTCCCCTCAGAGCCATGCAATTGTATTGTACTTAAAAATAATTAAAGAAATCTGTAAAACGTGTTTCCATTGCATTAGCTTACTTCACTTGGCCTCGCAATGTGAGGATCATAATTACTTAAATATTTCCCTTTACTATTTTTCAAAACATTTTTCTAAATTGTCAAAAAACATTCTGGAGAGAGTTGGATAAAAAACATAGTGAACATGTGTCTGATTAATTTTTTAAGACAATCAAGATCAGATGCAAAAAATGATTGGAAACGGTTTCAGTGCAACAATAAAAGACAGAAATCTCAGAGCAGGGAATGTGGTGAGTCATAAGGAAAAACGTATTCATCATTTTTACTACAGTATCTATTGGAACTCAGATGACAGGGAACGAACCGGCCTGGTGTGTAAATTGCCAAAGGTGGAGTGTGGCCTGCGGGGACCATGTCCAGAGAGGGGTGTTTAACCGAGTGTTCCCGGATGCAGCCTCTGTCCTGATGCCGAGCTTGTAAAACAAGAGATCACTCTGAGCAGCCATTCTTTGTCGCCTGTCATTACAAACAACTCGAGGGCAATCCGCTGGCATCCTGACAAGCGGATCGTCCCTCATCTGCCAGCTGACAATCAGGCCACCATCCCGAGGCCATCGATGGAGCTGCTGGGTGATGGAAAGCCACTTGTCAAAAAAGGGTTTATGATGTTAACTCACAAGCTCTTCCCAAGCTTGAACTGAATTTTATTTTACTTTATTCAATTTATTTTGTTGAGTCCTTTTCTTAAACTTATTTTTTAAGTTCCAATAAACAACTGGGATCAGAGAATGCAATTTCTTTCACTGTCAAAACACTCTTGCCCCTCTCTCTTCCTTCTCTGGCATCTGCTGCCTGACCAATGTCATGAGAGGAGCAGAGACAGGACTCCTGTCTGAGCTCTTCACCTGTCTACAAGCCCAGAGAAGGTTCCAGGCAGGGTAGACTCTATGACCCCTACAGTTGTATGCCCTTATCCACTGGAGATATGTTCCAAGCCCCCCAGTGGATGCCTGAAACCTATATATACTGTTTTCTTATATACAAGTATGCCTGTCATATATATGTACCTATGGTGACGTTTAACTTATAATTAGGCACAGAAAGATGAAGATCAATAACTCATAATTAAATCAAATGATTGTAACAATATACTATAATGAAAGTTGTGTGACTGGTTTCTCTCTGTCTCGCTCTCAAAATATTTTATTGTGCTGTACTCCCCCTTCTACTTGTGCTGATGCGAGATTATAGAATAACCATGTGACAAGGTGAGCCTATGGGAATGGCATAGACACTGTGATGTAGTGTTAGGCTACTACTGAGCTTCTGACCAAACTTCAGAAGGAGGATCGTCTGCCTCTGGACCGCGGTCGGCTGCAGGTGACTGGCAGTGTGGAGCAAGCCCACAGGTAAGAGGGGACTGCTGGATTTTGCTTGTGTGTTAAGAAGCACACACGAGGGCTCTGTCCAGAATCCCAAAGGTTAACCCCTCTGGGGAAGTTTCACATTGAGGCTTACGTCCCCATCAATCACTCCAGGTCCCCACAACCTTTTCATTTCTTTAGCTTTTACAATTTTTGTATTATTTTTTATAGTGCATAGACTAATGTGCCTTTTGGTTTTAAATGCAAAAAAAATGGGGGGTTATTTTTCCTGGCTCCTCACCCCAAGTAACAGTCTGTCTCAATAGCAGACAAAGGGCAAGCTTTGGTAGAGGTCTTGTCTGGTGTGGCTAAGGCCTTCCCAGGGGAACAGTTTGAGTGAAAACCCTGGACCTGGGCAACTGAGGCAGGGCCAAGGGCCATGGAGACTGGCTATAGCATACTCAGATGACATCTACTGAAAGTCAGGGTGCTCTTTGATGTCTCCCACACAGAGGGAATAGCCAGGCAAAAGTGAGAGAGTGACTTTTCAGTGGACACCCCTGCCCATAAGCTGTCCTGGGAAGCCCTTGTTCAGGGCTGGGGGTCAGCTCCACCCCTTGGCCGCCCATCTCTGTCCTGCTCCTGACCATAGGGATGGACAGCTCTCATTGGCAGAACTCGTTCATGGATGTGGACCAACCCATTAGAATTATGTGCATATCATGGCTTTGCAACTTGAAGTTCATTCAACAAGTTAGGCAAGGACCTTTAGGAGCTCCCAGGTAGTGGGAGGTAAAAAGTGGATGTGAATAGCAAGCAGAGAGAAAGCAGGAAGAGGCTGAGAGTTTGCACCTCCTTGCACTTGTGCTGGTGGGTCAGTGAACCGCCTGCTTCTGTGGAAGACAGACAGGAGCACAAAGGGCTGGAGCTGGAGTGGCTTCGGTTGGGTGAGCTCTCCCAGGGAGAGTCTGTCCTTGCCCTGAACACTGAGCTTCTGGGCTATTCTGGGTGCATCCTGATCTTACTTCTTTCTCCAAAGCTTTAGATTCTAAGCTTCTAATATATTCAAGTTATAGTGATTTTGATATATTTTACAGCCCTAATGTGGTGAGGATTTATTTCCTCTATTTATAATCATCAGAGGAGCCTCGAGATTTTTGAGTGGCAGCCTGGACCTGCCCCCAGGATGCCGTGTGCTGTAAGAGGATGCTCTGGGCAAGGGGTTCAGCCTCTCTCCAGAACCTCTGCCCCTTCACTGTGGCCCCCTCTGCTGGCCAGTTTCCTGCCCCCTCGAGTACAGTCCTTTGGAAAGGAACCTCGATTTGAGCTGATTCTTGAGTGTAGCGTCAATCATAGGACTCTTGGCCAGGGTATCTGAGGGCCTGCTGAATAATTCAGAAGTTATACATGGAATACTTGTTGCTCATGAGTGTTAATGAAAATATCAAGGGAATTAATTAACAGTCAATTATATCAATTTTAGATTTGGACATTGATTCTGATGCTGAAAGCTAAATGTGCATTTTTGCCACACTTCCTTTCCCTGACTCTCAACTTGTCCTGCTCATTTCCAATCAAATCTACAAGGGGAAACATACTCAAATTTCCTTCTCCCTCACTCTGTTGCAGCCTGCTTCTGATAAATAAGGATAAGAAGAGCTGTTTCAGTAATAGATACTTCCTACAATCCTGGGTGGACAGGTGCTATCATGATCACTGTATCAGACTGCCGGGGGAGGGAGAGGGAGTTTGAATCTATGGATAATAAATTACCAACAAAGGCGAAAAAGCAAAAACCATGTGCATGCTATTTGCATAGATATGTATATTTTGCCCAGACCATGACATGGAAGCGCTCACAAGAGATGGGAAATGCCAAAGGGAATCACAGGCAGTGTCCTCACCTCCCGTTTATTACAAGTCGAGCCCAGGACTCTGTCCACGTCGCACGTGCGACATGTTTGCTAGACATGTGTGTCAACCGTCCTCTCAGAAGGGATTTTTAAAAACTCTCTGTGATCTTTGATATTAAGAAAAGGCATCTCATTGAAAACAGTCTTTGCATGATTTGGCACGAGCAGTCTAGACTGCTTTATGAAAAATGACAGCTAGTAGGAAAGTAATTAAAGATGTATTTTGCTGAAAGCAAAAGTATTTTTGGAATCAATACCAACCATCTTTAATTTGCCAGCTCTTTCCACGATCATTGTGTGTTATCTGGGGGATCTCAATTCTAGACCATGGAGGTGGCAGCCCCTTTCTGGTGTCATTCTTGGGTCCTTGTCTGCTTGGTCCCCATCCTTGAGAAGGGTTGGAGGAGGTCTGGGGGCAGAGAGGAGGCACAGCTCACGTGAAGGGGAAGGAGCCAGCAGACCTCTCACGGGCACCTGGCACCTCATTTGGCTCCTCCCAGGGCAGGGAAGATGTTTCGAAAGTAGTAGCAGTGGAGCCAGGTGCGGGGAAAGCTGGGGTGATGGTGGCACCTGTGGTTTGGAGTTAGAGACAAAGGGACAGAAACCTTCATTCATGCTTTTCAGAATTCTCAAGGCAGAAAGAAATCTGTCTCGCCTCTTCTTTTGTTTTTATAGGCAGCGTTTTCCTTAGCTGGTGAGGAGCTCCCTGCGGGGCAGGACTGGTGTCTACTGTGTGAAGCAGGTATGCCACACACTCTACAAGCTTTGACTGATGACTGCGCCTTGAGCTCCCTACCTGCAGGAACATCTTTCTGGCTCTCTGTCCCCTTTCCTCTCCCATCTTTCCCTCCACCTGCCTGATTCTTACTCACCTTCCAGGTGTCAGCTCAGATAACACTTCGTCTTGGAAGCCTTCTTGGAACCCCTCACCTCCACTGGTTGCATCTCAGAGCATCAGCTCTGATTCCATCTGATTCTAACACTCCTTAATTGGTTTAATGACCTACCTTCTTTACCATCTTCTGGGAACAGAGACCACAACTTTCTCACCAGTTTACTCCTGGTTCCCAGTCTGGAACCAAGGATTTGGGGGATGAGGTCACATGTTGTGACTGTAGTCACATTTCTGCCCTTTGGTTGTCTCATCCTCATGTAGTCAGTCTCCGGGTCTAATTTAAGGCATGGTTCTAAGATTTAATGGACTGGCTTTGCCTACCTCCTTCTGTGAAGGACCCCTGTCCTCTCTTAGCACTCCAGAGGAAGCTGGGTCAGGGGCCAGTAAAGCCTGCATGGCCAGGAGGAGAGGAGGAGCCTGGGGAGACTGCTAGTCTTAAAGACTGAAGGTTGGGTGAACTTGAAAGGTTCAGATAATTAAGAATGAGGGTTGCCTGGGGGAGCATTATGACTTTAAGAGGCCAAAGCCTTGGACACTTTCTAGGCCACCCTCCATATCACAGAGGACATGAGCTGGCCAGCCTTAATGGGGTCAACTCAGCAGGACAGAGTGCAGACTTCACTGGCAGGCCCAACGGTCTGGAGCTGTAAGATGCTTCTGGGGGACCTCAGAGGACACTAGAGTGGAGGTGGAAGTAAAGAGCAGCCCATCCAGCCCTCTGATCCCTCAACTAGAAGGAGTCTGTTAGCATCTCTTTTGTGTTAACATGATCTGTAATACAAAGTTGTGCTGGTGGTATATGTATGTGGGTTAAGTGTGAGCACACGTGCAAACAAACCACTGCTCATATCTCCTTCCAGCCACTGCTGCAAGGCAAATGCCCCGTGTCATTGCACAGAATGCGGGTCAGCGTCCAGAAAGTTGCATGTCTGGCTGTGCAGACGAGAGCACGCACTCTTCTGGCCTGATTTTCAATGTCTAGGTGCTGTGGATTTTCACTGCTTTGGATCTTAACGAGGCATTAATTTTTTTCCCTCATTGATATGCACAGTCAGACGTAGTTAATCTTTGGGACACCTGCTGGTCAGATGCCTGGGATAAGCCTGGATTAAGGGAATTCTGATTACCAATCCTTCCAAAGTTCCAGGCAACTTGGGAATTCAAGGTAAAGAGGGTGTTGCTGAGCACAGAACTGCCCATGGTGAGACGGCCGGGTCTGTACGGAAGGGGCATTGATCAAAGATAGTGTCTGTGTTGGTAATGTGTAAGAGCCACTGGGAGTGGAGTCCCATGCGCTCATGCCAGGTTTTCATCTGTCTTTCTATGAGGGTGGGATCTGGGCTCAGCTTTCCTGAGACTCTGCCCTCTGGCCACAGTTTTGTAGCTGGGTGTCATGTTCATGATGCAGCTCTAACCCTTCTCCGAGACAGTCCTTCGTCTACTGAAAGAACCAGTCCCAGACCAGTCAGGACAGAAAAGGAGCTGTAGTGACCTTTACATATCACATTCTTCATATTGTCAGTCTTTCCCACTAGAATGTAAGTCATAGGAAGGTATGTCTGAAAAGTACTTGTGGTATGAATGTCTCCCTATTTGTGAGCACGCCCTTGCGTCTTAGCTGAATGTGTCTTTTGAGTTGAGTTGAGTTTAGCTGAATTGACCCCACTCAGACTTGGCCAGCTCAAGTCCTCTCTGCCTTCACAGAGCCCTGACTGTCCTAGACCATGGGTGGTCTGAGCAGAGTTTGGCCAACAGGGACCTTTCCTCTGGTTCTGGCCCCAGAAACTTCACCCACCTGTGCATGGGTAGGACAGTCGCTCATTAACGACTTCACATCCTAATGAGGCTGCGTGCACCCTGACTTCAGTATTGCCTTTACCGGAGGCATTGCCTCTGATCGTAAAGAGGCACTGCACCAGCCTGGCTACCTATATTTGAGTGGAGAGAGGCATTCTCTGATTTCAGTTCTAAAGTCAGTCCATTGGGCTTAGGTAAAAAGATGCCTCAACATCTGCTGGTGAGGACAGTGGCTGTTCAGGGGCTGTTGGAGAAGGATGTGGAAGTAGACACTAACACTGAAAATGTACAGAACTTTGTGAATTCTCCTTTGGTATCTCATATACTTCCTTGAGCATAGGAAGGCAAGTACAAGAATATTTACTGCAAAACTTTTAGAATATTGAAAACAAGCTACGTGTCCATTAATATAAAAACATCGAAGGCTGAATATAGCCGTACTAAAAAGCATGATGTGGCAATTAAAAAGGAGATAGATGGGTAGGTACTCACATGGATAAGGCCTATTGACATATGCTGAGTGCACAAAGTCTGGTATAAAAACCCTTATGTTTTGATCAAATTTATGTTAAACATATAAAAATTTTTCTCCAAGAATTATATTTATGTATGTATATTTGTAAATGATTAGGAAAAGGCCTGGGAGAATACTCACCACGCTGATCCCAGCAGACACTGGCTTTAAGAAGATGGGGACTGGAATGGCAGAGGCAGGAAAGGGGGCTTTATGCCCTCATGTCCCTGTCTATGCACAAGAAGTCTGTTTGCCTTCTCAGAAAATCCAACATTCTGTCAGAGTTCAAAGAGTTCCGCCCATCTTCAGGTTGTGTGTTTACACACAACAAACCTCTGTCCTGTCCCACGGAGGACAGTGACCATTTGCACAGCATCAGCTCTGAATGGATTTTCTGTGAAGGAGACACCAGGTGACTCCAGACAGCCATTGCCGTCCAGCACCAAACAGTGTAATAAAGGTATCAAGACTCAGACCCAGAAGATGGGGCAGAAGGTCACTGTGGGTGCCAGGGCAGGCAGTGTGGGTACCCCTCAGCAGTCCCAGGCTGCAGGCCCTCGCTCCCTGCTGGCTCGCCAGCTCCCTGGGGTAAGACCTGTCTCTGGCTCCCTGGGTCAGTCCTCACTTCCTCCTCATGGCACCTCTCTCATTAAAGCAAGGATGACTCGGCATCCTTGGGGTCCAGAGGATGGGCTGGCAGGCTCTGTAGGAGGATGGGCTGCTCCCAGAGTGGAGGCTGCACCCAGACTCTAGTCATCGTTGTTGGAGCAGGTCAGCATGGAGGCTGGGCTGGGAGCCCAGGCATGTGGGAACCCAGTGGCGGTTCCCCACTGGGCCAAGATGACATCACTTCCACTAGGCAGAGGCTCTGCTTCCCACAGACCTGGTGGCTGTCCCATGGGAAGCCTCACCATTCACGCACTCTGTGAAGCTCTCTTTTCTCAGAGAAGAAAGGGGCTGGTCCTGGTGCTGTTGGAGCTGAGACAAAGATCGTGGCCTCCCGGTGTTCCGACTCACATCAGGGTCCCTCACGGAAAGTCTCTTGGGACAGTTGACCGATGCTAGCAGGTGAAACAGCGCCAGAGACTGTATCAGACAGGCATGTTTGCACACCATAAGCACACACATGTTGAAAGATTGCCAGCCACTTGCTCCAACAATATGTGTTATGGGCCTAATTTCTTGGATTGTGATCCCTGTTGAGAGGGATACTGACCCCTCGTGAAGGGCACAGAACTGACGTTCGGGAATCTGGGGGTTGACTGTGGATGCCACTCCTAAGTGACCCTGACAAGCTCTCAGCTCCTGCAAGAGCTCAGTTTGTGCATCTGTAAAATGCAGCAGTAATGGCACCGTGTCACACACCCATCCTGCATCATCAGGCACAGGTGATAGATGCCAGGCGCCTCGCACTAATCAAGGGCCTAATGGATGATGCATAATAATAATTGATAACATTCCACTTTGCCTGGGACAATAAACACCGTGTTCTTCAATGGCCTCATTCCTCTGCCGCACATCAGCTGCAGCCAGCTGCTGACTCTCTGCCTCATTTTCTCCTCCTAATGAGGGGAAATCTAATATCAGCTTTAGGCTGGATGTGGAAATAATCCAGTTCCTCTGATGCGGGGAGGGCACGGGGCTTCCTGCCATCAGCCTGCACTGCCCGCCTTCATCGCTGGAGGAGGGGGTGGGGGGCAAAGGGCTGTGAGCCACTGTCCCCGCCCCCGGAGGCCGGAGCCCCTCCCACTCCTAGGGCTGGCTTCTTTGAGCCCTGAAGGAAGGTTGAGACTCTCCTCCTCACCGCGCAGAGAAAACTTTGGGTGGCTGACCCCAAACCTCGTCACGAACAGCCAATCTCCCTCCAATTGTTCCATCAGTGCTGGGACTGTCAGCTCAAACCTGACAAGTGACAAGTCTCAGGCTCATGCCGACTAGATAATCAAAGTCTTGTCACAGCTGTCAATACCCTGCAGATAGGAGAGGACAAAGGGAGGAAAGGTTTCTACAGAAACCGCTGCCTTCACACAGACGTTTTCGAAGCCTCTTACCCAAATCACTGTTTGTTCCTAAACGTCACTTACTACTGAATCCATGGGCTCAAAAGCACAGACCCCGAAATGAAATAACAAGCTGATACCGGGCATGGGAAATGCAGATTTTTCTAATTTGGAGATCATTTTCTAATTTTACATATAAGAAGTACACACAGGTAGTTTTCATAGTATTTAATAGCAGTAACCTGGTGAATGAGATTTTTTTTTTCCAGAAAAATATATATTTTTTAAAAAGTCTGCAATGGAACATACCAACAAAGAGACACAGACTTACCTACACCATATGTTTGCTGTAATGCAAATGAACAGACAGGTCTTGCCATGAACGAGCAAAGTCGTGGGCAGGGGCGTTCCTGCGCCCCCACTCGCGCTCTGCTCCCCCTTGGCTCCCCCTTGGTGAGGATGCACCTATGGTGAGCCGGCAGCCGTCCGTCACCTGAGAGTGGTGGCCACTGGCCACTGTTACCCAAACCTTGGCAGAGACTGACACAGCCAACCAGCTTGTGAAGAGGAAGGAACCCCAGGGACTTGCAAAGCCCACCCAAGAGTGTTCGTGGCCAAGAAGTGAAGGCCTCGGGCGAGGACACGGGCACCCTTCCTCTCCTCCTCTTTCCACACCCGGGCCAGCATCTAGCTTCATCTTCCATGGGAGTGCATCCCGGTCAAATCATGCATATCCGAATCCATGCCTGGCCATCATTTTAAAAGAGCTCTTGCCCAAGGATACTGGTCTGCCTTGTTTCCCTGCACTGATGAAGCTGGGCGAACATGGACCCAAACGCACGTGGTATATGTGGCTTTACTAGCAGGGAGATGGGTGGGCTCTGGAGGGTCTCCGCAGGTTCCTGGCTGAGTCCTGGCCAGTCTCTCTTGGTGGCCTGGCTGCCCTGGCTCTACCAGGGGAGTTGACAGTCTCAGTGAAGGGCACAGCAGAAGGAAGGGAGGCAGGGAGGCCCCCACTGATTTCCCTTCACACCCAGAATGAGCCAACAGCCTTGCCTGAGCCTAAGTCCGTGTGCACCAGTCATGGCCGCCCCTGCTTTTGCTCTATCTGCTCCCTGTTTGTGACTCCAGCCACATGGGTCATTTTACTTTGTTCCAGACTCTGCCAGAGTGGACGCACCCAAGGCCTTTGCCCTGGCTGTTGCTTATCAGGTCTCCACAAGCCCCCAGCCAGCCCCCCAGCGCCCTAGTCGGTGGTATGCATCCTACTCTGTTCCCTGTTACTCCTTATTAATTGCCCCTTATATTTTCTTGATGGCACTTTCCCTGCTCTGATATGTTCTTGCTCCTGATTTTAGTTCCTTGTTTACTGCTACTCTCTTAAAGAGACACATAAAAGCCCACAAAGTCCAGGGAGACAGGGACCTCAAACTGCTCATAGCCAGTGCCCGGAGGGTAGTGGATACTGAAGGGGTGACTAGACCCACTTCTGCCCAGGTACAGCATTAGGGACTGAAAGTCGTGGGGATCCCTGCTGGCTGGAGAAACACAGGGGGCTTCTTGCCTAAAGGGAGGGGTGTGCCTTTGTGAGATCAAAGCTAATATGTGCCCAGGCACCCTGGCACCTCTTATGCAGGCTTCCTCACTGTATGGGCCCCGATACTCACTCCTATAGGAGCTTGCACCCCCTCAGTGGTCACTGCTGCCCTTTCCTCAGATGCCCTGTGAGGGGGGCTTTTAGTGGAGGGCCCAGACCCCACAGGCAGGTGTCCTTTGCTTCTTCACATGAGGCCCCTGAAGTTGTAGATATGAATAAGTCTCCACTCTTGCCTTCCAGCAGTTTACAGTTTAGGAAAGGAGAGAGGTGTGCACACAAGTGAGAGAAGAGTGTGTTTAGGGAGTGAAAGAGCCTATGCAAGCAGCAAGGAGAAGCTCACCCTCAGCCTGGAGCAGTACGGAAGACTTCCCGGAGGAGGTGACGCCTGAGCTGAAATTAGAATTTAGAATAAAAACTAGATGACAAGTGTTCCTGGCTCAGCAGGAATAATGGAGAACGTCTCTCTGGGTGGCATGGCTGGGCTGCGCTGCTCTCTCAGGGGCCAGTAAAGTCTGCAGGAGCCTGCATCGTGGCCGAGATGGTTTGGCTGTAGAGCACGAGGTTTAGTCGTCTGATAACAGTGTGTTTGGTAGTGTATGTCACTGTGCCATTTGTCAGGAGCAGGTGAGGCTGAGCGCTCTGTTCCGGTATTTCCGGCGGGTGTCCCTCTCCCTGGCCCTTCTGTAAAGCTTTTTCGAAAACTCTTCGTTTCTTCATTGCTATGTCCATTCTCAGCCAGCATTTTAATCCTCAAAAGCTAAAACTGACCGTCTTTCTCCCATCCACACCAGCACTGACTCTGGCCTTGAGTTTTATGATGCCAGCGATGGCGAGAGGTTTTTGCTGAAATATTGCTCACCGTCCTCAGCCCCATCAACCTGCAGGCAGCCATATTTCGAGGGGAGTGCAAGGGAGGCAGGGGGCGTGCGTGTGTGGAGGCCGATATTCCCCTGTCTAATTTATATTTTACATTTCTGTAAAATCATGCTTAGAGTATTTTGGTAATCTCTGCTGAGATTAAGTATAATGCTGTACATTTAATTGATATAAGTGGTTTCAATTCTCCTTAATATGACAAATCTCCAGTGTGAAATATTCTTAGTTAATGATCAACATAAAACAGAGTTCATTTTTAATGTGAGTACAAGATTTGAATTAATTTGTAGCTAGAGCAGGGTTATTAAATTTTGTGTGCTTTCCGTGCACAGGCACATGCACAGTCATACATGTGGCCTGGGGCATGCGCGTGTGCTCTGGGTGAGAAGGGGAGACGTCTACCCCTTCTGATCTGAGCTGAGAGTGTCTACTCACTTCTTCTCCTTTGTCTCAGCAGAAGCACCCCTCAGGGCCTTGCACAAGGAGGAACTACCATCCCTCCCCTCTCAGCCTGTATCACTCCTTGGTCTTTGGGGCCCCAGGTAGCCCGGCCTGACCCAGGAGCACTGCGGTCAGCCCACCGAAGCTAGACCGGCCCAGAGCAAGCTATCCCGAGGTCACCTGTTCCTGCCACTCAGTTTCCGACACAGCATTTACTGGCCTGAACATTATCATGTTGCTTTATATTATCAAAACCATATGGTGGCTAACGTCATCCAGAGAAGTTCAATGCAAGTTTCCAGTTGAAGAAGTTCCTTGCAAAGTCATGTCCACAGGGAAGGCTTCAGGGGCAGACTCCCAGCAGAGCTGATCAAAGCCAAGATGTTTGCATTCTCTTGCCTCCCTGGATCCAGGGCTCACACAGGCAAAGGCATTTTCCCAAGGCACCCAAGTTAAGGAAGCTTTATGCAGAAAGCGGGGGCCATGGTCTTTGGCCCTGAGATTCAGGATGAGGGCACACCCAAAAACCGCCACTGCCTTTACAGCTTTGAGATAACAGGGAACAATTTTCTTACAACTGTTACAAGAGAAAAGGGGGAAATAAAAGCTTCAGGATAAGTGCCAAGCAGAATTTGAATGTTGTATAAACCATGCGTGGGATGGAGGCAGTGACTTGCAGGAAACATCTGTTCCTACTGGACCCTCCATTCCTCCTGCAGCTGGAGCACAGAGCTCAGGCTCCTTAAAATTTTCTTTTGTGATGCACTGTTTTGAGACAGACAACCTTCAATATGCAAGCTGACCCTGAAGCTCTTAAATATTTCCTTTGTAGTCACCTCTTTAATGATGATGCCATTTGAATCCCAATAACAATGAGGTCTTCCCACCTCCTCCTATCTTCAAGGCAGGATTGTGGGAGGGAGGCTGTACTCCCGGCAAGTTCAATTTCTATTGGCTTAAGCAGCTGCGGAAAGAATCTTTAATCACATATACAATATTATTGGCAACACCGTGCAATAAAAAGGCTGAATGCTTCGTTTTTCTAGATTTCCTTTTATATTTCAAAATTGCTTTTCTTTCAAATTAGTGTATCCTATACATTTTCTTAAAAGAAATTACTTATGGCTTCACTTTTTTTTTTCCTTTTGTTGGCTTACCATTCCTTTTGAAATTACCACCTCACAGGGGACTGCAGGCTTCCAAACGCTGCTTTGCATACGAAACGAAAGGCTTGAGTGTATTATGTTGCAATTTTTAAGAATGGCATAATTTTAATTAGAAATGTATAGATGAATAAAAATAATGCCGCTGCACATTACTAATTAGGTGTTTTATTACTCTTTGATTTCAAAAAGAAGCATTCGTGCTCTAACAATGCAGCACAGTATGGTTGGAGGCTTTCCTCTGGGCTCTCTGGGGAGCAAAGGGCGCTAGAGGACCTACTGCCTCAATGTCCTGACCAGGGAAGGGAGGAGCCCTGCTCCTCCCTCTGGAAGAGCTTGTGCTTCTCAAGAGAATCTGCTTTCAACAAAAGACAGGTGGAGGGTCACTGCCGAGCCCTGCGAAAATTATCCCTCTTTGAAATTTACTATCAAGAGGCAGCACATACTTGCTGCCCCTCTGAGCATTTCACCCCTCAGCTGAGTGATTATCTGGGTGATGCTATCGACAGAGGCTTTTTTCTCCCCCTTGAAATTTCTAGATAAGTAGTGAGCTCTGTTGCACCTGCTATGTTTCACAAGGAGTTTGTCTTTGTGCTTTAAGGAGAGACACCAGTGATGCATAACTGTGGCTTGGGGTGTAATTGTTGCCTTTATCCCCGGGTGTGGCTCAGGTGAGCTCCTCGGAAGGGGTGGAAACCTGTGGCTTCAATCCAGTTCTCTGAGCCTGCTGGTCACCCTGCTATTAAGGGGCTGGATCTTGGGCGTGGCTTGAGATGCAAGAGGCGATTTTGATTGCTGATGCTATAAAGCTGCAAACTTGACTTTCTGCACAACAAGGCTCCTGTCTGGGAATGGGGGCAGATCCTACTCTCTTCTCCACCTTGGCTGCCTTTGTACCCCATGGGACCCATGGAGGGGGCTGTGGCTGGGGTCAAGAATGTCTTTGCCTATACAACAGAGTTATGCTTACTGACCAGGGGAGAACAGAGCCTTTGTCCTGAAGCTGCCAGCTGTGTGCGGTCTGAGCATGGTCAGGGTGGACCCTCTGCATAGACCACTGTTTATCTGCCCAGCTCTGCTTTATCAGTTGCGCTCATCTATTTCATGGAGCTCAGCCCAGCAAATGTGGGTTCTCACAAAGACATCTAACCAGTCTACACCAATGGATGCTGAGTCTCTGTACGTAGCAGCTTCGGGCTATCAACCTTGGGCCATCTTCTCTGAGTCCCCAGATTTACGGCCACACGCAGTGGAAGAATTATGGGGTTAATAGAGGAACTTCCAATGTGTGGCATTTCTGCAGAGGGGTGCCTTCCAAGAGAAGCAGAGCGGCTTCCCCCATTAGGAGTGGTTTGTGGCCAGGAATCTCCGGGCTGTCACATCTAATTATGCAGCCTAGTAATCAGCAGAGAACTCAGTAGCATCCCAACTCGGGAAAGTCGGCATCTGTTCTAAATCCTGCCCTCAGAGCAGGAACAGTGCCAAATACTGCAAAGACTGCTTAGCTGGGTACAAAAGATACTGTCAACAGGCCAAAAATGGAAAGGAGTCTTGGTTTGATTTGAATGAGCTATTTTTTTTTTATGGGATAGAAAAAAGTAATTGAATTACATCCAGTAAAAGTAGGCTTCTACGTTCCTTGAAGAAAAAAAAAACACAGAGACGTTGTGTCTGGTTAGAAATAGAGATATTCACTGTTTTGGTTTCAACATACATAGCAAAACTCATGACCCCCTGAATGGGTGCAGGTAACAGTTTTTTAAATTATTTCTTTGAGATTGTGCATGGCAGGTGCAATGTATTTGTCAGGAACCTGGCCTCCAACCCAGCTGTTAAAGTTGTAAATCCTTCCTTCTTTCAATGTTAGCTAACCTGGAGGACAAATGCACTGAGGGTGACAGACCTGTTCATTCCTGCTGATGTGGGTGCTGCTCTGTGCATACAGAAGAGCAAGCCCCTTCACCATCACTGGCCACACTTGCCCTAATTTCGCCATGATATTTGGTCATCGGGCCTTTACAATAAAAACCAATATTGTTTGAGAGCCTTGACTTGGGTTAAGCCCTTTGCCCTTTGGCAAAGACTCCAAACCTCTTTCTTCCTGGGGTGTATAAGCTACGTGATGAGATGAGATGTACCTGTGTGGACATGCTTGTAACAAAGAGGGATTTCAAAGCATGGGCAGTGGTCATTCAGCGGATGTGGTGGGTGGCGGGGAGTGGTGGTAGGAGAATGTGATCTACAGGAGTTTCTACAGCCTTTCTGCTTTGGTTGGAAGGCTGTGGAAGTGAACTTGAATGGGGAGGGAGAAGGTATCCATGTGGGAGGGAAGGAGACATGCATTAAAAGCCATGTGCCTTTTACCTAACCAAGCAGCCTGGAAGGTGTTGGTGAGAAATACCCCAGTGATTCAAGGTCAGATTTTCTGGTGATAATCAAAACACAACATGGAATCGAGGGCTCTGGGCTTGTGTGGCAGCGTTTTCCTTCCTATTGCAGAAATGATATTGTGCTCCTGGAGATGAATTCACATCCCTGGATGATTTCAGCCAGTAAGAAGGGGTTGGAATGGATTTTTCTGGTTTCTTGATCTGCACAGAAGGGTGAGGCCTGCACCATGACCTAGGAGCGATCTCAAATCCTCAGGCCCTGCAGACTTGCCGGATGAGAAGTGCCCTGTGCTGTGTCCTAAGTACAAACACCACAGGGGGATGTGGGGACATCCGGTCTGACCCTGGTCCTCCCTGGTTTGTGCTGACAGGTTATTTGCCTGTGCTTCCAAGGGGACATGAAGTCTGGCAGTGTCCCTGCTCCACACTCCGTGTGGACCTTTGAGATTTTTCTGGGGGCTGTTTCAGGAGGCTATGGGTCAATGCTCCCTAGGTTTGGGGCCAAGTGGTGGTATAGCAATTACTGCAAAACAAGCACAGCCTTAGTTGGGCCCGAACATTCCTCATGCCCCGTTATATTTGACTAGTCAACTCTAGCTGCTGGTTTATCATAAAACTTTGGTTGAAGTGACTAACGAGGCCTATAGAATAAATGGCACTAATCCAATGGTCTCACTGCTCTCTAGCCCACTTCCGGAGTCCTAGAGAATGTTTATCAGTGTTTTCCTTTAGATTGAAGCAAAATATTTCAAACCACTTCAAGTCCAGATGATGGCAGAAATTCACAGTTACTCTTCGACTTGATCAAAATCTTCCTTCAGCTCTGTCCATGGAGCTTGGACAGACATCTCTCCTGCTCAGGGAAGGCCCTCATTTTTTATTACTGGTTTCATGGGACACATGCACTGCTTTTGCTCCTTGAATTTTGAGGTGGCCATGTGACTTTGACTGACCAATGGCTTTGTGACCAGAACACTGTGAGTTCTTTCAGATTTGTTCCTCTTGTGCCATGACACTCATGGAAACACACATGGAAATGGAGGCTCCACGGGTGGCTTAGTCGGTTAAGCGTGCAACTTTCGCTTAGGTCATGATCTCGCGGTTCGTGGGTTCGAGCCCCGCATCAGGCTCTGTGCTGACTGCCAGCTCAGAACCTGGAGCCTGTTACAGTCTGTGACTCCCTCTCTCTGACCCTCCCCTGCTCACGCTCTCTCTCTCTCTCTCCCCTAGAAATAAATAAAACATTTAAAAAAATTAAAAAAAAAAAAAAGAAAAAGAAATGGAGGCTCCATCAGCCTGGGTCCTCAGCGAATACCAGGAGCAGAGTGTCCCACCAGTGTGTAGGAATATGGCCTAGGAGCAAGAAATAGATTTGTTTCTGTGATTGTAACTGCGATGTAACTTCATTTAATTTGGCTGAGCCAGAGGCTACAGAAGTGGACCCTCTTGGAGTGTCATAGGGCCGTTAGCTGTCAATCTTAGGCTCCTTTCTGTTCCCCAAGACCTTTTTTGGTCCCTGTCCCCTATTTCTCACCTGTGGCCTGGCCTCCACTGTGTTTCTCTTGTAGCTTGAACTGTTGGTCATTCCCTCCTCACCCTTCCATGCTGATGATGGTCTTCAAAGAAAAATAATGTGGATCACATGTGGAAGAAAGAGCAAAATTAGGACTTAGACTCCAACTGTCAACCACAAGAGTACCCATCCAGGAGACAGGGAGCTACAGGGTGAAACCCTGTCACTCTTCACTAGGAGCCACTGGCATGAGGCCAGGTAGGAGCAGAGAGTGGTCCTGGGAATAAATGGCATTGTTGTAGGACTGCCCTGCAGGCACCTCCTCTCAGGTTGTTCCCACTGGAGTCCTTGAAAAGGGCTCTGGGGGCCGTCAGCCCCTGCTCTTCTTTGCCTGTTCTCCACAGGGAAGCTATTAGCCTAGGTAAATACTCCTTCTCCCGAGTGACTTGATCTCTGTACTCCCTGATTCAGTTCCTTTGCAAGGTAAATAACTATAAATATTAAAACATGTCAATAGCTTTATTAATAAATGACTTCTGGCTATCTAAGAGATTCTGCACTGTGGGCTTTTGGTAGGTCTCTGGTGCATCCTTTCAGGCATTTCATGTGGCGTAGCCATTGTTGGCTGAAGGATGCCTGGGATCTGGCTTGCACACCAGAAATCACCGTGTTTGTGTTCCCCTGTATGATATGGCTATCCAGAGTGTTAAATATTGTGTTTTCTTTTTCTTTGTTTGAATTCTTTTCTTTTCATCTGGAGCTCATATAATGTATGTAGCCCAATATTAATACCAGTTGATCCTTAAATAAGAAGTAGAGTGACACGGTGGTGCCCATGCACATTTTACTGTTAGCATTCTAAATGTCCAAATCTTAACTTCTCACCTCCATAAAGATTAATAAATTTTCCTCACAAGAGCATTCACAACAATCCAGTGATGAAATACATTTGCAGTTAACTTGACATAATTACCATTGTATTTTTACAAAACACCTTACCCTGGTCTCCTTTTTAGGAATTGCCTTATCAATTTTTCTCCAAGAAAACTGTGCTAAACTTGTAATTCTTAAAACCAAGTCAATTCTCTAAAATATGTTTTTTTTTTCTTTTTTTGAAAATCCAACTCGAGTTTGGTCTCTTTCTATCGCATTCTGAATCTCATTCCTCAATAAGGACTCCAAGGAAAAATAGTTTCAAAATTCTACATACCGTGATTCTACATTTTTCCTTGTGGATTTTCTCCAGGCACCACCTGCAGTTTGAGAACAAACAGTGGGAGCCTGTTAGATTTGATTTGGACAGATGGGCTGGGTCCTGCCACTCTGGGCAATTCTCTGGCCATGTGGAGCAGAACTTTGGAAGCCAGAGATTCCGCCTGAACTGTGCATTGTCTGATGCCAGTAGCAATGCTGAAGGCATTCTCAGACACCTCTCTAGGCAAAAGTAAACCTTACCCAGTGTTTCCACTGAAGATACTGAAGCTGCATCTGTTTTTTCTTCTTCTTTCCCTTTACCCAGTAGGAAATGAGATGTTCGGGGAAAGGAGGCTTTCCCTGGTTGGTCTCCTCTGTGGAGCATTCAGGTGACCAGCACTATCTCTACCTCTATCTGCCCATCTTTAGAAGGATGAGTAAGGTGGCAAGAGGCAAGTATATATATATATATATATATATATATATATATATATATATATATATATATATATATATAAAATACAGCAAGAGGCAAGTATTTGGGGAGATGACTGATCTCCCTTAAGCTGGAGAGGAAGGTTGCTATGATGCCTAGGTGGAGAACGGTGGCATGAGAAGAATCAGAGAAAGGCCATGGCAGGGGCCCAGGAGAGAGACTATGGTGGCTTGGCTTAGCATGACAGTGAAGGATTCATAGGGAAAAAGGATGACTCCAGACTAACTTCAGTGACATATAGGACAGTGCCTCGATTGAATGGAGTAGGTGTGGGGAGTGAGTGGAAGGTAGGAATCAAGTGGAGCTTGTAAGGGTTCAACTTGACCAACAGGGTGGATGGTAATGTCATTTACTGAGATGAGAAAAACTTGGCAAGGGATAGGTTTGGAGGCAGAAATTAGGGTTCCAATTGGCCATAGAAGACTTGTGAAGCTGACAATGATATTTTTGGTGGAGAATCCAAATAGGTGGCTATAGAGACACATCTGGAGCTCAAAAGAATGATCTGATCTACAGATCTAGAGGCATTTCCAAATAGATGAGATTTAAGTCTTTGAACGGGCTGAAGTCACCTCTGGAGGGGGTGAGGTGGGAGAGGGGGGTAAAGAGTAAACCAGAGGGTGTGCTAATAGCTATTTATTTAAAATAATTTTATTATAAGAGACATCAGTGTCTTTTATTGCAAGAGACATCATTCATTTTCAAAACACTTATCAGTAGAGATAAAATGTATATCCCCTTTGACCATCCCTAAATCCTGTCCTACCCCACAATTTATTCCTCATACCCAGCATTGTGTATTCCCCCTTCAGACCTTTAAAAATGCATTATATACATTTACATGCATATACAGAAATATATCATACTTAAATAGCATCGTTTCCCACAATGGTGTCACTTAATATATGTCTCAGAGATCTTCATCTGCCAATATATATAGATTTAACTTGATTCTTTAAACAGCTATTTGGTGTTCCATATAACTAATGTGCCAAGGTTTATGTAACACTTCCCCCATCAATAGATATTTAGGTTGTTTCCAATGGTGTGCCCTTGCAAGCCAACATTTAGAGATTGTCTGGGGCATGAGAAGATGAAGGACTACCAAAGTACCCTGACATAGAGGGAGAGACCAGAGAGGAGGGATGTTCATGATTCTGGAGGCCAAGGGAGGAGAATATTTGGAAAAGAGAAAAGCGTTCTATATTTTAAAAAATGCTGAGAGGTTAAAGTCTAAGACCTAGAAATACCCATCGGATTTGGAAACATGGAGCCCATCAGTGACTTGTTAAGGCTATTTCAGGGGAACAAGAAGCACAGAACAGAGATGAGAATAGTTTGAACATAATTCAGCAAAGATAGCCCTGTTTTGTCTTCCTGGAAAAGTTGCTGTGAAAGAGAGCAGCCAAGTGGGAGCAATGGCCTCGGGAGGAAATGGAGTCAGGGGAGAAGCCCTCTTCCTTCCTTTATTATTCCCTCCTCCCTCCTTCCCTTGATGTATGATGGCACACAGTAGGCACTTTACAAATAATGCTTGAATGAAGCAGGAACAATTCACATTTTCCTAATGGAGTTGTTTTCTAATAGGAAGATGTGTAGTGAGCCCTTGGAAAAGTGTAGCATCCACTCTAATCAGTACAGGTCACCATTGCCAGTGACTGTTGCCAGAGAGGAACATTCCAGCAACTTTCACTACTCTAAGCCCCGCCTTTCTTTGACTTACAAACTAAAGACACCAAGACATCAGACCTGTGGGATTGGGGAGGTGCCTGTTTTTTCTGGTGGCCTTTAGGGTGATGTTGTGACATCTACCCAGAGCTGGTGCCATGCCAGCCAAGGAAGGGGCCTCCTCCAACCCCCATCCCCTTATGTGGCTGCCACCTCTGCCCTCTGCTGCATTAGAGGATTTCTTCAGCAGCCACACTAGCTTTGGAGCATCGGTATGAAGAAGTTTTAAAACTAATGCATTCAACCATTAGGAAAGAAAAAGGATGTAAATATGTTGGACTTTTTGAGATGCACTATGTGTGTCTGGAAGGATGAGTGAACATTTTCATCATAAAACGTGACCAAGCTGAGGCTGTGGCAAGGGGACGTGCTGCAGGGAGGCTGAGCCCACCTTGCAGAGAGACAGCGGTCATGTTCAGTGCGGGCCAGCTGAGATGCCATGGAGATGATGCTAACCGCCACTTGCTGGGTCTGACCACTGTGCTCTGACTCCAGCTGCTGGAAACATAAATTGTCTTTAAACACCCAGGACCTGCCTACCTCCCACTGCCATCTTTGGACCAATTTGTCAATCCCTGCTCATTCCATGGTCTTTTTTTTTTTGAGCCTTGATAACGCTCCTGAAGGGAGCCGGGGACACTTTTGCCATTCGTCACAAAATAATGCAACATTCTGTACATTTATTACAGTGTACATTATGACTACACTATTAACTTTAAAAAAACTTTCATTTCTCTGAAGTTTTCCTTTATCTTTACCCAACAGATACCCAATATGACTGAGAATTTAATGCCCCAAAGTTTAAGACCGGTTTGTAAACACAGTCCCTGGTGTCCGCTATTGATCTTTTGCTATTTTAATGCATTTTTACTGACCGACATGTCCTGTGGTAAAGAATATTGCCTAAATTAGTTATCTGATTGGTTCTTTTGATTAATGATGGGCCTGTGCTTCATTACACATGACAACATGATCAGAATAATCACTATTGCTCTACAAGCCAGGCCTGGCATTTTTTATTCCTTCATTTTTAAAGTTCATTTATAAAATTATTTAATGTATACGTCCTAAGTTGTAATTTATTTACATGACACTTTTTTCGATGGGAACTGTTGTACTGTGTCACAAATGGCTAAGAAAACAAGGTAAACTAGATGTACAGATCAATGTCTCTTGGCTCAAGGGGGAAAAAAACATAATCAAGATTCAGGAGCTGACCTTGTACCAAAGTCCAACTTGTCACAGAACAAACACTAAGATCCCCAACAAATCACCAGGCACAGTACGACATGTTTCCATGCAGTCTCTTCCCTGTTGCCTTCTGCCCGCCTGGAACTTCAGACCTATCGAGTTCTTAATTACTTTCCTTCTGCCCATGGACCAGTCTTGGCCCTGGTGGCCACAGACCGCACTGGCCAAAGGGACTTCTTGTTTCTGCACCAGGTAGGCAAGAAGGCCCATCGGGGACTCAGGATATTCAAAATCAGAGTTTGGACCAGATCTGAGTTAGAAAATTGGGCGCGCTTTGCATGAGTTGTGTGGCCTGGTATAAATTCTGGAAAAACGTACAGATTCTAATGTGGACCATTAAGTTATTGGTGATATCACTCCTCAAAGGACCTGCTTTATTTATGGTTTGGCTTGATAAGAAATCAGCTGGATACTCCATTTAAAGCTATGGGTAAACCTGGTGAATGCGGGGCCGCTCAAAAAGATTTTTCTCTCCCCCATGTCTAGCTGGCCTTATAACAAAGACCAGGAAGAAAAGCTTCTGTCTTGTTCTTTTTATCAGTTATGTCGTTCTGTGAACTTCTGGAGTTCAGGTAAATCGTGCTTTCAGGGAGCCAGTGCTGGGCCGCAGGGGTCAGCTATGGACATCAAAGACAAACCCACTGAAATCCTTCCCTCGGGGCCTATTGCTCAGAGGCAAAGCTTCTATCCACTCCTCCCTCAGGAAAAGAGTTTGTGGCCAGAATGAGAGCAGCCTAGTCATGCTAGATTGCATTTTTATTCCAAACAAGACATGATTGGCTTCCTCTCTTTGTTTGGCTCGCTCTCACCTCCTTCGAATTGCCTCCATTCCCTCTGTAAGGAGACTTACTGCCCCTTTCATGTTCCTTTCTGCTCCCCTGGCTCTGTCCAGCATCGGTCTGATTGAACGCACAGGGCACAGTGCTCTGAGCTTTCATGTCAACCGATGAGGCGCAGTACAGACTCTTAATCCAGCATCTGACGCTGGACAAAATGTGTGAATGGTGTCAGAGGCAGGATAAAATAGAGCTTTTCCTTTCATCCTTCAGAATCCTCTGCCATCCCATGGACTGGATATTGACAGAGACTTCAGCATTCACCAGTAGACAAGTCTGCCACTTACCAGGCTGCCCTTTAACTTGGGCACAGAGTGGGTGCCCCAGAAGTTTGGGTGGGTTGAAGAGTGCTATGCGTTGGTGACTCTTCCAGGGTAGAGAGCACATTCTTCCATGGCAGACCCTCCTCCTTCTTGAGTCCCAGGGCGTATGGACTCAACTTCCACCACACACAGGAGAGGCTTCTCTCTAATTAGGTGACATTTCAGCTCTATATACTCCGCTTCCTATGATCTGTGGCAACTCCTGGCATCTCTCGATGCTGTAACAAGGAAACAGACTCCAAGCACCCCACAGCACATAACCCAGTGGAACAGTTCAGCCTTCCACACATTACTTGGATTTCAAAGCAAGTAGAAGACCAAGACGGGTTCCCAAGCAAAAGCACTTACAATAAAGTGAAGTGGATTTATATGGTTTTTTACCCCTGGACTTAATTAATGTTGTAAATAATGCCTCCTATCTTCTG
Source organism: Proteles cristata cristata (assembly GCA_017311185.1). Classification (NCBI taxonomy): domain Eukaryota; kingdom Metazoa; phylum Chordata; class Mammalia; order Carnivora; family Hyaenidae; genus Proteles; species Proteles cristata. Next base: position 2,500,069 of record JAESUZ010000174.1, on the reverse strand, counting down.
CATAATGACTTGCTCTGTTATGCTATTAAAAAGTTCCTTTACGTCAGTTCACACAGACACTCATTTGCACAACTTAGACATTAAATAGAACTTTGGTTAAAAGCCTACCACAGGAAATGAGTGTGTGTGTGTGTGTGTGTGTGTGTGTGTGTGTACTCGCGCACATACAAGAATGCATGCACGTGTGCGGCTGTTGCCTTGTGAGGCTTTCTGGGGTATAAGATAAGCCAGCAAGTGAGATTATGTTGAATATGCAAGTTATATGTTAATATGATTAAGTGACTACTGGATCGCCCAACATAATCAATTGAAATATTCACCAACTTTGTGTTGAAATTGGAAGAAATTATTACCTTGAGGCTGCCAAACACATTTTGCAGCTTTGCATTTGCAATAATGCGTGTCTCACTTAGCATTTAAAAACATATTTTTGACTTTAATAAAGCAAGATGAGTCTATTAAAGAGATACTCACCAGAATGGAAGGCAGATCCAAAAAACCAGGGCAAACCACTGAGAGCGGAGGTGCCTCCTACACCCCCACCTGCCTCTCTCCCTCTCCGCCTTCCTTCTAGCCACACCACACACGGTCTGAGGGGAACTTGAGGCTGCGTTTTGCAAGGAAAAGCATTCTATTCCAGGCCATTCACACTAATTTATCATTGAATTATTTGCCTTCACTCTAAAAATCCTACAAAATGATTTAGTTTCTTGATGTGATTTACTTGTATTTTTAAACTCCATGCAACACCATCCAGATCACAGGGATGTAAATGTGTCTTCTCTCTCCCTCAACATGCACAGCTAAAACAAATAAAATCAAAGATGCATATTCCTTCGCTGTGGCTTTGCAAAATGTAAGTGATGGGGGGGGAAAGGCAGCCGTCATTCGGCTCTGGTCTGTTATTGACAACAGCAGAAGTAAGAATTAGAAAACAAATCCCCTTTTAAATGAAATGAAGTCAGAGGCCCACCTCACTCGGGAAATACTAATTGGAACTACCTTGCTAATGCTAGCGAGTCACAGGAAGGAAACATTAAGTTATTATTTTTAATAATGTTTACAAGTATATCCAGCCATTTCCAGCCGGTGAAAGATGTCAGCCTTGGCCAAACGTGGCAGATCTACTTTTCACCAAAGATGCTCCTCGTCTTCCCCCTGATAGCAATCATTAATTTTATTTTTTAACTCAGTCTTCAAATGAAGACAGATGAGCTGGAGAGTTTTAAATGCAGGCTGCTTATGTTCAGAAAAATGGCTGGGAGATAGCAGATCACGGCATCTGAGCCGAGGCCAGTTACTGTTTGGGAAGAAAATGGAAACAAATGTAAGGTACACAGCCAAGCAGGTCAGAGAAGAGCTACTGGTGAAAGAGGGGGCAAGGGCCCCCGGACAGAGTCTGTGTGAGGCTCCTTGAGCCCGGCTCATTTCTTGATTGCTTTGGAGGCTTTGAGACTTCATTATTGTTCATTGCTCCTGATAATTTTAACATTATGTAAATTTCTCTAAGCCCTATCTTTTAGTCAAATATCCATCTCTTTTATTTGGCCACTATCTTTTTCTAAGTTAAAATTTTTGACTTGAATGCACTACAGGCTGCACCAGGAAGATGCAAGACACCCGCATCGTAGAGGCTGTGATGGAAATTTCTTATTCACAAGAAGCGAGTCTTTTCACTCTTAGAGACCATCTGATTGAGAGGCCTGTAGTTCTGTTTCACAACAGGTTTGGAGTGAGCGCAAGGAGAAAGGAGGGAAAAAAGAATGTAGAATAAGTGTGATGGAATGACGTCCAGAATGGGGAAATCTGCTCCTCCATAAAAGCACTGAGAATACTGGCAAAATATTGTTCACATCCATTTTTCTGGAACTCTGGAAATTGACCAAAACCCTCCAGTGATTTGAAGAGCATTTATTCTTTTTTTTTTCATTTTATTTATTTATTTTTTATCATAGTTTATCGTCAAGTTGGTTTCCCTATAACACCCAGCACTCATCCCAACAAGTGCCCTCCTCCATGCCCGTCACCCATTTTCCCCTCTCCCCTGCCTCCATCAGCCCTCAGTTTGTTCTCAGTATTTAAGAGTCTCTTATGGTTTGTCTCTTTCCCTCTCCTTAACTGTTTTCCCCCCTTGTCCTCTCCTTGGGTCCTCTGTTAAGTTTCTCCTGTTCCACATATGAGTGCAAACATACGGTATCTGTCTTTCTCTGCCTGACTTATTTCACTCAGTATAATACCCTTGAGTTCCATTCACGTTGCTACAAATGGCCAGATTTCATTGTTTCTCATTGCCATGTAGTATTCCATTGTATAGATAAACCACATCTTCTTGATCCATTCATCAGTTGATGAACACTTAGGCTGAAAAGCATTTATTATTAAGACAACAGCTAAGTCTTGGTAAGAATCACAAACATGTTAGCATCTTAACTTGTCCATTTCTACCTCCTACCCCCCAGCTCTGTGGTAGTTTCAGAATCACAGTAGATATGAAAAACAGCAGTTTAGTAATCACTAGAAGGGCCAGTGTGGATTTGGAGCTCCCTCTTCTCCCACATTTTACCTGTTTGGCAGACCCCCAGCAAAACCTTATTCACAGAATTTGTCTTTACCGGACTCAAAGCTCCTTCAATGAGAAGAGCCCTGAAGTCTCCAGGGTGTTTGTTGAAAACAATCAGCAGAAATTATTTCATGCTGCAGTGGTCTGAGGCAGTGACATCAGTGGGGACAAACAAGAAACTGGCCAAAAATCTTAAGAGAAACATCTGAGAATTAGATGACTATAGGAAGGACTGATTCGTTTCTGGGGGTGTAGAGGGAATGTACACACACAAGGCTGTGCACATTCCCAGAGGTGCAGCACAACCAGAAAAGACCTGGGGAAGCCCCAGTTTCTCACCTCTGATTGTCCCCATGGCTCTGCACAATCGGGGTGCAAAGGCTAGGGCGGAGCTGTGAACCTCAGAAGCATTGAAGTAGTGCTTCCACACACGGAATGCCTCAGGGGACATGTGGCTCAAAGCTCGTAAGGAAATGTCTGTTCAGTGAGTAACTGGCCAGGACGCTAACCAACCAGATACTTCTGTGGCTGCACACAACAAAAACAAACTTTATGGGATTGATTCAGGAAAGTCACTGTACAACCAAAAATAATCACTATGATAAGCAACAAGAACAACAAACCCCGGGAAGGGGAGAATCTGATATCCAGAAATGCTATAGTATAATATTACAAATGTTTAGTTTTCAGGGCACCTGGGCAACTCTGTCGGTTAAGTGTCCAGCTTCGGCTCAGGTCAAGATCTTGTGGTTCATGGGTTTGAGCCCCCTGTCAGGCTCTATGCTGACAGCTCAGAGCCTAGAGCCTGCTTTGGATTCTGTGTCTCCCTCTCTCTCTGCCCCTCCCCAGCTCATGATCTCTCTCTCTCTCTCAAAAATAAATAAACATTAACAAAATGTTCAGTTTTCAATAACAACAACAACAAAAGAGGCATGTTAAAAAAAAAAAAACCCAGGAAAGTATGTCCCATAAAGATTAGAGCATATATAAATGGAATAATAAAAAATATATCAAAAAATCAATGAAACCAAAAATTAGTTCTTTGAAAAGATCAACAAATTGACAAACCTTTGGCTGAACTCACCAAGAACAGCAACAGCAATAGCAGAGAAGATTCAAATTATTAAAATCAGGAATTAAACAGGGGGATTCATTATGGATTCTACAGAAATAAAAAGGATCTATTTGATCAACTGCATGCCAAAAATCCATATAACTTAGATAAAAGGAAAAATAATTTATGGAAAGACACATATTGCCAAAACTGACTCAAGAAGAAATAGATAATCTGAATAGACCTATAATGAACAAAAAAAATTGAATGATAAAGAAATCATTCCACAGGCCCAGATGTCTTAAATGATTGATTGTACAAAACGTTCAAAGAATTAATACCTATCCTTATGAATATAAACAAAAACTCCTCAACAAAATACTAGCAAACAAATTCCAGCCATATATACATTTTTTTAAAATGCCAAAATATATGAACAAAATAATATATATAAAAAACCAAAAATTTATAAACAAAACAAAAATTATATATGAATAAAAGTATATTTAAACAAACTATAATATATTTATTTTTATGTATATATAATATTTATTGATATATATAAAGGACTAAATATGTATAAGAGACTATATATTACAAGCAAAATTCATCCCAAGAATGCAAGGTTGGTTTAACATCTGAATGTCAATCAATGTAATTACACCATATTAATAGGATAAAACTGATCATGGTCATCTCAACAGACTCAGGAAAAAAAATGTTTTGACTCAGGAAATTTTCTTTTTTAAATGCCATCTAACATGCTTTCATGAGAAAATTATTTAACAGACTAGGAATAGAATAGAACTTTGTCAATCTGACAGAATACCTACCAAAAAAAAAAAAAAAAAAACAAAACAAGGTGACATTATAAGGGTGAAAGTCTTTTCTCTTTAGATCAAAAGCAAGACAAGACTTCAACTTTTGTCACTCCTATTCAACATTCTACTGGAGATTCTAGCAGGTTAGATAAGAAAAGTAAATAAAAGGCAATCAGATTGGAAAAGAGAAGTGAAGCTATCTTTATTCATAGATAATGAGATCTTGTCTATCAGAAATCTCAAAGGATCCACTAAAAGAAAATTAGAGCAAATAAGCACCTTTGGTGAGGCTGTGGGAGGCAATGTATTTCTATACACTAAAAATGAACAACCAAACCACTAGATTAAAAAAACAATTTTATCTGCAATGGAAACAAAAAGAATCAAATAACAAGTAATTGAGAGACTCATATACTTAAAACTATAAATATTATTGAAAGAAATTATGGGGATTAAGGAGTGCGTTGTGATGAGCACCAGATGTTGTACAGAAGTGTTGAGTCACTAAGTTGAACACCTGAAACTAATATTACACTATATGTTAACTGAGATTTAAATAAAAACTTAAAAAAGTCTTTCTTATTGAAAGACATTGAAGTGTATCTAAACAAATGGAAAGATATCCCATTGGCATGGATAGGAAGACAGATAAAGCAACAATCCTTAAACTGATCTACAGACTTAATGCAGCCCCTATCAAAGTCCCAGCTGCCTTCTGACAGAAATTGGCAAGCTGATCCTTGATTGAAATGCAAGGGATCCAGAATAGACAAAACAGTCTTGAAAAAGAAGAACCAAGTTGAAGGCATTATACTTCTCAATTTCACAACTTACAACAAAACTATGGTAATCAACACACCATGGTACTGACATGAGAATAGAAATGCAGAGAAATGTAAGAGAATCCAAACTCAAGAATTTCAGCCTTATATTTATGATTCATGGTCAACTGATTCTGGACAAAGGTGTCAAGAGAGTTCACTATCCACAAAAATCCAATTCAAAATGAATTTCAGTCAAGAAATATAAGAGTTAAAATTATAAAACTGTTAGAAGACAGGAGTAAATCTTCATGGCCTTGGGTTTGGCAATGACCTCTCAGCTGTGACATGAAATGCATAAACAACAAAATAGAAAAAATAGATGGGGTGCCTGGGTGGCTCAGTCGGTTAAGTGTCTGACTTCTGCTCATCTCATGATCTCATGGTTCGTGGGTTTGAGCCCCGCATCGGACTCTGTGCTGACAACTCAGAGCCTGGAGCCTGTTTCAGATTCTGTGTGTGTCTCTCTCTCTGCTCCTCTCCCATTCACAGTCTCTCTCTCTCTCTCAAATATAAATAAACATTAAAAATTAAAAATAAATAGATGAATTAACTTCATCTACATTAAACATTTCTTGGGGGCCTCTGGGTGGCTCAGTTGGTTGATGGTCTGACTTCAGCTCAGGTCTTGATCTTTCCGTTTGTGAGTTTGAGCCCTGCATCAGGCTCTCTGCTGTTAGTGCAGAGCTTGCTTCAGATCCTCTGTCCCCACCCACTGCCCCACCCTGTCCCTCTCCACTCACTCTCTCTGTCTCTCTCAAAATAAATAAACTTAAAAAAAAAACTTCAAAGGACACCATCAAGAAATTGAAAAGACAATCCATAAAATGGGAGAAAGTATTTGCACATCATTTATCTCATGAGGGTCTTCAAGCCAGAATATATGAGTACTCTTTCAACATCATAATAAAAAGTTAGTTTCAAATAGAAAACCATTTATTAATAGGTACTTAATTTATTAACACAGTTAAAAGATGGGGAAATATTAAAATAGACATTTCTCCCAAAAAAATATACAAATGGCCAAAAAAAAAAAAAAACCCAGTTCAACACTGGTAGTCATTAGGGAAATGAAAATCAAAAGCACAATGAGGTATCACTTCCTACCCATGAGGATGGCTAAAATTAGAGACAGACAATCTAAGTGTTTGCAGGACTGCAGAGAAATTGAAATCACATACCTTCCTTATGGGACTGTAAAATGGTGTGGCCACTTTGGAAAAATGGTTTTTCAGTTCATCAAAACCTGAAAGAGAGGCACTGTATGGCTCAGCAACAGTACTCCTTGGTATATGCTGAAGGTAAATGAAAACAGATGCTCACAAATATTCATAGCAGCATGATTCACAATAGACAAACTGTGGAAACAAGCCAAATACTCATAACATAATGAATGAGTAAATAAAATATGCTATATCCATACAATGGAAGGGCAAGAGAAAAGAAAAAAGTACTAATGTATACTACAAATGGGTGAACTTGAAAACATTGTGCTATGTAGAAGAAACTAGTCACAAAAGACCACATATTGCACGATTCTGTTTAGATGTAATATCCAGAATAAGCAAATCCACAGAAATAGAACCCTGATTGCTGGTTGTCAGGGGCTAGGGTTGGGACAGTAGGGGATGCTAGTAGTGGGTATAGAGGCTCTATTTGGGTGAATGAAAGGGTTCTAAAATGAGATCTTGGTAGTAGTTGCCTAACTCTGTGAATATCCTAACTTCCTGAATTGTACATGTTCAAAAGGTAAAATGTATGGTATATTAATTATACTTCAATAACTATTACTTACTAGCTATTAAATCTGTTATTTAATAAATATGATGACAAAGAGGGAAAAGACAGTTCCCCAATGGATTTGCCTTTTATATCATTTTCAGCTTCAGAGAAAGGGAAGGCAGAGAGAAAAACTAACTCAGAAATGGTAACATTGGTGTTTCGGTGAAGATCAAGAGACACAGCCTGGGGTGCTGCTATCACTGTCCTTGTCACAGTGCGGGGCACATTCTATCCTCCCAGCGGGTGTGATGACATGTGTACAAGGCTGGGCTGCCTTGCTCATCTCTCTCTCCTCCTACAATACCTCACTCCCTGAGCCTGCCATAAAGCCTTGAAAATATGATGACCTCAATAAACTAAAGGTGCATAAATTGATTTTATTTATTTATTTTTTATTTATTTCTGAGACAGAGAGAGACAGCACAAGCAAGGGAGTGTCAGAGAGAGAGGGAGACACATAATCTGAAACAGGCTTCAGGCTCTGAGCTAGCTGTCAGCGCAGAGCCTGACGCGGGGCTCGAACCCACAAACCGTGAGATCATGACCTGAGCTGAAGTCGGACGCTCAACCGACTGAGCCACCCAAGCACCCCATAGGTGCATAAATTGATTAACCACCAAATGGATGCAAATTATAATTCCAGAAAATAGTTGTGAAGTAGCGATGATGATGATGGTGATGAAGATGATGATGGTGGTAACAACAATGATGATGAGTAGCACGATTTATACAGAGCCTAGCAAAACTAGTTTTGAAGGAAATATCCAAAGGTGACTTCTAGAAATCACTTCTGTGGTAGATAAATTTCAGAAATAAGCACTAAATTTCCCAAGGTACTACTGTGACCTTCAGCCTTTGTATGGTATCTATGTAATTTTTCAATTGCTTATTAATACTTCCCCAGCTGATATGTTAAGAGTTGGCAAAGAAGGTGACCACAAAATGCAATTGTTAAAGCCACTTTCAAGTTTTATTTCTCTTTGAGGTTTTTTTGTCTTCTTCTTCCCTTAAGATTGGTCTTCATGTTTTGGAGGGAAGAGCTCAGGTAAGGACCATGGCCAGTGGTTCTGTGTTACTGGGCTATGTCTGCCCATGCTAGCAAGCCCTCTACTATTTACATTTCTGATTTTCCATGACAGTCTTTCCTACCCTCTGATATTTTGGTAAGAGTGAAGGGAAAGTCCCTGCATCTGTTTTATATTTATATTTTATTTATATTAGGGGCTCTACTTCCCACCTGCCTCACTTCAAAGCTCTTTCTTATTTTCTTTCTCTACCTGCTTTCCCTTCCCTCTCTTTGTCTTTTTCTGTAGGTAAGAGAGAGGAGGCAGGAGGCCAGCACACTTTTCTGAATGGAGAAAAGAAAGCTCATTGAGAATAGAGAACATTTTAAAAATGAAAGCAAATATATGGTGAGATGGCTGGGGGAGTGATGGTCCAAAGTGGGGAGAAGATAACCTTTGTGCCTGTTAGGATTGCCATTGGTGGTCATGTAATACTATTCTGTGCTGTGTCTATAGAAAATTCCCTACATCTTGCAGATACCAAAATGATTGAAACAGAACAGCAAAAATTGTTGTAGAAGCAGGGCTACAGGGGTTAAACAGGTTGGGGTGTCTGGCAGCTCCAAAACCAGATGAGAAATCTGGCCCTGGGGTGCAGCAAATTTCCTCTCTGAGCAGGTTTATTGTTTTATCAGGTTTTTGTTTAAGAAGGGTTTCATTATATATAACATTGAGATAAATTTTTGCACGGCAGATTTATTCAACAGGTTTATTCCTTGACCAGGTCTCATAGTATTTTACCACTTGGTATGTGGGGTCTTATTCATCAAGAGAGTTTATGACTTATCAGTTATGAATTTTAAAAAGTTTTACTAATAATGTGGGATGTGTTGAGATTTATAGGCAGTGCATTCATTCTATTAGGAGTTTTATTTTGGAGCTAGGATGCACTGGAGATGTAACACAAGCAAATTGCATGGCTTATTTGTAATGAGCAGGCATGGTCTCTGTGGGGTCCCCTTCTGTGAGCTATGGATTTTATTCTTCATTTTACTGTGGCCTGAGATACTCTAATGATTTCCATGAATAGGGCCATCAGTGAGTCTAAAGCTTCGTCTAAAATGTCTGTGGTCCCTTTACCCTATAGTATAGCAGGCTCACTTCACTCACTGGTGGAAGCACAATTCTAGCCTGGCCATCTGATGACTTTGCTCTGAGTGTTTTAAATCCCTATTTCTTCAAGGAGAGGACACCATCTTGGCTGCCAATGCTGAGGTCAGAATCAATAATTTTCCCTAATTGTCATCCTCAGTGGAGCTCAGGAAAGATGCTTACCTGGTCCAAGAGATATTTTGTAGAAGAGAGCTTCCCCTTGCCCAGGGTTAATCGCAGGTGCATCCTCATGACAACATGGTTAAGCCATTGTCTATAATCCCAGCAGACTGAAAACTTTAGCAGTACCAACTCATCCAGGTATCATTTATGACTTATTTGTGGCATTTTCCATAGTCATCATTGCATCCTGGGTCATCACAGAAAGTTTTCTCTTGAGTCACTAAACATTTGCCTATTTCAGTAAAAGATTTACCTCCCTACAGTCTCTATTGAGTGGATAAGAGAGGGCAATCCTAGCAGAGGTCCAACTCCTCCAATTTGGGATAGAAATTCCTGGCAATGTGTCAATGTTCTAACAGAAGTGACTCTAGCCAGTGCTTCCAAAAATAGGATAACTATATTCTTCTCATTCTTAGTGGAAGTCAACTCTTCAGGAGATGACACTGCTTTCAGAAAACAAGGTTAGCATTTGGTTTCCAGATCCTCATTCAACACAGAATCAACCTTTCCCTAAGAGAAAAAATGACTCCTGGTCAATGGCTGGCCAAAACTTATTGCATGGGCTCAATTTAATTCTACACCTCACATCCACCATAGATATCTATTAACTGCTGACTTCAGGACCACCTCCTTCTTTTGAAATCTTTTCACTTTGTTTCTCTGTGTAATTTACATTTATTTTTCATAAGAACTCCTGATGGAATTGTTTTTCATTCAGTTCCCTCGCCATTGGGGTTGCTTCCCAGACCTTCTGTGGTTGGTGCTCATGGCTCTACAATGTTTTCTTGTGTTTTTTGCCCTGTAGTGAGGACTGTGACCAGCTCCACCCACATGGAACAGTAGCAAGGCTAACAGCACAACATGCTCTTTGGATCTGTTTTCTCATCAGGAGCTCATTCCAGTAGTCCTCTAAGAATTTCCCCATAGTTACTCTTCCTCTCTCCTGGCCATTTTCCACACTGCAGCCAGTGAATCTTTCTAAATGAACATCTTATCACTCTAGTGAATAAGTTCACTAATGCCTTCCCATTTCCTTGAGGACAAACTTCATCTGGCCAAAAAGGTTCTTTGTGACCCTGGCCATTTCTAGAACTCCAACTTCATTTTAAGCCCTTTTCCCTCACTCAGCAAAGTTCAGGAGCTCTGTCTTCTTTCTTCCGTGAGAGTAATGAGCTCTTTTCCAACTCTGAGTCTCTGACCCTTGGCAAAATGGAAAATATTTCTCCCTTTTGCAACTACATATCTTTAAGAGGCCAGATTTCTTCATACACTTCAACCAAACCACATATTACAATAGATTGAATGCCAACACAGATCTGAGCATCCTCTAATATTATCTCCCCCTACTCTGCACCTGGCTCCCTCTCCAGGTCATTTCTGTCATTTCCTCAGATAAGTTCTCTGCAGTCTCTTGACTGGATGTCAATCACACATTGGTGATGAATGTCCTGCTCTGTCTTCAAAGTCCTTCTCAAGAGTCTAGTTAGATGTTCAAATACTTGGACAAAAAATATGTATGTTTCCTTAATATGAATGTGAGTTCCATGATGACAGGACCATGTCTCATTCGTATCAGGGTCTCTAGGATTGGTTCAGTGGTGTTAGGCAAACATTTGTTGAGTGAATGACAAAATGAAAGAATGTTTCTTGTCTTCCCCATTAGTTTTAAGATCCATTTGTGCAGGAATTGTGTCTTCACATTTTCTTCTTTATCCATGGCATCTTGGCCAGGGCAGTCTGGCTGACTGGTCAAATCCAGAACCTTGATCTCATTAGCACCACTCTCTTGCCAGCTCCTAGTTCTCTCAGAAGTACTTCAAGGGGAGTGGTGGCAGTGCTGGTTCTGAGAGCTCTTGAGGAAGCCCTAAAAGAGTAACTCCTTCCTTGCTGTTTATTCGGTGGCTAGAGTTCTATGCAGTAGCATCATGGCAAACACATTTGCTTTCTCCTAACTCTTTCATGTTGGCAGGGACCATGTTTGTTTGTGTTCCCAACCCCCATGAAATTATGTTACATAGTATTTAACAGAATTATCCCCAGCCCCAGAGGAAAATCCCAGTTGGTATAAATAGTCCCCAAAGCATGGCCTACAGAACCCATCTCAGAGACCTTTGAGGGAGTCCTTTAGGTCAAAACTATTTTCACGATAATGCTAAGACATAATTTGCTTTTTCCCAATGCTGACATGCTCTGATGGTAAAAATCAATGATGAGTGAAACTGCTGGTGCCTTAGCAGGAATCAAGGCAGTGTCACCAAATTGTACTAGTAGACATTGTATACTTCACTGCCATATACTCACAGTAAAAGAAAGAAAGAAGTCTATTTTATTTGTGAATACACTTGATAATGTGGTAAACATTTAATTTTTATTCAATCTCAACTCTTAAATACATGCCATTTTATTATTCTGACTGAAGAAATGAGAAATGTACTTAGTCCCTCTTACTGCTTGCCAAAGCACAGTGATGTGGGCATCTCAGGGAAGAGCCTGTGGTTTGAGTTGTGAGTGAACTATCTGGCTTCTTTCATGGAATACCATTTTTGCTTTGTTTAATTTCTGACAAACTATGGTTATTCAGACCTGGGTATTGGCAGATATTTTCTCAAAAATGAACAAAGGAAAACAGTTAACAGTATTCATTGCCAACGATGAAATGTAAGCATTCAAACTAAAATTATAATTTTAGAAAAATCATACTATGAGCTTGGAGGCTCCCAATATTTTAAGAATTTTCTAATGAGATCGGTAGAAATATTAAGGGATATAATTTTTCAATTTTATGTAATAAACGTGTTAACACTGGAAGATGTGTGTAATTCAGTGAGCCAGAGTTTTCCAAACGATCAATGCGTGATTTCACCAAATCATGCCTGTGCAAAAGTTCATTCAAAGAGCAAGATAAACCCATGGATTTTAGTGTACAGAGTATGAAAAGTTCTTTGATGGGGTTTCCAATTCCACACTGCATCTAATCTTCAAAAAGCTACCACTTGTTGAGTTTTAGTATAGTACCAAAGAAGAATGTCCACAGCAATCTCAAGAGATTATTAGAATACTCCTCCCATTTGCAACTGCATATCTTTATGAGGCCAGATTTCTTTATACACCTCAACCAAACCACATATCACAAGAGATTAGCTGCAAATGCAGATCTGAGAATCTAGCTGCCTTCTATTAAATCAGGCATTGAAAATTTTACAAAAATGAAAAAGAATGCCATTCTTCTCACTATTTTTTTCAGTTTGGAAAATAGTTACTTCTCAGAACTAGATGTTTTCTACATCAAGACACAATGGGTTTGTGTCAAGTAAGAAATTGCTGGGGTTGAAGTTATGGAGGTTGTTTCCAGCTTTCTCCTCTAAGGTTTTGATGGCTTTCTGTCTCACATTCAGGTTCTTTATCCATTTTGACTTTATTTTTGTGTATGGTGTGAGAAAATAACCTAGTTTCATTCTTCTGCATGTTGCTGTCCAGTTCTCCCGACACCAACTGTTAAAGAGGTTGTCTTTTTTCCATTGGATACTCTTTTCTGTGTTGTCAAAGATTAGTTGGCCATACATTTGTGAGTCCAAATCTGAGTTCTCTATTCTATTCCATTGGTCTATGTGTCTGTTTTTGTGCCAATACCATACTGTCTTGATGATGACAGCTTTGTAGTAGAGGTTAAAGTTTGGGATGGTGATACCTCTCGTTTTGGTTTTCTTCAATAGTACTTTGGCTATTCAGTATCTTTTGTGGATCCATGCAAATTTTAGGATAGTTTGACACATCCCCAAAGGCAAGGGGATAAAGAGGAAAAATGAACTATTGGAGCCTCGTCAAAATTAAAAGCTTCTACAAGGCAAAGGAAACAATCCATAAAACTAATAGACAACTGATGGAATGGGAAAAGATAGTTGCAAATGACATATTAGACAAAGGGCTAGTATCCAAAATCTTAAGGAACTCACAACCGAAAAACAAACATTCCAGTGAAGAAATGGGCAGAAGACATGAACAGACACTTCTCCAAAGAAGACATCCAGATGGCCAACAGACACATGAAACAATGCTCAGCATCCCTCCTCATCAGGGAAATACAAACCAAAACCACACTGAGATACCACCTCAGGCCAGTCAGAGTGGCTAAAATGAACAAATCAGAGGACTCTAGACGCTGATGAGGATGTGAAGAAATGGGCACCCTCCTACCCTGTTTGTGGGAATGTAAACTGGTACAGCCCCTCTGGAAAACAGTGTGGAGGTTCCTCAACAAATTAACAATAGAACTCCCCTATGAGCTAGCAATAGCACTGCCAGGAATTTACCCAACGGATATAGGAGTGCTGATGCATAGGGCACTTGTACCCCAATGTTCATAGCAGCACTCTCAACAATAGCCAAAACATGGAAAGAGCCTAAGTGTCCATCAAGGGGCCAATGGATCAAGGAGATGTGGCTTATCTATACAATGGGATACTACATGGCAATGAGAAAGAATGAAATATGGCCATGTGTAACAACATGGATGGACCTTGAGGGTGTTATGATGAGCAAAATAAGTCAGGCAGAGAAGGACAGATAGCATATGTTTGCACATATAGGAGGATTAGGAGGAACTTAGTGAAGGACCATGGGGAAGAAGAAGGGGAAAAATGGGGGAGAGGGAAGGAGGCAAACCATGAGGGACTCTTGAATGCCGAGAACAAACTGAGGGTAGATGGGGTAGGGGGAGAGGAAGGGGGGTGATGGACATGAAAGAGGGCACTTGTGGGGATGAGCACTGGGTGTTATATGGAAACCAACTTGACAATAAACTATTTAAAAAAGACACAATGGGTTTAATAAATATTTTCAAATTTACCAGTTTAATTTCTAATAACGTATGTACCGATAGATGTAATCTTTTTAAAAAAGAAAGAGGGGTGCCTGGGTGGCTCACTCGGATGGGCATCAGACTTCGGCTCAGGTCATGATCTCACATTTCATGGGTTCGAACCCCACATCAAGCTCTATGCTGACGGCTCAGAGTCTAGAGCCTGCTTCGGATTCTGTACCCCCCATCTCTGTGTTCTTCCCCAACTCGTGCTCTGTCTCTCTCTCTCTCTCAAAAGTAAATAAACATTAATAAAAAAAACTTGAACACCTCTGATCAGGACGGGTCATTGTGTATTTTGCTTATTGGTGATTGCTTTAGCTACAAGGCTGCAATGAGGTGTGAAAGGGACCCTACCCAGAAGAAAGGTCGGTGGTCTCTCCTTCGAGTCTTCATCATCGAATCTTCTTATCACAGAATGGTGGCAGGCTTCTTGTGGGGACCATGAGCTGTTGCGTGGAAGGTAACGAAGTGAATGAATGAAAATCCCTTGGGTCCTGAGACATGTTTGAACTGTAGGATTTGGCAACCCTGGAGCTGCCTTGTTCCTAGGCTTGTTGGTATTTGAGAAAACAGGATTTCTCTATTGCTTATACCATTTGGGCAGAGTTTCTTTCCCTTCACTTAATAGCCAAGAGCATTCTGACACAGTAATATCCCCCAAAATTTACACATGTAATGTAACTCATAACCAGGATGGAGAGTCTTTTTTTCCCCCCTTTTTGACTTTTTCAGTACAGAGCTCAAATTCACCTCCGCATCCAAGATCATTAGTACTGCATGCCCAATCTCTTGGTTTTATATATTGCAGTTTGTATGTGGGCATATGATTTTTCCTCCTCATAGCCCCTCTTACCATCCAAACAAGCAGAAAAATAAATAGCCATATAAAAGAGGTGAATGTTATAGACAACAAGAAACTGCCGGGATCTATGCCGTGCTTCCCCCAAAGAGTCATTTCCGTCTATTAGGCACATAATGCATGTTTTAAAAGAGAACCTGTTGTAAATACATATTTGTTTAGATGGACTGCGGTGCACAGAGAATCTCCAGGGGACAGAGGATGTATTTTACAACCTGCCGAAAAAGATCCTGTGAAAGGTAAAATAAGGACAATGAGAAAAGCATAGAACCCCTTCCCCACCCCCACCCCCTGCAGAGCTGAATGAAAGCCCAGTCACTGGATATTGATAATGGGGCTGGCCTGACACTCTGGTACCTTGACCTTAGAAGAAAGAGAAGGCCACTTACATCACTGAAATCCTGAGACGATTCATGCTAACCCTGGGATCTGAGGAGTGGTCGTGAAGCAAATCTTTCAACCACAGGGCTCAAAGCAGCAATTTTTTTTTAAGTGTATTTATTTATTTATTTATTTATTTATTTTGAGAGAGAGAGAGAGCGCGCGCACAGGTAGGAGAGTGGTAGGGAGAAGGAAAAACAGAATCTTAAGCAGGCTCCATATCATCAGTGCAGAGCCCAATGTGGGGCTCGAACTCATGAAGTGTAAGATCATGACTTGAGCAGAGATTAAGAGCCAGATGCTTAACTGGGAACACCACCAGGCGCCCTGCCAGACAGCATTCCTGAGACCCAGCCCTGAAACTCCCGTGAAGCTGGATTGCTTGTCCTGGCTATGGGGACATGAACAGAGATAAAGTACTCCCACTCATCAGTGGTTGGCTCTAGTTGCTACTTCAAACTCAGAAAAGCTGAGGATCTGTTTTTCAGGTGTCACTGAAATGTTCTTATGCCAGACTACTGCCTGTTATCTCAGCTTTAAATAATAGCTACAGCTAGATCCCGACTGCCTTATACTGGGAAACACCAAGGGAAGCAGCACCAGTTTGAAGATTAGTACCATGTAGGAGGGGTCTTGATGGAAAAAAAGCAGGGTGCCTAGGACTGAATTTCAGCCCCTGAGAAGTGTGGGGCCCTTTTCTACCTTCATTTTGTGGATGCACTATACTTCCTTCCTCTGCATTTTGACAGAAAACATCAGCTTTTGGGTACAAATAGAATGCATGACTTCCATAAGAGCTCAGGTGATGTGTATTTCCTGTGGCATCACATCAAGGGGAATGGGATGCCAATGTGTTTATTAATTAAATGATGCTAAGACTGTTCACCTGATAAAAGCCATAACTTCCCAGTCTCTCCATTATGGAAATAATCTTGTGATTTTATAATTAGTGAATAATCTGTGGGACAGTTCTTAGAAATCATGTAAATATCCTGTCCCCCAATGGTTTCTCAACCAGTGATTTTAGAACAACCCATGACTGAGTCAGTTATTACATTTGTGTTTGCAAAGTGGTGATTTTTCTAATTTGGTCATTACTTCTACAATTATTAGCTGGTGTTGCTATGCAAAATAAGAATGTATCACCATAGGCTCCTGGATTCTTTTAGTCAGTATGCTATAATCCATTGCCACCATTATTCCCTTTGAAGACCAAATTGTCTCTGATTTGGTCACTAGGAACCCATTTGGCTTAAGGACATCCTTGCTTTTTGTCACAGGCTGTTCCAGGGATAGCTGGCCCTTTTGCCCCAGAGCTGGAATCAGCCATTTCTTCCAGAAGCCCTGGTTCCTTATAGTAGAGGATGGCATTCCAAACTAAGATCTGTGTTTGGGTATGCTCATCGCTACCAGATGGTCATTGCTTCTAGGCCATATCAATGGACAGAGCTAGAAAACATAGTATTTTCTTTTTTACTTCTTTCCTTGTCTTTCTTTAACAAAATCATGACTCCATACAAATTGCTCCAACTTGGGGCGCCTGGGTGGCTTAGTCAGTTAAGCGTCCGACATTCACTTAGGTCATGATCTCGCGGTTCGTGGGTTCGAGCCCCGCATCGGGCTCTGTGCTGACTGCCAGCTCAGAGCCTGGAGCCTGTTTCAGAGTCTGTGACTCCCTCTCTCTCTGACCCTTCCCTGCTCAGGCAGTCTCTCTCTCTCTCTCTCTCTCCTAGAAATAAATAAAAATATTAAAAAAAAAAAAACAAAAACAAATTGCTCCAACTCAATTCCAATACCACAGGCATTTTCCTTGCTGTTCTCTAATCCACATTAGTATACCTTTGCTCAGTAAATTCTAGCTCCCAGCAATGCTAATCACACTAACAATATATGGATTCCGCCCTTAGTTACAGCATGTACACAATAATTTCACAATTACTAATTATTGATACCATAACTAATGCCAGTTTGGTAACTAAAGTTCAGAGTATCTTTGCAGTGGCCTTCTTCTCTTTGTTATTGTCTTACTGATATGTTTAATCAGAGTCCAAGCATGAAGAAGTATTAGAAAAGTCCAGATATGGTCTATGTTTCATAGGATAACTGGCTTGGATTCCTCAAAAGTGTCAATGCTATGAAAGTAAGAAAATAGAAAGGTGGGGAAGTTATAGGAAAGAAAAGAAACCTGGTAGCCAAATGCAAATGTATAATCTTTGATTGGATCCTAAAAGGAAAAAAAAAAACACCATAGGAATATTTATAGGACAAATGTATAAATATAAATATGGGCTTTGATATACAAATAAATATTACTGCATTCGTATTAAATGTCTTGAGTGTGAGAATGGTGTTGTGGCTACATATTACATTTATGGAACAAGGCCATATTGGGTAGACACTTCTAAGTCCTCAGTAATACTTATTGTTTCATATTCCTTTTAAAGATACAGAGGAAGACAAATAAAGAAATAAAATTTCAAGTTTATTCATAACTCATAGGCATGTACTTTTGATGTTTTATTCTAAACTATGTCTAATCTGTCCTTACACCATCCACTGACTTTACTATGCTTTTCGTTTCTAGATGTTCTATCAATTTTTTAAATCTGTGTTCTGTTTTCAAACATATATACATATATACGTATGTATGTATTTTTTACATTTTATTTATTTATTTTGAGAGAAAGAAAGAATGCGTTAGTGGGGAAGGGGCAGAGAGAGAGGTAGAGAGAGAATCCCAAGCAGGCTCTACACTGTCAGCACAAAACCCGGTGTGGGTTGAGTCCCACAAACTGTGAGATAAAGACCTGAGCTGAAACTGAGAGTCAGACACTTAACTCGCTGAGCCACCCAGGTGCCCCAATCTCAGCTTTGTATTTTTAATATTTCTTGGTTGTTATATCTTACCCAGGATTTCTCTGCATGGGTAGTAGGAGAGATGCCATGTTATCTCTGATTCTCCATCTGTCCCCCATCGTTGACCTGTGGGCTGCTGGGAACCCAAGGGAAAATGGAGCAGACATTTCCAGAATAAAGATGCACCTTGAATAAATGTTTCCCACTTGGGCCGCCCTGAGCCTCACCTAGGGGTAGGGCCTAGAGCATGTCATATTGTGCTTGGAAGTGGCCAGGAAGTGCACAAACACCAGGCTGACAGATGCCAGATGAGTGACGCAAGGAATACAGCTGGGTATGATACACACCCCCTCAGACTTCATGGCATAGCTGTTATTTTTCTACTTTGATAGCAACCTGGGTATTACATTTATAATTCGACTCTCATGTAGAAATGTCAGGCAAACTTAATGCCAAGCGGCACCTACCTCCAAGGCCTGAAGAGGCAGCTCATGGTGAAGAAGGGTGTGTTCATCCAAAGGGCAGCTACCATTTGTGAAATATCGTCAGATCTCCATAGTTTTCAAAATAAACGAGGAGTTCAGATTTTTATGTGAAATCTCTTGACTTTACAGTATTGGCACTAACAAAGAACTCAAAAAATTTTTAAACCTTTTTTAGTCAAACAAATTACATATATGTGCTTGTAGCATCAGTTTATACTAAATCCAATTTGATGACTGCCTTTTCAGAATTACTAGTTATATAACTTTTCCAAAGAGGAAAACTGTTCTATGAAACAATAACTGATTTTTGCACCTCTCTTAATACCCCTTTGTCACAAATGGCACATTTCCCTGTGGCAAAAAGCAAATTCTAAATGGAGGCTCTTTTGTTGGTCTTTATTTATTTTTTAAATACAGAGGATCTCTTGATTATAAAGGCATGTTTTCCTTTAAGGAAAATGATAAAGAATAAAATTAATTGGAAACAGATGTTGCTTGACCCCCAAGTTCTGGAAACAGACGGAAAACTCAAGGTCAATGTTGAAACTCCAAGTTTAATTTATTCTGTTGTATTTCTTCCTTCTACCTCCCCAGAACATTCTATATTTTGTTAGCTTCTATCAGAGAAATAGAGCTTCATTTTGATGTGCTTCTTTGGTAGGGGGTGTTAAGTATTGTGATTCTGAGGAGGTCATTACAGAGAAATACACCTGCTTACCTGCCTGCTGTTGCATCATGAGGGTGCCTGGGCATTGTTTTCTGAGCAATAGGAAGTGAACCAAATTGTTCTTGAATTTGAGGTAACCATTCCTTTAAGAAGATAGCTCTTCAGGCAAACCTTAACAATGCTTGTGTGGCGCTTAGATTCAGGTCTGTCCACTTGTCCCCAACTGTAGGAGGGAAGGAAGCAGGCAGTGACAGCACGGATAGGCCGTATTGATATTGTGCCACTTTCATTCTTTATGGGTCAAGATAAAGCAGAGAGCTCCAGATGGCCACCCACTTGACCCATATAGCTTCTCAGATGTGATTCTGACACTGCTTCTCCTTTTCAATGTCTGCTTTGGGGAAGTGCCTCTGATATGTTTTGTCTTTCCTAATAACCAATGGGGGTGCATCATTTATCAATCTGCTATGCAATTTGGAAGTTTCTCCTTGTTTTCAGCCTGAACTGCGCCTCCGGACTGAGTGTTTCATAATCTCCTTTCCAGCAAAAGTCTCTTATTGGCAACATGAATGCTTGAGTTCTCTCAATACCTTAGCCCATGGCCTCCATGGTCAGCTGGCTTGTGGGATCTGCTACTCTGTGAAATGGCTGTGTGGATCCCAAGGGTTGGTAAAAGGTATGTCTTCAAATGTGTGCCTTCTCTTATATTCCCATTATGACCTTCCATAGGCACTTCTTCAACAACTATTGCCCCTCTCCGGCTGTCAGTCTGTCTACCCTGTCATACCATCATTCTCATAATTCAGCCAGAGCGAGCTTTCTAAGACAAAACGTCTGACCACATCATGACCATGGTTAAACCCTTTGATGACTTCATGACGTAGAGAACAAAAAGCCAAAACCTATGACATAGCACTGAAAAGCCTTCAGAATCTGTCTCTTACCAAATATACTGAATTTTTCTCTTGGCATAATGCCTCCATTCAGGGTGCATCAAACCAATTTATGTACCCCAGGCAGAAGTAGCATATTGGATGATAGGTCTTAGTTCATCTTATGAAAGGCAACTATATATATCTAAGAACACAGTTTCATAACATATAAAGCAAAAGTAATAGAAATATAGACATAATGTAATAAATCCTTACTAATATAGAGAGATATTTGCTCAACTTCTCTCAGAATTCATTAAGAACACACAGACTAAAATAAAAATGAGAGCCAATTATACACCTTAAACTTACACGACATTGTATGTCAATTATATCTTAAGAAATCTAGGGGAAAATAAAGTTGAGTAATGTTATAAAATACATGAATAATCAATAATAAGCTTGACAATATATATATTTATATATATGCACACACTTTTTCTCAGCAAATAGAAAACTCACATTGGTGTCAAACACACATGAAATATTTACAAAAGTGAGCATACATTAAGCCACAAGGAAACTTTCTATAAATTCCTCAAATCAGAAATGATGTGGATCATAAAACAGATCACATTAAAAGTCCAGACTTTTAAAATAATCCTTGAGTTAAAAAGGAGATAAAAATCAAAATAATAAATTCATTTTAAAAATAAGTCATGCAAATATTTTTTAAAGAAATTAATGGCAACTATGAGAATTTTAAGTGTATAGGAGCTCCTGGGTGGCTCAGGTGGTTAAGCGTCCGACTTTGGCTCAGGTCGTGATGTCACTGCTTGTGAGTTTGAGCCCCTCTTTCTGCCCCTCCCCCACTCACATCCTGTCACTCTCACTGTCTCTCAAAAAAAAATAAATATTAAAAAAAAATTTTAGGGGCGCCTGGGTGGCTTAGTCGGTTAAGTCTCGGACTTTCGCTTAGGTCATGATCTCGCGGTTCGTGGGTTCGAGCCCCGCATCAGGATCTATGCTGACTGCCAGCTCAGAGCCTGGAGCCTGTTTCAGTCTGTGACTCCCTCTCTCTCTGACCCTCCCCTGCTCACGCTGTCTCTCTCTCTCTCTCTCTCTCCTAGAAATAAAAAAAAAATTTTTTTAAAGAATTTTAAGTGTATAAACTAGAAAATTAAAATTGTTGAAATTAAATGAACGAAGTATGTTAACTCAAGAACCTGGAAAAAGATAACAGTTTAAACCCAAAGAAATTAGGAAAACATCGGTGATAGTAACAAATACAAAATTTATGAAATTTAAAAAAAAAGCATCATTAACTTTAGTATCTGGTTCTTTTAAAAAACAAAAAAATGTATGTCCAAAATGGTCAAAAAGTAGTATATGATATGAGACAATATGAGAAATGAGGAAAAGAACGTAACTTCTTTTGAAGATATGATAGAATTGCGTGAACATTATTATATTCTAAAATGTACCCAAAATAGAAAATTTCTAGTCAATAAAATCAGTAAGATTGATTCAAGTGGACAACCTTAGAAGAGCAGAACGGTTAGAATTTTTTTTCGAATAGCAAAGGAAAAAAGCTTTCCAAAAAAATGGCACCAGACCTATACCATCTATAGATAAAACAGAAAACTAATTTTTTAAATGTATGAGTATAGATACACAAACTCTAAATAAGACAGAATCATGAAACTCATTACTAAGTTGAGTTTTGGGAATGGAAGGACAGTTACACCTTCAGAAATTGATCTCTGCAATTAATGAAATTAATAGATTAAAAAAGACAGGCCATATGAATAGGCATTAAGTAAAATTAATGTCTCATTCATGATTTTTAAAACCATAGTAAATAAGAAGAAAAAATCCTAACACAATAAAAAGGTTAAGAAATAACAAATCAATGATGTAAAATTAGGAATATTTTATGTGATTTTCTTAAGAAACTGGACAAGACACTCTCTGAAGACTCCACCACTAAATATAGAAATGAAATAAGGGAGTAGATAAAGCATAGTAATAGAAAAAATATGTTACCATTTATAATTCATAAGTTTACATATCTGACAAATCTCAATAAATTCCTTGGAATTATTATTTGAAGGTAGTTGGATACAAGATAAACACATATAAAAAGAATTTCTTCTTTTTTTTTTAATATTTTATTTATTTCTAGGAGAGAGAGACAGCGTGAACAGGGGAGGGTCAGAGAGAGAGGGAGTCACAAACCGAAACAGGCTCCAGGCTCTGAGCTGGCAGTCAGCACAGAGCTTGACGCGGGGCTCGAACCCACGAACCACGAGATCATGACCCAAGCGAAAGTCGGACGCTTAACCGACTAAGCCACCCAGGCGCCCCATAAAAAGAATTTCTAAACAACAACAGAACAGCTAGGAAATACACAGTGAAAACATCTCACTGGATAGCAACATCTAGAAGACACATACAACATCTAGAAAAAAGCTAACAGGACATGTGCAGGATTTACCAAAACAAAACTATAAATGCTTATAAAGGACACAAAAGAGAGAACATTAACTGAAGAGTCCTCAGAGGTAGGAAGTCTCAATAATGCAAACATGTTAAATCTCCCCATATTAATTGTCTATTCAATGTTCAATGCTCTCTTGTCTTAGGCTGGGGACTTCTTCCCCAGGAGGCAAAGCCTGAGACAAGGACTCGCCTACAGGGAGTTTAGTTTAAGAAATAATCCAGCAGAATCTGGAATACAGGGGGTTGCTGAGGAGTGTTATTGGGACACAATAGTGTCTGAAACATCTCCCAGTTAAATCCCAATGAGAGATTTTTAAAGAAAGGAGACAAGCAGGCTCTGCAAGCATGTGGGAGAGACAGTATGGAAGAATCATGAGGACAATTTTGAAAAAAGAAGACTGATGTGGGAGAACTAATTTCCCCACCAAATTTCCACACTTAATCTAAGAATATGGTAGTTATGACCATGTGATCTTACAGAAGAAAGAGCTCATTGGTACAAACTTAGTTTATGACAAAGAGAGAACTGTGGTTGGAAGAGGAAAGAATAGACCAATTACCCAATGATGAAGACAGTCAGCTAGTCATTTGAAAAAATTAGACCTCTATTTCATAACATATGAAATTTCAACATAGATTTAAAATTTCATAAAAGCAATTAAAAGAAAATAATCTTAGGGTACCAAAAGTACCCCTAAATATTTGTTCAGTGCCTCTGAACAAATAGATGGACATGTTTGATTGCGATAAAACAAACAAAAATCTTCTGCAGAAAAGACAAATGATATATTGGGAGCAATATTTACAACTTTTATTTTATTTTATTTTTTTATTTTTTTAATGTTTTTATTTATTTCTGAGAGAGAGAGAGAGATAGCGTGAACAGGGGAGGGTGAGAGAGAGAGGGAGATAGAGAATCTGAAGCAGGTTCCAGGCTTTGAGCTGGCTGTCAGCACAGAGCCCAATGCAGAGCTTGAACCCTCGAACCGTGAAATCATGACTTGAGCTGAAGTCGGATGCTTAACGGACTGAGCCACCCAGGTGCCTCTACAACATTTATTTTTAAACATTCAAATTTTGAGGGCACTTGGGTGGCTCAGTCGATTAAGCATCTGACTCTTGATTTCAGCTCATGTCATAATCTCGATCTCACATGTGGATTCACGCTGACAGTGTGGAGCCTGCTTGGGAATCTTTCTCTCTTTTCTCTCTCTGCCCCTCCCTCTTTCTGTCTCTTTCTCTCCCTCTCAAAATAAATAAATAAACAAAAAAATTAAACTTTCTAAAAAGCAGAAAAACTCAAGTTAAAACAAGGTTATCTGTTGGGGTGCCTGAGTGTCTTAGTTGGTTGAGCATCATACGGTTAATTTCAGCTTAGGTCATGATCTCACAGTTGTGAGATGATCAAGCCCTGACTTGGGGTCTGCACGGGGTGGGGAACCTGCTTAATATCCTCTCTCTCCTTCTTCCCCTGTGCTCCCCCTGCTTGAGCTCTCTTTCTCTTTCAAAAAACAAAACAAAAAAAACCAAGATTATCTCTTTTTATATCTTATAATGGCAACATTTTAAACAACTAGTATATCCTGAGCAGGCAAGGATGCAAAACATATACCATGACATCTACCATTTAATAAAGGCATCTGATTTTAAACTATTCACACCCTTCAGGGTGCCTCGGTGGCTCAGTTGGTTGGATGGTGGACTTTGGGTAAGGTCATGGTCTCACAGTTTGTGAGTTCAAGCCCCACATCGGGCTCTGTGCTGACAGCTCAGAGCCTGGAGCCTGTTTCAGATTCTGTGTCTTTCTCTCTCTGCCTCTTCCCTACTCATGCTCTGTCTCTTTCTTTCCCAAAAATAAATAAACATTTAAAGAAAATTCACGTTCTTCCAACGATAATCTTAATTTTAGAAATGTAGTTTACAGGAACACTTCCATGAATGTTCAAAGACTTATATATGAGATTTTTTATCAAAGTCTTATTTATAATAATGAAAAAAATAGAAGTGACTTAAATATTTTATAATAAATTCTGGTATGTCCATACTATGGAATACTAAATAACTGTTAAAAGATGTGTATTTGTTTTAAAATATCTGTGTAATCAATTAAATAAAAAAATTCAGGGTACAGGATAATATATATGATGTATCTTTACTTATGTGAAAATCCTATTATATATTTAATATATAATTAACATGATATATAATATGTATTATATTTATATTATGTCACACACATATAATATATTATACCTGTTTATAGAAAGGGGTAGAAAAAAATGACTGGAAAGGTTTACATCTAATTGTTTCATAGAGGGAGATGGAGGTGGGGTTCAGTATATTTGGGGACTTACACATTTATTCTATGGTTTCAGTTATGTTTATGTTTTCATTATAATTTTATGTTGATACATTCATGACATAAAATTTAAAAAATAAAGGTATGCAATTTTATTAAGAAATGTCACTTTCTTCCCACCTTCACTGAATAAATGCTGAAAAATATATTTAAAGACTTCGGTGTGAAGGGGCCTCTCTTATTGACTTGCCTTGGGCACCTCCCCGTCTCCATTGGATCTGTTCACATTGGACTGTCTCCAGGTGGGGCAGGAGAGACAGGCCTGAGCCCCGGGGGCATCTGGGCTTCTGCAGTCACAATACATCGGGACAGGGGCGCCCGGGTGGCTTAGTCGGTTGGGCGTCCGACTTTCGCTTAGGTCATGATCTCGCGGTTCGTGGGTTCGAGCCCGGCGTAGGGCTCTGTGCTGACTGCCAGCTCAGAGCCTGGAGCCTGTTTCAGTCTGTGACTCCCTCTCTCTCTGACCCTCCCCTGCTCGCACTGTCTCTCTCTCTCCTCGAAATAAATAAAACATTAAAAAAAAAAAAAAACAAATACATCGGGACATATGTGCTCAGCAGCCCATAGTGACCCAACTCCAGGCATGCTGGGAATACAGGGGGGCACTGCAGTGGAAAACATCTTTCTGCTGACTCAGGACAGGTAAAACATTCCAGGAGCCCTGTATGGGAGGTGCCCCTGCTCACCACTAAGCCCCTAGCCTCTCTGTAAAGACAATGTTGGCATAACCTTTGGAGCTGTCCACAGCATGCCTGGAAGCTAGCTGAGTGCAGAGATCAGTGACAGTGTTTGGATCGGCACTTTGGAGGAGCTCCCTGCTTCACGTGGACCCCCGACTTTGAGCTCCGAGCCATCCCCAGGGCCTCTAGCAGTGCAAGCTGATGTAGCTGGACACTCTTCACATCCCGTGTTGTTAAACGAGCTGGGATGCAATTGCTCGACAGGGCATCAAGCTGCGTATTGCATTTTCTAAATGCTTGAAACATTTCCTGTCTTTTTGAGGGCACACCAGGTCCCCATGCCCATGCATTGGTACTCGAGTGCAGGATGGTCTCAGGGACCCCAGATGTATTGCCTTCCCATTTTCTTCAGCAGCTTGGCAATCCTAAGAGCCATGCCTTATAATGAGATAGGCCAACAGAAAGAATGAAACCATATTTCTGACCTTAACATTTATCTGATTCTTCCCTCAATTTTCCTCTCCACTTATTGAGTAATAGTAAGCCTTTCTATTTGCTCTCAGTATAAATAGAAATATACCTTGCTATACAGAAACTTCCTGAGAAAAGTCACTAATAAGGCATTTATAAATTGATGAGCTATGGTGCTGGACTTTCTAGAATACCATGGTCTGGTCTTGGATGCATGGATTCTGCCCATTGCTCTTGAATATTCAGGAGCACAGCATGACGTCATGGCAGTCAGAGGCCCTTGAGACCAGCAGCACATGCAGACATCGCCACCTGCAGAGTCTTTGGCTCCTGTAAATTATGTAGCTTTTCTCAGTCTCTTAGGAAAGTGGGGGTACTAATTCCTACTTTGCATGGCTGGTGTTCAGATAACAGTCTTCAGAAGGGGCCAGCATTACTTGGTCTTTTATAAGACCCAGTAAACAATGGCCATTATGGTATTACCCTCAGGGCTGATACTTGTACCATTGGTCCAGGTCAAGGCACAGGGAAGGAAGACCCAAACAATCAGAGAGCATGATTTTGGCTCCAAGACACATCAAGAGGTGCTTCTAAAAGCAGAGGAATATTCTGGGTTCTAGTCCAGTGAACTTGTATAGTTGGTGGTTTTCAGATTCTTATATACCCTCACAAAACAACTCTCTCTCTCTCTCACACACACACACAGACACACACACAGACACACACACACACACACACACAACTTGTCTATAAGAACTATATGCTTTCTTATATTAGCATCATTCATGCAATATTTTCTTGAAAATTAACATTTTTCCCAAGTTTTCTCTTGGGGGGAAGGACAGAGTGATATTGTCCTTGAGGATACAGTCTGCCGATACCTCATACCTCTGACCTTGTGCCATGGGGCAGAGTGGACAGGCAATGAGGTGCCAAGGGAACGCATCTTATAGGAGATCTTCAGAATGGCAGGCTCCTGCATGTGGGGTCTTGGAGGGCCAGACTTTTCCATGTCCTAGTGAAGAAGCTGAGGTATCCACTGCATCTCTTTGATTTTACAAAAGTTTTTACCTGTTTTCCTGCAGTATCTTTGGAAGGCACAAACCACTCAACTGATATCACACCTGGTGTTCTGAACGTGAAGTAATCTGTTATTTTCTGATTATCAGAGTCTTTCAAACACTTACGGGCTCTATGGATTCCTCTCTGATGGATCTTCTCCATTGTTGCTCCTTGCTCTGACTTAGAGAACATTCTCTTGTATTTAAGCCCTGTTTGGTAGGTGTGGTCTTAAGAAGGGACATTTGAGACAGAAAACACACCCTTCCCTGGGCTTGTTTAAGCAACAATGAAGGTTGGTTGGAAGGGTATTTCTCTGAAACCACTGGTAGGAAACGTCCCTGGACAGCAGGAAGGATGGAATCAGGAAAAATAGCTACCTTTCCTCTGGGACCTCTGGTCTTGTATTCATTTCAGCCTCTCTGCACATCTGTATTCTCTCTCTCTCTCTTTCTCTCATCTTATGATATTACCCTCTCTGGTTGACAATCACTGCATAAGGAGAACTTTTCTATCTAATCAAGTCAAAAAGGCAGGGGGCGGGGGGAATGCAGTTTCCCTAACTATCTGAAGGTCACTGAAGGCAAGGACCAGTCTTTCCACTTGGACTTGCACCCAGTAGGTACTCCATAAGATTGACTGATTGACTGATTATATACTGCACACGAGGTCTGAACATTCCTACAGTGTGAGAATAGCTTTCAAATTGTCACTTGCCCCATCTAAGAATAAATGTCAGGTGATCCAGGCTGAATCGAGTGTTGGATTCATTTATTTTACTTTCTGTAGACCTTCTGGGTGAAAGGCAGGCTCATAAAACATGTGTATGAGCAGAAAAAGCTGGGGTACTTGCAAAAGGATGAATTGTAAAGTGTAATTGAACACAATCACTTATGTACAGCATCAGGCTCTTGGTGGGATGTGATGGGCACCAAGCTGGTGTGCATTTTGCTGCCTTGGCAATTGCAGTCCCTTTAAGAGACACTATTTCTTCCCCAGCTAAGATACTGAGATACGGGAAAGAAGTGAATGGTGTTTCTTAATCAGCAAAAGTGACCACACATTTCCTATCCTGACTGCCTCTTCCTTCCCTGGCTCCTCTGTGCTTTGTGGAGAAGGATGGAAAAGGCAAGAGGCAAGAAATAGGGAACAGCAGAAGGGAAAAGACAGGGCCTGAGAAGCATCCACAAAGAGGTGGGTTTACATGCCACCTTCTGTCTCCGTCCTGGGAGGCCCGGAGAGGTCAGGCCCTCACATGAGTCACACCCTCGTCCTTTTGGGCTCACACCCTTACTGCACTGTAATGTTACCCTAACCTGATGTCTTCGCAGCTCCCACTCACCCAAACATCGGTCCAGATACACGACACCAGGCCATGGTGGCATCCGATGGCTGGTTAGATTAATGATGTGCTGGCTTCCCTTTTGGAAACCCCAGAGGAAATATCTGCAGATTTAATTCTCGTTTAAAGGTGGAAGTGTGGGTTTGAATCTTGTATCAGGTATCACCCCCTTCCTGCTCAGCACATCTTCGGAAAGGTCAACGCTGGGAAAGATTGGAGTGTCGGAGTCTTCTCCCTCGTGCTGTATAAAGACTTCTGACCTTTCCATGGGCCTAATTCCTTCCCTTCTGTCCCTCCTAAGGCTTCCCCTCCCCCCCTTTTCAGCACGATTATTTATTGAAGTGTAAAAGATGTTGTGCGCACACATAGTCCAAATTTTAAAAAAATGACTTCTCAAAAATGGCATATGTGGTACTCCTCACAACTGTCAAGGTCATCAAAATCAAAGAAAGTCTGAGAAATTGCCATAACTCAGAGCCAAAGGAGACGTGACAGTTGAATGTAATGTGGTGTCCTGGATGGGGTCCCGGAACAGACAAAGGACATTAGGTAAAAAACTAACAAAATCTGAATAAAGCATGGACTTTAGTCAATGATCATGTATTAGTATTGGTTCACTGATAACAAATGGGTCATACTCTTTAAAGATTTAATCATAAGGGAAACTGCATGTATGGGAATTTGGTTTTACCTTCTCATTTTTTTTTCCTTTGGTAAATCTAAAGCGGTTTTAAAAAGCAAAGTCTATTCTAAAAATGAAAAAACCCAAAATGGTGCATGCTAAAATCACAGTTCGGCTGGACCTACACAAAGTATCACTTTGGCCACTATGGGTGAAAAGGCCAGAGGGGGTGGGGGCTTGATTAGCTAGTCCTTCTTGGTAAACAGGGGGGTGACTGAGCAGGGAGCTCATTACGCAAATTCATTTTGGGGCTTGCTTGAAAAGCTGGAAATTAACCATTGAGGATGACTCCATATGGTTAGTTTCATTAACCTGTTAAGTTCCAGACAAAAAGCATTGCGAAAACAATGCCCCAAAGGAAGCAACTCTAGGATGTGCCGGGAAGGAGGGGTGGCTGCCAGAAGACAGGAGGCTGACTTCCCTGGAAATGAGCGATGCTACTATAAATGCTGGCTAGTGGAGCTTGCATTTTCCCAGCCAGCCCTGGGGAGGCAGCCCTGGGAGTTGGGGTGGCCCTAGGCATCTGAACTACCCAACCCAAATTTATGCCTTTGGGACACCAAGGAGGGTCTCAGGGGAACCTTCTTTTACTTCTGGCCTTTGAATATCATATCTGAATACCTCACTGACCACAGGAAATGAATGGGCTTTGTTCTCGCTGTCGTGGCTCAGCCAGGCAGTACCAGGGGGCCACGCCAGTCAGCTCTGAGGAAGCCAGCTTCCGAACTCCTCCCCTCCATGTCTCGTTGACATTCCAGCCCTTGAAACAAGGTCTTGGTTCCTTTCTCATCTCAGGATTTCGTTTTGGGGGAGCCGGAACACCTGTCCACTGATCGCCTGCCACTCCGCATCTGGGCCCGGCTGACAGGCTTGTCTGCTTTGACTAATGATGTGATTGATGGACAAAATAAGGAAGAACATACAAAAAAACATTTCTGTCTGGTCTGGTGTGTCAGCAAGCCTTCATCAAGTGGCTGCTGAAGGTATATTTTGCTGCATGCCTCATTACACAGTAATGGCATTCCCAGGCAAAGCTGTTTCTTTTCATGACACAAGACAGCAGGCAGCTTTATGGGCGCTGGGCCCACCGAGCCCGGAGGAAGGGGAGGCGCACTAAAGAGCGGTCATTTCCAAAAGTGCCTCAAGTTGCTTTTTTGTTGTCATGAATTTAATATGAATCAACACAATATGAAATGGGCATGAGGGATTTTAGTGACTAGTGATTTTTTAAGACTGCTGTCTAAACAGCCATCACGAAGAAAGGGGAGGGTAACACCACCACATTTTCCTTCTCCAAACCTGTTGCAAAAAGGAGTCATCTGTCAATTTTATTGCATTAAAAAAGTACACAGAAGCATATAGTCCAAACAAATGTCTTCTTTCAGGCTAAACATGTGGAAAATGCCACATAGCTGATGCCAGGATCATCTCACTCAGCAAACCGAGTATTCATAACCCTGCTCCGATGGCCTGCTGTGGATGGGGTGACATTCATGAGAATTACACATGCCACGCTGTCGCCTCTTTGTGCATATAATAATGATCTGAAAATCAGTTCTGGCTGGAACACGAGGGAGCTAAAGAACTGCTTCACTAGGGTAACAAGATACGTATGTGTGAGTTAGGAATCATGCTTAAAAACAAGAAAGTACGTAAATTCTTGGCCTGATTTTTTTTTCCTTCTCTTTCTTTATTGGGCCACAGAATTCCTACTTTATTTTTTGTAAAGTATTTGAGCTCTCCTTGATATTCATTATTCTTCCTTTTTTCTTCCTTCCTTTTTCCTCTTTTTCTTTCTCTTTCTCTCTCTCCCTTCCTTCCCTCCCTCCCTCCCTTCCTTTTCTCTCTCTCTCTCTCTCCATTCCTTCTTCCCTTCCCTTCCTCCCTCCCCTCCCTCCCTCCCCCCTCCCTTCTTCCCTCCTTCCCTCACTCCTTCCTT
The DNA here is from genome assembly GCA_017311185.1 of Proteles cristata cristata. Lineage (NCBI taxonomy): Eukaryota > Metazoa > Chordata > Mammalia > Carnivora > Hyaenidae > Proteles > Proteles cristata. The sequence continues at coordinate 2,468,677 of JAESUZ010000174.1, read as the reverse complement.
CCTTCCTTCCTTCCTTCCTTCCTTCCTTCCTTACCTTCCTTCCAGCAAATGTTCTTTGCCAAGGTATTTTATGACACACGTTCCACTCCTTTCCTTAACATGTTGGACTGTCTCCAAAGAGAAATGCTTCAAATGAAGTTTCATTTTAAAAACACTTTTTTATTTTTTCTTGCTACCATGATGAGTCTTCAGTGGTGGGTTATTGTGAATAATATGTGATTTTAACGAGTTGTGATTAGACAAAACTCTCTTCCTATAATAAATACCAGATAATAAATTAGAAAATGTATATGAGATCTTTATTCCTATTTAAAAGGAAAGAAAGACATAAATGCAAAATCTTGTTATGATAAATGTAGGAGATAATCTTTTAACATGCATTTAATTTGCTGCGAGAGTCAGAGACAGCTGTTTGGCTCCTGTGTTGACACTGCATTGCACCAGCCTATCTGGCGCTGGGGACGGTGGTTACCTTCCCACCAGGGTAATTCCTAGCCGGGTCCCCGGGGATGGAGATGTTAGTGCGGAGCAGAAGAACACCAGTTTAGCAATAAACAGGTTACCAAAACCAAACCATCAGATGACTTCCTCTATGCACAATAATGAGGAAATGATGGAGGAAATGTGTTCCAGTTTTTGGTTGAACAAAGGCAAAAGTAGCTGTCAACATCTTCTGTTAATCTCCCACATTTGTGCCTATTGTTCATTGAATTTTGATATCGAAATATCCGACTATTGAGCAAAATGACCAGGGAATCTTGCTGAGCCGAAAGTAAAAGCAGAAGAGGCGTCCATTGGTGGCAGAGAGCAGAATTAGCCGGAGCCCGCTCACACCTGCCCGTGCCTGGTCACTTAGCCACTTGGAATCTGGAAGGGCAGATCTTGGTTCTTGTAAGGCAGAGACCATTGTATCAGGGACATTTTTTCCAGCAGCTGTGCTCTGTTAACCTTGCAGTGGAGGCTTGGTGCCAGGGCTTGCTCTCTGCTCCCGGTTCCTGCACTTCAGGCCCAGGAATCACCGATGAGCCACAGGTTTCCTATAAACCGACACCTTGCACTGTCCCCTGCACTGTCCTCTTAGCCAAGCTGTTTTGCTGGCGCCTCCTTGATTTACTACTTCAAAGCTAAGCGGCAAGATGCATTGACCTAGACATCCTCTCCCCGGTTCAGACCAAAGGCAGACCTCCTCTGCCAACGAGGGCTTTGGAGACCTGGATCCTTTATTCTTGCCTTGCCTTTCCATTTCAAGCCACCACCCTTCCTGAAGCCCCAGGCGCAGACAGCGGGGTGGGGCGTGGGCACTGTGTGAGGGCCCCTTGAACGCCGAGGCGGCCACCCATCTGTTCTCTAGCGAGGTCGTTTATTTCAGAGCTAGTGGCTGCAGGAGCCACTGGGGAGCGAGATCATTTAGCAGCAAAAATATTCTTTCTCAGCAAATTGCTTGGAGCAGGGGAATGACGCGTCCAGGTGGGTGACGCTTCGCACTGAGTGGAAGGCGAAAGAAACCCTAACCTCAGGTTATTTTCTCTAATCTTGTAGGAGCCAGCCACCCGTTCACAGACTGCTCTATATATTACAACATACATTTTTTCTTTTCCTAATCAGGTTTGTGTATCTTTTGTGATTGATTTTCTTTCACGAAACTCTCCATATTTTTCCAGATGCCTTTTACCTTTTGTCCTTCTCACTGCCCGTCACTCCAGAGAGGCACTTTGGAAAACATCGGACTAGAAACGTGTGGATTTCCCCTTTTAGTCTCAGTTCTTTTCTACCGTTTTAACTTATTTCATCTCCTTGTTATTTTTGTGATGTCAGTCGAAATGGTGGCATTATTCAGTCTTGCCAAGAACCTCTAAACCCACTTGGTTCTTGGGTGTAGAACACCAAACAGGCTATTTGATGGTATACGATTTTTTAAACGTAATATTGGGATTTATTTGTTCAACTTGTGGGACTGATTTGGTAGATGTTTTTACATTCTCGTCGGTATGGTTGTGAGATGGAATTTTTCTACTGCATTCCAGAAAGTCTGCCACCCAGAGCTAGCCAGGAACCTTCCTGGAGACTCTTGGAAGCAAATGTTGTCTTGGCTGCCTGTCCCCTGAAGCGCGGGGCCTGGGGACTCTGAAAGCTGCTCCCAGATTCTTCACCCACAGCTCCTTTGATGCACCCTGCCAGGCAGGATTGCCCCGGGGGGGAGACACGGCCTCCACTGTGAACTCACAAGAGGAATCTGTAAGGAGCGACTCCTATGCACAATAGTCATTAAAATCTAGACTGGGGTGAGTGGCTGCAGAGAAGCCTCTCTCAAGACCCAAGGGCCAATTTCAGACATCGCAGGCATCACTTCAGATTGTCTTAGACTCTTTGACTCTTGTGGTGGCTGCTGCTCCGTGGACAGCACCCCCTCCCCCCCGCCCAACCTCACAGCTGCATGGACCTCTGACCTCCACACCAGTGACTCCTGGCTTATTCCAAGTTATGGAGTTCCATGGAACATACTTAATGCCCCCAGGAGGATGAGACATGTGATATTGTGTGAAGCAAATCTTGGATCATTGACCGGATGGTTTTTTTGATTCCTGTTGTCACCTACCCCCACAGATGGACTGTCTTAAGTTGTAGTTTTGTACGGTTTTTCAGGTGACAGTCCTGTGAGATTTAGTAATCAGATGTACTCCAAGATGGCCAACTGGATAATCCATGCTTATGTTGCCTTCCCCTCCCTGCTTGCCTCAGTCCCCTTGGCCCTCACCTCAGCTTCCTGGAATTGAACTCCCTAATCAGATGTCAGCACATGAGTTTCTCCCCCAGGTTATGCCTCACAGGGGCCCCCCCCTGAGCTAGTTCTCAGGAGCTCTGGAAAGGCAGAGTCGTGGGTGCTCAACCAGGCTTGGCAAGTTCTCCTTAGTTAACTTATCAGATCATTCAGTGGCCTCTGGGTGAATGACTCTCTGCCCTGTAGGTGCCTTGGGAAGGGATTGGGGATATGAAATGATGGTAGCGGGGACTGGATAAAACAAACAAACAAAAAAAAAGTGTCATCTGTACCCATGCCAAGATGCTGCAGACCCAAGGGCTTCTTGGATCAAACACATGGCTTTGTCTCCATGGTATGTCAAGTGGTGGGTGGGCCAAGACTGAAGAGGCCAAGACCCCCTCCTGCTCCAATTCCACACATCTGCTTTCCACCTTGGAAGCACCATTCTCCTGGCTACAGTCTTTGAACTCTGATGAGGTGTGTGAAACACCCCATCGACACATCATATCAGATATCTTTTGAAACGAAAATCTCTTAGATCAGCTTCAACTCATTCCAAATGTCACATGTATCCTCCAGGCTGAAAATCAATCTTCCCTTTGCCCTTGGTATTGGTTGAAACGCAGTGTGGGTCTTTGGGGCAGGGAAGCTGTTGAGATGGTGAATTGGGGACTGAGTCAGGGCTGGGTTCCGCCCCTGCCCACCTGGATACTACCTGTCCTTCACCCCATTCAGGGTCCCACTAGCTGCTCCTCTATTAAGCCCAGGATCCTCTGCCTGGTCCTGTCATTATCTCCCCTCTGCCTCTATAAATTCCCCGTGTCCATCCAGGGCAACTCAACCCCCAACCAATTCTGTAGCATAATAAACCTAGGTCTTGGACTTCATTCAGATCCTCCCAACACATGCAGTAGGAGTCACACAGCCTCGCCCTACCTTAGGTGAGTCTTCAACAGGTGCATATATGTGTTTTCGTCTCGCTAATGATCTTCTTTCTGTGTGTCCCCAACAAGGTTGAACTGACTGCCAGACACTGGAAACTTGGCAGATCCTTGTGGCTTAACTTATGGGTTTGGGTAAAGTGAAAGAGGTATTCTCAATATTTGCTCCTCCTCTTCCACCCTATTCAGATATCCATCTTTATTCTAATCACGTGTTTCCTTGGATGGATTTATGCAGACCCACTCTGTGACCCTGGAGATGGTAGTATCCGACCCATTGTTGGAGGGTTTGGTTAATCACCTGATATTTCTCCAAAGGCACTTTGCATAAAACAAAACAAATCAAATGCACAAATCTTGTCATATATAAAACAAAAATGAACACCATAAAAAAGGGAGCAAAATTTAAGATACAGTAAGTATTAACTTTAACATATAAATAAGACCAAGACTATTTTCTGATTCTATTTTGAAATGGAAGTTACTGTAAAATGAAGAAAGAAACTTAAAATAATAGCAATTTAAGGCAAAGTATGCATTATTAAAAGTTTGTGGTGTTGAAGAGCCAAACTCTTATTCCAGTACGAGATTTAATATGTACTTCACACAAAAATAAATCATGTAATATTTTCATGGCAGACATAGAATTTTATGGCTTTTATGACTATCATGGAATTGGGATTCATATTTTATAGACAGCTCTAATAACATCAAGAAAATGCTCTGGGAAAAATGGGGGCTTAGAGAAAGACGAGTGATCACTCAGCAGAAGCTGAAATCAAGAATAATTAAAGCCCAAAGGAAAGGCTGTTCCCCAATTCATGGGGTCCTGGAAGGGCCCAGGCAGGCACAGCTGGGACGGAGGCACCTGTGAAGATGGTAGCTTCGTGAAGGACGGTCTTGGCAAAGTATGACTTTCCTAGTACTGGTTTACTCGATACTGAAAATGTCCATAACTGGATCAGGAGAACAGCAGGGCATTCACTGAGAATACACTGGCAAGGATATCCTCAGATTTGATGTCCTCAGCAGGGGGGCAACCTCTGTGTTTGCAAGGAGGAGATGCAATTGCTGAGGGGCCCCTAGGACTTTTCACCCACCCATCATCTTGACAAGCACTGACCCCTGCAGCTGGACTGGCCCAGAAGGTGGAGAAAGCAGGAAATAACCTAGCAGCAACCAGCATCTGTCAGCCCCTTTGCTGAACTTTACAACGATTATCTGTTTGAATTCTCACACTCATTCATCAGGTCGAGACCCAGAGGGGTCCTTCTCTGTTCCCCTCACCTGGGCAGAAGCTCCCTGAATGCTGTACTGGTGGGTGAGGGCCGTGGAGAGCATGCATCCTTGATGAGTTATGGTTGAAGACCTGATTCTTAAATTGTTTTCCCTTCTGAGCCACAGTCTGCAAAGTAGCTTCTACTCTGAGTGCAGACTAATGCATGTGCTGGCCTCCAAGTGGCCTCACACTGGAGCTGAAGACTGACCTTGACTCCAGTTTCATGTCACTGTTGTACCTACTCACTGTGTGACCACCAACCCTGAGTTTCCCTGTGCTCAGTCTGGCCCCCCAATGCTGTCCTGCACAGGTGTTATGGTGGTCCAGAAAGGACGAGCAGAGACCCAGTGGAGAGTTCTCCATCACCTGGGTGAGTTCCTTTCCACCTTTACAAAGGACATCATCTCTCAGACATTCTCAAGAATCATGCCTTTCCACATCCTGGGATACATCTAGCTCCTTTATGCACATCATGGGCTGAACTTGTCCTCCATTCCCATTTGGGATCCTGGACCCAACTGTGACTGTGGCCTTGCACAGGCTCCTTCATGCTCTCAGGTCTTGCTGTCTCATGTGTGACAGGCATGAGCTTCCTGCCTGCTCACCCTCTTCTTCCTCTGGGGGCACTGTTGTGAGAACCATCAGTTAGCATAAGTGAAAGCTCTTTGTAAATTAGAATATGCTATGTACAGGGAGGGTCTCAATATATTGACTTATAGAACTGTTCTTTCCTTTTCCCTGGGGACCCAGGCAGGCATCAGCAAGGTAGAGGTGCGAAGCAGGAGTCTTCCCTGGGACTCTCGCCTGGTGTTTCTGCCTCCTCGCACCTATACCTATATCTATCTATTTATCTATCTATCTATCTATCTATCTATCTATCTATCTATCTATCTATCATCTATCTATCATCTATCATCTATCATCTATCTATCTATCTATCTATCTATCTATCTATCTATCTATCTATCTATCTATCATCTATCTATCTATCTGTCATTTATCTATCATCTATCCACCCATCATCTCTCTATCCATCTATTATCTATCTATCCATCCATCCATACTATATCTACCCATCCATCAATCCATCATCTATCTAGTATCTATATACCTATTCATCCATCTATTTATTATCTATCTCTCTATCCATATATCTATCATCTATCTAATTATCCATTTTTCTGCAAGTAGCCATCATAACATGTCTGAATCTGACGTAATAGCCCTGGATGTGTTACCACAATATCACGTCTCTGCTCTCATCCCCATCCACCTCTTCCCAATCTCTCTTATACTTGCAACTTTGTGAGTTTTTATGCAAGTGTCTCCTTGGCACAGAGATATACATCCCACTATACTTCTTTAAATAAATTTTTGTTAGGCTATAATTGACATACAACATTGTATTAGTTTCAGGTGTACAACATAATGATTAGAATTTTGTATATTGTTGCAAAAATGATCACCACAGTAAGTCTGGTTAACATCTGTCCCATACATAGTTATAACTTTTTTCTTGTGATCAGAATTTTTAAGATCTACTCTGTTAGCAAATTTCAAGCATGCATAACACCATTATTACCTACAGTCATCACACTGTATATTGTATCTTCATGACTGTTTTATAACTAGAAGTTTCTACACTTTCACCCTTTGTACCCATTTTGCCCAACTCTCCACCCACTGCCTTTAGAAACTGCCAATGTATTCTCTATATACATGAGCTCAGTTTTTGCTTTGTTTGGATTCAACATATAAGTGACATCATATGGTAATTACTTTTATCTGACTTACTTCACTTAGCCTAATACTCTCTAGGTCCATCCCTGTTGTTACAAATGGTAAGATTTCCTTCTTTTTCATGGCCAATATATATATATGTGTGTGTGCGTATATATACCACATTTTCTTTATCCATTCACCTATCTATCTATCTATCTATCTATCTATCTATCTATCCATCCATCCCACATTTTCTTTATCCATTCATGTATCAATGGACACTTGGGTTACTTCCATATCTAGGCTATTGTAAAAAATGCTGCTATAAACATGAGGATGCACATATCTTTTTGAATAAACATTTTTGCTTTCTTTGGGTAAATGCTCAGAAATGAAGTTCTGTGTTGTATGGTATTTCTATTTTAAATTTTTAAAGAATGTCCCTACTGTCTTCCACGGTGGCTGCACCACTGTGTGTGCCCACCCACAGTACTGAGGGTTCCTTCTCTTCCCCATCCTTGCCAACACTTGTTATTTTTTGTCCTTTTAACAATAGCCATTCGAACATGTGTGAGGAGACATCTCACTGTCATTTTTGTTTTGCATTTCCCTGATGATTAGCGACGTTGAACAACGTTTTCATGTATGTGTTGGACGCTTCCAGATCTTCTTTGGAAAAAATGTCTATTTGGATCCTCCTTTATAATCAGTTTTTTTTTTCATATTGAGTTTTATGAGTTCTTTATATGTTTTGGGTAATAACTCCTATTAAGACATATGATTTGCAAGTATTGATTGTTTCCCCTTGGATAGATGGCCTTTTCTTTTTGTAGGTGGTTTCCTTCGCTGTGCATTCCCATGGCTTTTTAAATGTGACTCCTATGTCCACTGGCGCTGCTCTGTGTGGGTGAGTGGTGCTCTGCAGCAGTGTTCCTGCTCCACTCTCAGAAATACAGGGGCCTCACCTCTGACGGCATCGTTAGATGTGCACACAGGAAGAAGCTTGTGCTCTGAAGCCCGAGAGCCAAATAGTCCCCTTCCCTGTGCTGGGCCCTGGTCAGTCTGTTGTGTGGCACCCTCGTGAGGCCTGACCTCTCTGTAACGGGAGTGAGATAGTGGGTTGTCATGAATGGGAGGCCTCGTTCACCAGATAGATGTGAGTTTGAGGATGGTACATCACTGGGACTAAGATCCCAGGAGGGATGCAGTCTTGGGGGCTAAGGCCCACTGGGGATGCCACTACCCAGAGGGCATCCTTTCTCTGGAAGTCACAACCCCAGGGCTCTGCCTTGATCCATCCCTGGCTCATCCTAGAAGGTGGAAAAGGTGTCAAGTGCCCCCTGGGAAGCACCGCTCTTCAAGACGCTGCAAAACCTCTCTTTGAGAGTTTATGGTCATTTACATTCTTATTAAATTGCTTGGATAAAATATCCAGCCACAGCCCCCTCCATTTGACTCTTAACTTGGTAAGATATAATTTACAATTGATTATTGCTCAAACATTCCTGGCATCACATTACGATCTGCTCATACATCTCACCCTCTCTTTGCCAATTTGGATTAGAGGAAAAATGGTTTCTTCAACCTTTGACCCGGCTGAGGTGGGACCATTAAGTCATTATGGCCATGAAGAATCAAAACAACCCTGTGGCAGGCAACAGAGACAGAAATGGATACATGTGCAGCTCTGAATTGAGCGTGTGTGTGTGTGTGTGTGTGTTTCTTGGTAAGACCCAGGTATTTTTCAGGGTTGGAAAATGTCTTGAATAAATGAGCTCCGTATATATATGTTTTTAATGTGATTTGCCTGTATTTATTTGGGTGATCACAATTTATGCCAAGTGAAAAGGTTAAGAGTCCTGGAAACTGAATTATTCCATTTATTTGCAGACATGATACAGTGCAGGACAACAGAAGGGTGCATTCTCGTCCTGCCCTGCCCCTGACCTCGCCCCTGACCTGGAGGTGGGTAGGGCAGCTCAGAGCTACCTCCCAGGCCAAGCCAGGGCAACCCCCTTTAGGGCTGGAATAAATGGGGGTTTCTGTTGTACGCTTACTAAGTAAGCATTTACTGCAAGTCTTCTGAGTGTCCTCTGATCCTGTTCTTAGAGGCTGTTCTCCAAGCCTAAATTCCCAAAGGGCAGGATCACCCAGAAAGGTGAGGTGCCATAGCGGTAGCCCTCCTCCTTCATCTCTTCAATGTGCAAAGTTATCTTCGCATAAGTTCTTTCTTTACCTTCTCAGGACCACCTCCAGCAGAAGCAGGCAGGGGCGGGCTCCCATGTCACAGGGAGGAGCCTGGGGTCCAGAGAGCTCTAGGAGCGAGGCCTCAGGCCCCTGGTGGATGCCCTGGGAGCAGGACTCCAAGCCCCGGTATGACATTCTGTGTCACCTCCCTTTCCTGTCCCCAGCCAGGCCTATTTTCTTGGGGCCTCTGACAGAGACTGAACAGCTTCTGACTCCAAGGCAAGGCTCTTCTATGAAGGACCAGCCTGGGGGGGGAGTGGGTTGGCTGCAGGGAAAGTCTGAGGCTGGGGACTCCCTGTGCCCCCAAATCTGCTCTCCTTCTTGCACCTGCGACTGTGTCCATGGGCCTGAGCCAAGCCGCCAGCTTCCTCTTTGCACCCACCATCCCTGGGCTGTGGCCTCTTGGCTGCCTTCCTCCTCACTCTCGTATTACCCTGGAGTAATTGGATATTGGCAACCAATTACTGAATGTTTCACGTCGGCTTCCTCAGTGACTCTTAGACAACTGTGCCAGTGTCTCTTTCAATGAAGAGAAGAATTATAATTTGCATTAATGTTCTGTGAGACCTGGAAAGCCCAGGCACTCGGCCTGCTGGGGAAGAGGAGGAAGGAGACTGGAGCCCTGGCCCTTGATGCCTGGGAACAAGCCTCCCCTCCACCTGCTTCCATCCTGACCCCAAAGCTACACCCTCCTCATCCTCTCCAAAATATTCACCTGTTTGCCTCTCGCTCATTCCTGATGACCTGGGGAGTCCTGCCTCTGGATGGAGGAATTGGGAGGGGGTGTCCCGAGGGGCATGGACACATGCTGATCTAGCGGGAGATCACCTCATCACCTCAGTGTTTGTAGGGGAGGCTGATGGAAGGAGGGTGTGGGGGCTGCGCAGAGGTGAAGGGAGCTGAGCTCACACTGCCCTGGCCAGAGTAAGCTTGGCCCACCTCAGAAGGCTCTGGCAGACAGTTCCTCTGCATCCTCATGGTTGCCTGGATCTCTGGTATAGGGCATTCTCTGGCCAAGGGAGTGTGGGATCCAGAAGCACAGAGCAGCTGAGCAGCTCAGGAGTAAGGACAAGAGTTAGTGGATAAATACCAGAAGTCACTGTACCTCAATGGGACAATCTCAGTCGTGCACACCTCTCAGAAGCCACCTGGGGTGGGATGGGGCCCGGGTTGCCCAAAGAGGTAACCTGATCCTTAACTCACCCCCTGTTGATTTCTTCTCTTCCCTGGCTCTGTTCCTTACATCCCAAATCAATAGCTTGCCCATTTCCTTGTCACGGATTTATTTCTGTAGAATCCCAAACGAAGGTAAGCCTCTATGGGCAAGCACAAGCTATTCGAAGACTGGGCTGTTCTGACTGGGTCACTAAGGATGCCAGTGTACTGGATTTTCAGGCTTGGGAACAAGCCAAGGCCTCCAGCCCGAGAGCCGGGCCCAGCGAGCAGACCATCCCGCTGTCCTGGCATCTCTCTTCTCCAGCCCTGGGCCCACATGTGCTCTGGTGGTGGGCAATCTGATTTATCTGGAGTGTCTGGGCTGAGGAAGGGAGATGAGCATTTCTCCCCGGGAGGGATTTTCAGCTCATTTCACAGATAAAATCAATCAGATCTAAAGGGCACTCACTGCTGCCGCAAGAGGGAAACCCACACAGCAGGGGCCGAATGGGAGGCTTTTCCTTCCCTTCCCGTCTGCCTCTGCCTTGGCCTGAGAGCACCAGAAGCCTTAGGCCCATGGGCTGTGGGAGCTGCATAGGCTGGTCTCCTCTTCAGGATAATTGGCACAGGTCTGAATTGGAACGCTCAGACCAAGGACAGCTGCCTCCGGCAGAGGACGAAGAGGCTGGACGAGCCAGCAACCTGGCCATCAGTCGCCCCCAAAATGCCCTTCCTTTGTTTTCTGGATGGTGTCATCTGGGGGCAAAGGGATGGTGAGGGCACAGTAGCCAGTTATAAACATGCCTGTTCCTTTTGTTGTCCTTGATGATAGTGAATGGAAGTAATCGGAAGCAGAAGTGGATGGCCGTGGTTAGAGCTTGCTCTGTTGGGCTAAGGGTTTTGGCCATCAGGTGGTGGGGGGGGAGGTTTGGGGGGCTCTCTGTGTCTCCCATGTGTCCACATTGAGAACAAAGCACCGGGACATCAAGCCCTTTCTAGGCTGGCTGGGGTCAGCCTTGCTGCCCAGGAACCAGGACCTGTTCTGACACTCACCTTGCCTGAAATCTGCCGGCATTGTCCGCCCCTGGCATTCACACATCTGGGACATCCTGAAGCAGCTCTCCGGTGTTGGAACCCAAAGTTTAAATGGAGTCTCATGGAACAGGCACTCAATTTCTTTTTGAAGCTTTAAAATGACAGCCTCAGGCTCATCCCATTTTCCCAGCTCCTTGCCAACAGGAGGGGAACCACTGCTTCTTTATGAATGAATGGGCACTCTTAACAGTGTCTTAAAAGACACCTAGACAGGCTAGATTGAAAAGGCCTATGTCTCTTACAAGTGTCTCCTTTTCTCATCTAAGGAAGCAACAAAAAGGACCAGGGCTAGGGACCTGGTGAACACAATGCCAGCTTCTGCGGGGAGAGAGATGGAGTTGCCTACCAGACATCCATGCCTCTTGTTCTAGAATCAGTACCTGGTTTATGCTGAAGACCATGTCTCTCCCTTTTAGTTCATGTGGTTCAATTGGACCAGCCCAAGCGATGGTCACATGACCTAAGTGATGGTCACTAGACCCAAGCCAAGCCAATCAGAGTATCTAAGTCTTTAAAAGGGGTAACACTTCAGAGAGAAAAATCACCTCTCCTCCAGTTGCTGAAAGGGCTGGATGGAAGGCTGGACCTTCTGGCAGCCATCTTGGCACCATGAGGTAAAGACCTATCTGAGAATGGAGCCAATGCAGAGGAAAATTGAGGAAGATATGGAGACAGTCAACTGGCATTGCTTACGATAAGGGGTCTGGTAGGGCCTGAAGTCATATCTAGTTCTGGACTCATGTCATGTAAGCTTACAAATTCTCTCTCTCTCTCTCTCTCTCTCTCTCTTTTTTGCTTAAACCACTTCGATTTTGAGTATTCTTGTCATTTACAACTGGTTTATGGAGAAATACCTATTACTCAAAAGTAGTCCAGGGGTGGCTTAGTTGGTTAAGCATCTGGCTCTTGATTTCACCTCAGGTCATGACCTCACAGTTCATGGCATCAATCCCCACATTGGGCTCTGCACTGACAGCTTGCTTGGGATTCTCTCCCTCCCTCTCTTCCTCTGCCCTTCCCTTCCTCAAAAATAAATAAATAAACTTAAAACAACAACTATAACAAAAAGGTAGCCCATTATATTCTCATCCATCAGTTTCAAATAAATGCATTCCATTTAATTCAACAAACATTTACACAGCTCCTTCCAAGCCCTGTTCTAGATATTAAGGAAACAAATTCAATTTTTGTCCTTAAGGGACATCAAGTCAAGAGTGGAAAACAAACATCGTAGACAGAAACTACTTTCAATCTAAGGAAGCAAATACTCAGAAGTTATTGCTAAAGTAGTACCTAAAAATGCACACATTAATTAATGCACACTAGTTAGCAATGGAAAGCAATATGATGTGTAAACATGAAGAAGCAAGCAGTTAATTCTGACTCAAGATACCTGAGAAGGCTCGGAGGAGGTGATGGTATTTAATCTTCCTTTGAAAAATAGGTAGGAAAGGAAGAGAATGAGTAAATACATTAATTAATAACTTAAGGCAAATTATTTATATGAAGTGATCCACTACATGCTCGGTGCAGTGCAAGGCACTGGCAATAAAGGGTTGGGTTGTGTGTGTAGGTCATCTCCTCCACCATACAACAGACTGGCAGAGAAGACAGTTCCTGCTGCTCACTTTCACTGGAAAGTAGAACATGCAGAGGAAGAAGGGAATCCAGCTAGGGACTTAGGAAAGTCATTTAAAAGGAAAATAAAGAGAGGTCAGTTATGCAGAGATGAAGGGAGTCAATCTAAGAATAGAAAATATCCCAGGAAAGTATTCAGCATTGGAGAAATGTATGAGCTCTGTGGCTACCCTGAGCCAGGAGTTGACTATGGGGAATGGTGTGTTGAGGATGTGTTGGAGAAGCTGGAACACTGAGATAAGGATTGGTGGTGTTTTATGATGGGTTATGGGAAGCTTTTGGTGAATGTGACCAAGAGCATAATGTCCAAGGTGGCCTGAGACTAATCCATCCATGGGAGAAGGAAGAACTAGAGGGAGGAAGGCTGGACTTTTGAGTGCAAATAGGAGAAACCAGAGCCAATGGTTGGTGGTCAATGTCAGAGAAGGAGGTGGTGTTGCCAGAGACCCTGAGACCAGGCACATGGCACTAGGTCAAGCTTCCCCTTGACCAAGGGAGCCAGCTTCCTCCATGTGGTGGGTGGGGATTGTGCCCTCCAGTATTTCTTGGCCCACATCCTTGCTTTAGCACAAGAAAGAAAAGGATTCTTTTCCTGTTCAAGTTTGGGGCCATTCTGAAGGAGAACACTGACTAGCCTATGTTGGATCTTGTATCTACTCTGAATAATTACTGAGACCAGGATGATGAACTAATGTTTAGCTCAGCTTGGATCAAGTGTCCACCTTCATCCAGAACACAGCAATCAGGGATGGGGGGTTGTCCTTACTGGAGTAAAGATCGCCTCTCCTTAGAGTGGCAAATATCCCAATGATGGCCTCTGGGGAGACTCCTGTGAGCCAAGAATCTCAGGTGACTTGTGTGGGCTTCGTAGACCTGCGCATGGCCCTATGAGGGCACTTGGGTTCTGAGTGAGATTGATAGGAAAGGGGGATGGAGACTTGGGAGAGGCAAGGAAGAGCCAATATGGGTGGATACTGAGTGAGTGGAGCCCCAGTTCTTCATCCACACTCCCATACATGTGGCTCAGAAGCCGGCAATGGGAGGTGGGCCTCCATGCCTCCTGAAGACCCTCCCCAGGTGGCTTGTTCAAAGCTGACCACAAGGATTCTGCCCTTTGGCTACAAGCATTCAGAACTCCTCCAAGAGTTTTAGCAGGGAATGGCACACTCCTGTCAGTCTGTTCAACGTTTTATAATATGGCCTGGATATTATGTTGACAAAGGCATGGGGGAGTGTCAGATGTAATGGGCTGCCTCTTCATCCCATATGAGGCCGGTCTTTGTGAAGAAAGGATACAGTTTTAAAAAGTAGGAGCCCCAGAGGAAATGTTTATCCGCTTGGGTCTTAGGGCCAAAATCCCTTCACACCAGCTAGAATTATGCCCCCTGTGTGAGGTAACAGCAATTAGGTTGGCACCCCTGGCTTTGGTCCCTGCAGCCGGGCCGCCAGACACGTCAGATTAATACATCACCAGGTATGAAAGCACAGTTAGAATTTGACTGAGGTACTTCCAGCCTGAGAAAGAGAACGATTTATCAATGCAAACTTAATAACATCTATTTGAATCTAACTAAAAATCAATATTTCATTACCAAATTGTTAGTGAGAATGAAGAAAAATTGCGGAAGTCGGGCAGTTTGGTGCTAGGGAAGCGTCAGGAGTTCAATGTGAAGACGGAATGATTCATGAGGCCGCGTTGGAGTAAGGGTGAAGGAGGACGAGTGGAGAAAACTTGGAGGGGCCCCCTTGCTCATGACCTTGGCCGTGAGGGGGGGAAACGCAAGAAAATGAGAGTGACTGTCAGTTCCCTTCAGGGATGGAGCCCTCCATAAATCACAGAGAGCCAGCCCAGGGAGAGCAGAGGAGCTGCGTTGGGGTGGAGGGGCTAGCAATTTAACTCTTCGGACCCTGACATCTGAGTTGGGCTTCTCTAGAAAGGAAAGGATAATGAATGGATAAATCTGGGGGGTGGGGTTGCCTTGTGATTGGTTTATGCAAAACAAAAAAGGGGTCGAGAGACTGAAAGCCTGTCGCCTAGTGGATACAGCTAATCTCCAAATCAGCCCTCTTTTCATTCCTATCAGAAAGCTGGAAATGACAGCTTGTGTCTTGTCTGACACTAACATAAATCAGCTAGTTGGAAGGTCTGCTTAGGTGAGGTTTTGGTGAAGATTTCCAGTCTGAACATAAAGATGTGAAAATGCTTTGCAGGTGCCATTACTAGAGTGGGGTCTCAATGTGAATAAAATCCTGGAATTTTCCCCCAAATCTGAGATATAAATAGTACCGGAGGGGTTGTCTTTGTATCATTGATCTCGTCCCACTCTGTGTTTGGTTTCATGATGCTGGCTAGGTTTGGCTAGCAAGACATTGAAAGAATAGACATTTGTCCTTTAGCAAGGAAAAAAGGAGAAGCACATGAGAGCCTCTTGGGGCGCCTGGGTGGCTCAGTTGGTTAAACATCTGACTTTAGCTCAGGCCATGCATTCATGGTTTGTGAGTTCGAGCCCCACGTCATTCTCTGTGTTGACAGCCTGGACCCTGCAGCCTGCTTCAGATTCTGTGTCTCCCTCTCTCTCTGCCTCTCCTCCACTTTCACTCTCTCAAAAATAAATATATAGGCACTAAAAAAAAACCTGTGCCTCTTATATGTAGTGTCTCCATAAGTTAAAATGGGGCCTCTGCTCACTTTATTCACCCAGGAGCGTGCTCAGGAGCCCACCGCACCTTGAGTGGAGATCACAGTGCCCACCTGTGCACCTCTGTTTGGGAAATCGTGGAAAAAACCATGCACTTAACCATATCGGCTTATGTTGGTAAGGTCCTTATTCAATATAATTCCCTTTAAAATATGAAGGTTAACCTCTTGTGCCCAAAGAAAATGTGCTGTGTTCTGACAGAAGTTTCATGTGAAACTTTTTCTGGAGCATAGCTTTTCTGCATGAGAATAAAGGATTTGAAGCTGTGGTTTGAGAAGTAACCTGGCATTGTCCTGGAAATATGATAGGAAAAGGCAAAGAATTCTCCACGTCTGCTTGCTATGGGAATGAAATGTGCCATCCTCATCCTGAGCTCCTAGGGATATAGTCATATATCCTATAGGGACCCAACCTTTATATCCAGGTACATAGTGGTTGTCAATATTTGGGAGCATAGATCCTATGCCAGGCACTCTCCTGAGCTCTTTCATGAATTTCCTCATTTGTAACTCTGTGAGGCAGGTACCACTTCTACTGAATCCATCATAGGAACCCGGACTAGGGCTGGGAGGCCAAGTGACCTCCTTCAGCTCAGACAGGAAGCGGTAGAGCAAGGCTCAAACTCCACTTGATCCTCTGAGAACATCACCCTCCTGCCCCCACTTGTAAGGAGTGAAGTCCAGGTCAGGGTTTGGGTGTGCTTACATACTTCTTACCTCTGAGCCTCTTCTTCAGTAGGTCCCACTCTTGTTCTGTGTCAGCATCACATGTGACGTGAGCCAGCAGTCCATGTGGGATCATGCTCTTATCTGTTTCATGATCTACAGTGAAGTTGGCACCGGGATTGTTCAAAGCCTCAGCCCTCTGCTTAAATAAAACATGTTGGTGTCCAAAACAAAGAGTTACAGCACCACAGTCTCTTTAAAGCCACCTATGGTTCATCTTGACAAATGAATGATCTGCCCACCCATGAGGTATGAGCAACTTCTCAGTTTAGAGTGGTTGCCCATGGATGTTCAGCAGGAATCAGTGTCTGTGGCCTTTTTCCCAATATGCCAATGCAGGGAGGCTTTCCTATGCAGGAGTTAGGGCAGGAAAAATGGCACCCACCAGAGGTCTGGAGTATGAGTTGGAGCTGAGTCTAGTCTAGTAATCCAGAGAGTAATGCCTCTGAGAATGTTGTCCTTAAAAGTCTTGCAAAACTATAGAGTCCTGGAGCATTTTTCAAGATGGCAGCAGTAATCTGGCTGGGAATGTGTACTGGGAGCCCACTGGGAGTCCCCTTCCAGTCACCCTCATGGAGTTGGCAGTGGGAAGTCTGTGGGGAAAGATTTCTGTTGCCCCTATTTCCAGGCCACAGCATCCAAACACTTATGCCACAGGTATAGCCATAGTTGAAAGCTGTCTACAGAATCCCATTTGCATTGGAACCATGACTTGCTGTCTAGAAACATAACTATTTTGAAGTGAAAAGAAAGAAAAAAAAACACAGAAAGCATGTAGTCAAACAATCTCACCTCAAATTGTCTCAATTGCACGGTGGCCACAGAAACAGGCAAAAGCATTTAACAGGGAGAAGACATGGGAGGTCGATACCACACACCAGCACAGCCTGGAATCAGCGGCTGCAACCCATCAACTCCCAGCTGAGCAGGCTGAAGGAAAAAGGGTTTTGGTGAAACTTGACCTTGCACAAGCTTATCAGCATCTGTTTGTCAGTGATACTCTGACTTGCACTCATCACTCACCAAGGGCCATTTTGAGTTAAATGCCTTTATTTGGGAATTTGAAGGGTCCCTGGACTTTCCCAAAGCTTCACAGAGAATTTCAGGAGGGATCCTACATTCTAGTAAAATCCTGGCTTACGATTCAATAGATAAATGTATAGAAGTGCTTGGGAACGTGGCTGTGCTAGATATTGCTGAAGAAAATGACATTTGAACTTGGAACTCCCCACATAGCATGTGTGGGTTGCTATCTGTGTGGAGGAAGGTAGGTTTCTCGCGACTCATTTATAAGTTGTGAAATAGGGCAGGAAATCACATTAAATGAGGTAATAGATGCAAAGTATTTTATCCCAGTTCTAGTGTCGAGTTAGTGATTGATACATAATAGTAGTCATAATTGCTTTATTATTTCTATCACTATAACCACTATCCTAATACTGTTTCTCCTAAAATTATTACTTAAATTTAAGTTTGGATTTGCTTTCTTTATAAGGATAGTCGCTTGAGGTCTTATACACACAACCAATAAGTCTGGGCTATATTTCATGATTTGTAACATTTTACCTAGATGGCTCTCTTTGTATTTAAGAACGAGGGGAATGCCAAGAAGAAGTGCTCTTCAGCTGTAAATAAGAACAAGTTATATCTCCATTTACCATGATGGAATGATTTCCATGATATATAGTTTTAAAAAACAAAGCAAGATAGGGGCGCCTGGGTGGCTTAGTCAGTTAAGCATCCAACTTTCGCCTAGGTCATGATCTCGTGGTTCGTGGGTTCGAGCCCCGCATCGGGCTCTGTGCTGACTGCCAGCTCAGAGCCTGGAGCCTCCTTCAGATTCTGTGTCTCCCTCTCTCTCTGACCCTCCCGTGCTCACGCTGCCTCTCTCTCTCTCTCCTAGAAATAAATAAAACATTAAAAAAAAATTAAAAAATAAAAAATAAAAATAAAAATAAAATGTTTAAAAAAAAAACAAAGCAAGATAGAGAAAAGTGTATATGGTATAGTATTATTTATTGAAGAAAATGGGGATGTAAATAAATATTTCATATTGAATTAGTGAAGTTATAAGCCACAAGTATAATTATAAAGAGAAGGAAAGAAAGAGTGGAAGGGAAAAAGAGAAAACCTAGACATGTTTGAATTGATCTTATTTGAAAAATTAATTTTGAAATGAGATGAATATTTTACATAATAACGAAACACAAAAAAACTCAAAATAAAATAGTAGTTAAAACTAAGAACAAAATGAAACAGATGGAATGTGTCAATTATATAACCTACAGAGAGAATTTACTGTAGGCGAATTTAAAACAAAGCCCTTAGTGGGTTATATCCAAAGAACAAACAAGGGGTGCCTGGGTGGCTCAGTCGGTTAAGTGTCTAACTTCAGCTCAGGTCATGATCACATGGTTTGTGGGTTCGAGCTCCTTGTCGGGCTCTGTGCTGACAGCTAGCTCAGAGCCTGGAGCCTGTTTCGGATTCTGTGTCACCCTCTCTCTCTGATCCTCCCCTGTTCATGCTGTCTCTCTCTCAGAAATAAAGAAAACAGTAAAAAAAATTCAAAGAACAAACACACAAACAAAACAAACTAAACCCACAACAAAAACAAAACAAAACTGCAAACATGGTTTTCAATACCATATTGTTATTGGTAACATGGATATTGTTATTTCTCTCACACACGTATGTTTTAGGAAAAAGTAATGAAGTAATTGTGTCAATGTCATTAGAATATTATTACCCTAAGAAAAATATATAGAAATAAAGTCAAAATTAAAAGCTAGATTAGAATTGAAAGTGCCAGTTTGAAATTGTGAAGCTATTTTCTTTTGGGGAAGAATTGTTTTCTATTTGTTCACTAAAAAGGCCTAAATACAATGGTGAACTCAGTAGTACTATGTCTCCCTATCATCAATTTGTGGTGTCTACATACCGCTTGCCACAAAAATGGCTGATTAGAGATTGATTATACCAAGCAAGGACTGTACAAGATGGACCTAGAACACGTTGTCTTACCTGAAAACAAGTAAGATGTCAAGGACAACTGGAATCGTGTCGAAATAACATAGGTGCTCATTGAGGTGTCTATGGCACAGAGATATGACAAATTCTGCTGACCAGAGAGTGTCAATATAAATGCTAGCGACAGTGGATTGAAACACGTCAAAACTGTCAGAGCCCATTAGTTCAAAGTGACACTTAAAAAAATTAAATCAGCCACATTTGGAAGCCAGACAATCCATTCATTATTCTGAAAACTGGAAATAATCCAGCATTTAATTCACCTTTCCTATAAAAATGTACCTCCAGGTAACCATATAGTTAATAAAAGAAAATTATCCTTTATGGAAGCATTGTAGCTAATAAAGGAAGAAAGAATGATAGCATTCAATCCCTGGAAAAAAAAATGGATCTAGGCAACAATTTTTAATGACTAAAAAAAAGAGTCAGGGGAGAATTAAGAGCTTCCTGATGGATGCACACACAGCCACCTGTGAAGTGGTCTTGCCAACATTATAGCCAGCTTCTGGATCTAAGTCCCAGTTTATGAGAAATACAGGGAATAGAGAAGCATGTTAAGGGACACAATAGAGATGCAATCAGCACAATTCAGCATAAAAGAAAATTCCTTAGATGGTTTCTTCAACAAACAAAAATACAGGAAAGAAAATAGAGGGAATTTAGTCTGTAAAAGAATTGTAAGGAACTTAGTCTAAAAAGTTGAAGGAACCAGTTGTAAACAAACAAATACGTTAACAAAATTCCCCCTCATGGCTACTAAATGTTTGAACACTTCCTGGATATCTGATGATATCAAGCACTTATTTTTATTTTCTACATGTGAGTATGTTTTTTTTTTTTTTATTTTTTAGAAATACAAACTGAAATAGTTACTGATGAGAGGAAGGGATACCTGGATTTGTGTGTGTCACGGTAGTTCACATCGGTCATGGGGGTAGGGGTATAAGTTGAGGGGCAACAGAGGAAACACGACAGACCATGGTGATAATCGTTGGGGCTGGGTGCAGTGTATTCTCTTTATCATGTGTGTGTTGAAATTTTCCATAACACAAGTTAAAAAGAAAAAGAGAGTGTTATGTGATAAGCCTTGTTTCTCATACATCTACTGATTACATGTATGGTGCCTAGCACCACGCTAAGCTTGGGCATGAGAAGTTGTGACCATGGTGACATGGTCATATCCGCTAGGAGGATATGGATGGAAGGATGAATGTGCAAGGAGAACAGAGGAGGGAGCAGTGCTCTGCTGGAAACATGCTTCCCGGAGCGATCTGACTCTAGGGTCCTTTGCCTCCTGACTACTCAGCCGAGTCACAGAAAAAGGAGAGTTGGGGTTCTCCCTCTGAGATGGGAATAACCCTAGTTTAACAGCCCACAAATGGAAGTGTACTCCTTCCTGGCTAGTGAAAGTGTGTGTTGCTGAATCAGCTTACAGCCAGTGTATGCAACTGCCTGGTATACTTGGAACCCTTTATTTCGTGGGTGGACCACTAAGTCACAGAAGCGTGTAACACCTTAGAGTAAGCAAAGAACGTGTGCCCACTAGAGCATGTGGCAATGTTGAGTAAGTCCTGTCCTTAGTCTCAGGAGACCAACATAATCTGGTACCACATGGGGACCACATTGGTAGAGCAAGATCTGCCAACGTAATGTACGTTGATCAATCAATTCATTGATGTTCATGATAATTCGGGTTCGGGGAAGTGTATCTTAAAACAGAAAAGGGGGAAATTGCTTCATCAGGTAACTGGCGAGGGCTATCATGTATCCCGAGGTCCACTGTTACAGGGAAGGAAAATACTTTTCCCTGTATCCTCCCATGTTCTCAGCTAGGACCCCACCCCAATCTAGCCAGATTAACAAGAAAAAAACAAGAGAAGAGAAAGAAGCCGGTGTCTGTTAACATGTATACCTCCTGTAGATATGGGAAATACCCAGGCAGTGTGAATAAACCCCGCACATGGCTTAGAACTCAAGCTTAAATACCACCTTGAGTTGAAGTTGCAAGAAAGAAAGGTGTGGGGGACACTGTTCATGGGGAAGTGACCAAGAAAAGCAAAGGTAACTTTTCCACTGAAAAGGGTCTAAAATTGACTCCAGGAATTAACTTTTCTCCTTCCTAGTAGAAAGAGGAGGAGTAACACTTTTGTAAATTTATGCCCTGTTCTTAGGTAAATAGAGGGATAATTCTTAAACCAAAATGGGATATTCTGAGGTGGGCTATTCTGCCACCATTCGCTTGTAAAATCCAACTAAAGCATTTCAGGTATTTGCCTTAATGTGCATTTAGAGCCTCAGGCTGCGGTGGTTCAGAGGAGCCAAAGAGGAGCTGCTGTTGGAAGCTTGTTCCCCTGCTCAGCCAATCCTGACACCCAGGAGAAACCCCAAATTTATAACCTAAATCAAGAGGACACAGCCACACATGGTGAAGTGACAGGCAGCTAGGAAAAAAGTGAGTAACTATGGCCCTAGGCTCTGCATTGTGAAGAGGACAATGCCATTCACAGCAGGGTCTTGGAAATGGTGATGTGGTGATTTTGCAGGCAGCAACATCCAACACTACTACCCCATGTGATCTCTGGTGTGTTCCAATCCATCAGCTTTGCCAAAGATATCATTTTGTGGCTCAGGAAGTACAAGTAGACATTTTCTCCATTTCCTCTTGCTATAAGTGGAGGCAAAAGTGTTTGCCAGTGGTCAGTGAAGAGCTGTGTGCTTCTGTTTGCTCTTTGGTTCTCAAGGACATTCGTGTTCTTTAAACCACAGCTGCTGTTAGAGGGGTCCCTGCTGGGAAGGAAAAAGAAAACATCCTGTCAACAGAAGAGCTTCTGCAGAAGCCCATTGTGTCCCTTGGCCCACTGAAGTTGGACTTGGATGCTGTTAGCTCTACACGATTTCCTTTGACTGAAGCCTGTACTGTAGCAATTAAATGTGGCCTGGTGGGCTCTCCTTCTTTGGGGCTCACACCACACCAAGGGCTTGGTGCAGAGAGCAGATGAGTGATGACCACAACAGTGGGGGCACTGGGCTCTGCCTATGGTTTGTTCCTTGCCTTGGGGATGCAGGACGCTGAACTGGCCTCCACCCAGCTCTGCCTGGGATAGTGGAGGGCATCTGGGAAGGGCATCTTTGGAGAAGGGGAAAGGAAAGCAAAAGTAGAGGAGATACTCCTCCCAGAACCAGCTGGCAGTGTTGAGGGGAGAACAGGTTCATCTGGGGAATCTGAGCACACTTTCTGCTGTCATTCCATGCTAGGGCCATGACAGCGTGAACACTTGGACGCTAAATCTAGCCTTGACCTTGATAGCATAGGGTTGGGGTTTGATTTTACACAGATGCTTAAGAAGGAAACTTGTTGAGGAAGTATCAGGAACCAGGAAGCTTGGGAGCATCTGGGTTTTCTAGTCTTTGTCTTCCTTACTGTTGTGTCCTTGGACCAGTTAAAGCAAGAAAGAATTTACTGAACGACATAAACACTGGGGTCCCTTCTTGAACATCAATGGAGAATCTTTGATTCAAGTCCCTTTTGTAACTCATGCAAACACAAAGAGATTTCATGGAGGATTTCATATGATACATGTGTCACTTCTAGGCACAAGTTACAGTAAGTCCTTTGGCTTTTTCTATCATGTTCAAGGGTGTCGCAGGTCATCATTAAGTACTTGAACGTCCTCTAAAGGCATACAACTGTTTCCATAAATAGGCCCAAACAAACAAACAAACAAACAAAAAGATGTCATGGAGTGAGTAGTCTCTACAGGTGCTGTGTAAATACATTAGGATATTTAGAACACGGAAAAATGTGTGCATACAGACAGGTGTGTACCTGTGTGCAAAGCAGTCATATTTCACGCTCAAGGAAGATCCTGGGATGTGAGATTGTTTCTGAGGGAGTTCAATCCTTTCAGGTGTTGCCTTAAAAGCTATACAATTTGAATGTGTGTATGTGAGGCAGAGCAGACCTAAAGCCCTTGACTCAAAGCTTCCTGGGATCGCTGTCTTCGTTTGGCTTTAAAATACAGAGACGCAGGAGCCTCAGTGCTATCAAATTCCAGAAGTATTTGCAAATTTTAGAATACGCTCGAGCTTTGCCTTCTGAAGGATATGCAGTTAGGAAACAATATGAAAAATCCAGTTAATCATGATGAGATTAAAGGCTTTTAAAAGCTGAATCGCAGCCACATTTACATTCTCCGGTAATTCCTTAATTTTTTTCCCAATCACCTTTCATCTTCATAAAAATGAACTGTAAAAATCCTTCTGAATGTCATGATGTGCCAAGAAGAAAACGGGGGAGGGGTGGCCCACCGAAGGAGGCCCCTACCTTTTCATCATTCTGTTCATAAAGTGCTTTCACGGCACGCCAGGAAAAAAATGGAGGCTGTGGTGTCTGAGGTATTCCGTGCCATAAACTCCCATAATAGGAACAGATGGTGAAACCGCCTTGCACGTGAAGAAACCAGTGTACACGCAGCTCACCCTAACATATGAAGAGATTCAGGGCTGACACATGAAGGAATGCGTCTGGCGCGCCGCCAGCGGGACGCTCTGGCTCAGCCGCCGGTGCTCACGCTTCCGAGAGGAGACCAGCAATTCCAGGAGCCGGAGCGCCAGGGTTCGGGGCTCCCTGGAAGGTCCCCGGGGTCCTCTCGTCCTGCCCGAGGAGGATGGCCACCACGGAGTTCCAGGTGACCGCAGGCCCCGGCGGAGAGCCCGCGCCGGCGCCTCCGGGCGGCTCGTAAACACAATAGTGGAGAAGTGCCAGCTCTGCCGGAGCGTCCTTTAACTAAGTTAGGGTTTGCTTTTTACCTACAGCTGCCACCAGTGGCTGCCGAGGGAAGGGAAAAGCTTCAACACAAAGAGACGTCGGTGGAAGTGGTCTGAGACGGGAGGGGAGGGACAGCAGGTAGCTGTCTTCCGTGTGGCCCTTCTTGACCAGATGACCTGGGCAAAGGGAGCGCTCCTGGAGACCGTGTTTCCCGGACACAGTCCCCATGGTCACAGATCGATGCCATCCACATACACGTTTCCTGACTTGCTAAAAATGTGCTGCAAACAGGCCCATGATGTCATGGCACACACCCAATAGACGCTTGCTTATTCTCCATGGATGGAGTGCTGAGGGTGTCCAGGCGGTACGAGGTTGTCCTCTGTGGGTCTGTGTGGGGACCCAGGCAGGCTCTGTCCACTTTTTGTTTCCACCGCCTAATAGGTCTGGTGACTTCCTGCACCCAGAGGGGGCTCACGTCTGTCCTTAAAGCTGTGTTTCAGAGGACACGCATTCCCTTCCATTCATATTCCGTTGGCCAAAAAGACCGTGTTTGCCATGTGCCCAAGACTTGGAGAGAGGGATTTCAGTGCTCGGCGGCTGAGTGGCCAGGATGAGAGATTCTGGGTGTCTTGCAAGCACTGCTCACTGTTCAGGCTTGTCGCTCACTGCTCAGGCCTGCTGTGCCCACCGACCTTCCAGCCCCGCTGATCATCCGTGCTCGCTGCAGACATGCCAGGCACACAGGCACCTGGTGGTACCGCATTTCCTTCAGCCAGAGTGCCCTGAATTCTGGTCAGAAATGAGAGGAACGCTCATCCCTCCCTAAGGCTCAGCCCTGATGCCACAGGGGGGCTGGACCAGACCCTATGGAAGCCTCAACATTTGTTCTCTCCCAGATTGGACCCCAAGCACTCAGGTCTACAATGTCCTTTATGAGTGTGAAAAGCACGCAGGTGATTAGACATCTTGTTGGAGGATGTGGGGAGCTTTAAAAGCCAATCTCTGTGTAGGCTCACATTGGACCCCTGTGTCCCTTGAAGGACCCCCCACCACCCCAGCACTGGCGAACGTCTCTATTTCCCCAATCCAGGCAATGTGCGAAGAGCACATATTTTCACTCAGAATAGGGTCTTCTGATTCACCATTAGCAGTCCTTGGCCCCAGGAGAAGGCAATTCGTGTCCCTGAAAGGCCTGGCCCCAGGGTGCCTGCATCAGGATTTGGGAGAGAAGGGGCCAGGCTGAACCACTCTGACGTCATTCTCTGGTGCCTCCTGGGTCCTGACTGCACTTCAACCCAGGACACTGTGAACCTGGAGGGACGACTATGCAGAAGTGGGATCCAGTCTGGTTTGGAGGAAAGCCCAGGTTTGGGGGATCTGGAGCTAAAACAGTTTTGGGGTCTTCTAAGAGAAACAATGTAAAATTGCTAGGGTCCCTCTCAGACTTGTGTCTGAATGAGGTGGACCTGGGTCCCTCGGCTTGAGCTTCATCAGAACCCAGCTATGCCCGGGGGCCGTGGGGGTGGGGGGGGGAAGGCAGACTGCATGCCTGTGTGCTGCACACCAGTCATTCAGCAGGGCTGGTAATAGGAGGGGGAAAAGGGTGGGGCTCAGGGCTTCTTGAGAGCAACTGATGGAGGTAAGGAGGCTTTTCTAGAAGAGAGGCTCCTCCTGCTCCATGATGAGGCTAAAAGGCTGACTTCATAGATGCTGCACCCCTTCAAAGCTAACTTGGCACTGGCACTGGTTGAAAGAAAGGGGAGGGTACTGCTTCTTCTACCAGCCATACCCTACCTGGTCACCCTTGAGCCACAAGCCACCTTTTCACCGCAATTTATAACAGGCTTCCAGTTGAGTTTGTGGTTTCTACCAGACCACGGATTCTTAAGACAAGATGTACCAGTATCTTTCCAGGAAGCTCTCCCATGCACCCTACAGCTGGAATAGTGTGATGAACAGTCTGTGTGCAGTAGATGTTAGGAGGAAGGCAGATTGAGTGTATAGAAAGATGATCAGGTGGAAATCCTTAGAAGATTCTTATTTAGTGGAAGGATCAGACACTGCCTTACAGTTTCTCTTGTGTTTGGCTTTTCCTGTTGGCGAGACTTTCATTCAGATAGATTGTAAGCCCCTGGAGAGCAAAGAATGGCCGGGACTCATCACTGTTAACCCCTTGGTGCCCAATAGAAGGCTGAGCACGTGGAAGGAGCTGAGCAGGCTTCTACAGACCCTCCTTTGCCACCTTGGTGAAGGTGCACAAGGAAAAGGTGGGCTTACAGGCTTCTACAGACCCTCTGTGCACAAGGAAAAGGTAGGCTTACAGGAGACAGCTCTGGTGGCCATTAGAAGACTGGGTGCATTCCCCAGCCTTCTTTGTGGACACCAGGCAGGAACAGACTCAGCAGCTCCCCGCACTGCCCATTTTTGCTCTCCTTATCTTCCTGTCTAGACCCAGCTCTCCCAGAGCCCATTCCAGCCCCAGAAGTCTCAACCAGCCTCTCTTGAAGCCTCCCTTCCCACTTAGAGGGATCAAGAATGGACGGAGAGTGCCTGGTAAGCTCAGAATGTTGGGGCTCTGAACCCTAACAAGATGTTTCCCAACTGATTCTCCATGCCCACAAACAGATGGGTTCCCTGTGGGCTCTGCTCTGTGTCTGGGGGAAGGAAATACCCAAGACTGGTTGAATTCCAGTGATAATGTTGCTGGCATTGATTTGCGGTTTGACAGTCAAAAATAATCCAAGCATTGCTTTGCATGTGATTTATACAAGTGTCTTAATTGGCATCTTGATTATATGATTGCGTGAAGTGCTGTTTTCAAGAAGGTGTATCTCTAAATAGAAAAAAGAAGAAGTAGACAGCTGTGAAGTGCACATGAAGCTCCCCATGATTTATGTCTTCCCCCTGCTTTATTTGCACCAACACCATATTTTCTGGTTTCTGCCCCTCCGCTGGACCTTCAGTGGGAAACATTTTCCTCAACCCCACATGTCTTCCTTGCAGACGTGACGCTGGGTCGGCAATTTCTCTCTGTATCTGCTGCATTTTTTTTCTGCTGCACAAACTCAGAGATGTAGCCTCTCTTAGCCTGATTACAGCTAATTATTTTAGAAATACATTTTAAAGGCAAGTTATCTTAAGTTTATGGCTAATCCGATGGAGAAGATCTAAGGAAAACCTGAAAATCATAAAACGTTCCAGAACATTATATTTTATGCAATCCAGAATGTGACACATGGGGTCTTTAATAATTCACTGCTTGTTAACATTAGACAACTGTTAACATGCTCAAATAATTAGTTATGCTTGCTTGACATGTTTGCATCTTTAATAATTGATGCATTTATCTTAATTACTAACAGTATTATGGTCGTAATATGCATCTTTTTTCTATCTTAAAATTTTAACAAAAACTGACTTTTTGCCAAAAATGATTATGCTCTAAGTTTTAATTACTC
This sequence comes from Proteles cristata cristata, assembly GCA_017311185.1. Lineage (NCBI taxonomy): Eukaryota > Metazoa > Chordata > Mammalia > Carnivora > Hyaenidae > Proteles > Proteles cristata. Next base: position 2,441,159 of record JAESUZ010000174.1, on the reverse strand, counting down.
ATTGTAATTAAATTGCAAGCTGCAGTATTTTACTAAAATATCTTTCACAAAAATATTTAATGGAAAAGAGGTGATTTGTTGTTTATGCAGCCAAGTTAGTAAATATTTCATAAGTTTGATATTACCCTTTCAGCGTGGATATAAAATCACATAGCTTTCAGGATATGAGTCAATTTAAAAGTCCTCCAGAGCTGCGAATTTTTCTAGCATTTTTTCCTGGACGGTTATATGCCCCCACCCCCACCCCCTTCCAAGGGCAACACTGCTCTTTGTGTATGAGAGAAACACTGCTCTTTGTGTATGAGAGAAAGTTTTCCTAAACCAGCCAGGCATATCTGAATCTCCATGTCTGTGGTAGGAAGCAGCGTTGATTGGAAATCGATGGCAGAGCGATGCCTACACTTTCCCTCCATCCTTTCCCCCCAGCCCTATTTGTTCGAGAGCCCTGAAGAATGGCATTCAGGTGACATGCTTATTAAAGCCTTCCTGTATGGTGAGGCAGACATAGTTCTCACTGGCCAAGCTTTGTCAAGCTGGAGCATCTGTGGCTGGAAGGTTACTAATTGACTCAGAAATACCCACCTCTATAGGTATTAGCCCCAAGAAAGTCTTGGAAGATTATGGGAAACAAGTGCCTTGCTTAATCAACAAGGAAGCTGGGGCTCATAGGACTTTGGTCCAGGTTCACACACAAATGACCAAGGTAAGAAAGAATGCAGATCTTTACGTGGTGAATCCAGAGCTCTGCATATCATTCCTGGGGACCTGGCTTTTGTCCTATGAGGGGTATTCTTTGGGATTCATTAGGGTTTCTGCCCTAAGTAAAACCCCTGTCATCACAATTGCCCAACTCCATGGAAGGCAGAGCCATGCACTGGGAGAAGTCATTCCTTAACTCTCTGGGCCCTTTACTGGGAACCTCTATTTCCCTTGCCTGGGGCTCACTAAAATGGAGGCATCAAAAAGTCGAGTGTTTGGAATTTGGAAGAAGACCCAATATGTTCCCTTAGTTGATTACACACTGTTATAAGTCATTAGAGGTTTTCAATATGCAAATCAAGCAATTATGGGTCTCTTTGGAAATGACAAACAGACCCAGAGAAAATTGAGCTGCTTCAGAGAGAGAGAGAGAAAGAGAGAGGCCTGGCCAGCCAAGGACCCGGAGCTCATCCCACAACCCTAAGGATTCTGAACACATGGAATTATTTTCCTTGTCCATGAAGCTGCTTAACTTTTTGGGAAATGAGAGAGACAAGGCAAAGGGATTCAGACAATGCCACTGGTATGGAGAGATGTGTCCTTCTCACCACCTAGTTTATCTGTTAGATTCATATAGCTGCAAGTAGCAGAAAATGATGACTTACACTGGTTTTAAAATGTGGAAATTCATTAGTTCAAGAAATTGGGTCCAGAACTGGTATGGAGGGGACGGGGGAGGATTGGGACTTCCATCCACCATGTAGTAATCTTGTCAAGGACAAGAGTTTTTTCCACCACCCTCACAATCTCCTTCATCACACACCTGAGCCTCCTCAAGTCACATGACAACTGAGCTGTTCAGCTATTATATCCATGTGCAACAGGCAGAGGAAGAAGGGTGAGACCATCTCTCTATACCTTCCCTTTCAGGAAAAAGAGAACCTTCCCAGAGCTCATGACAAATTTCCATCCATGTCTTTTGAAAAGAGACAACAGACTCAAAATGGAGTCACTTGTGCTAAGCCCATGTCACCAAACCAAGACTCAATGCCTAACTTAATTATAATTTCAGCCTTTCCCAGGAATGGAATCATAAACCAGTCAATCTAGAACTACCTAGTCAGCACTAGTGATGTAATCTGCCTGATAGACCCCTGCCCTCCCCCAAAGGAAGGTGGCCTTGCCTGTAACAACCCTGTCTTTGCTAGTAACTTCCTTGTCCTTCCCCCTTCTGCCCATTAAAGTCTTTCATTTGTATGGCTCTTTGGAGCTCCTTTCTATTGGCTAGATGGGATGCTGCCCAACTCACGAATCACTGAATAAAGTCAATAAGATCTTTAAATTTTACTCAGCTGAATTTTGCTTGGTGGTAGTGATGGGATCTGAAGGAAACTTCTAATGGCTTTGGGGACAACAAAAAAACACAGGTGTCATGGCACCTGTGAACTCTAAGTGCTCCATCTTTTTTTGCTATTTCCAATTGCCACGGGTAAGTTCCTTTTGGGTCTGAGCTCTGCTGTCTTTGCTTTGATGTCCCAATCTAATTGGCTTTCCAGTCTAAGGCCGGTCAGCTCGATTGGTTCATAGCTCTCCATGTGTTTGGAATCCCAGGCCACCATCCCTGTTGGCCGGGATGTGTTGGTTTAGTCCCTTCCCCAGTCCCCAGTTCCACCTTGGGAATTGCCAGTAGTGTGCGGAAGGCCTTCTACTGACTAGTCCATTGTAGCATCCCTTTGGTTATTGCTGATGTGTTAGTGCACAAGTTTGTCTTGTTTTGCACAGATAAAGGCACAAAGTTAATGGGAATCTGGAAGCCAAAGCCACATAGTTGGTGGCACATGTCGAGCACTTCAACGTTGTTGGAGCACTTGCCACCTAACATGGAGACTCCCAGGTTAGGATAAGTTGATCAAAGGATAGGTTAGGTTAACACTAGATCACTGCCCACTTCCAGGAAACTTCCATCCAATGATGGAAACATCACACAACCCCCAACCCAGTGGCACATCCCTGGTATCATTTGGCTCCAAGAGACTCAAGGCTTAGCTTAAAAAAATAATTAAAAGGATCCTTGAATTCCAAAGAGTTGAGTGTGTCACCTTCTAGTACACTTGTTTTAAAAACCATGATTCTGGAAGCCCTATAAGTACCTGTAAATAATGGCAACACCTTAGTAAAAACAACCTAGAATTATAATGGCCACTAAGGGGGGGGCGGGCAATCCAGTTAGACAAAATCATTGTTCTGTGTCCTGAGAACTTGGCTTCGTATCTGTCAGGATGGGAAGTCGAAATATGACCAGACAGAAGTGTGGGTTGCACTCTATTTATTGGTACATACAGCTGGACAAAAATGTGGGTTCAACTCCACTTCAGGCTAGGGCCATCCCAAACTGCTGCCCACCCTCAGGGAAATTATTTAAAGAGTGCACTGGAAAGCAAGGGCTCCCAAATGAAGTGAACTAAGTGGGATACCTAGTTTCACTGGCAATCAGAGGCCTCCAAAGAGCTGTAAAATTCCAAAACAGTCTCATTGAAAGATTTGTTGCAAAAGACTAATGAAAAATTAAAGACACAAGTAGTACCTCAAACAAAAGATGAAAATGGATCCCTATGGCTCCTCTCTGCTCCCCTCTCTCCCCCTTGAACTCAGAATCTACTAATCCTCTGACTTCATTCTCTTCATACTCTGAAAAGACTATGTGACTTTCAACAAAAATCTACCAAGTGAATGGGCTTACAGACACCCCCATATCTACCCTCAAAGGAAGAACACCCTCCCCCCCCGCCCCCATGTAGGTCTCTCCAAGGTTCAGGGGGCACTGAAGGATTTTCTGGTAAACTGCTGGGAGCTGCACCGGCCTTGCTGGATGACAGTCACAGTGAAGAGGTGGCAGTGTTTGCACAGCTCCTGCCATGAGAAACGAAAACCGGTATCTCCTTCTGCTACTACTGGCTCGTGTTGGAATTCAGCCTGCTGGTATTGACCAGGCCTCACTATATTCCAAATCAGACCGATATTCCACACACAGATTCCTCATAAGGAAAAGCATATTCCTGCCTTTTCAAAAGAGATTTTAGATGAAAGCACCATGGATGATTGTCAAAAGGCTCTTCCTATGGGCCTTGTAGACCCAAGACTTAGATAATAAAGGGGGTTAAGAATGCAGGAGTTACAACTGAACCTGGCCCTGAGACAAAGAGCCTAATTTAGAGCTAAGGAACAGATAAGGGCAGAACTTAAGGTAATATTTACACCTTTTCTAACTGGTGATGTATGGCAGTCCCTTCCCTAAGGCCTGCTTTCCACAAACACCCTCCCTTGCACTGGCGGCTGGGATGAGGATAGATAAGGGTAGCTAAAACGTAACCCAAAAACAAAGGCCGACACATTTAGGGCCTCCATGGTGTTTACACATTCAGCATCAAGTCAAAAAAGTTTCCACAAACAACTTATTAACCAGCTCAAAAACATTAGTCCTCTTGTGAGCCAGACAGAATGACTCCTAGCCTATCTATATTCAACTTAACCTATCTCCTGATCTTAGCGTTATTAACTTAGAACAAATATGTATGTCATCCTGTTTTTCACTAAGAACATTCTGTTATTTCCATAGTTGTAAGATTTACTCAGCCTCACTATGATTGGGGTAATTCTGCAAGAATACTTCCGAAAAACCTGTTTTTGTACACTTTTCAAAGCATCTTATCACAAAGAGTTTTCTACTGTAAAAATTCCTTTTTCTGAAGCCATGTTATTGTTGGACCTTTAAATAAAGACACCAAAACCGACAGACGGAGATGCCTGCCTGGTGATCAGAAAGATTCTCGGATCTCTCTCACTCTCTCTTGCTGACACCGTCCATCCTTTAGGGACCCCTGGACCAGCTGGAGCGGGTCTCCAGCACTAAACCATGACATTATTCCCTTAAACAGCAAGGGGAAACTAAAATTAAAATTAATGGAAAACCTTGCCAAATTCCGGTAAATACCAAAGCCTGCAGATGGGATAGTGGCAGAAGCCAATGGAGGGTGAGAATTCTTACCAGAATCAGCTCTCTTGAATCTCTGTCTATAGTACCCAGTAAGGGAGAAAAATAAAATTGCCCTTCCTTTCCAAATGATGACCCAGGAGTTGTTAATCCTTCCCCTCCCAGGGACGCCATTGTCAACTTTTTTGTCTCATCTTTCTTTTGGCTATCTTTGGGACTGCTTCTAAATCTCCGGAGGTTAATTCCCTGTACGCCCTCTTTGGGGATGCTTCATGGGTCCAAGGTACATTCTATATTAGTAGAAATATTTACTCTTTGTCCCAGCTAAAAACTGACACTGACATGATTTTTTTTTTTAAGTAGCTCTGTGGTCACAAATGGGCCATATTGGAAACTGATATTCAGAGCCTGATAGGAAATTTTTATAGGCCTTCTACCCTGAACTAAAATGAAGCTATGTATCCAGAGGCAAAGAAAAACCCAAAGCCTTTATGAAAGGATTTGCTAAGACATTCCAAAGATAAACAGCTCTAAATCCAGAACATAGAAATCTTTTCATTTTCTTCTAAGTTGAAGATCTTCCCTGATACAAAGAATGAGATTGAAGATAATGTAGTTGGATGAATGGATCAGCCCTTTGGTATCATTTAGGCTGCAACCCAATTACTTGAGGAATTAAAAGCAACTGTTCTTATCTTACAGATCTTTGCAAAACCAGAAATGTAGCTCCAGAAACAATTCAAAGTCCACTTATCTTTACCATTCCCAATTCCAAAGACTGAAGAAAAACACAAGAGAATAAAGAGGCTTTTAAAAAATCATAAGCTCCTGGGGCACCTACCTGGGTGGCTCCATCAGTTGACTGTCCGTCCGCCTTCAGCTCAGGCCGTGATCTTATGGTTCGCGAGTTCACACCCCACACTGAGCTGGCTGCTGTCAGCTCAGAGCCCGCTTTGGATTTTCTGTCCCCCCCCCCCCCACCGCCTCTTCCCTGTTTGTGTGTGTGTCCCTCTCAAAAATAAATAAATCTTAAAAAAGAAAAATCACAAGCTCCTGTTCAAGCCCCCTGACCCCAAACTTGGTCTATAGGTTTCGTAAGATTACTTGTCAAGGATACGAACAAGTCTTAAGTATCTTCTCTGCAAATATCAGTTAAAAGCTTCATCCATCTGAGGAGGTAAACTTGATTCCTTCAATCTGTCAGAAACACAGTTTGGATCGAAATTATTTTATGACTAGTAAGTTTTGTATTGTATCTGATTCATGACTACAGTTTTAGAACAAAAGCTGCATGAGCTCCATGATTGTAGGTTTAGGTACTTCGATGTAGGTATGTTATAGATGTGTATGCTTTCTTACCTCTGGAAGATATTGCCAAAATTAATTTGTAAAAAGTCTTTATTGAATTGGTTTAGAGAAAGTCAAGTATTCATATGTTATATATTCCTGAAACTCTCAGAAATATAATAGAAACGAGCCCTAATATTTTTTTCAAGTCCATGTGATCTGAGACACTTTTTGGTAAATGACTAATCTAGTTGAAGTTTGTTGATTTAATTAAAAATAAACATGTCTTCAGAGTTATCAGCATTAAAAATAATGCAGACATATACCTTTCATTTTACCTGGGTTAACTAACCATATAAGCTCATGTTATCTCTGTTAAAGAAATGTGTCAGGGAGAAAAATAATTTGGGATGATGGGTAGTTGTCTAATGTCTCACAAAATTTTGGTGCAGTGTCCACATAATTGTTAGGAGTAAGTGATAGAAATGGGATAAGAGTTTATGAATTATTTTTTCAGCAATAATTATGCTTTATGGTATGTATACTCAAAAATAGTTTTCAAAGTCTCTTTGTTTACTTGGAACCTTAAAGTTATACTGCAATAAGTCAAATGATGGGGATTTACTGAATAAATAGATCACTTCTGAAAAAGATAGAATACTGAAACATACTTACCAGGCATACCGTTATCCACTTTTGGTTTCTTTTTGCAATCCAAAGATATTTGGGTCTTTTAGTAGACATGCTTTTTAACCACCTGAAAAGTTTTTACCTAGAGGAAGAATTTACTTGTTGAAAGTAGGAAATGTATTTATAAGTCTTCCAAACCACAGAATGCTAGAGGAACTGCCAGTCCACAATTACTTTCTTCTTAATGTTCACTAGAAATTCGGGTTAATTTAAGGGTTAAGAATTCTAATATATGTAATTAACACTACTGGAAATAATAAGGGAAACATCTCCATGTGCAAGAAAAGTAGGATGTGTATTTTCAGGAGAGATGGTATGCAGAAAGGAGATGTCTTTTTGTTGAGGGAAAATAAAGTAATTTAGTCCTCAAGTGAGGCTGGTTATTTCAGAATGAAAAAGAGAGGATAAAATAAGATAACGTTGTAGAAAGTTTGTGGAAAAGGAGTCTTTGGGAAGGAATTTTATGTTATGCTCAAGCTGGCTAAAACTAGAATACACTTAATTATATTTTATTTTTAAGAACAAACTTTAATGTCAAAAGTAAGCTGGTGTAAAATTAGAATTTGGTCTTCTCGGGGCGCCTGGGTGGCTCAGTTGGTTAAGCGTCCGACTTCGGCTCAGGTCATGATCTCATGTTTCGTGGATTCGAGCCCCGCGTTGGGCTTTGTGCTGACAGCTCAGAGCCTGGAGCCTGTTTCAGATTCTGTACCTCTCTCTCTCTCTGACCCTTCCCTACTCACACTGTCTCTGTCTCTCTCTCTCAGAAATAAATAAAACATTAAAAAAAAATAATTTGGTCTTCTCTCTGGTAAGAAGACAAAGTTTCCTTGGACTATTGGTCTGCTCTTGATAAGAAATTGTAAAAAGGAAAGAAAAGAAAAGAAGAAAAGAAAGAAAGAAAGAAAGAAAGAAAGAAAGAAAGAAAGAAAGAGAAAGAAAAGAGAAAGAAGGGAAGGAAGGAAGGAAGGAAGGAAGGAAGGAAGGAAGGAAGGAAGGAAAGTTTTTCTTTAGAAAACAAAGATTTTGTGTCTTATTAAAATAATTTCCTGTGTTGCATGTTGTCTGTATGAAATCTTTGATTACCTAAGAAAATGGAGCCTTCTCTATTAAAAGAGCTGAAGTCTTTTTTTTTAACTTCCTGTATTTGCCTGCAAAGTCTTGTTCAGAGTGGTGAATGGATAAGTAAGTATTGTTTCACACTGACCTATGATCCTATTTGACTAAGTGTTTTAAAAGCTTTTGATATTTTTGACAAACTTTCCCACATTAAAGTCTAAATGAAGTCTTTTTGATCTGGAAGTAAGTTTGAGAATTTCCAGAGGGGTCCCTGGAAATTTGCAAAAAGATTTGTTCTCTCTTCTTATGAAAAGAGAAATGCTAAACTAATTAGGTTTATTTGATATGTTAAATTAAATGGGAAGCACTGTTAAATAAGAACTGATACTAAGCCTTCTTTATGTTGTACACGTGCAGGTATATGTATAGATGTTCTAAAATTTATATGAAATTCCTAGAAATCTGATCTGTCCTAGAATAATGTTATCAATCATAATTTCATTTATTATCTTAAAATGTTATATATCACAGAAATAACCAAATTATCTTGTCAATTCCAGTATAATAAAATCTCATCATGTCTTTAACCATGGACATTTTAAAGTCTTTTGTCATTTACAGGGAGTTATTGTTTTACTCTGATGCTTTTGCAAAAGTATCTCTGCCAAAGCACTCCATCTTCAAGAAGATTCATGGGAAAGACTTTGATAAGTACAGGTTTCTGATAAGTTTAAGATCATGAAATAAGCCAGGTAAAAATGTCTAGAACTAATGGAAAAACTAGATTCAAGCAGAAAAAGTATTTTTAAAAATGTTTTTAAAGTTTTTTTAATTTTTGACAGAGAGAGGGGGGCAGGGGGTGAGCGGGGGAGGGGTAGAGAGAGAGGGAGACACAGAATCCAAAGCAGACTCCAGGCTTTGGGCTGTCAGCATAGAGCCCGATGCAGGGCTCCAACTCATGGACCATTGGATCATGACCTGAGCCAAAGTCAGAACCTTAATCAACTGAGCCACTCAGGCGCCCCTCAGGCAGAACAAGTATTAATTACACGGGACTGAATGCACTGAGGAGAAGGATTGTAAAATTTTATGACTTTTGCTCAAAATATTACTGGTTCCTTAATGTTTTGTTTTTCTAGCTTAAAGGAAACCTTAAGTTGCCTTTATCTTAAGTTATCTATGACTTATGACAGATTGATAAAGTATACCTTGATTTTCAAAGATGAAACATTTAGTTTTTCCTCCCTCTCTGATCCCTCCAGAATTTGGAAACTCTTGGGTATTCTTTTCATTGTGATTTAGTTAGCTATTTGCATAAATTCAATAGATTCTGAATGGGTCCCTTGTAATGGGACCCAATTAGAAACATTGGCTATATTACCCAGGCTTTGACGGAAATGTCATCTTTGAGAGAGATGTGTATACACTCAGATGTGACCAGACAGCTTTAAGGCATTGCTTGGGAAAGTCAGGCTTATAGAGTTCCCAATGGCATTAACAGCTGAGTAAGGACATGTCATTTCTGTCAGGCCCGGGAACCTCAGTATGTTTTCACAGACTCAGAGAAGAGAGGAATTTGCTCAAATTATAGGTATTGTACATAAAATCTAATGGCAAGTCCTTGTCTTGGCTCCTGGGCCTCAGGACTTTTGAGAGTTCAGTCCAAAACTCCTTATGAAAAGTTCCTGCAAAGCAGTCTTAAAAAGAGCTTATATGGTCAATCACTATTCTTGCTTCATTTATATAAATTATCAGGCCAAATGAAAACAAATGTATTGCTGTAATTGTCTTTAGTAAAAAAATTGAGGTGGTTTTGGAAAGAAAAAATAAGTTTGCATTTTTGCAAATATCTAATATTTGTGATATTAGATTATAGTCCTGTTAATTGTCTATGAGATTTTCTTATATACTCCCCAAGCTGGACTAGATCTGAATTTGGACTCATATATAACTCTCCAGACTAATGTTTCCAGTTTTCTACCACTTTTTTTAATTGATGAAGAACAAAAACTGCCCTTTATTCTCCTTGGAAGAGACTATACCAGGTCCTCTTCACTACCCAGATGGTAGCCAAACTTCAAGGGCTTGAACCTTGGGTTTACATTTCCCAATTAAAAAGGGCCCCTTTGGACTCTAGGAACCGCACATCAACTGAAGACCTCATAATCAAATTGATGAAGAAGAACACTTGTCAACACTATGGTGGACTGCTTCCTCCCAAGATGTAAGATCAAGAATGTTCTATTCCATTCCTTCTTTGCTTTCTGACCATTCTTTCCCTAATTCTTACCCACCATGAAGGTTTTTATGATTCTTCGTCTGCCTTTTGCCTTGCTCTGGCCTGGAAAGATAATACCTCAGGCCATTATGAAGTGGGGGATAATGCAGTCTCCAAATGACTGTTGGATTTTCCATTATGCTGGTGACCCTACAGTTCTGCCCCTCACAAGACTCGCCCTGATTTCCAATGCCTTTGTTTCTTTGGAACAAACCCAGCCCTCTCTCTATTATGTCAAACCCCAGAGCCCTGGGAGTTTGCTTTTTTGTCTCTGGTTAACAACCCCAAAGCTGGCAAAGCTTGGGTCCAGGTGCTAAATATAGAAAGGGACACAAGATAACCAGAATAAAACCTCTTGTGTGGTCTACATACCCTTAAATTTCACTGCCTTCCATGGCTGTTAACATTTCTGGTCCTGAGTCACAGACTCAAATGGGAATTAGCAGTTGACCTTCATATTCAGAAATGTCTTCCTTTGGTAGATCACTGTTCCCCTGCCCAGGAGGAAGTGCAAATGAGGATATGATAGGGAACCTGTTCTTAACTCTTGAAGATACTACAGAATCTGCTGTTAAAATAATAGCTTCCCAACAACAAAATCCCTGGAATCTCTGGCCAAAGCTGTTTTCAATAATAGCATTGTCCTTGATTATTATTATTTTTATGTTTATTTTTTTTTGCTAAACAAGGAGGTGTCTGTGCTACGGCCAACACCACTTGCTGCACCTGAATTAACCCTCCTGGGGAAGATGAAACTCAGTTACCTAATGTCATTGAGCCCCCAACTTGGCTTAAGAAAGTGACTCCTTCAATAGACTCTTTGACTTACTTGATTTTGATTCCTTTGGGTCTCAAGAACCATGGCTTTGAGGAGTACTGCAGACATTGGGAATTTTCCTGCTTAGAATAATCATAGCGGTCCCCTTATGTGTTGTAGTCTCTCAAAAACTTTAAATATATGTTTGCAGCTGCTAACCACCAAGCAAATGATCTCTAAGAGTGGAACACCAAAAAAGGGAATCAAGAGAATGACTGACTTAGAAATATCAACCTGAAGTCATGATCTCTGAATACCGCTGAGATTCAGCAAACACCATCATGACCTGTGAATACCATACAGAAGATTAGCAAGAACAGAACTTCAGAGTGGTGGCTTGGAGGCGTGCCTTGTATTTTTATACATCTCTTAGTTAAGAGACAGTCTGATCAAAAGAAGGGGATTGTTAAAAGGAGATAACTGGTTCTGGGGCACTTGGGTGGCTCAGTCAGTTGATCAGCTGACTTCAGCTAGGGTCATGATACCATGTTCATGAGTTTGAGTCCCATATGGAGCTCTCTGCTCTTAGTGCAGAGCCTGCTTGGGATTCTCTGTCTCCCTCTCTCTCCCCTCTCCCACTTGAGAATGTGCATGTTCTCTCTCAAAAATTAATCAACGTTTAAAAAGAAAGAAAGAAATTGCTGGTCCAAAATGGAGTCACTTGTGCTAAGCCCATGTTACCAAACCAAGACTCAATACTTAACTTAGTTACAGTTTCAAACTCTCCCAGGAGTGGAATCCTAAACTGGTCAATCTGGAATGACTTGGTCAGCACTAGTGAGGTAATCCATGGATAGACATCTGCTATCACCCAAAGGAAGGTGGCCTTGCCTAAAACAATCCCCTCTTTACTGGAAACTTCCTTGTCCTGCCCCTTTCTGCCCATAAGAGTCCTTGGTTAAGTACAACTCTTTGGAGCTCCCTTCTATCCACTATATGAGATACTGTCTGATTTATGAATTGTTGAATAAAGTCAATAAGATCTTTAAAATTTACTCAGTTCAATTTTGGTTTTTTAACACATCTGATTGGCCAGTTTGGGGGCTGATGCTCCTTCATCAACCAGTCAGTGGAGAGTGGGATGAAATGACCAGGACTGCCTTAGACTTTGTCACCTAGAGGTGGGTCTGGCATTGGGAAGGGAGACATTGTGTTCAATATGCTCCCTACCCCGCTCAATCTCCCTGTGTTCAGCAGGCATCTGCTAGTATATACTCCATGCTTGGTACATTGCAAAACATTCCAGGGAACATAAAATGAACAGACGCAAACTCTGCCCTAAGAGGATTTCTGATAATGGAGAAACGAGACATATTCATAAGAGGGGGAAAAACTTAAATGGAAGCCAACTGCAATTGTTTAGAAGAATGACTAACAAATGCTTGGCTCAGCACAATTCACCAGGAATTTTCTAAACATCTCTGTGCATAGATGTAGTTTGGGTGTTAGTGAGGAGACAAAAGAACATAAAAATACATTCTTCCTGTTAAAGGGCTTAGTTAAGGAGACAGGATACGCACATAAAGGAACTGCCTTTGTCTTTCCCTCACTCCAGGTAGAAGTAGGGATGGTCCCTGGCTGATTTAAAGGAATATTTATGGGGGATAATTTCAAACCTTCTGCTGGGCCTTTGCATAGCTAAGAGAGAGCCATTAAGAAGTGTCTATCAGTTGAGAAAGCTCTTCACTCTAAGTAACAGAGAACCAGATTAACTGTGCTTGAACATGAAGGACATTTACCGTTAAGAAGTCTCTAGGTTGGCAGTCAGCTCAGGAATGTAATCAAGGCTTCAGGATTTTCTGTCTTTCCATTCTCTCACCTTTAGCTTGTTGGATTTCGTATGTGTTTTTTGCCTCAGGATGGCAAGATGGCTAGCGGAGCTCCAGACATCAAATCTGTGTTCGTAGCAGGAAGAGTGAGGAAGGCACCCTTCTGGGACACTCTCCTTTTACAACTGCCCTTTTTATCAGAATGCAAAATGTCATTCTCGGAGCTGTGCCAGTAGAACTCCCTTATTACTTACTGGTTAGAACAGGATCTATGCATGTATGCACCCCTACATGTAGGGGGCCTAGAAATCTGGAAGAGATGGAAAGGGAGTGAGGATTGGAAAAGCTAGGGTTTTGCCAACCAGCAAGGCCTAGTCCGGAAACTGTGGTTCTCAGCATTGTGTCTTTTTCTTATTACTGACATGAAAACCAGAAGGGACCCAACCTGAGGGCAGAAAGATGAAGGAAGGAACCAACAGGAGCATTCAAGGTATCATGGGTCATTGATTTCATTGTAACAGAGCTTCTGTGCAAATTATGGGACAGTTGGGCAAATTTTTCTTCCTTACGGTTTTAGACCACACTGTCTTGAGGATAGATGTTCATTTTTTTAGTTGTGCATGTGTGCCTGTTGAGGTGTGTGTGTGCGTGTGTGTGTTTGATTCAACCCACTGGATAATCGGAAGAATAAAGCCAAAACAAAACAGAATAAACTAATAAGCACCCTTAACTCCTTACATGACAGCTCAGGACACCTGCGATCTCCCCAGCCCCAGCCCCCTCTTTGCTGCAAGTACAGAGAAGTGCATGGGATACTGCGAACCACTGGCAGATGGGTGAATAAAGCAGGGTGAGGGCAGAATCTAGAGCCTTGTCTTTCACAGTATATGGTACAAAAGCTGGACCATGATCTACAATAAGGTTAATGCTCAGGTCACTCGAGCGTCAAGGGCTCGAGCGTGAAAGGTTTCCCCTGCCTTCACTGTGGCCCCTTTACTGCCAGGACAAAGTCCACTCTCATTTACTTAGTGCCGGGGTCCCATCATGATCTCTGCCAGCTGAGGTATTGCCATGTCCACGCCGCCCTGACCCAGGTGACTGTGTGCCCCTGCTGTGTCTGGAGCTCCCTTCTGCTCCCTCTCACCTATGCAAAGCCAGGATCATCTTTCAAGGCCACGCTGGATCCTCTCTTCCCACTGAGCACTCTAGGCCTTGGGATCTAGGTTTCCCAGAGCCCCTCACTCAATAGAGCCATGGGGGGCCTGGGGCCTGGGCTTCCTTTCCCTGTGAACTTGCTTGAGCCTGGTCAGTGGCCCAGCTCTGCATATGGCCCAACTCTTGGGACACAGATGGTTTTGTCCTGATAGAGAGAACATAGAGGGCTCAAGAACAGATTGCCTCGGGCTTCTGGAGTTTGATTCCTGGCCCTGACAATTCTTAGTTGTGTGGCCTTTGGCAAGTTACTTAACCTCTCTGCACCTATGTTTTCTCATTTGTAAAATGGAGATGATAGCAGTTTATTACGTTAGTATAAGTGGTGAGGGAGTGCAGGACAAACTGAGGGCAAAGTACAGGCTAACAGCACCCTCCCCTCATGCAGGTGGAATATGAGTGATATTCCTTGGGCACTCCTGTTACCTAAGAACAAAGGTAAGGGGTTTAAGTACTTGCCATAGTGATGTGGGAAACTAAGGCAAATGAAAAATTAAGTTCCCCTACTGCCTACAGCCTATAGACAAGTCCTTAAAACAGGCAGAGTGACCTCCCACTAGGAGCTCAGCTGCCTCAATAATGATACTTTGCTGGGAGCAAAAGGGAATCTTATCTTAACTTTATCCTGATCCCACCCCCATCCCAGGATCCTGTAAGTCTACTTTAACCTATAAAAATTCCTTTGGAAATTTCCTTTATCTCAGTTCCCCCAAGATAAATACTGGCAATCATACTCCATGCGTATGGCCCCCTGATACACATCTGAAGGGTCTCATGACTGAAGTTTTACTAAACAGTAATAAATGCCATCTTCCTAACACAGGAGCCACTCAAGGTCCTGGAAACCTTGTTTCGAAAATTCCTTAGAGACTTACACTGTCCCTAAGCCCTTCCCAACCTGAGGGTATATAATCAGTTACACATCACAACTCCAGTGCAGCTCTTTCTGCCCATGGGTCCTGTCCCCGTGCTTTAATAAAATCATCTTTTTTTGCACCAAAGATGTCTTCAAGAATTCTCTTTTGGTTGTCGGCTCTGGACCACCCCACCATCACCCCAAAACTTCTTCGTAAGGATTAGATGGACGAATCTATGTAAAAACACTTAGCATAAGGTCTGGTAAGTGGTCAGGGATGTAGAGGTATTATTGTATGACCAGCTCTGTGGGCTTGGGGAGGAAGCTGTCATCATAAATTCTTTACCTTTCCAGTGAATTTCTTGAGTTCCTGCATAAGCAGGATGCCTGGAATCTTCCTCTTGAGGGCGATAATAGCCCTCCCCTTCCATTAAATGACCAGAGTTGCAGGGACCATTCCTGTTTCCTCAGTCGGGAATGGTTTGCAGTGTCCAGTGGGTTCCAGACGATCACTTCCACCCACCTCCCCACCATGTTTCATACCAGGGCATCTACACCACTGGCCTCTGTTGCTGCTGTTGGGAGGGAAGGAAGCCAAGAGGGAAGCCTTCCCTGATGAGGTCTCTGAAAAGGACTCCACATCTCCACTCCTCTGTTCTCTGATGAGTTGGCCACTGCTCCCCCCAAGTTAGAACACCATGTCAGGTGGCCTGATCCAGAGAGGCCTCCTGCCTCGGGCTCCCCAGGGCCAGAGCCAGACCTCACTGCTGAACTAGTTTCATGTCCTCTCCCAACATTCCTGGGGGTCTTCTTTTGGGGACCTGGGTGTTCCCTTATAGGTTTCCCTGGCATCTGTGCTCAGGGTGAAAATAGACCTGTTTTCCTCTCTGAAAGTAAGTAGATTGCACGTGGTCAGTGGTTTGGAAAAATAATTTTCATCGAGGGAAACCTTAAGAGAGGATTTCACAGGCCGCCCCATAATGTAAGCTGGATTTCAGCAGAGTTGCCCCAGCTGAGCCAGGGCAGGTGCGGGAGGGGTGAGTGGAGGGAAGACGACCTGCTCCCCAGCTGCTCCTGCCGCTACCAGCTTGGAGAACAACTTAAGAAGCAGACCTGAGCCCAGGGTTTGGGTGTGTGCATTTAGTATGGTGGTGTTTCCAGAGGGGAACTGGGAAGGCAGTGGTAGTGTTGAGGAAGTTAGTAAAGTTCTGCACCATAAGATGGCCGACAAGACTAAAACAAGCTCTGGTTCCTAGCTTAGAGACTCCTCTTCCGGGTTCTTCCTGCTCTGTTTGCTACACGCGTGAAAACCGCAATGAATGCGGAAGATGATGTTATAAATTACTCTTCCCACCTGCATTTGGGGCTCAGACCTCTGGAGAATGATCTCCTCTGAGCCTGCTGGTATAAAATAAACCTTCTGCCTTCCAGGATCTCTGAGGGCTGCTTGGTTCTTCTACCAGGTTATCCAGACCAGGTTCCATAACAGTAGAAACAGAAAAGGGAAGAGGAGGAGGCCAAGCCAGGGCAAAATGCCAGGCAGTCTCACAGAGGGAGGCTACAAGCCACAGGGGCCTCTGGAGTCTAGCTAACATGCTGTATGTTTCCATCCCAGGCAAAGGGGCAGGGACTTTCCTGCCTGCCGGTCTTGGGTTAAGGGTGACCCCTACCCTCACCTGGTCTGGGGAGGTGAGGAGGTGCCCAGGCACCTCATACTCAAAGAGAACAAAGCAAAGCCCCAGACTCCCCAGGCCAGTCCTCCCCAGATGAAGGATGGGTGCTGGTCCACCAAAGTCAGGGACACCAGGGAAACAATAAGATGGGATCAGCAGGGGTCTGGGCAGAGCAATGACATCATGCACTTGTGGGAAATGAAACTGAAGCTGGGAGAGGAAGACCCAGGGGCAGAGAGAAGTCCTGGGGAGCCCGCGGCCTCCTTCCCAGCATCGAATCTCAGGGACCTGCAGAGAAGCCGGAAGCTGGCCTGTGAGGGAGGGGGCGGGGAGAAGAGAATAGAGTCGGTGCCCCTGCAGAGCACTTTTCCATGGATGTGTTTTTCTTTCAGACTTTATAGTTAATTTATTTATCTGACCACTCGGGAAGGGAAGAAAAGTACCGTTTTATGAGTCCAGGACAAAATCAAAAACAATAGCACATTTAGGTGCCTTAATTTTTCTGTTCGCAGAGATTTATTTCATTTTATTATATTTGACAGCAGTCAACAAACGACAAATAGGCGGCCGAGTGCAGCGCTCTGAACACATAATGGTTTGTATTCTCTGTGCACAGGGCAGAGATTTTTTTACCGCATACATCATTTGGAACTTGCTGCATTGATCCCAAAAAGTAACACATATAACTCCATTCTTCCTGCAGAAGCCAGCAAAACATGCCCAGTGGATGGAGGGGGGTGCAGCGAGGCCACAGAGCAGGTGATACTCCCTTGGGCAGTGGGGAGGGGGGCGGGAACTGTGAGGTCAGGGATTGCGTGGGGGAGGGGGCTGGTGGGTATTTCAGGGCTTGGGCTGGTGGAGGTGCTATGTGGGTATATGAGTGCGTGACAGGACTGTGGGATTGCATGTGGTGGGCGAAGTGGGCAGAGGAGTGCCTGGTGCAATTAACCTTACTAGTAAGTTTCAGAGAATGTATGGCCTTGGGCAGTTCTTGTCTTGACCTTGGGTGGGGTCAAGCACCCTGAATTTGTTAAAGCTTACGGCAGTTGTAGACGAGGGCTCTGGCCTTAGGAGAGTGGCAGATGGGGCTGTAAAATGGGCAATTCTTGTACTCCAGGTTGTCAGCCTAGAAGTTGCATGGATGCCATATCTATATTCATATTTGAATCCCCTCCTAGTTCCAAACTCACATTAGCTCGTGTTGGGATCCCAGTGTCCACCTTGCAGCTCTGTTGGTCACCTTTGTGAGTTCCCAGGGTGAACTAATGGGTTGCTGCACCCAATAGGTACTGGTATGATTGTCTGTCTTCATACAGATGACTCTACTCTTCATTGGAAGCTTGGAGAACACCACCTTCCGGAGCTAACACTGTGCTGGCCAGCAGCAGGAGTGGGGAACGGGCCCTTTCATTAACTCCCTCCACCATAGCTGAGGCCAGGCTGTACATCTGGCAAGACCTGGGGCATCTGGTTGGCTCAGTCTGTTAAGCGTCTGATTCTTCGTTTTGGCTCAGGTCATGATCTCGTAGCTTCACATGTTCAAACCCCACCTTGTGCTCTGCGCTGGTAGTGTGGAGGATGCTCAGGATTCTCTCTCTCTCTCTCCTTTTCTCTCTGATTCTCCCCGACCTGTGCTGTCTCTGTCTCTCTCAAAATAAATAAACTTAAAAACATTCAAAAAAGAAATCTGGCAAGACCTTACTGAAGGCTTGAGATAGCATCAGGAAATGAAGACCTCAGAGTGGCAATCGATGTGGCTGCCGCCATTGCACATAGGCCCAAGGCCAGCCTTACAAGGTATGCTCAGCGCATGGTGCAGCCTACTAACTCCCTGCCAACAGGTCTCTGTATGTCAGGGACTGGCTTGTTCCAAGCAGGGGCAATGTCCATTGCCTTAGACTCTGGACCCAGCCAGCCAAGACACCTGGAGAGAAAATTGTCCCCAGCCTAAGTCAAGTCTTGTTAGATTCTGTTCCTTGACTCCTGCCATGATGATTGACAATCGGTGAATCCAATTCTTTCAGGGGGAACTCCCCCACCGGCACCCTTCTTCATTTATAGCCATGAAAGATGAATTGCAGGACAGTGGCAGAGCCCACTGCAGAGGCTTTGTTGTTTGAGCTGAAAGTCCCTGCAATGAGGTGTCAATAACACAGGGCAGGCCAATGCCTGACCGGACGTTGGAGGGGAGTCTCTTTGGCTGCCTTCTCCTGGTAGCTGGAGGCCACTCAGTTACGACCCACTCGCGACTTCTGGTACTTTACACTCAGTCATTTATGAGTAGTTTCCTGTCTAAATCCAAAAATAAGTCAAAAAGAGTTGAGTCTTCTTTCAAATGAAAATGGTTTGAATAAACAGGATAGGAGGACCAACTTTATAAAATCCAAGTGTTACCCACACAAAACACAGACACACATACACACACACACACACATTAATGCCAACTCCCCAGTCAGTGCTTTTAAGGGGGCTGCCCCTCCCCCCCAGTTCCTCAGCAGAGCACACACCCAGTGGAACCCAACACTTGTCTCAGTATTTGCCTAAGTAGGTTAAAGCAAAGTCATCAAACCTCAGAAGGCCAAATGGTGACCTCTGGGGTGAGGAAGCTGTTAAATCAGTGCTTCTCTATGTGTTCAGGCAAAGCACACCTGCTAAATCCTGAAACCGATGGCCTGCCTGTTAAAAGGACAGGGGACCAGCGACTCGAAGATATACGGGGGCGGGAAGTCTCATCAGCCCCCTTGCAGCTCATCAGGCAGCAGTGAGCAAACCCTTTCCTCCTTCTGGGCCTCAGTTTCTTCATCTGTGGAATAGGGTATGAGTTCTTCTCATAGGTTCTTCTCTACCTTCTCTCTGCCTTAGGTCCAGAATTCCATGAAAAGAATCCTTATCACCTGGGGGCAGCAAAGGGGGAAGTGGGGGCACTGCATACACACACTGCTCTCTACCCTTTGTTTTCCTTTCATTACATTTAGTCAGGAAATATCTATTTCATACGCCCTCAAACATAGTCAAACCTAATCAAAAGTATGGCAGATTCTGAATTTTTTGGTGGATTTCTATTTGAAAGTTCACTTCATTTTTAGTCATTTACATGTTGAGGTGCAATCCACATACCATAAAATTTACTCTTAAAGTTTACAATTTGGTGATTATAGAAAAAAGAAAAAAAAGAAAAGCTACGCTCTCTCCCCAGACCCACCACACCATTTGAGACCAGCTCCCAATCTGCTCTGTTCACCACTTCACTTCCTTTGACCAAACCTGAAGCTTCTGCTTTCAGGATAATCATGAACTTTGCCTTTTCCAGCAACATGGAGGGAGTAAGTGCTTTACATCATGCCCTGCAGGGCCATTTGTGTGGGTTTACCAGAAAGATGGAATGGTCTTCTCCAAAGGCATTTTCAAATTTCCACCTCCTCCCAGAGAGAAAACTCTTGGAAACATCAAGAGAGCAGTTATTTCAACGTTGGTTCTTCCCATTGAAGCTAAGATGAACCTGACATTTTCATCCCAGGAACCATGTGACTTTGGATTGATTTAGTCAGGAACTCAGAGGAAGGTCTGGAGCAGCCACAGGGAGCCCCGCACTATGCTGGCTGGAACTTCGGGTTGCACAGAGGAGCCAGGCAGCATCCCAGCTCACGGGGAGCCCCCAGCCCATGGGGCCCTCTCAGTGTGGACAAGAGCACAAGCCAGATCTCAAGGAGTCTCGTGGTGAGTGGCTCAAGGCAAAGGGCAGCACCAAGATCCATTGGGAAAGGAGGTGGATAACTGTTCGGGCCGTCTGTTTGCCACCCTTCTTGCTTATTGCTGCTCTAGGGAAAAGAGGTGTGAAACAAGCTGGCCCTGTCACACCTGGGAAGTGAGTCATCAGGATCTACATCTACCTGGGAGTGAGAGGGCTCTGAACACTGATTCTACTTTTTCATTTTCAAGCAAGTACACAGAAATGGCCAGACCTGGGGATCACCTGACTCCTTACCTTCCACATCTATGGCAGAGCTAAGAACAGGGCCTCACGCATGAGGGTTTGAGAAGCTGTGTGACAGCCTTCATCTAATACAGACCCTTCCATGGAAGCAACAGTGGGGGTCAGAGGGCAGCTCAAACCTTCACAGGCCTCGTGATTTCTGCCAGATGCTATGTCTGTGAAAGGGGATCAAGGGTCCCTCAGGGGCTCCCCAGATTCCATGCTCTGTCCCCTCGAGCCTATCACAGTCTCATGACCTTGGCAAAGTGCCTGCTCGAGGGTCAAGTAGCCAGGATAGCTCTCTTCACGGCATCATGATTGCAGGCTTGCCTTGTGTTGGGACCAGACAGAGTGGCATCCAGGTCAATGGGAGGAAATGAGGCCCGGCCACAGATGGTCCTAGCAACCAGGTGAGTTCCATCCACCTGGTGGTGGGAAAGCATCTGCCCATCCATGTACTGCTGGAGACTATGCACTTGATTTATCCATGGGGAGCTCGGGGAAGCACTGTTAGGTTTACAAGGGCAGGGAAAGAAATTCATATATTTCCTTTCCCTTAGTGTTGACACCCCAGTAAGCAGAGAGACTTACCTCCCAGGCTTCCTCCCTTTGTTTCACTAAAACATGATGGAGACCGGATTCTGAAGGCCCGGCCATGCCTGGTGTCCCCATGAGGGCTTGGAGAGAAGATCATCGCCACTAGCTGGTCTGGACCTCATCCCTAGGGTTTCAGTCATAAGGAAAATGATGCATGGAGGGGGATCTCGGAGAAGACTAGACAACCTTCAGAGCAAGAGCAGTGGCTCCTGTATTCACATGGAGAAGCCAAAGACCAAACAAGACATATTTCCAAGTCCCTCTGTCCCAAACAGCCTGGGCAAAATGGTGCAGGTGAGGTGAGTGACTGAGAAATGGCCACCCTGTCTGGATCTTTTTCAGGAACCCAGCAAGCTGGGACAGTCCCAGACTCAGAAGCCCATCAGGATTAGGGCCAAAGCAACACATGGTGGGGACATTTCATGAGGTGGGGACATACAAAGTGTTTTCAGCTTGGAGTGTTCTGGTAGCTCAGTCGGTTTCCATTCAGGTCATGATCTCATGGTGTGCAAGTTCAAGCCCTGCATTGGGCTCCGTGCTGTCAGTGAGGAGCCTGCCTGGGATTCTCTCTCCTTCTCTCTGGCCCTCCTCTGCTTGTACTCTCTCTTTCTCTCAAAATAAATAAATAAACTTTTTTTTAAAAGTGCTTTCAACTTGTGGCACCTGAAATATTCACAAAAGTTGTACTCCTGTGTTAGTGACTCTACTTGGGTCCCAAGTCCCACCCCTTCATGTTTCTCTCTGAAAAGGAGACCCTGACAGAAAGGAAGAGCCAGATTCTTTCATTATCATGAGTGTCCCTGGCCTGGCATCTTTGGGAACCATCAGGTTTCTTTTGAAGCTTGGCCATAGAATATATGTGGCCTGGGAAGGCATTCCACAGTGTCTAGGCCATACCAAGGAGGGGAATCTGAACCCCAAAGTCAGAGGCTTCCAGGAGGTAAACATGGGATATCTTTTCAATAGGGACTTAGAATGTTCTGCCCTGGGGTTCCCCAGGCGAACAGGCTTTCAGAACTGCTCTGGGTCTGGCATACATGAAGCCTGAGACACTGAAGATGTAACTTTAATGGTCTCCGCTAATTCATGGTCTCCCTTTATGCACTTAAAAAGAGAACTCTTCCTTCTCATGACACCTCCATTTATTCAGAATTAGCATGTAAAACCCTAAATTAGGCATTCTGCACTCGGGTTCTGACAGAGCCATTACTTTTTATGCCGAGAGAGTTGAGTTAATTTTAAATTATTGAAGCCCAGCACCTGAGTGAAGCAAGCATCTTCAAACAGATCAGGCATCTGTGGGCTCTGCTAATGCAGGAATACAAACTGGATTAAAATCCATTCCTCCTCTGCTGGCCAGATGCATATATATATGGAGGAGCAGAGAGAGAGATTTGATGTTGCTGTCAAGTTTGCCAGAGCAGGTACAGGGCAGGACCAGGTCAAGCTCTGTCTGTCAGGTAACTGGAAGGCTGACTTACCGGTGAAATATGTCCTTGTGCCCCATGCAAGGAGCGAGAAGCCTGCATTACCTAGTCCCTCTTCTCTGTCAGCCATAGTGGTGGGCACTGAGGCTATGTTCTCAAGGAGTTCCAGGTAGTGGAGGCATGCAAGACAAAGGTATGTTATAGGTAATGGGAGAAAGAATCTAGGACCCATTTGTCTTCTTCTCAGTGCCTCTAGCTCGAGCTCCCACCTGGGCACTGAGGCTGTTGTCCAAGGACTTCAGGGAGTGGCTTCCAAGATCTGTTGGGTCTTCCCCAACACTGTGCTTGGCCAGTGCCCACTAAGGGTGGTCACTTGCCTGATGCTTCCTATAATCTACAGTGTCTACAACCCCCCCCCCCACCATCTTGGAGTGACCCACAGTCCCCTTCACTAGATTGTTTTCCACCCCTGGATAGAAGTTGACAATAGAATCTGCCAAATGGAACAGGTGAGCTGCCTTCCCTCCTCCCAAGGCTGCGTCTAGGAGATGAGAAGTTTGGGTCACCATCCAGCAGAATCCCGAGTGGCATCTCTCTGAGTGTGTTGCTTGTTGCCGGAACATCCACTCTGCTGGGGTGTCCGACCTCTCCCAGCAGCCAGTTTCCCCTAGGATAGTCTTACTCTCCCGAGCTCCTTGCTTCTGCCCCACTCCCATTGCCAGGGCAGCAATATTCCTGGGCAACTGCCTAGGTTCTCCCGGGGATCACCAGGGTGGTATTGTGGCTACTCAGACCCACTGCTCACCAGTTCTGAATTTATAGGTAATCACATCATTGACATTAATTGCTAATGTTAGAGTCTGCAGTAATTTGAGCTGTTCTTTGAGTCTAACAAACACATGGAGAAGATCCACCGGGATTGCCCAAGTGTCCCTGGCAGTTTTGATTTCAGGTCATTTTAATGCTTTCTGTAGGCTCTATCTTCTCTGAACCCAAGCTCCTCTGGCCAGAGTGGAGCTGTCCACACTGAAGAACTTATGCCACGGGTAGGGGTGGGGACTGCCTCTGAATACCAGGAGCTTCTGGCGAGGGCACAGCATCTGCCCTGGAGTCTGGGAGAGCCCAGCTTGAGGCCCGTGGAGACAGGGGAGCTGTGTGCTGGGATCAGCATTCAGTTTACTGCCAGGAGCCGTGCAGAGCCTCTGAGCAGTCTAACTCGATCAACTTTCTGCGTGAGCTTGAACCAAATCCAATAGAGATTGGGTTAGAGCAAGAGCCAGCTGGCTGCCTGGGGCTGTGGGCTGCAGCCCCTGGAGTGGCAGACCAGGAACCTTGAGAGGCAAAGCCCAGACTCACCTCGGGGTGAATGGGAAACTGAGAGCACATTGCAAAGACGTCTGTGAGTCTCTGCTCCTGACCTTGGTAATGGGGAGAACCCAAGTTCCCTCCCGCCCCCCGGGCCTGTGCCAGCATGACTACAGCCCAGCTCAGCACAGACTCCTAAGGCCGGCTGGCCTCCCCATGCTGCCGAGGACTCCCATTCATCTGCCGGGAAGCAGGCGGCGGCACCGAGGAGTGTCGTGTTCAGTTTTAAAATGCCACAAATAACAGATTTATAGATTTTTCTAAATACATTATTTTAGCTTGACAGCATTAATCATTCATGCTTCCTTCTTTCATTTTTCTACCTGCAATGGATTATTGAAACAGAAAATAACAACGAGAAAGGCTAGCAAGCAGTATCAAAATGTCAAGTTTGTACTTACAGTTGTATGGGCCCAGACAGGGTCAAGAGCCCCAATTATTTGTGTATGTACACAGTGGTACGACACGAAAGGTTATGTCACCTGCAGCTATTTTCCTGCAGATTTAAATAGGACTGATATTCAGCTGTACAGTGAGCTGCTGACATGGAACACAGAACTGTAAAATACTGTGCACTCTGGTGTCAGAGCCTAAGCCATGATAGAGGCGATTGCAAGGTGTAGCTGTGGGCAATGTCCCACGTCATGGCGCCAATCCGCTCAATTACTTTGGGCTATTCCTGGCCTGCTATTTTTTCATCTACACAAAAGGCAAAGTGTAAAATCACAGGAAAATCCTGGGCCAGGATAAAACAGTAGGACTCTCTACTTACTAAGACCAAGATCATGGACATCCACCAAGCCTGAAAGCTGGCTGGTACAGGTTTTGAATCTGCACGGCTGTTGTGGGAGACCCTTAGCTGGTGAAATCAGGATGGGATAAGGTGGCCCTGTTACACATTTTCTGTAGATTATGATTCCACATTAGAATATAGCCACTACATGGTCAGATCTGTAGGAACAATTGCCATTTGGTCAATAAAGGCAAAGTTGACATTTTTTCCCCTGATAGGAAATCACACTCCCATGTCTTGCTCCCATGCATTCAAGGGATGTTGGTGGTTAGTACCTGAAGGAGATTGTACATGGGAGAAATACAGTAGACTGTGCAAAGTATTTTTACAGACAACTCAACTTCTCCTTTGATCTGCCTACCACCAACAATGAGATATGTTCTAGCCAAAACAAACAAAAACCATAGGACAATGCACAGACATTAAGCAACAGTTAAGAGTCAGTCATCTATTATTCAGCAGAAAGGGCTTAGCCCCACTACTCAGGTTTCTTGTTCCCATGTGCTGTGGGTAAATTGTGAGAATGCCACTGATGAGCCCACCTCAAGGGCCAATGAGCCACCGTGGGTTAACTAGTAGTCATATGACCTATACGCTGTTCCTGGTTTTCCCACCATTTGGGTTTGGGGGAGCCACTGACTAGATTAGGTCAAGATTTTGTGGTCCAGCCTCCTCATGGGGGTGCAGGACTCATAAGGCAGTTTTTCACAATGCCAACATTATTTTGCAGTGCCACAGAAATGTGGCCTCTAAACATTCAGGGATAAAGGGATACTTTTATCAATGTATAGCTGACATGCAATGTTACCTGAGTTTCAAGTATACAACATAGTGATCAACATCTCTATAAGTTATACCATCTGTCAATGTACATTGTTAGTATGATATTGCTGTACCTTCTATCCCCATGACTTGTTCATTCCACAACTGGAGGCCTATATCTCCCACTTCATTCCATCCGTTTTATCCACCAGCAACCAGCAGTTTGTTCTCTGTGTTTATGGGTTTGTTTTTGCTTTTGTTTCATTGGTTTTGTTTTGTAGATTCCACATATAAGTGAAATCATATAGAATTTGTCTTTATCTGTTTGACCGACTTCATTTAGCATTATGGACCCCTAGGTCCAACCATGTTGCCACAAAATGGCGAGAGCTCATTCTTTTTTATGGCCGAGTAATATTTCATTGTATATCTATCTATCAGATCTTCTTTATCCATTCATCAGAAAACGTGACTTTTTAAGCTCAGCCTGTCTAATAATGCCTTGCCTAGTCATTATCTTATCTGTCCACATATGTTGGCCTCTTCTCAGACTTCCCACGCTCCAGCCCAGCTGCTCTCCAGTCAATGAGGATGTTCCACAGCTTCGCAAGTTCTGTCCCTACTATTCCAGATGGCTTCTCTCTCCACCCTGTACCACTTCTTTTCCTATTATCAAATCTTTGTCCTCTTTCCTGGCTCTGGTCAAGGCTCCACCTCCTTTAGTAATCCTTACACTTATATTAGTTAGGACTAATGGAGGAAAGTAAGGCTGACTCTTGTGGACCAAAGGAAAAAAAACAGATATCTTACATAAAATGAGAAGGATGCATAGGTTTCACCTAGAAACAGAGAGAAAGGATGTTTCCAGGATTCAAAATCTGATGGAATGAATGGGTCAACAGGGTATAATATATCCACACAAGGAATGAAAGACTAATACATGCTTGCCCATGGATGAACCTTGAAAACAGTGTAAGCTAAAGAAGCCAGTCACCAACGGCTGCATGTTATATGGTTCCATTTTTTAAGAAATGTCCAGAGAGACATAAAGTAGATTAGGGGTTACCATGGGTGGGAGGAAGAGGAGGATGGGGAGTGATGAGGTTTTTGGGATGACTGTGGTGTTCATGGGGTCCAGAGCCAACAACCAAGAAAGAATTCTTGAAAACATCCTTGGTGCAAAAATGTGATTTTATTGAAACATGGGGATAGGGCCCATGGGCAGGAAGAGTGCCATTCCCCCTACCCCCCGCCCTCACCATGAGGAGAGACTGGTGGAGTTGGGGGAAGTCAAGTCCAGAGGAAGTTTTCAGGGAGATTTTCATATGCTAAAGAAAACTCCCAAGATAGTGGAGGCTGTGGAGTTGGGGGAAGTCAAGTCCAGAGGAAGTTTTCAGGGAGATTTTCATATGCTAAAGAAAACTCCCAAGATAGTGGAGGCCTAGCTATTGTCAAGCTAAGGTTGTTTTTCCCTCTAGGGACGCATTAGAGTTAAGACAGTAGGGAGTTCCTGGAGAAATGTTTTACTCTGCCAGCCTCAAGTATTTGTCAGTGGGCTGCAGGTTATAAGGAAATTTAGTTCCACCTGCCATTTCCTTCTGCCTTTGTTTCCAACATCACTGTGGAGGGTGATGGAGACTTAAGTCCTGTAGGACTATGGGCGCCATCAGTTAACCATTTGTTTTTTCCCTTTCCTTTGTTTTTGGGCAGCCAGGAGTGTTGAGAAATAACACACATATCCCACCTGGTTGGGGGCGGGGGAGAGGTGGTGTTTGTGACCTGTCAGCTTGCCTTATGCTCCATCAACAGGGAGTGACTGCTAACTATGGGTTTGCTTTCACAGTGATGGAAATGTTCTGAAATCTGTATCTACTAGGAACCAACTCTGAATATACTAAAAACAACTAAACTGTACACTTTAAGAAGGTCTATTTTATGATATGTGATTTATAGATGTAAAAAAAAAGAATGTTGGACAAGATGCCATGGGTTTCCTCACTGGGTTCCTTCTCTCTTGCTGAACACTTGTTGGCTTTCTTTGTTCCTCAGTCCACATGGAAGAAAGGGATCTCCCACAGCTCCTGGATTTTCATTTTCTTTGCTGAAGACACCAACCAGAATGACCCTGAGATCTCTTAGTCCCAATTCCACATTTCTAGGAAAAGAACTCTTTGCTCCAGATTAGGACAAGTCCCCACTCCTGGATCATTCAACTAGGACTGGGGGTTGAAGTAAGGAGGGCTAGGTAATCTGCCTTCTCAACATAGTCCTACAGACTGAAAGGACAAGGAGCTTCCAGAAAAGGGAAGGGCAGACCATCCGAGATAGGGAGCAGCCACCACCCATACTGACCTTCCAATATGCAACTAGGTTTTCAAACCTGTTATACAGATAGAGATAGACACGACATATAGATAGATATTTCTTATTAACTCTTCTCCTTAACTAGTACCATTTAGCTACACTTTTCTGCTTGGTATTTTTTGTCTATCTGTCCCCGATTTTTTCTTTCTTTCTTTGTTTTTGTTTGTTTGTTTGTTTGTTTGTTTTACTGTAAGTCTTATCTTCTCAATTATATTAAAGCTTTATCAAGTGCAGCCTCACTGTGTTCTTCTAGACCTCCCTTTGTCTTTTCCATCTCCATAGCATCAGTTGTAGCCCTGGGGGCTTACACTGCTTACACTGGAATTCAATGTGGGGAGTGGAGTTCTAATTGGGAATGGATCCAGATTTTATAGTAGCTTATAAAATATTGGAGGCCCTCTTTAAGAATGCATTATGCATACAAAATTCGAATTTGAAATAAATATTTACTTGAAAGGAGAAAATAAATCATTCAAAAATTGAAAAAGCTAAGAAATACTGAAAATATCTCAGAAAAGATCATACTTTATTAATACTTTTATTAATTAACCTTTTGACAGAATTCTATAGTATATTTTTTCCTACCATTTTTGTCTACATTCTTTTTGATAATTTTCCATAGGGAGAATAGAAAGATTTTTTCATCAAGCATGCATAGAGAATGCACATTCACATTCAGATGAATTTCCTGAGTGATGTAATGCTACAGATTTGTGTTTTACAAATACCTGAATTCTCATACGTTTTGTTTTTCTTATTCCTTATCAAAAAGGGAAAAAAATAGTATTGTGTGTTTATCACAGTATGTTAAGTATATTTCTGATAGGAGAGAACTTCCATTTTGATGAAGCATCATTAGTAACTGATCCTACATGACAATTTTACATGTCTGATTATTTGAAGAATTTCCACAGACAACCTTCTGGCTCTGTATACTTTCAACCTTGTTAACCTTCCACAGTCCACATATTCCTTGTGTAGTCACCTTTGCACACAGGCATGTGTCCATAGAAACTTTGACCCTGCAGTTCCATAGCTTGCTTGGGGTAGATTGGTATAGAGAGCAGGAAGGATATTCCTCAAGTGTTTCTTGAAGCCCTCAGCATGGGAAGCATACACCCATACAGAGAAGAACTATATACACATTACTATATCCCTTCAAACCCAAAATGAATATATCCATGCTCAATTTCCCCTTAGCCAGATTCCAAAATGCCCCTGGCTATGCTAACTCTATCCTATACCAGGAGACTATGATGAAGGGAAATTTACAGTGGAAAGAGACATTATTCTTTCTTAAAACATTTAAAATCTTTAAACCTATGTGACCCCATGATCACATTGCCAAAGCCCACGTCAAGGCTTTGGAAGAAGCCAGTGCAGTCAGAGGTCCTGAGGATCAGGCTGTGTCCAATCAAAGAAAAATCACCTCTGTCCACATGTAAGTGTTTTTGGATACTTGAGAAGGGAGACACAGATGCCTTTGTTGGATGGATTGTAATAGGGCACACAGTTTATTTTCTTCCCAAATGGAGTGAAGAGTCAGGAATTGGAATCTAATAGCCACTGATCTTAGCCCAATCTCATGAGGTACAGCATTCTAAATAGTGGACGAGGGGATCTCTGTCTCTTGGAACTTGACACAACTCTGTGTCTCCCCTTGACCTCAGCCCTACTACCTACTAGTTTCACAGCAAATATCTGTTCAGTGAACTGATGGAAGATTTAATGGATGAGTGCCACGGCTCTTTCTGTAAGGATCAAACAAGATAATGGATATAAAAGTATTTTGTAAATAGAAAGTTGCTGTACCAAAAATAGGTTTAACGAGAGAGCTCAGTTTGTGTAAGATACTCCCTATATCACTGACTAAAGATAATCGTTTGTGTTTTTGGAAGACATCCTTCTCACCCACCAAATCAATTAGTAAGAGGCACTTAGTTTCAAAGGAGTCTAAAGACTATTGCCAATTCATGTTGTCCTTCATCCTCAGAAGTATCAGAAAGATGGAAAGGAGAAACCCCCAGACTACAACCCAGGTTTTTATATAATGTCAATATTTTCAGAAGTGTACCTGCTGTGAACTGAAAATGTATTTGGAATACTTAATAATAAGCTGACATTGACCCACAGATATTTTGGCTTAAAGTGATACCAGTCTCCACTGCCCCATTACCAACCCTCTGTCACCCCAAGACCCTTATTCTGGGCAGGGTTTGTGTTTGTTTAAGGGTGACTTAGTAAAATAGCTCTATTGAAGTAATGAGTCAGCCAAGCGTGGGAATTGCTTTACCAGATACTTTGCAAGTAATCAAAGACCTTTCTTAGAGATGCTTGCACGAAAAAAAAAGAATATTCTTATTGGATTATATAAGTGGAAACTCCAGAGTTGGATGGCTTAGGCATAGCTGGATTTAGGAACATAACGGACATCACCAGGACCTGAACTTGGACCTGGCTCATACCCCAGCTCAGTCCTCCTACCCAGACTGGTAAGGTGGTTGCCCAAAACTCCAGACCTCCTTCCCACTGGGTTTGAGTCCATTAGAAACCAAGAAAACTTCATTCTCAAAAGTCACAGCAATGTTATTGTTGCTTTTAAGCCCTGATAGGGTCATAGGGCCATTCCTGAACCAAATGTTTTGGCCAGTGAAGCATGGTGATTTCATTGGTTAGGACTGACTGCAGCCCAGGGAGAGGAGGGCCAGCCCTATTTTGATGATGGTGCGGGGGTGGGGGGAAAAAGGTTTTTCAAAATGCAGATGCTCAGAAGGGGCCTCAGTGCCAAACAACCTCCAACCACACTTGGCAAATGATTGCTCTGAGACTTAAAACCAAGAGGACCAGAACCCAGCAGTCATCATAAAGATGTCTGAACTGTCCCCCAGGGTGGTCAGCTTGTGATGACAGTGAGGAATCACTCCAACACAGGTTTGTCTTCATCAATACACCTAAGCGAAGGAGACAGTCCCCCACCCCCAAATCCAGGGTGTATGTGTATATACATAAGATATAGTTATTCATAGACAGCTGTTAATTGTGATTCTTTGGAAAGGTGGTATAAACAGATCACTGCCAATTGAAAGTTTTAATTAGATTTATTAATTCCAGAATGCAGTTGAAACATGGTGAATATTGATTGTAATGGCCTCTGTTTTAAATATAATTAATTCATGATCTACATAATTGCTCATTACCTGTACCTTAATTATGGGGCATAAAACATTGTTTATCACTAACATAGTGCTAATGGGAAGACAGGCTTTCTCTGATACCTTAGGATCCGTGGTATTTTTGTTGAGGAGAGCAATGAGACATCTCATTTTCTCTAAAGGGGGGGTGGGGTGGGGGGAGGAGACTGTGTCTCCAGTGACAACCAGTATGCAGAGACAACCCGACAAACACAGGGCATTTATGATTCTTTTATGACTACATTTTCTGACAAGATAAAGTAAATACTTTTTTGTGGGACTTTACAACCATACAAGGCTAAAGCTACTGTCCAAAGAGGCTGAAAAATTTGAGTATAAATATACTGTGTTTGAGTCTCGCTCATGGGCAATGAGGATAACCCCACAGTATGACAATTTTTATATAAAATGGTGAAGGATTTCATGGTTTTTCTTCATCTTACTGCTGGTACCAGCACAATACATCTTTCCTAGAAAAAAAAATTATACAAATCTATGGTACTTTCTGTTTTTCCTCATATACCATAAATCCTAAAGGTAGTCCATGTGCCTCTTACAGTTAGCCTGTTCTTTTTTAGAGCCCAAGCAACAAAACCTGAAGCACATTCCATATACAAAAATCTCAAGCTGGCAGAAAATCTGAGTTAGGCGACATGCTACTGAGTTTTGATTCTGTAGTATTTTTCGGGAGTCCCTTTACAAAGACCGAGGTGAGCTGTGGGTAAGAGAGGCAGTGATCTGCGGACATCTGTGTCTGTGCGTGGGCTCCGGCCTTTTTCAATGGCAGAGAGGTGTGTCCCTGTTAAGAGGAGTGTGCAGATGGAATGTATCCACTGACTTCATTTGGTCCTACAGGCAAAACAAGGTCAAGGTAGGAGGGGCCCAGGAAGCTACCAGGGACACTTTTGGTAAATGCTGCTCATTCTCTGTGGGGTTATTTCTGGAGGAGGATGGGTTATCTCAGGCCACAACTCTTCATCCTTAAGTGGTCAAATAGGGGCTTTGTCCCACTCTTCCTCAAACAGAGGACTCTTTACAACAGAATTTCTTTAAAAAAATTTTTTTAAATGTTTTATTTATTTTTGAGAGAGACAGAACATGAGCAGGGGAGGGTCAGAGAGATACAGACAGACAGACAGACAGACAGACAGAATCCAAAGCAGGTCTCAGACTCCAAGCTGTCAGCACAGAGCCCATCATGGGGCTCTGAACCCATGAACTGGGAGGTCATGACCTGAGCTGAAGTTGGATGCTTAACCGACTGAGCCATCCGGGTGCCCTTTTACAATAGTCCTTACCATCCATAAAACATGGCTGTGCATATTTTTACAGTGCAGACATTTGAGTCCCAGAGTCTGCCCCCTGTCTTCAACCCTGAGACCTGGGGCGGGGGGAGGGGGGGGAGATAGGCACGTGAGGTTGTGGTTTAGTCACTGAAATCATCAGACACTGCACTACGCTGTGCTATTTACCAAAGATGAATGATTTACTTTAACTGAATTAAAAGACCAGCATTGGGGGCCGGCCCCCCAGGAAGCTCTGGAAATTGAAACAAACAAAAACCGAAGCTAAAGTTAACAATAGGGAACAGGAGGGAATTTTGGTTGTTGCGGTTAAAATAAAAGTCAGACAAAAGGATTAAACATTTTTAATACAATGTTTTAATTTCCTCCATGTAAGGTTCTTTTCTCTTCAGGAAGTGTGAGGGAGTGGTTAATAGTATCCAGATTCGTGACAAAAACAAAAACAAAAACAAAAAACGGTGAATTAAGAGACAATTCTGGACAAACGAGAAATGCTACATTCAAAGCAGGTACTATTATGCTGATTGTGAAGAAAGAAGCTTTCCATTTCTTTCCATTGAAATCTCTTCCTGACTGCACTCACTGCAGTTGACATGTTATGAGGCTGTGGCGCGGGAGGGGGTACCTAGGAAGCCCATGTTTTCTGTCTGAACCCCTCACCCACGAGTGGCTCAATGCCTTTGGGCATGGTGGGTCTTTGCCTCCCTCCAAAATGGGAAGTCTATCTTGCTGGACTCAAGAAAGGCTGCATTAGTCTGCTCAGGCTGTCCGAACAATGCTCCGGACATGACACAGTTCTGGAGGCTGAAAGTCCAAGATCAAAGCACCAGCAGTGCTGTCACCTCTGAGGCCTCTGTCCCGGGCTTGCGGTGACCTTCTTGTCCCCAAGTCTTCACATGGTTTTCCCTCTGCATCATGCCCTCTAGGAGTCTGTGCATGAACTTCTTCCTCTTACAGGGACACCACCCAGCCTGGGTGAGTGCCCACCCTAACAGCCTCATTTTATTTTGTTTTTATTCTTTTTCTTTCATAGTTTATTATCAAGTTGGTTTCCATATAACACCCAGTGCTCATCCCAACAAGTGCCCTCCTAAATGCCCATCACCCCCCTTCCCGAACAGCCTCATTTTAACTTCACCACCTCTTTAAAGACCCAAATGCAGTCACATTCTGCATTACTGAGGGTTAAGATGCCAAGGTATGAATTTGTGTGTGTGGCGGGGGCGGGGGGGGGATGGGTGGTGGAAGGGAGCGTGCATATCAATCTTCTCATAATAAATAGTGATGTTAAAAAGGTGAGCAGAGCTAAGGAAACCTACTTGTCAATTTTTAAACCGTTAGGTAAATACAAAAGAACTGTTCCTTTCCACCCAGTGAGGACACCGATGTGTGGATGGGTGTGGAGCTGCAGTTCTCTGTGGGAGAGGGGCCAGGGTTTCATCCCCCACCGTACCCCCAGGGAACATGTGACAACATCTGGAAACATCTGTGCTTGCCACAGCTGGCGGGGAGGTGCTACTGGCATCTAGTGGGTAGAGGTCAGAAATGCTGCTGAACGTCCCACACGGAGAAAGTGCCAAAGGAAAAAGCCCTAACTTGGAGGGATCTGCCCATTTTCCTGCTTGGAGGAGTGAAGAAGGCAGGGAGGTTTCCCTGTGCAGGGCTTCCCCCCCCAGGTCCCCCCCCCCAGCGTCCCCCCTCCCCCGCACAGAGCCATGTGTCCACCAGCCCAGCATCTCTGAGCTGCAAAGCCCTTGACGGCGCCCAGGCTGTCTCAGTGCCTCTCTGAGACCATTTTTCTGCACTTAGAGAAAATTCCAATTCCCTCTTAGAATTATGATCACTTTAGTCTTCAGTTTTTAGAAAGCTCCTCGAGTGTCCAAAAGGCCGCTAGCAAAGCGGCTGAGTGTAAGGGGGGCTCCCTCCGCGGAGGCTTCCCACAGCTGGGGGATGGTTCCCCCCGTGTCCTACAGCACATGCATTAGGACGACCTCATTTCCCCCCTCCCCTTCCCTTCCCTCCCTGGCTATGTCTAAATTTAGCCCTCTCCCCAGCGACCCAGGGAAAGATCAAAGCGCTCTTTACATCCTGGTGATGTGGAGATGGAGCGGGTCTGTCCTAATAGTAAACGGGGCAGAGAAATGGCAGCCAGGGAAGAGGCAGGTGCTCGGGCTCGCCCGTGGTGGGTGGGCCGACCGCGGGGATCTGGCGGCGGCCCCTGGGCCTCGGGAGGACGGGGCAAGGTCTGGATCCAAAGTCCTGGGTCTCTGCGGAGAATTAGGGAATGGCTGTCTCCCCACAGCGGGCGGGCGCGCGCAATTCAGACCACCCAACCGGGCCATTTCTGCCAGGGCCCCTGCGCAGGCTTTCCCCTCCTGGCTCCTTTGCACCTTACTGGTCAGCAGCCCCCAGGTGTTTCCCTTCATCCCACTTTCTGGAAGGCGAGGAGAAGAAAGCGGTTGTAGCCAAGCCTCTGTCTCCAGCTGGGCTCCCCAGGACAGGCTCAGAGAGTTGCATGCAGGTTTACTGGGGGAGACCAACCCCCACCCCGTGGGCAAGTGAGGAGGACAGGAGTTGACAGAGGGGAGCCTCACAGTCCTCAGCGGCGGCCTCAGCTCCTCCCACAGGGTGCTCCGGGGCTGGGAGGGACTTCAGACCTGTTCATGGCAAGAAGGTCTGTGTCTCCCCACACTGGGGGGGAGGGTCATTGCTGCGGGCGGTCCGCAGGGAGGGACATTACTGGTGAAGGAGCCTGCCCTTGAGAAGCGAGCTAGGACATGGGCCCCGGAAAACCAGATCTGGGCGGGGCGCCCCTGGGCCTCTTTGACAGAATTTCAAGTCAGAGACTTAGAGGCCTGC
The DNA here is from genome assembly GCA_017311185.1 of Proteles cristata cristata. NCBI lineage: Eukaryota > Metazoa > Chordata > Mammalia > Carnivora > Hyaenidae > Proteles > Proteles cristata. The sequence goes on along the minus strand of JAESUZ010000174.1, from coordinate 2,406,196 downwards.
CACCAACTGCCCCTCCTGTGATCGCCTCCCTAAATAAGGAGGAAGCAGCCAAGGAAATAGCAGCTTGTAGTTCCACTTTTCAGAGAATTTCGTCTCATAGCATCCTTGAGAAGTAAAGCAGCCAGAGGGAGGGAAACGTTTATTTTTCATCCTGGAAGGAGGGGGAGGGCCAGGCTGGGACAGGTTGGGGTGCGGGCTGGAGCACAGAGGGGAAGCCCATGCATCTGGGTGTGGGCTTCGGAAGGCGGGAGACCGTGGAGGGGGGAGCAAGAGCTCAGTAGTCACGGGACCGCCTGGAAGTCACTAAAGTCACTATTTCACGAATTCACTGGTTTGAATGGATGATTTTATGGACGTCACTGTGAGGTGGAATAAAGACAGTGATAACTACGGGTAAGATATAATGCGTGCTTCCAACACGCCAAGGCCTGCTCAGAGTGCTGAGAATCAGTTATTCTCACGAGACCCTGCAAGGAATATACCGCTGTTAACCTCTCGCTGCCTTAACCTCCCCACCTGTAAAATGGGCCCTAGAAGTGTGCCTCAGTCACGTAACCAATAAGCAGCAGAGCCAGGCTGTCGCCATGGCAGGCTGCTGTAATGAGCTCAGCCACTGTGCTGCCTTCAAAGGGATCCCGGGGAGTGAGGCTGGGGAAAGGCAGAAGGGGCTGTTGACTACCCTCAGGTGTGTTCCTGAGGCATTCAGCGGTACCACACCCAGGAGGAGAGGTAGAAGGATGTTACAAGTCAATCAGGAACCAGCATCCCACTTTGTAAACCAGCAATCAGGTGTAACTAAGGGTGCATCCCCTACCTAGAAGTGGGGAGAGGGCAGACAGCTGGCACTCTTTGGAGGAATATGCTGGCCCATGCTGACCACTGGCATGTGTAAGTCTCTTGGAAATGAATGATGGAAGAACAGGTTTCTATTGCTGTAAAAATACTGTCCAGGAAAGCAGTATCATGCATTCACATCACAGCATCCTACAGTGGGGCGGGGCTCTGGAACATACTATTTCCTTTGCCTCCTCTTACAGACTGGAGATCTGGGGGGCAGAGAGGGGAAGTCACTTGCGGAAAGCTACACAGCTGGTTAGTTAGGTCCCCGCCCTTGTGCCACCATACTGGTCCTATTCAGGAAGCAAACTGTTTTGGAGGGTGGGGAAAGAGGAGGGGATGGCTTGATTATCAGCGAAATCGATCAACAGAGTCACCATTTAATTAAAAAATATATCAAAACCTTTCTTGATAATGATCGACCTGTTACACTGGAGCAATTAAAGTGGTGATTTTATTTACTGAGTTACTGCCAACTCCTACGATTTTTTTTTCCTGTAATACCCTTGTGATAACTCAATTGGAAATATGTGGTAAGATGCAGTAATGATAATGCCTTTTCTTAGGATGACTTGAGCCATAGCCAACCAGGGAGTTTCTCTGATGGGTCCACTGCACAACTGAGATCCCCTCCGTGTCATTCTGTCTCCAATGGCTCTGGAGGGACCTGTCAGCAGTCTTAGAAGGGGCCTGTCTTTAACTGGTGCGACACACACCCATGTGCTCAACAGCTCTTTGTCTGTGAGCACAGTAGAGGTAATTAGAAATGAATGCTTTTTAAGATTTAAATATTAACTTTTTAAAATTAAATTTTCATTTATAATTTCACAGAACCAAAAGCACCCCTTGTACGCGTCCTCAAAGAGTGAGAACCTAGAGTTGTCCGAGCAGACAAGCCCAGAGACTTTCTGGTGGTGGCAGGGACATGGCACCAGCTTGTGAAGGCTTCCAGCCACATGGATGTCGGGCTTTCAAAAGGGAAATGATGAGCCTTAGTTCATTGAAAATGTCATTTGGCTCCATTTCCCTGGTTAAGTGTCTGTCCCAGTACATTCATGGCTCTTGGTTGGAGAGATAGATGAGAAAGAGTTCCATGATCAATTAAATTTGGGAAATGCTACACACAATGCTGGCCTCCTGGATTAACATACTAAAAGCTCTGAGATGTTTTGAATCAATAAATCAATTTAATTGTTGGTTCATAATTTTTCCAATGTATCTGACCACAGAACCCTGTCTTCATGTCATACCTATGAAAAACTTGAAGAATCCATTTTGCAAAATGCCTAATTGTTCATAACTGAGTTAAAACTGATGATCAATCAAAGGAGGCATGGCAACAGAAGGCACCAACTGTCAGGGGTCAGGAGACCTGGATTCTGGTCTAGACTCTTCCATTAAGTGGTGACGTAACATTGGGGAAATCATATCCTTCTGGAACATAGTTTACTTGCCTATAAAATGAGGGGCTGAAGTTAAAGAATCCCTTACACCATCTGGGTCTGATGGGCGATGATTCTCAGGCTTGCTAGGATGCACCAGACAGTGAAAGAACTGTTCTCTTATTGCCCATCATGGCTCATGTCCATAGTCACAGGTTCTGCCCTGGAATATTCCCAGGCCAGATGAAGTGAACCTTGGTCCCCAAGCCACTCAGATGGAGTTGCTGCCAGTATGCACCTAGCCCACCATGGGATGATGGAAGCACCTGTCTTTTGGGACTCTACCCTCCATGCAGATCTCTGGGAGCCTTGTTGCAGGGAACCTGGCCCCTCTGCCCCTGGAGCTCAGGATCCAGATGGGGAAAGAAGCCAGACCCACACATGGATGCAAGTGACCACGTGCAGCAGTGGGTGTAAATAGTGAGTGTCTGGGAGATCCCAAACAGAAGCCCATCGAGGACTAGGGGCTTGTGGAGATTCCCTGGGGGATGGAGGACTTGAGCAAGATCTGATCAGGGATGGAATTCAGACAGTCGGGTCTGATGGAATTCAGATCTGGAAAAAGCAGAATCACATGAGGCCCATTTGGGAGAGTTGGCGAATCTCTATGTGGCTCAAGTAGCAGGCAGAAAGGATGGGAAATTATGTAGAACCAGGGGCTGCAAATAGACAATAGACGCTTTGAAATTTCATGCCATCAGGCTCCAGTGTCATTCAGGTAGTGGGGAGCCACTAAAATTTCTTATGAAAAATGATATGTTAGTAAAAGGAACTTGGGGCATGATAGAGTGGACGCCATCCTTGAGCTTCATGCATGACCCTAGGCATAGAGTCCTAGGTGAGTGTTAGCCCTGCTCCCCAGCCTGTGGGTTTGCTCAGGCCCCACCCTCCTCAACCAAGAGCACAATAGGACAGAGCACCGGTGGCAGCTCACACTCAAAAAGGACTGAGCAGAATGAAAGTCAGCTCCTCTAGGCCCAGAAGCAGTGATTGGAGGGAAGAATGTTCCTGGAGTAGAAGATTCAGGGGAATGGGGAAAAAAAGCCATGTAGATGCCACCTAAAAACAAGCTGTATGCAGCCGTGCTTGGGTGGCTCAGTAGGTTAACCATTTAGCTCTTGGTTTTGGCTCAAGACATGATCTCACAGTTCATGAGTTTGAGCCCTGTGACGGGCTCTGCACTGCCAGTGAGGAGCCTGCTTGGGATTTCCTCTCCCTCTGTCTCTGCCCCTCCCCTGCTCACTCTCTCTCCCTCTCTCTCTCTCTCTCTCTCTCTCTATCTCAAGATAAATAAATAAAATTAAAAAAAAAAAAACAAGCTCTATCTGACAATTCAAGACAATCAACCCATGCCTTGGGTTCTAACAGAGATGATGCACTGTCATGTGTGATGTTTAACTTCAGTGATAATAAACAGTAACAGCATCTGATGACTTATGCTGTCAGGAATAGAAAAACGAGTGAGACGCTTGGATGAGTTCAAGTCCATGAAAGATCAGGAGGCAGCTGGACAGTCCTGGGGAAGCTTTCCTGCAGTCTTGTGAAATGGCAGTGACACTAAACAGCTTTTAAGGTAACTTTCTTAAAAGGCCATATTTTTGACATCTTGTCTTAGTAGGGATGCTGTTATGTGTAAGGGTCTAAGGATCAGGACCTTGAAACTCTTTCTGAGGGTATCTGCTCCTGCTTCTGTCACTTGTGCATCTGGACCGCCATACCCAGGCTTCCCAGAAAGGCCATTGGGCAGAAGCTGTCTGTGATTCAGTGGGTTGCTCAGGACCCTCCAAACTGGGAAGGACTTTCTCAGATACCTCACTTTGACCCTTCTTTCTTCTTCTCTGCATGCCAGGTAAGGCATTCAGACCTTGACTTATATCACCAGTCTCCTCTCCAGCTGTTCTCTGAGGCTGCTCCAGCCCCGTGCAGTCCATCAGCGGGTGTCAGTTCACTCACCTATGATGACTGCACACACCCATCTCAGGGGCTCTGTTAGAATTCTGGGCAGTTACACATATGCACACAATTACAGTGCCTTTGTTTCCAAGTCATGGTGACTGTAACACAAACTGGTATGTAGAGTAGAAGGGATTTATTGTCTCATGTAACTGGGAAGTCCAAATGTAGGAAGGGTCAGAGTGATGCTTTCCTTTCTGCTTCTTCATTCTGCTGTTGTGGCTTCAGCTTCATCCTATGGCTACCTCCTCCCTCTGAGAGAAAGGTGGCTGCCAGCAAACCCCAGGTGATGTGTTTTCTTGCCTAAACTGGTGGAAAAGGACAGAGACAAAGACTTCTGTTTCAGGAGAGTAAGAAAGTTCATTTTGTAGGAGCTCTAAATAAACCTTTTTGCATATTTTATTGGATGGACATGAGAACCAGGACTATTCTCAAATGGTCCCACTAGGGCTGGGGCTGGGACTTAAGTTTGTCTTGCAGCACTTCCCACTGGGAGCTGGGGGACTGGCCACTTCCCAGCTACACATCTGATGTATACTGAGGGACAGGGAATTCTTCAGGGAGAAAGGAGGGGATTTCCAGAAAATAAAGAAGGCTAAACTGGATGCAGTTGGAAGCTATCCATCGCCAGAGGTCCAACCCCATATGGAATACTGCCTGATCCAGCGTCACTTCTGAATTAGCACTTGCACATGCACTACTCTAAGTGGCCCCTTGTGTATGTCCATCCATCAGGTAGGATGCTTCTGGCTGTAAGTAACAGAAACTCCTGACTCCAGTTCTCTTAAATAAGGAAGTATATTATCTCACATCCAGGTATCAGGTGTCTCCTAGAGAGGGCCTCAGTGGTCACCAATGGTCCAGGTTGCTCCCACCTCTCTTCACCCTAAGGTTGCTTCCCCTGCACTGGACATGGCTGCCACAGCTCCAGACATGCCGATCCAGAGGGACAAGAAAGGACCATCTCTTGTGGCTTTCTCCTGGGGGAGAGGACAATTCCCCAAGTTGCTACTGTCAGTGACAGACATCCACTCATGGTTCATTGGCCAGAATGAGGAGATGTGTATCACTGGCTTAAAATACAAAAGTTTTGGATAGACTGGGTGTTGGGAAGGCAACGTCATAATCACTATTGCATCTAGCTGGGTAAAAGAATGAGCTTTGTGCCCATCCAAAATACTGAGGTGTAGATGCTCTCACGTTGGGGCCACTGTGAGGTGAAGAGTGCTTCCCTCACGTGGGAGAGCTTCTGTCAATGTGGGTTCAAATCCCAACTCCACCGCAGCTGGGCATGCAGGGGGCCTGGGGCAGCATTTCTTAACCTCTCTGGGATAATAACAGCTCTGGGATCATAAAACCTTGTGGTACCCTCGAAGCACTCTCCCAGGGCTGTGGCACACGGTAGTTCTCACCAACAAATGGCATTACTTTCCTGGCATGCCCACAAGTTGATTGGCTCTGTGTGCTCTGGTGTGGATGGTCTCTGCTCATGCAGTGTTGAGTGCGGCCCTTTCAGATGTCTGTACCCAAAGTGAGGATCAGAAAATGGACACTTTCGGGGTTTCTGTCTCATTTATTGAGGCTTTTGGTCAATTTCAGCCCTCAAGAGTTCCTTCACTTAATAACCATGGAATGGCTGCTTTGCTCTAACATTATCTTCGCATGAAGGTCCCAATATACATTTTTCTGCCTGCAAAAAACTCTAAAAGCTTATATGCCAGGACCTATTTTTAGTGCTTTACAAGTCAGATCTTCCCTCCTTGCTTTCTCCAGTCCCTCAGGACTTTTAGATTTACTATTTAAATATTTATAAACTGTTACAATTATTTATTAAAGGTTTATGTTGTTATTATATTTAGTATGGAATATGCATTTCTTCCTCCAAAAATAACAGGACTTTCCATTAAACGACATGCGTTAATGATGCAGTAAATTGTCTCTTAAAGCCACAGAGAAAGTTTCCCTCTCCTCTGACAACCCTAAGTACCCTTATTTAAAAGTAGGGGTCCTACCTCACTGGAAAATGCATCGCTCCTGACTCCCCAAATGTTATTCTATGCATATTTAGGGAATGTTTAGTGCTTACACAGAGAAACTTTACCTTCAGAAATCACTGTGCACTCAAAAGCAATAGATGCTTTTGTAGCTGGTAGCCCTAGCTGTGCTCCGGGACCAGGGTTGGTGCATGTGTGTGCATGTAGAAGTGTATGTGTGCCTGCATGTGCCTTTGTCTTGGTTTAGATTTCTTCATTCCTTCATTGCTCATCTAGTCTGTGCTAAGACTCCACTATGCCAAAGACACAGAAATGGATAAGAAACACTCTGCCCCAAGAGACTCAGGGGTCTAATGGAGGAAGAAAACTGGGTAATAAAATAATAATGGTACAAAGTAATTATTAAGCAGTGTAGAGGTGTCTATGCAATGTTGTGTGAACTAGGAGGAGAGGGGGCTAATTTTACAGAGGAATGATTCTTTGGTATATATGTAGACTGTATGTATATCGACAAGGCTTACTTTGGGAAGAATTAGCGTTTTTTTTTTGTTTCTTTTTTTGTTCTTGGAATTGGATTTTTCTGCCACCACTCAGTTACTAACTCATCGATATGACAGTGTTGCCCAGACCCTGTCTAGCTCAGTGGTTATCAGCCACGGGCAATTTTGCCATCCAGAAAACTTTGGCAATTTCTGGAACCATTTGTGGTTATCGTAATTGAGAGGGTGCTACTGGCATCTAGTGGGTAGAGGCCAGGGATGCTGCTAACCACCTTGCAGCAGCCAGCAGAGCCCCCCAACAAAAGACTGTCTGGCCCCAAATCTCAACAGTGTCAAGGTTAAGGTTGAGAACACCTTGGTGTAGCTCAAAAGGGTCCTGAGTCAGGTGAGTCATTTTCGATGAGGCCAGTGAGACTGCCTTGAGTTCCTTGGAGGCAGAGCCACATTGGGCCCAGGGAGCCAGTCCAGGGCAGCGAGATGAACATGGCCTCTTCCCTGTGCCCTGGTAATCTCACATCTAGAAACTTCACCCCCAGGGAAGTGGTCAGAGTGGTTGATAGCAAATTATGCACAGAGATTCTCAAAGCTGTAGTAAAAACAGCAACAATGACAAAATGCAAACCCTGAAGAGTCAACGCTAATAGATTGGCTAAATAAATTAAGACACATCATGGATTTTAAAGACATCCACAGGTGGGGCACCTGGGTGGCTTAGTCGGTTAAGCGTCGACTTTCGCTTAGGTCATGATCTCGCGGTTCGTGGGTTCGGGCCCCGCGTCGGGCTCTGTGCTGACTGCCCGCTCAGAGCCTGGAGCCTGTTTCAGTCTGTGACTCCCTCTCTCTCTGACCCTCCCCTGCTCACGCTGTCTCTCTCTCTCTCTCTCTCTCTCCTAGAAATAAATAAAATAAATAAATAAATAAAGACATCCACAGGTACCTTTAGGATGTATACATTATCTGCCTTCTGAAATTCAGTGACAGAGAATGTTTCTCCCCAAACACACACTCTCTATCCCTCTCTGTCTCTCTGTCTTTCTCTGTCTCTCTCTCTGTCTCTCTCTCTCTCTCTCTGTCACACACACACACACACACACACGACTGAGGGAAATAAACCTATAGACTAATTCCTATGTTAGTAGATGGTAAAATTAGAACAGTGTCTTTTTTTAATGTACTTTAATTTTTCTGTATTCTCCACATTCTTGAGAATAAACATTAACAGAAAAAATATTTTTGCCTCACTTTGCTTTCATTTTTTAAAAATTAGTTTTAAAGTGGGTTTATTGTTTTAAAGAAGGCCCATGAGACCAGGGAACAAAGCCTGGTGCATCGGCCAGCAGATGCCACGCATTGAGGCAACCTGTATCCCTTTCTGGACCTGCTTCTGGGGTACCCAGGGGCCCTGCCAACCTCTCCTTCCATGTCTTTCAGAGTGGTTCTGGAAAGTTAGTGGAAGACTGCATGAGGAAATAAAAGCCTGGAGAAAGCAAATGTTTCATGATCATCCTCTGGCGGGGAGGATTGGATCAACACCTAATGGGCCAAGGTCTGGTCTGACTGTCCCCTTGTTCATGGGAGGTACTGGGACACCCAAGAGCCACCGTGGGCCATTGCACTTTGCAGACGAATGTCCCCACAGCGGCAGGAGGGAAGGAGAGGCTCCTTTAGTTACTCAGTCATGGAGGATTTGAAGCTTCGAGTAGATCCCACAGTGTGTTTTTGTTTGTGGTTGGAATTTGAGGGATATACTTCCTGGCCCATTAACTAAAGCATTGGAGCGTGCTCGCTAATAAAATCAGTCCAGGAAGAGAGTGGCTAGAATTTCCAACAGGGGGCTCTCTTTGCCCTTCTGCCTGTCCCCAGATGGGGATTCCCAAGCTTCTGTCTGGAATCCAAATCCTACCAAACGATGACTCCCTCTTGTCCACTGCTCAGGCACTTCCACCCACTGCTGTGTGATATATGCATAGTCTCCCTACAAATCTTGTTTTTCACTAGGAAACTAGCTCAGAAAAACAGCTCTCCCTTCCCCCCACAAATCTCTGGCACCTTTGCCTACAGGCAGGCATCCACTGGCTTTTATAGAAAGGGTTTACTTAGAGGGAATCTGCCCAAGGCCCATGCAAATCCAGAAATTTCTGGTGTTTGGCTTAGAAGACACAGAGGGGCCTGGAAGGCAGAGTGATTTCTTTGCAAACGTGTGGTGTCTGCAAGAGTCAGCATGGCTGCCAGTCCATTTTTCCCACTCAGAGAGTAGGGGTGCCTACTAAATAATTGAAATATTAGTAACAGTTTCTTTCCCCTTCTGCAGGCACTCCCAAAGGCCTGCCGTTTTCTTTGCAGGAACAGTTGGCATTAAATACGCTGGGTGTCAGTGCAGCAGTGAGGTGGTTAATTTTGACTGAATATTATACCATATAACCACTTGGCATTTAACTTGAAAAATGGCTTTCTGCTTCACCTGTCAGCATACCCAGTTCTCATCAAATAAGTGAGTGAGAAAAATTTTTAAATTTCAATTTCCTGATGCTATTAGACACTACTTCTTCCATACTTAAACAGTTTAGCAGTGCATGTACAGGTTTTGGTATTCAGACCATGCCTCAGACTACATGCTATTACAATAGCTTTTTTGTTTAAAGGGTAAAGAGATGCATGGATCTTTATCTTGAGGTTAGGAAAATGTATTGCAGGAACACGGCCAATCAGGTTCTGAATAACTTTGAAACATGGTACCGTCACCCCAATGTAGTACAAGGCATTTCAGCGTCGACCGGAGAGGGTTTGAGACTGTCAGAAGGAAGCCTTCAGGAGGAGGTGAATGTGCAGAGTAATCCTGCCTGGTACTTCAGGGGAAATGGATCACTCGTGTGTGTGTTAATCTATTTTTACTGTTTCTTTTGTCAATTATAATTCAGTAAACTATGCCAGAGACTTACATTCATGAACTCTCTACGTGTAAGATTAAAACCCCAGGCTCATCCACTTACGTGAGTTAGAGGTCTTCTGTTATTCAGAGTTCAAACATCTCGATTAGCATCCCCTTGTTTTGTTTGTACTGGTCCTTAAGGTAAAAAAGGAAGAGGAAAGGAGATGGCAATCTTCGATTTCTACCTCTCAGAACTACTTTCTAAGAATACCACCATCTTATGGTTGATGTGCCTTGAAAAGGGTGGGGGGATGTGGGTTGTTGGTTGAAGCCAGGGGGGCAAGCTATGGCCTGTGAACAAAACACATGCTGACTTGTTTCTTTGACATGTGTTGCTGGGACACAGCCACACCTATTCCTTATGAACTTTCTCTGGCTGCTTTCAGTCAGTAGAGTTGAGGAGTTGTAACGGAGACCCACAAAGCCCAAAATACTTACCATTTGGCCTTTTACAAAAACATTGGCACACACACACCCCGATTTAAACTCTCAAATTCCCATTCTCTTCTCTTTTTGTTCCTGGGACTAATTTTTCCATATCCTTAGTGGAGATGTTTCTGGAGAGAATGAAACATCTTGGCTCAAGAAGGTAGTTACCTGTAAAGAGGTGTTGTTTCTTTACTCAGGCCAAATAGGGGGATATGAAATGATGCTTCCTCATCATCAAAGCTGAGGTCTCCAGGGGTTATGATCTGTTGAAGCCACAGAGAAAGTTAATGACAGATTTGGGACTAGAAGCGCGGACCCCATTTTGCATAGGAGTTGTGAGGATTAAATAAGAAAGTAAATGTGAATTGAAGAAATGTCATTGGCACAGAGCAAATCCTCAGTCCTCGTTAAATATTATTATTCTCCTTATTTCTGTCATTCCATGCCCCTTGCTCTGGCATTATCAGGCGGCCAGCGAGGAGGGATGTCTGCTCTTCTTGGCCTGTTCCAGCTACACAGAGACCTAGGCCGTCAGTGGAGCAAGGTTATTTGTCTCCATCGGAAACGCGAACCACATTTCCTTGTAATGGGCTCCATATTTTGGCCAAGCAGCTTCAGATGTCTGGCCAATAGGAAACCCGTACCCTTCCTGCATAATCTCAGCCCTAAGAGCCTGTGACTCTCTCTCCCTAGAGGCCCACAGAACAAGAGGGAGGGACGGCTGGAAATCAATAAATGGATTGCACACCTTCGGGGCTCTGCCATTTGTCATCCCTGACCTACACAGGCGTTCCAGGGCTCATAGGAGTCTATGTGTGTCTCCGTGGTCCCCCTCATCCTCCACTTTGACCCGTGAACATATTGTTTCAAGTTCTGAGAGCCTGGGGGTGGGGAGAGGGAGAGAGGAAGGTAAGGAGGTGGGGAGCTAGTGGAATACAGAGAGAGGGAGAGAGAGGGAGAGAGGCAGCACACCTGTCTGAAAGAGCCGGCTCCACCTGGCTGGTATTGACGCCAGGTGCCAATATCATCCCGGCCCCTCTGCAGTCAGCCCGGTAGCTGGTACAATAGTACCAACTGGCTTGCTGGTGAGGCAGGCTGTTGTTCCCAGAGAGAGAACAGCCCTCAGCCCTGCTCTCCTCTGAGCCCAGCGGGAAGGAAGGGAAGTGAATTAACCAAGACAGTCAACATACCGGCCCCAGGGTGAAGTACAAGCTCAGCAAATGTCCTCTCAGGGCACTCCTTTGTCTGCGCCCACATATCCCCTAAGTGCTGGGCACTGTGTGAGAGAAGACGGGGAGGGGCGATGACAGACCCTGTCCCCCAGGGAGCTCTGCACGGCACTTGTTATCAGCCCAAGTTCTAGTTCTTTTCTTTTCCTTTAAAAATTTTGTGTGTGTTTTTTTTCCCCTTCATAGTTTATCGTCAAGTTGGTTTCCATATAACACCCAGTGCTCATCCCAACACCAAGTTCTAGTTTAATATGGGAGGCTGTGTTGGAAGGGTACACTGGAGATGGTGAGGGAACCCGGGTATTGGCCATTGAAGGAGGCTACCTGCACCCCTACAGCAGGTGGGGTCATGAGAAAATGTGACTGTTTGGGGTCTGGGATGGTTCCCCCAAGCTGGGACCGGGGAGGTGGGGCTGTCCCGGGCTTGTGGAGCCATGGCCGAGATGGAGGCATGGGCAGAGGTACCTCCCCCTCCCCCTCCTCACCTCCCCCACCTCTCCACAACCTTGAGACTCTCGGGAATCGCTGCAGACGGTGTCTGGGCTCACTCTCTGAAGCCCGTTCTTGCTGGGGAGCAAAGGGACACCCTCTGGACAGCAGGGTGGGGAGTGTACAAGGGCAAGGGAGGCCACTAAGGAAGAAAGTGCCCTGTGGCCTGGCTGGGGACTCTCCCAATGACAGAGGGTTTCCCAAGCGTGGCGGAGGGTGGGCTTCCCTCCCAGGGCTGGTCTCCAGGCCAGACAGGGCCTCAGCTTCCTCACCTGTCAGGTGGAACAGCCGGGGAAGCTCCAAGGTGTGTCCTCCTTAGATGCCATCACAGGGAACAGGTTGAAAGATTACTGCTTAGAAAATGGAGCTATAGAAAAAAAAACATTGCCCAGGGGTGCCTGGGTGGCTTAGTCGGTTAAGCGTCCGACTTTCTCTTAGGTCTTGATCTCACTGTTCGTGGGTACGAGCCCCGCGTCGGGCTCTGTGCTGACTGCCAGCTCAGAGCCTGGAGCCTGTTTCAGTCTGTGACTCTCTCTCTCTCTGACCTTCCCCAGCTCACGCTGTCTCTCTCTCTCCTAGAAATAAATAAAACATTTTAAAAAATTAGATAAAAATTGCCCAGGAGGGTTCAGAAGGACCACCTCCCAGGTCTGATAGGCCAACCCAGCGGCTGGAACACGCAGCCCTAACTTCCCTGAAGGCCAGAGTCAGGGCACAGCGTGGGCATAGGGGAAGGACGCAGTCCTGAGGCACAGAGTCTCTGAGGCAGCAGTCACAAGGCACTGCTGTGACAAAAAGCAAAATGACCCTTCCCGGCTGAGCCCTGCTGTTTGTTGTAGGGGCTCAGGGCCAGCAGTGGCCTCCCTCCCCAGAAGTTTCCATGGGGAACGTCCCACCAGCCCGGCTGAGGGGCAAGCTGGGCGCTTCCCAGGCCTGCACCCCCACCAGCCCATCAAGAGCATCCCTGAGCCCCGAGCTGATTTGTGAATGAGCTTCAAGGTCCGCCCATGTCACCAGCTGGTGATTTATCACCCACACCACACCTCCCGCTTTCTGTGGTGCACTCATGTCCTGTCCTTCATATCTTTCTTTAATCATGAGAGAGTAATTGCAGATATTTAAACACTCGAGTTTCCTGCAGGAATTTCTATACTGGGTTTTATAGGCCTTTTATAACAGAACAAATCACAGTTTGGATGAAATTCTGGGAATTCTCTCGCAGGATAATCATGCTCAGATTGCCTCCCCACTGCTAGCTTAATGTGGCTGTCCAAGTTTGGGATTTACTGGGGAGCCAATTTGTTTTAAGAAATTAACAAAACCAATACCTAAGTACCGCACTGAACATAAAGTTTTTATTCATTTTGGTGAAAGGGAAAAAAAAAGATACCCAACATTCTCCTACTCACAAAACAGCTCTTGAAAATCATTTTTATGAAGCCGAATTTCACTCCCCAAATGATTCCCTCACGCTAAGCGGAATGCAGTGTGGCCTCACAGTAATCACTCGCTTGTATTTGTCTGTTAAGCCAGCTCAAACTTCACAGGCTCTGCCTGACCATCTCTATACTTTTTTAAACAAATTTATTTATGTACATTTTTTACAGATATGCAGGGAGCCATGCCGATGAGAGAGAATTCTCGCTTGGGGAGGAGTCAGACGAAGACAATGAGGATGTAGACACAGAAAAAGGAATCCTATCCCTCATCCCCTATATGCTACATGCACACAAGTTATATATTGTTTTCAAAATGTGACCTAGAAATGAGAAAAGAAGAGGAAGAAGGATGTGCTTTCTCAGAGTTAGAGGTACGGAAACCTCTTTGAAAAGCAACACTATCTGCTCCTAGGTCTGGAGGCTTCTCTTGCTCTCTTTGCTTTTGCCCGAGGAGCCCCAGTTCCACTCCGTGCTGGACTCGGTTCTTTCCTCACCATCACAGCTGCTTGGGCACCATATCTGATTTAAAATATCTCTTTTTTATCGAGCTGGAGCTGCAAAGGGTGGAGGGGTCTCTCCAGGGAATTCCCTTTCAGTGTGTGAGGCCCAGGGGGTCCCATCTTTGCTCTCAGGAAGGCAAGTGTCCCTGAGGGACATTAACTGAATGTGTCCCCTGACCAGGCCAGGTGCGGGTGGACTGAGGGTCCCGGATCCCACTCCATCAAGGTTTCGGAGCTTCGGAGTGCTTCTTAGTCTGACTGTAGTGCAAGGAACCACTGTCGGACGCAGGACCGAGGGGATGGCAGGAAAACCCTTCCTGGGGGTGGGGCATCCCTTTGGGCAGGTGTCCCAGCCCCAGGCAACCCTACCCTAGCATGGCTGTGAGCCGTGGAAGGAGAAGCAGCCTCCAGGCAGTGGTTCTTGTGAGCCGGTGCCCGTCCATCCAGAGAAGGGGCACAAAGGAAGGAATCAACATAGTCAGCTAACGGGTGCTCAGCACACCTGCTTTGGGGGCATGGTCCTGAGCTCTCTGTGTGGTGCGGGAAGGCTCTAGAAAAGGCACTGCTGCCCTGTCATTGGCACCTGGGAGATAATTTGTGCAATCCTCACCCCACATGGGTTGACTTTGTCTCTCTTGGCACTGACATTCCCAGACACTGGTCACCACCCAGCTAGCCTCCTGAAGATGCAAGAGAGAAGGCACCAGGGGACAAAGTCACCACGTTTCTCACTTGTTCCACCCCCAGGAAAGGCCATGTCCTGAGCAGTGTCCACACCCACGTCACCCCCTGGCTTCTAGTCCTTGCACACACACACCCGCACCCTCTGTGGCCTGGGCTCCCTGCAATGCCCAGCAATCAGCCCCAAAGGCTCCATCTGAGACCTTGTCCACTGACAGTGGGAGGCTCCTGGAGCCTGCGTGGGCTGGTCCATACATTGACCTGCTCCTGCGTGTGCCTGTGGTCTGCTTCTGCGTGTGTTACTTGCCCACCTGTGCCTGGGTCTAGTGCCTGGAGGGTCATTCTCAGCCCTGAGTCAGAGGCTCTGCGCCACTGTTATGACAGCTGGATCGAAAGTCTTGGTCACACCTGCGACCCTGGTCCAGGCCCACTGCGAGAACCTCAGTACCTGCTAGTCTTCACTGGAATTCTAGCCTAGAACACAGAGCCCTGGGGAACTTGAGGCGGTCACTGGTGGAGACAGAGGCAGCGGAGCAGCCATTTGCTCTAGCCGGGGCCTCCGTGTGGCTGTTTCTCCCTCACGCCCGCCTCCTCAGTGCCCCCTGCTGGCCAATTTTCACACTGCATGTGGCTTTGAGCTACAGGGACCTCCTTTAACAACCCTGCAAGCTCCCCATCAGAGCACAGGACTGCTTCTCTCCTGGGAGGAAGACTCGCTAGGTGCTGGCCAGTGAATGCTCTCCAGTCTCTCACCGAAGATGAATTAAGCACCTACTGTGTACCTCTGCTAAGAGCTCGGATACAGCCAACAAGACAAAGTCCTGGTTCCCTTGGACGCTAAACTCAGACCATCCAGAAAGATGCAAATAAAGATAATTTTAGATAGTGAGAAGGGCCATGAATGAAACAAAAGAGAGATGGGGGTATAGGAATCAACGTTAGATGCTGCAGTCGGGGACGGTCTCCCTGAGAAGGTGACACTTAAAAAGTGGCAACAAAGTGGGGCGCCTGGGGGGCTCAGTCAGTTAAGCATCTGACTCTTGATTTTGTCTCAGCTCAAGATCCCATGGCTCGTGATCGAGCCCCACATCAGACTCTGCACTGACAGCATGGAGCCTGCTTGGGAATCTCTGTCTCCCTCTCTCTCTGCCCCTCCCTTGATTGCTCTCTCTCTCTCTCTGTCTCTCTCTCTCTGTAAAATTAAAGAAATAAACATTTTTTGAAAAATGACTAGAAAGTGATGCAGAAGAGGTGATGCAGAGGCACATGAGGGCATTCTGGGCAGAGGAGACCGCAAGGGCTCGGGCTGTGTGAGTGCTCAGCGAAGTGTCACTCCCGTGAGGTCGGGGCAGGGGGCGGGGGCCAAGCCACAGACATCAGTAAAGAACTTGGCCTTTACCAGAGTGTGAGGAGACTCGCCAGGAGTGCTGGGGACTCATGACCCACTCTGGACGGGCTGTGATCTCCATCACGACAAGGAAAACACGCGTTTGGCATGAGCCCGTGCCCCCAGGGACTTGGGGACACTTTTCTGGGAAGAATAAGTTTTTAATTAACAGGTTTTACTTACCACAGCCAAGTCTGTCTCAGAAAGACTCACTTAAGAGAATTTTAAACCCTCAGCTTTTATTTATCACCAGGTAGTCCCCCTCACCCCAGGAGGGGCTCTGCCCTGTTCCTCTTGGCTGGTGTCAGCAGGGCGGAGGGGAAACCAGGGCCCGCTGTCCCCCCAGGCCCGGCCCCAGGTCCCAGGAAGGAACACAGCCTACACCTGGGCTTCCCTTGCAGCCATCCACAGTCCGTCTTCTCCCCTCCTCTTTCCTGGCTGCAGACAATGGGGCAGGAGACGGTCACCTTTTCAGATGCGGTTTGCCAAAGAAGTGTCTGAATTAAATCTCACCCGTTAAATCCTACCAGGGAGCCTCTGGTCCAGAACGCTTTTAGGGCGGGACAGGAAACATTGTGGGCTTTTGGGCCCTCACTAATTCCATTGTGCGGCTTTCAATGTCACTCTATTTAAATCCCTGTCAGAGAGCCCTTAAGGACAGCCGGTTTTATTTGCTGTCAATATAACCGCTCCTTGGTTAACTCTGGCCTCAACATCATCAGGAAGGAAGCACCCTGTTTCCTAAACTGGACATCCACCCTCCTAAAGGAACAAAGAACCTTCCCGCCTCTCCTTGGCATATGTGCATATTAAAAAATTTATTGAGCCCATTTTAATATCCTTTTGACTGATGGGAGGATTTTAAGACCTTTCTAAGTATAGTGGCAAGGAATCCCATTTGTATTTCACCCAAATACACGAAATCCAAATACTTTTTGATCAAGAGAGGAGAATCACCCTGCCCACACCTTGGGTTTGGGTAGCTCGGTTCCCGACAACATCAACAACAACAAAAAAACCACATTGCAGCGATCAGCCTTCTAATGAGCCTCTAACTTGGTTTCTACCTTATCCCAAAGGTATAGGGAATAGCACTGCTTTTTTTAAAATATCAAGAAAACATCATTTGCTCTAAAATGTCCCTAAAAGCGGGTCTAAATTGCCAATAAAGGCTAGGTAATTGTATCAGCATGGATCAGAAAGCATTTCTCAGGCCCGATGAAAGAGTTTGCAGGGCTGAAGAAGTGGAAATCTCCTGAGTGCTCAGTCCTTGGGAAACTGCCCATGCCCCCTCCAACCCCCCACCAAGTTGGGTGAAGGGAGGGATTTTCAACACAATGCAATTTCCCTTGGAAAGCAAGCAGAATGCCTAGCTCTCCACCTCAATTTGCTCTAATTTGTTAAACTGAATTTCTCCTGAGTTGTCTGTAAACTCAGGTTAAATCAGAGAAACTTTCTGGCTGCTTGGTTTTGAAGAGCTTACCTTCCTCATGGCCCCTTCTAACCCCCGGTTCTGAATTATTTAATTATTTCTCCCCCCATTGTTAATGGCTTGTGGTTCCAAGACAGTGAAACGCACGGGAAGCTTGCCTTCCTAACAGCCCGGCCAGTCCTGCCCTCCACCTTAGAGTTCTATAATCACTTGACTAGCAAACACATATACAGTATAAATATTTAAGAAAAAGTAAATTCCATTAAGCTGCTGTGTGATAGATACAGTGGTAGGTACTTATCTTTGAAATATTAAACTCTAGACATTTATATCCATACAAAAAAGAGTTTCCTGCCATTTGATGAGAATTATGTGCCTGGCACTAATAAAATATTAAACTCCAATTTAAAAGATAAGTATCTTATCCACTTTTTTCATAATAAAACACTTTACAGTGCTCAGGAAAGCCAATATGCATCAGAATTTCCATACAATACTGTATTTACAAACTTTCATAAAAGTTTTGTGTCTGCATTTATCGGTGACTGGTTTTACACTAGCATCCTGATTATTCTCCCTAATGACATGGTGCGTTTCAATAATGCATGATGGAAGGTGTACACAAGAGCTTTGTTTTTGTGTATGGTAATCCTGTAGTTTTGGTTAGGGCTCTTGCTGTCAGTTAATTAAATGGAGGTGGTCACTACGATTGCATTATCCTTTTCAGTCCCCATTATATAAATTAATGTCAAACTGATGTAATGTTTCATGTTTAAAATAACAGATACAAGTGTTAAAAATTATAGCCTGCAGTTTTCCTATTTGACAATGCATTATTTTCAGCTGCAAATGTCAGTTTCTAACCCCTGCCAAGAATATTGTAGAGAGGGCAATGAGTAATAAGTGTTAGTTATCAAATTTAGTGTCTTTTGAAATTTGCCCAGTGTTGCCAGGGTGGGTGTGGGGAGGTGCGAGTTAATGGAGGCTCCCTCTCCGGAGCCCTGTGGGATAAGGAAGGGGGCTCGAGCCCTCAGCCTTTCTCCAGCAAGAGCTGCCTGGAGCACAGTGGAGGGGCCCTGGGCACAGGCGGGGAGGGCCAGCTCTGTGTGGTGTCCCGGGCCCCTCTGTACTAGGAATAGCTCAGAGACAAGAACAGCCAGAACTTTGTGACATTTTCAAATGGCCTCACCTCACATGACCTGGACTTCATAAGCCCTGGTCCTTTCTTCCTAACATAAATCTCACCTTTGGCTTAGATGTTGTTGAGCTGGGCTTGGCTACTGATGGAATGTTCCTGACACCTGAGATCGTTTGGTCTTCCACAGCGGAAGTCACATGCGGAAGCCTCCAGGTCCCTGTGGAGATTGGCTTTGACAAAAGGATTTCTATTAGTAGCCTTCTCCTCTTCCTTCTTTGTTTTGATAGATGTCGAAAGACAGCTCTGCCTTAAGAAGTGTAATTACTCGAGAGGATGATTGGAACTAAAAAGCTAGGAGAGGTAAAGAGCGTGATGTTTGAAATAAACAAAAATCTCCGCAGGGGCAGAACCCCAATCCTTTCACGGGCACGTTTGGGACAGAGAAGGGGATGTACATTCCTGAGCTGTGTCCCCGGGCTCAGGCACAAGTGCATGGATGCGTTCAGCTTGGGCTTTAGTGCAGCAGAGGGCCAGCTGAGTTTCCAATATCCACAAGGACCCAGAATGTCACTGGATACTCTGAAGCTGGGATCCCTGGAAGAGACCTCTATTCCTCATGACCTCCAGGCTTCCAGCAGGAAGTGTGACCCCTCGGAGGAAGGGGGGGAGGGGTGGCCTCTCTGCAGCCCAGCCCGTGCTCAGCCAGAGGTGGCTGACTTGTCATGTGAGCTTCACCAGTTCCATACCTTAGAGAAAATCCCTGTCCAGTTGTAGCAGAGAGAGTGGCGGTGGCTAGCCACAGAACCTTTAAAATAATAAACATCCTGCAGGCCAAAAGGGCAGCAGATTTGCAGGTTGTCTACCCATTGGATATGTGTCCTGACAAAGCAGACCAAAAATGTGTTTTAGTTTGTTCTGAGGATGTGAGTGCGAGGGGTCATTTTTGCAGATGTGAGGGACACTTGGTAAAAATGACAAGTGACTCCTGCACTGTCTGGCTGCAGACATCAGCTAATTCTTGAACAAGGGCTCTCTCCCCTTCCCTTCCAGGAGATGAGCAGCAGAAAAACTCCTTATTTCTGTAAATTACCGTAGAAACAATGGGCTGCAATTATCATCACGTCTGAAAAGCATCTACTAATTACACTCAGGATAAACTGCACTTAATACCTATGATATCTATTATGAACAAATCAGTGCGATGCCCTAGCATGCACCGATCTCTTTATCTTCCAATATTTGGAAGAAATAATTGCTCTATAAAGGGTTTCTTAAAAGCCTGGCCTGCTGGGCTTCCCTTCGGCAGCTGTTCCAAGGGCTGTTGTCTGAGGGGGACATCAAGCCTTCAGCTCGTCTATTTTGGGGGATGCATCAGCGTCCTGCCTCGACCGCCCACCACCTGGGTGACCTCAAGTGAGTTTCCTGACCTCTCTGAGCCTCTGTTTCCTTCCCCATGACACAGAGGAAAGGATAAGACTTACTTTCTTGGGTTATTATGAGGATTACATGTGTCAATACATGAAAAGCATTTTAAACTGTCATTCTGGTGTGTGATTCAGAGGTGCTAGAAGCTTGGTGACAGCCTCTCACAGTGTCACAGGGGTGATGGTATCTCTGGCAGTGGGGGTGGGGGTGGGGTGGGGTCCGGGGTCTGGTCAGAGCTCTTGTCTCCTGGCCTCCTCTGGAAGACTCAGAAGCAAATCTCAGAAAAAAGTCGGTTTTGAAAAGGAAACTGCACGCGAAACAGGATATTGACTGCAACAGCACTTCATGATTAAAAACATGGTTCTCATTTACCTACTGTTTGGCCCCCTGCAAACCACTCTGTCCCCCTCCTTTGCAGCCCGCTGCCTCTACCTTAGGAGGAGCCCTGCCCCCACCAGCTCAGCTCTGACCTTTTGGCTCCTCTCACTTCACAACCAGAATAATCTTCTACTACAACAGGCCCCATGGTGCCTCGGATGAAAGCCGCTTCCTCCTTGCCCCAAGCTCAAGTTCAAGCTCCCCGTGGCATGCACTCTTTTCTCCTGCCTCACCTCTACTCACGCACCCTTTCTCTTCAAGCTCCAGCCAGGTGGAATCTTGCATAGTCCATGGAAAATGCCACATCTTCCCTTTGCCCTTGTCTTTGCAGGGCATTGAGCAGCGATAGGCAGGGACTCTAGAGCTAGACCCCACGGATTCAAATCCCTGCCCATGACTGAGAAGCTGTGTGACCCTGGGAAAGTTACTTAACTTCTCTGAGTATTGCTTTTCCCATCAATAATCCAGAGTATGTATCTCAGAGTTGTGATGAGGATTGGTTAGAATATAAACAATGATAGGGGCCTTCATAACCTTTTTCTCTTGAGAGAGGAGCCTGAAGAAAGGGTGACCTCTGAGAAATTTGAACATGAGTTCTCTGAGATGGGAGAGGCTGCTTGCTTTTCTCTGTCTGTGGTCCCTTGATGTTTTAGGCTTAAACTTTCTTTCCCCGGAAGCCTCTTCCATTCCCCATCCCACCCCATATGCTCTAGTTGTGGGTAATTCACTATTTGGTCTCCCAGAACTTGATCTTAGTAGGACCTTAAGGAGCCAGCAAAGCCTACGGCCAAATTGGCACTTGAAATGTCCAGATCTGGCCTTTAAAATTACTGATGGGCCATCAGTGTTTTTATACATGTAGCCTAGTATATGATTGTAGAATCACCTGGAGGACCATTCTAGTCTTGCTCTTATATTCTTTTTGTCTGGGAAAAAATACAAAGCAGAAATAAAGAGCGTAGTTATCTACAATATGACTCTTAATTAAGAAAAGTTACCCGGAAAGAGAAAATGAAGAAGAATAAGAAGGAGATAACAGAGGATGAGGAGAAAAAAAGAGAGAGAAGGAGACAGGGAGAGAAAAGGAGGAAGAGGGAGGGAGGGAGGGGAAGGAAGGAAGGAAGGAAGGGAAGGAAGGAAGGAAGGAAGGAAGGAAGGAAGGGACGGAGGGAGGGAGGGAGGGAAGGAGGGAGGGAGGGAAGGAGGGAGGGAGAGAGGGAGGAAGGAAGGAAAGGGAAAGTTGAGAACCCCTATCTGGCTTCCCCAGACCCAGCTCACTTTCTACCATATAACTTGAAGCTGATCTCATGGAAAATCTGATGCTTGAAATCTGAAACTATCTGTTCTATGTGACAAGGACGGGGTGGGTGGCTTCTGTCTGCAATTTAAGGTAAAATTAACGCATATGCTTCGTCGGTATTTTCACAGTATAAGACTTCCAGCCAAGTGCGAGTGTTTCCACACACTTCCTTCTTGAGAAGACAGATTTGCATATGCATTAAGGCCATTTTATCAGAATGCACACACAGAGGAATGACACATCTCATTGACAGCGCCCGGGTGACGGATAACTCCACACAAAACATACATTTGAGAGGAAAATAGGAGGAGGAATAGAATTAAGGGCCGGTGTGCGAATGGCGTCGTGTTCCGTGTGAGGAACCACAGATTGGCTTGCCTGACTCACTTCCAGGCTCTGGCTCTGCCGGAGTCGTGAGTCAGGTGGTGACAGGTGCTCCCGGATCTACCTGCACTCCCTGGCGGGGCTGCTAGGCAGCGGCACCTCTGATGACTCGTGACCTCGTCGCGGAGGCAGTGAGCCTGTGCTACCTGCAGTCAGACCCCTGACCACCTTGCTTTCCTACCTCCTCTCTGGTCATGGCGTTCTGTCCACGAGGGTGGGGCCTCTGATCATGTGGGTCCCGCTGCTCTGAACACTATCGCTGCAGACCTTCGTATGGGGTGTCCAGAGCAGAGTTTGAAGGAGGCTCACGCCTATTAAATGTCAGGGTCCCTCCTTCGCAAGCTCCTCTCCATTCATTCAGTCCTCAGCACAAATTCCGTGGTGGCAGGAGGCATGTTGTAATGTTGCTTCCAGCCACCAGTCACTGTACACCTCACCCTGGCTTATGGAACTTAATGACTCTCAAACCTTGTCCAATTCATTCATTCATTCATTCATTCACTCCCTCACTCCCTCACTCTTGCCTAGCTTGTCTGTCTGCTCCACATCTGACTGGGAGCCCAGGACCTTGGTCTGGCCATCCCCTCACTTCCCACATCCGTAGCCCTCGATGGTAGTTGGATGAATGAGTGGCTGCCCCAGACTGCCCGTGACTTTCCCTCCCCCACCCAGATATGTCATTTGCCTCTCTGGAATTGCAAGCCTTCTCATGAAGTGTGAAGGGGTTATCTCAGATCATTTCGTGTTTCTACCCACGCCTTTATGCCCCAGGACCTGTGCTAGGTCCGAGGTCCAGCAAAGAGCAAGTTAGGTGCCATCTCCATCTTGATGGGGAAGACAGTGCATAGAAGATACAGACATTTAACAGAAAATCACACAGCCATTTAATGAGAATGGTGGAGAGTAATTAAGAGGCTCATGTGAAAGCAACATCATCGGTGTTCTGCCGAGGAGCCGCTGGACGGTTGCCAAGGCCTGTCCACATCTACTGTGCCTTCCTGCTACGCTGACCACCAACCACCAGGAGGCCTGGTTCTGCCTCGGCGCCTTGCAGAGTGGCCACACTCAGGGAGGCACCATGCCCTTTGGCATTCCCGAGGGCCATAGTCTCTCTCTTCTGGGAAGCTGGTGTGAAGAGGAAGCCGTTCCTTATCACCCCCTCCCCTGCACCACCACAGGTATGTTCAAGTCCAAGGGTGCCTGAGACCTTCCTACTTAGGCAGCCATGTTACCATTTGGAAGGCCTTCTTTTCTCATTTGCCAACTGAGCGATTGCCTCCAGCAGCTATAGGGAACTGGGGTGCAAAGGGGAGTGGATGGCTTAGTGCCCAAGGTGTTGGACGTGGAGCTGACAGTGCCAGCTCAGATAGGGCCTTCACACTCAAATCACCTGGCAAATCCAAGTTGAGAAATCAAACACAGGCAAACCCAAACCTTCTCTATTATGAAATGTCTCTACAATCAGTGTAGATAACAAACATGCACTCAGTTTTTCAAAAGGACTGAGTGAGCCGTGATGGCTGTCTTCACTTTCATGAGTGTGTGGACCTGGCTTCCAGGGGAAACCTCTTGCATAGGTTCACCTCCTTTATTCCCTGAGAGCCATCGGCCACTCTTCAGGTGGCTGGTGGCACAGCCACCTGGTCTGGTCCACATCCTAACAAAGGTGGTGGCTGAAAGCTCGTGTCAACAACAGACACCCAGCCGACCTTTGTTGGAAGTCAAAATTCTGCTGCAGGGATGCCCACACGTGTACTGTCTCTAGCTGCACCCCTGCGGGAGCAAACAATGCAATTTGGGGTGGGAGGCACCTTCGCAAATTATCGACAATTGTCCAAATCGGCCCTACCTTTCGTCATATTAATCTGCATTACTTCTGCAAAAGATCAAAAACTCACGCACTCTTTTCAGCTCTTTTTCACTATGGAGATGCAGCCAGAGTCTCAGGCAAAGAGCCAGGTCCCTAAGACTGTTTTAAACTCTGTCCCCATCCTTTTCTCCCAGCCAACGTTCAGCTGAGGCATGTGGCTAACGGTGGGAAGACAGGAGCCACCACAGATCACCGAGGATAATTTGTGAGAGGGCAACATAGCTGAATGCAATTAACCCTATTGTCAGTGGTTAACATTCTTGCAATGACAGGTGAATCCGAAGTGCAAGATATCAGCACTGCTTGTTGTTAAATTCCCACCTAGAACTCTATCAGTTTGCTACGAAATTGCAGCAAACTCAAAAAAATTTTTTCTTTTTATCAAGTGTCTCCCTGGGTGCTAAGTCTATACTACATTGTTGCAATATATTATTTTTTTTCTGTTGCAGACGTTGGTGATGGCTCACGTCTTCACACCCTCTCTAACCTGGAAGCTTCCCTATGTCTTTAGGAGAGAATTTGTAATTGTTGGAATATTCTTGGCCATCCTTCATTTGGAATTTATGTGGTAATTTCAGCAAAACCGAGACCTTGTGCAGGAGTTTTCATCTTTTTCAAGGCTGCCTCTATTTCTTGAGATGCTGGAGGCTTTCCAATTATTCCTTCTGGTCTCTTTGGATGTGAATTGTAACAGATCAGCTGAGAGTCGCAGTTCAACATTGTTAAGCTTATCAATATAAATATAATGTTAAACCCCTTTTAGATAATTGGAGCTATGTGTGAAAATGTGACCAATTTGTGCATAAATTGGTCCTACACTTCTTCCTGGCAAAGACAGAGAGAGAGGGAAAGAGAGACCAACCATATGTGAGGCTGGTTCGCTTCTTCTTGAAGACTTTTCTACACCTTGAGTCCTTGATCTGGCTTTGTGGCTGCTGACAGTCGGAAACCTGCAGAGGTTATGCAAAACCAGAAGGTCCTTTGCCCTTTTGAACTGCATTCTTCCATCCCAGAGGCTACAGAGTGAATATCAACAAGGCACTTCCACATCACACCAATGGGGAAGTTGCAGACAGTCTTGAGATTTAACCGTCTCTGCTTGGACAGCTACCAAATTCAAACAACCAAATGGAGAGACTGACGCCCATGGAAAGGGGGAAGAGAGGGTGCTGAGGGAAATCCTGGAACTGACTCCTCCTGCTTGGAAACCTTGCTGAAACCTCGGGATCCTGGAAAGCTCATATCCTCTTTGCTGTGTGAGAATTTGTGTGGGGGCGGGGGCGGGGACCAGTCCATGTCTCCAGCCCAGGGTCCTCTGGAGCCGGTTAGGAGGCATGCACTGGTTATTCTACGGCTGCCCACGGTGTTTTCCAGCGTCAAGAGGGTGTGTATCAGAGTCCATCCCCTCACCAACTTTGAGCTAAGTCTTATTATTCAAACTCTAGAAATAAAGAAATCGAGGTTCTCAGAAGATTAAGACTAAAAACAGAACAAAACAGAAACAGCTGTTCAAGGATCCTCAGAACAACTTCTGAAGTCCATTCCATGGTATGTAAATTTTAAGAAGCGTGCTTCTTTGCCTATGACAGAGCTGTGATGGGAGTGTGAATAGGAAGGAGTCGCTGAGGCTGGAGGAGTCGCTTGCTGGTTTCTGACAGGCCCTCCTGGGGAGGTCACACCTGTCTCCTGAGCCAACTACCATGGTGTCCCTGAGGCTGGAGGCGGTCTGGTGGCGGGGGCTCCACCCCTCTGGTCTTCAGTAATGTTCTGGATCTCCTCTCAGGACCCAGAACAACAGACCTACCCAGACACTACAGAGGGCTGGGAAGAATGCAGACAGGATGCCAGAGCCTTCTGCCCACTGCTCCCAGACCCTGAAGTGTCCACTCTGCCATGACTGCGGGGCAGAGCTGAGCCTGGCTGGGAACTTTCTTCTCCTTCCCACTGCTCCGGCTCACTCAGAGAACACAGTGGCTCCTCCTTTGAGCCCCACACAGGTTTGACTTCTGACTTTAGGGGCACTCAGAGTGGGAAGACATAGAACAGCTTTCCCTAACAAAAAAGGGTCTCAGAGACCCTTTGCCCTGGGAAGAGTTGTTTGCTGAGAAAACTAAAGATGACCTTTTAAACTCGTGGCCATGATTCCAAATGGACGGCAAGGTTTCCCGGTCATGATTGTTCCTGAGACTCCTCACCTCTCCCCTCCAGCCTGGAGGAGAGGGAGCACAGAAAGAGCTTTCTTGGACATCAAATGCTCTGTTAAAGCAGGAAGATGAGTGAAGCAGACATGAATCAGAAAACATATGGATCCAATTTTGGTTTAAAAATTAATGGGAAAACACATTCTCATCAAACTCAAAACAATGAAAAATATTTTTTAAGCAGGCAAAAAATCCAAAATACAGCTGGGTTTGCCCAGCTCTGCACAGATTCCTTACCACCCTGGTCTCCTTCTTTGATTTTCAAAAATAGCAAGAGTTGCGGAAGGATGCGTGGAATAAATCAGGGCAGCACGACTTAGGTGTCGGCTTCCAGCAGGAGGGGCCACCGGGAACAGGGCCCTGAGAAGACATGGCCATGGCCTGGAGGGGTGCCCAGAAGTGAAGAGTGAAGAGGCCACGGATGTGTCTGGGACAGGGACATCATAAGCTCATAAAATCTCCAATTATCTCCTAAAAAGGAAAGGGAAACAGAAAGCAAAGGGGAGTTCATCCTTTGTCACCCACTGGGTGTGACCTCGCCGTAGGAGAAGGATCCTGCCAGGCACGGTTCCCAGGCGGTCCTTCCCTTGGTAAACCCCCCCTTTCTCCTTCCCACGCTCCCGCAGCCACAGATCTGCAGAACCTCGGATGACTCTTCTGAACCAAGCTGTTCCCTGGCGCCCCAGCCAGGCCTCCTGAAAGAATCAAGGACGAGGAATTTGTTGATGAAAGTGACAGGCAGTGGGAGACAAAGTCTGGATTGTCACCCTCCATGGCAAACCGGAGCCCATAAATTGTCCCCAGTCTTCCCAAATTTGGCTGGTCAACAATCATTCCTGGACTCCATCCTCCTTAAGCCCCGGGACCACCTTCCCCATTGTGCCCTTAGCAGGTGGGCTTGCCTTTTACCTTAAAGATAAAACACAAGCTGCCAGCTGACGCACACCTGAACTCGTCACCACACCTGTCATTCTATTTGCATCCAAACCCACCCTTTGTTTCTTCATTCCCATATCAGGGAAGAGAGAGGCTCTCTGTCTATGCTAATCCCTCCAGCCATATGCGGGTCCCATCCCCTTGCTTCTCCTGCTCCCCCCCGCTCCCCCCCGGGCCCGGAGAATCTCCAATCTCTGCTCCTTCATAGACTGTTCTCTTCCTTGTGGGGCGTTTTCAGCACAATGTTTAAACACTCTGTCTCAGAGCCAGACCGCCTGGTGTGGTAACCTTGGGGTGGTACCCAGCTTCTCTGCCCCTGGCATCCCCATCTGCGAAGTGGAGATAATAATAGCTCCTACCTAATGTGCTTGTTTTGAAGAGAAAAAGAGTTAATACATGTAAAACACTTGTAATCGTGGCTAGTGAATCGTATGCATAAAATAAAGGTACGTTATCCTGCTTCCTTTCTGCCAGTATTTAAATGTGCTCAGGTCTCTCATATTAAAGAAGACATTTTTGTTCAACCTCATATCCACCTGCTACTACTGTCCTCTCCAAGTTCACCCTTTTTTTTAGAAGCCTTGGGTGGGAGAGCTATGAACACCTGTTGTTTCTCCTCTTGAATCCATGGTACTCCAACTCTCCCTGCGTTTCTTTCAGTGAAACTAAAATGGTCATGTCATTAAATCTGCTTCTCTTATGTCACTGTATGTCTCGGCGCCCTTGGCGCTGGTGACCTGTGCCCCTACTTGCCCACTCCAGCCCAGTCCTCTCCTCTGAGCCCCACTGGGAAAGGACCCTCAGGTGCCTCACAGGCAACCAGCTCTGTCCTTGTCTGTTGTCTCCAGGAGTCCCTAGATACATGGGACGTGTCACTGAGCACCTGTGGTTTAAACCGATGGCCTAGGAGTCATTCTTTTCTTTTTTTTTTTTTTGATGTTTTATTTATTTCTGAAAGAGAGAGAGAGAGAGACAACATGAGCAGGGGAGGATCAGATAAAGGGAGACACAGAATCTGAAACAGGCTCCAGGCTCTGAGCTGGCTGTCAGCACAGAGTCGGACCCAGGGCTCGAACCCATGAACTGTGAGATCATGACCTGAGCTGAAGTCGGACGCTCAACCGACTGAGCCACCCAGGTGCCCCGGCCTAGGAGTCATTCTTAAGTATCTCCTGTCTCTTACATTGATCTTATCTCCTACCTGCCTATCAGACTCCTGGGCGTCTCTCCAGATCCATCACCAGTCCGCAAAATCAGACCTCTAGTACCCTGCCCCCAGATTACTGTAATTGCCCAACAAGTGTCCTGAGGCCTCCAGCCATTCTTCCCTCTCATCTGCCCTCTACCTTCCAGTAAGGAGAGCTCTTCAGGTATCACTGCCACCATCCTGTCCCAGTCTCCACTGAACACTCATTAATGGTTTCCCATTGCCCTGAAGATGAGGCCCAAACCCCTTAACCTGCTTTTCAAAGACTGTAACTTGTTGACGACTCCTAAACTTTCCAAGGAGAGGTCTCTATTTCTCTTTTTCTTCTCTATGTCCCAGTCCCACAGATTTCGTGGGCATTTGTAAATGTACTGGTTTCCAGCATCTGAGTACTTTACTTTGATCTGGGGAAGCCTACCAGTGTGAATCTGCACCCAAAGGGATACTTCCATTCCCTGCTCACTGGCCCTTTACACGAGATCATGTGACTCAGACTTGCCAGTCAGATGCTCGGTGATGGTGGCACCAGCACCGGTGTCCTGATGAGCCTTTCCTATGGGTAGTCTTGACTGCGTTTTTGGCCGTCCAGCTTCCTTTAGTTTCTGCATGATTCCTCAGCCTTCCTTTACTTTCATAGGCTATCAATATACTTCCAATAGACTCCTTTTCCTTTGAAGGTGAGCAGAGTCAGTGCCCTGTGTTCATAATTGAGAACTCTTGATGGTTACATGGAATTCTTCAGACACACAAAACGTGTGAGTTTCCCCTTGTATGTGCTTCACTTGGTCCACTCCTCCTCATTCTGCAGACCTGGGTTTAAAGTCACTTCTGGTCTGGAGCCCCAGTCAACCTTTCTCACCTAGACCAGGTAGGTACCCCTGCAGAATGTCTCTGTAGCATTCCGTTCTATCTCTATCATGGCACTTATCACCTATGCAAATGCCTGACAAGTTGTCTTCACCACTGGATGCAAGATGTTCAAGCACCTCATCTGTCTTGTTTACCCTTGACTTCCCACGGCCCAGTACCTGGCATAGTATCTGTCACGGAGCAGCTGTCACTAAATGTTGGTGAACTGAGTGAATGCATTGCAGCCCCGTCTTGGTGCCTGGAGCAGTGCTTACTAATTCACAAGTCCTTGGAAGTCCTAAGCTCCTGACACTCTAGTGGGAATAACTTGCATATTTCATCTTCAGGCCCCACTTTAAATCTTGCTCCGGCTTTTTGTTGAAACCCCCAACAACAGGCACACACACAGACCTGGATCCTTCTAGGGACAGGCCAATTCGTGGCATGTCATTTTGTGGTGCTTGTGCGTACTATGCCATAGAAGTACTTGACCAAGAACTGACTAGAGTGAGGCACCCTGCCAAAGACACTGGAAGAAGTGCCCTGCAGAAATGGTAGAAACAAGAAAGTAGAAAAGGAACAAAACAGAGGTGTTAGCCTTTTCCAACAGAATATTAGTTCTTGCTTCGTACATGGTGAGTACTGAATATATATTTGTTGATTGATTGATTGATTGAATGTGTATTACTTATAGTAAAGCAACATAAAATTCATTCTTGATAAGTCCCAGTTCAAAGATAGGAGGTTTATAAAATATTCTACAGAATAAAACATATAAATGGCATAGGATTGCCCAGCACCTATTGTTATTGATTGAAGATGAAAAAAATATGATCATCATGACTTTATTTAGATAACACCAGAAATATTTAATATAAGGACTTTCGTGATGCCATTTGAGCCCTTGCTCTTTGAATTCCCTTTTCCTTACAATATCTTATTTGATGGCTGGTAAATTCTCCTGATTTGGAGTTCATGTTTCAGAAGTATTATCCCCAGGGGAAGGAATGTAGTAATGTCCTTAACCACCTCTATCTGTGGCTCTTCTTCACAAAACACCCTCTGCTGTTCCTTCTGGTCCATTCTTTTTTTATTGCCTTCCCTGCTGCTCTACCCAACTCCTATGGCAAGGCCCCTTTCAAGTATGACCTCCTCTGAGAAATCTCTCTGGATTATTCCAGCCCATCTTCTGCCTTTCTCTGAACACCTCCAGGACCCGATTCTGTATTGACTGCTTATGCTGTGTGGTTGTGTCATTTATGAGTTAAGTCCAACAAAGACAAAACTAAGTCTGAGACAAAATTAACCGTCTGTTTATTCATAACCATACAGCAAGGGAACCCATCTGTGTCACTTTCGTGGGCAAGGTTTCAAGGGCGTTAGAAAGGAGTACGTTTCATAGAGTAAAAAGGGGAAATATGGAGACGGTCTCTGATTGGCAAACACCCTGTTAGGATGGGGTTTGGGAAGCTGGGGAGGCTTTCTAATTGGTCTTTGGATCCAACTGTGGGTTGGCTGCAGTTTGGGGACTTTTCAAGAGTGGAAGGATTGTTCAATGTTGGGATGGAGGGTTTTCTGTGCCCGGCCATTTCCTGGAGCTGGTGGGGGCGGGACTGCTGGCTGCCATGGCCGGCAGTCTCTCAAGTCTGATAGCGCAGCTTATGGGCTGCCACGAGGCAGAAATCATGTCTCACACATTCCTTGTATGTGCTTCACTTCTTGGCTTACCGCCAGCATTCAGCCCTACTTCCAGATTTAACGTGAAGACTTGTTGAATTGGCTTTGGGGGAGGAATGGTACTGTATGGCTACATACTCCCTAGTATATTTGTGTGTGTGTGTGTGTGTGTGTGTGTGTGTGTGTCTGAGTGTGAGTGTGTGTATGTGCGTGTGTTCTCATATCTGGAAAATGTGTAGGTTGACATGAGGAAGGGGCATGAGTTGATATGTCCTATATATCACTGTTCTTAGTATTCCCCCATCAAAGAAATCCATTGCTGAATGCATGTCCCCAGTGTTTAGCTGACTTTTAACTGTCTGGTCAAGGACTGAAGCACTGGGAAGGCAGCAGTCAAGAGACAGGTGATGTCCTATCGAGGACTGTCCCGGAAGTACTCTCCCCAAGTTACAACTGAGCTTTATCGGCTGTATTTCTAAATGAGCCAGCCAATGTTCAATAGGATGGAGATGCTCTGATAGGCACAGGAGCTGCCCTGCAGCTTTGGATACCCAGAAATCCTACAAAGAGAGGACATATTGCTACAGGGATGCCTATGTGAATGAAACTGGAAGCTTCAATATGGAATCATGGAGACTAATGTGTTCCATTGGAAACACGAGCATGAAGTAGAATTCAAAGGTCAAAACCCAGAGATACTAAGACAACTTGTGGAAAAATGAGCCATAATGAACATTTAGTGGCTGATGGGTTGAATGAGTACATGTTCTCAAAAGTGAGGGCCAGGCCTCTGCTTCCTAGCAGCTCTTGCCCACTGTTGCCGGTGCCATTATGCATTTTGACCACACTCTGGGTATGTGGAGTGAAGAGAGCAGACGGATGAGATGTTCGGAACCATATTTGGTAAGGAGAGGTATTTTCCAGACTCGGGCCACAAGACCCAGCTTGGTGAGATGGAAGACTAGGGTGCTGCGAGGCAAGACAGCATCTAACATAGCTAAGCTGTTTTGCCTTTTCATGGCCAGGCACTTGAGGTGCAAGAACAGCATCCCTAAGGGTGGATGGCATTGACATTGGCTGTCTGAGCAAAGAGAATCCCTGTCAAGCCCAAGTCTTTCCAGTAGCTGGCTATGACTTTGCATCTCTCTGTTGATTTTTTTTTCCTTCTCAAAATTAGATGACAGAGTCATTGTGCACTTGGGGCCTCCATGGTATAAATGCATTGGTCAGTCTTTTGATAAATAGACTTTGAAATGTTCTACATATGCCTACAACAAGCTTTTATCCATTTGGCTAATTTTATTCTTTGTAAGCCACAAAAGACAGGGGAAAATGGCCCTGTGATTAGATCTAGCTCTGAGACTGGGAGAAGGAAGTGGAATCTGAGTCGCCCTGCAACACATGAGCAAAGCATCCTTTGTATGAAAGGTAGAATCAGAGCACCAGGGAATTTGGGAACTTGGGAGGGAGCGTCAAAGCCTTGCATCCCTGAAGCTCTCAACACTAACCCTCCAGAATCACTTGGGTTGGAGGTGGGTGAGGGACAGTGTAAGAGAGCAAGCTTGCTCTTATAATACCGGGTTCAAATGTAGTCCCCACCAGTGCTCTGTGCCTCTGTTGCTTTCATACAAAAGTTGGGAAAATTGTATATATCTCACAGGGTTGTTATGAATAGTACATGGTCACCCTATAGTGCTTCCAGAGCAGGATCTAGTAATAAATGTCAGTCATGTTGAAGTTCAGAATAAGGAAGAAGGATAAGGTGGCTTGAATTCACCAATCCAAGCCGCCTGATCTCTTAGCTCAGCAGTGCCTTCCTTGGGGCCCCTAAGGGTGTCACTTTATTATTTCCTCCTCTGGACAGCCTGGCTGTTGGAGAACATGTCCTGATTTTATGGAGCTCTGCCTGTGGACACTGTTGCTGTCTCACCCTGGTCCTGCTCTCATGACTGCTCAGGCTGTACACTTTTTTTTGAGGAACGATGACATGAAAACAAACATGGGGATTTCATTAAATGAGCTATACCAGCATTTCACCAAATGTTAAATTTCTCAGTGCAATTCCACCTTCCTGAGTTAAAGCATCCTTCCTGAGTACAGGACACACGGCTGGGCACCAAAAGGGAGACAGCAGTGATACTGCCATGAGAAGGTCTAAAGCAGGCATCCCCATGGTGACAGATGGAGAAAGGGCTGAAGGTGAAGTTCTTGCAGATATTGAGTGTAAATTGATGAGATTGCATCAGGAGGCCCCATGCTCACTACGGCCCCACATCTCTGTATCTTGTCCTGCTGTTACCATCTTGAAATTCTTAATGATCTTTGAACAAAGTGTCCTGCATTTGCATTTTGCACTGAGATTTGCAAATTATGTAGCTGGTCTTGGATTGAACTTAAATATATATGGCCCACCAACACCAACATTCTCCTGTCACACTACTTTTCCCCCAAGCTGCTGAAACTGTGGGCCTCCCCTGACTCTGGGGACAAGTTCACAGGGACACCTGAGCACCTCCACAAAACCTGCCCTGGGCCCTCATTGTCAAAGGATATGCCTGCTTGCTTCATTTGCCCTGAAGGTACATGGGAAAGCACCACACTACCATGTGCATGCCTTTGCGTGCATGCATACACACATACATACCCCAAAATTAAAGGATTCTTTGCTGCGGTTCATATTTCAGCCAGGAGGGGACTCAGCATTTTCTGTGTCCTCAGCTACCCTAAGGGTTCAGGAAGCTTTGTTATGTTCCTTTGGAGATGGATAAAGATGAGTCAGCTGTTTGCCCCAGGCCCCGCCTCTCTGAAGTCTAGTTCAGCCTGGCTATCGAGATGCAGCATCAAGACACATGTTCATGATTTTGATCACTGTTCATATGAATTTTCACGTCGGTCTTCTCTTTGCTCTCAGGGGGCAGATAAGGCAATTATGTACAACTCATGGAAGAAGACACTGGCACTGAGGGTCTGAAAACAAGTGCTTGTTTGCTCTCCCCAAGGGCTCTGCTTAGCTGAAGTTTAGGCGGAAGGAACAGACATCCCACCCACAGTCTATCAAACTTGTCATTTCAATACCACTCTCAGGAGGAGCACTGTGCCGGCATAGCCACCTTTGGGAGAAATCTCCCGGATTTTAAGTAGACATCAGCACACTGTAAGGTGGTAGGGGCAGAGGGTTCCCGGGAAAGACCGGAAGCAGTTTGTGCCCTGCCAGGAATCTCTACTGAAACATGAAGGAGAAATGGATCCTTGAAACATCCTTGGGTCTGGATGGCTGGGTTTGATGCCCTTTCCCCATCTGTGTCAGCTCCTTCCTGACAGGCACACTCTCTGAGATCCTGAGATGATTAACACACAAAAACAGCCACCTATGGGGACCAGAGGTGATGCACAGAGACCAGCAGAGTTGCATTGTAGAGCCGTAAGGGGAGGCTGGAGACAACTCTCCTGGCCACGTCTCTCATTGCACAGAGGATCAGGAGGCAGCCCAGGGAGGAGGGAGAGTGGGCTTCCATAGACTCTTTAGAAAAACTTTTTGGAAACTATACCATCCCTCAATTGTCCAAGCCCAAACGGCTCTGCTGGGGAATTGAGCCCTGACTTCTAACCTGAGGCCCTGTGGCTTGGCCAGGGTCATATGACTAACTCTAGTGGACCAGCCACACTCTGTCTCCTGAGAATAAAATCTGGAATCTGAGGTTCTATTTGACTGGCGGTGGCCCTGGAGCTCTGAGACCACCTAGTGTGCAGCCAGACACCATATGGATACAGAAGGAAACAAAACCCACTAGTGAGGGAACAGATAAGTTGAAAAGGGACTGGTCAGACCTAAAGGGGCAGAGAGGACTCTTGCCCCCATGGTCCCTTCTGCTTTCAAGCATCTCCTTCCATGGAACGATGCCCATTGTGGACCACCCCCCAGACTGCCTGGGCACAGTGCACTTAGCACAACCTTGTGGCTCTGGGGAGGTGCCTACAGTGAGCCACCTACTCTGGGCTTTCCCGGCCGCATCTGCAGCTCTTCTGACTCTTGAGTATTGCTCTGACTCAGGCATCCAATGCACACCCTGACCTTAACTCCTACTGCAAATTACTCACTTAGGCATTCTGTGCATGGAATCTCCCAGAAATTATTTTGGACTTAATACAAACACAACATAAAGGATCAAACATTCAGTATTAACACTCTTGTCCCTAACAGGGATGTGGCCTCTTCACTGAATACAGAACTGCCACCATCTCTCTCTGCCAGTGGCTACTCTCTGCCCATTATCTGCTCATGTAAAGGGCAATGGTGGAAACTTCTTCCATGCTGTCTGGTATTCCATCACCCCAGCTCCTCAGTCTCACCTTTGAGGAGTTTCATAGAAAACTTGGAATACAAGGGTGGTGGCCTTTCAGAGAGGAATCCATCAGGTGGGGGAGGCTCGGGCTATTTTCAACCCAGCTTCCCTGGTTGCAATGCAATCAGAGCTGGACTTCAAGCATGTGTCCCCTCCAGGCTGCTGCTAGGGTGGGCCCAGGCAGAAGCCTAGCACCCCACCATAACAAACTGGCAGTCTGGCACCCAGCAGGTAAATACTTTCCTCATGCTCGGATGCACTTGTTTTGATAGCTTGATTGGGTTATTGCATATCAGAAATTTTGCCCATTTCAGTTAGTTCCATGAGTTTTTGCACAGTCAGTCAACTACCACAACAATTGAGACTTTTAAAACTTCCATCACCCCCACCCCCACCCTGGGGCACCTGGGTGGCTCAGTAGGTTAAGGATCCAACTCTTGGTTTCAGCTCAGGTTATGATCTTGTGGTTTTGTGGTCTCAAGCCCCACATCAGGCTCTGTGCTGATTCTCTCTCCCTCTTTCTCTGCCCCTTCCCCACTCAGGCTGTCTCTGTCTCTCTAAGTAAATAAATAAATTTAAGTGAAACTTCCATCACCCCCCAAATTCCCTTGGTACCTTTGCAGTCAGTACTACTCCTACGCAAGCCCTTCACAACCACTGATCCATTTTCTGTTACAATAAAACTTCACACGAATGAAATCAAACAATATGTGGTGTTTTGTCTTCTTCGATTCAGCATAATGCTTATGGATCCTCCCGTGTTACTGCATGTATCAGTACTTTGTTCTTTTTTAATTTATTGTTGAGTATTATTCCATTGTATGGACATACCACAATTTGTCCACTTACAAGCTGATGGATCAGGGCTATTTCTAGCATTTGTCTCTTCTGAAAAAAGCTACTAAGAACACTTGTGTCCCTATCTTTGCATGAGGATATGTTCTCATTTCTCTTGGGTGAATAAATATCTAGGAGTGTATTCCTGGGTCATAAGGTATACACATATTTAATTTTATAAGAAAACTGCCAAATTGTTTTCTAAGTGACTGAACCATTTTGCATTCCCACCTTCAATAGGTAAGATTTTGAGTTTTCCCAAGTTTTGCTAACACTTGATATCATTGGTCTCTCTGTGTTACCTGTTTTTGTGGTTATATGTTTCTTTTTAAATTTGCACTACCCACATGACCAATTCCCTCAAGCATCTTTTCATATGCCTCATTACTTTCCCTAAATTTTCTTTGTGGAAGTGTCTGTTGACATCTTTTGCCCTTCTTTTAGTTGGGCTTTCATGCTTTCTTACTATTCAGCTGTGTGAATTACTTACATGTTCTTTCCTTTTTATTTTCTTGATGGTGTTTTTCAGTGAGAAAAAGTTTTTAATTTTGATGAAATCCCATTTACCTCTTTTTTCTTTCATGGTTTTTGCCTTTTGTGCCTTAAGAAAATTTTTGCCTAGCCCAAAGTCACATTTTTTTTCTTTTTTTTTTTTCGGTGGGGAGGGAGCTTTATAGTTTTAGCTCTTGCATTTAAGTCTGTCATCAATTTTGAATTGCTTTTTGTGTACAATATACGGTTAAGGTTCATTTTTCCCCTAATGGCTGTGGAGTCATGCCAGCACTACTTATGAAGAGAATATCATTTCCCCCATTGAATTAGCCTGACCCCTCTGCCCTGGTAGGTAAACCTTCACTGGTAGTTGGTTAAGGTAATTACAAAAGACTATTTTCCCCAGTGTCATGGGCACCCGGAAAGGAGAAAAGAGACTTCCCTTCCGCAGTGCCTTTGTACACAGGCCTCAGGCTGCAAACGGTCAAGAATGCCTTCACTAAGCATACTGCTTCCCATGGCATGATACCTTCATTTAATGCAGTCTAAATGCTCACCTCCCTTCCTCTTTCCTTCCTTCTCTCTTCCTCCCAAAGGACCCTTATTGTCCTGGTTAGAAAGCGCAAGGACTTGCAGGAGACCGGGTATCAAATACCAAAGCTGGAAGGAACCAGTAATATAATGAAGCACAAACCTCTCATCTGTAAAATCAGAGAAGAGAGGCCCAGAAAGGTTAAACAACTCAGTTGATGTCACACAGCAAGGAAACGCAGATCCCAGGTTTCCAACTGCCTACTGGTGTCTGACGCTCATCTTCCAGACCACATCCTCCGTCCTAGTGACGCCTCTGAATACCAGTGGCTCACCACTCTTTGGGACCCCATCCGAAGGAGGAGTGCTCTCGAGCAGACTTTGACACAGACTGACTGTGAATGGCAAAGAGGCAGGAGGCTTTAGTTAATGGCACCGGCCCCTTTCCATAGAGGTCACGTGAAACAGCTCAGTCACCTGCTAATTGGTCCCACACTATTATGTATTTCAGCCCTTGGGGGAGTTTTTATCATCCAGACCTCCACCAGCTCTGGACCCCTGTCCCTTCCTATGTGGCTGGAACATGACCACCCTCAGTTGTAGCTGGTGTAGCAGTAGGGGACATATCAGAGCAGCAGTAGGAGTGAACACCATCCCTACCACATGGCTTCAATGCCCTCTTGATCTCGATTGGAAGTCCAAGTGCAAGCCTGGGCTGGTGCAGCCACTCAGGAGGCAGGGACAGCACACCAGGGGAGTGCGCAGCCCGGTGTCACAGTATCTGGAACATCAGCTCTGGCATTGACATCACAGACCATCGTGTCTAACCCCATTCTTCACAGATAGGGAAGCGGAGTACTCGAGAAGTGATGATGTATTCCCAAAACCATACACCAAAGGTGCACAGCAGGCCCTTAAATGTACAGAAATTCAACTCTATACACCATGAATTCTTTTACTTAGTTCAATGAGACTTGAAGTAAAAATTATATTTTTAATCGTACTCTGTTACACAATTTACAATCACGTTGGCATTTACACATGACAATTACTGAATAGTGTTATCTACAGAAATGCATAAATGCTGTGCTTTGTGAATGACTTATAGTATACGCGGCCAAAATAACCCTTGAAATGTGGTTTTCACCTTACCTAGTGTCTTAGAATACAGCCTGCTGTGAAGGATATGACACTATGTGCCGCTGTTTAACTTGGGGGGAGGGATGTGGACCCTGACTCCCAATTAAACACTCTCTTCCCAAAGCCCAACTGCCTCTGTCTTTCATTGAAATGGCCAGTTTTTGTCTCTTTGCCCATC
Organism: Proteles cristata cristata; assembly: GCA_017311185.1. Taxonomy (NCBI): domain Eukaryota; kingdom Metazoa; phylum Chordata; class Mammalia; order Carnivora; family Hyaenidae; genus Proteles; species Proteles cristata. The sequence continues at coordinate 2,368,069 of JAESUZ010000174.1, read as the reverse complement.
CCCAAGGCAAAAAATGGAGCCGGTTGGGGAGTGGGCCTCAGGACAGTGGTTTTGCCAGGAAGTTTGTAGGTGGGGGAAAATGTAAGTAGCAAGTGTCCATGAGATGGAGTTTCTAATAGACTCGACAATAAGGTTTAATTTGCAAAGCACTTTCCCCGCCTCCACCAGACTCCCAGCCCACCCTAGCTGCAGCTAGGCTTCCTGGGGCTGAGAGCAGCCTGTGCCCTTTCCCTTTAATGCTGGGTCTTCATCTAGGTTCTTCGTCTCTCTGGGAAGTGACTGTGTACAGGGAGAGTGTAATTGGCAGGCTGTGACACTCCTGTCTGCAAGTGTCTCTGTAAGTGGAGCGCATCTCAGCCTTTATCTGGTGATGGCTGCTACCTGAGAAAGGCCCTGGGCCATCTCAAAGGGCTTGTAGCAGCTAATTGTGCCTGTTAGGACCAGCAATTAGCTGGGAACTATGGACTTCGAAGCTCCAACACCCACCAGCTCTCAGCTCATTCCTCTCCCTTTCACTTAACTAGCAGAGCCTAATAGAGGCGGTGAAGGACAGGCAGGTGAGGCACAGTCACAGCGAGCGAGGCGGGGGGCTCGCCAGGTCTTCATCACCAGTGCCCCCTCTGAGTCCTGCACATCGCCCCCGCAGGGAAGATCCGGTGGAAAGAAGCAGGCACCAGATGCTGATCTCATGCCATAAATACTCCCTGTTTATTGCAGGACCAGGGCTGCAAGCTTATTAATCGGTATTGGGAGTCATGCTGCCCCTGTTTGTACAGTTTAAGCGTCAGTTGGAAGATGACAATAAAAAACTAATTAGGCACAGGTCATAAAGGAGATCACACATGCATGGTGTCTGCTGGTTACTATGGGCACACGATGGTTTCGGTGGAAACGTGAGGCAGAACATCTGAAAATTAAGACAATAAATCAGTTTCATTGAATAAAAACCATGCATTTACCCATTAATTAAGGATAATAGTATCCTATAAGCTTTTGTGTACCATAGGTGATTTGTTATACTTTACCACAATAATATACATTGAAGATTAAAAATTCAGCCCACCTTCCCAGTAATGGATTAACACACACTCCTCTGGTTCTAGAAAAAAGTAAGGGCATGAGCCCCGTCCTGCATTCAGGCTCATGTGATCCATTTTGGTTCAGTGGCTTAGGTCTAATTATTAGGCATTCCTCCCTGCTGGTCAAGTGGATCTTTGTCCTAGGAACAGGGACATAGCCTGTGTAGTGACATTTGTGTTTCACTTTTAAGCCACACTATCCTATCCCCTTCTTACAAGGTGGCACGTTGATTTTTTGGAAAGAACTTGTTTATTTTCTGTTGTTTCCAGTCTTGATGGGACTGTCAGTCAAGGTGCCCAAGGTGGGCATGTAACCAGGGCCCAGCCACAGAAGCTCACTTTTCCAGGACTTGCACTCAGTGAGCAGAGGGATACAAGGACAGAAACAGGACTGTCAGTGAGGTTCTGCCTAGACACCTCTGAGACTTCCCTAGGTCACACTTTGTAGTAAGCAGAGTAATGTCCCCCCCAATCTCATAACAGACATCTACATCCTAACCTCTAGAATCTTTCAATATGTTACTTTACATGGCAAAGAGTCTTTATAGTTGTGATGAAGGGTACAGACTTTGAGATGGGGAGATTAGTCTGGGTGGTCTCATGGTCCTGATAAAATCACATTTGTCCTTAAAAGAGGAGTACCTTTCCCAGCTGGGTCAGAAAAAGAGGTGACAAGAAAAGAGAGGTCAGAAATGAGACATGAAAAAGACTTAGCTTCCGTTTTTTCAATCAATCCTGAAGCAAATGGACAGGGCCATGAGCCAAGGAATATGCATAGCACTAGAAGCTACAAAAGGGAATAAAATGTATTATTATCTGTCCCCAAGAGCCTCCAGAAGGGGATCTGACCCCAGTGACACTGTGGTTTTCACTCAGTGAGATCTGCGCCAGGTCTGTAGTAGTGTAAAATAATGGACTTGTTTCATTTAAGCCACTGGATTTGTTGTTTTTTGTTACAGCAGCGATAGAAAACTAATACACCTTTTGAACCTATGTCCTCGGTCTTACCAAAGGCATTTTTGCTGCTTGTAACTAGCCTGAGAGAACTAGGAAAAGGCTCCCAGCAAATAGCAATGGACCATCTGCATAACCCTCAGCTCATGGAAGGCTTGCTGGAAATGAAAGACACTGCCTACTCTGTTTGTTTCTGGTGCCAAACCACCCTGTGAACTAACCATGGGTAAATCCACAATTGATACTGGGCAAACTTCACCTCCTGCTGCCTACTCCTCCTTCCATCTATCTTTATTCTTTAGTTTTCAAAACATTAATGTCCAGACCCTCCAACCATTGGCACCTCAAAACTTCATTCACTTGTTCTGAAAAGGGGCAGAGATGTGATTTTTTTAAACTCACCTGAGGATTCTGATTCTTGCAGAAAATCACTGGTCTAATTCAAGGCCATCGTGTCTTGATAAAGTAATTGAGACTTGATGAATGCAAGCATCCTGTCCACTGGTCACACAACTGAGCAGAGACAGAGAACTCCAGGATCTCAGCTCCACATTAGATGCTTGTCGCATGAGCAGGAGCTGCTGTGAAATAAGGCACTGGAGAATTCGTTGGGAACTCCATGATCTTTCCATCTGGCAATTCTTGTTTTTAATTGGAGCATCTCATCCCTTTGCATTTTATTGTAACTACGTTATCTTTGGATTCAACTCTACCATCATACTAGTGCTTTTGATTACACTCAACTCTCCATTCATTTTCTTATCTTTGGGTTGAATATTTTATGAATCCTTCCAGTGTTGCCTTTATTTCTTTGGAAGGCATACACTTTTTACTTTTCTTTTTTGGTTACCCTACTTTAGTAGTTTTCAACTAGAGAGATTTCTTCCACCCAAGAGATGTTTTACAATGTTCAGACCCAAGTTTGGATGTCACAGTGGTGGCAGCAGGGGTTGGAGAAGGTACTGTGTATTGGGGTTCTAGATGTAGCTAGAGAGTTATTTATTATGAGATATTGCCTCACACAATTGTGGAGGTTAAGAAGTCCTATGATCTGACATCTTCAAGCTGCAGACCTAGGAATGCTGATGGTGTACTTTAATGGTGCAGATCCCACTGTGGGCCTGAAGACCTGAGAACCAGGAGGGAGCATCACAGGCAGGAGAAGATGGATGCCCCAGTTCAACCAGTCAGGCAGAGAGTAAGGGAATCCCTCCTTCTCCACCTTTTTGTTCCACTCAGGCGCTCTAATGATTGGATGAGGCCCCCCCACACTAGGAATAGCAATTTATTTTATTTAGTTTTCTAATTCAAATGCTAATCTCTTCTGGAAACATTCTCAGAAGCATACCCATAAAGGAAGTTTAACCAGATATCTGGGAATCTCATGATCCAGTCAAGGGGACGCATAAAGTTAACGATCACAAGTTGCTAATGGAAACTGGTTCATACAAGCCAGGCATGCTACTCAATATCCTACAGTGCACAGAAAACTCTCCCACAATAAAGAACATATGGTCCCAAATGTCAATAAGCCAAGATTGAGAAACCCTGCCCTAGAAACAACAACTTTCATCCTTGACTTATTAAAATATAATGTCAAATTGGCAACTTCGCCTGCTTTCCAGAAAATGCAATTGAATACTGTAACTTCTTTTCCCAATTTCAACTCATAGGCTACTGATATGGGGCACTCTTCTTATACTTTTAAATATCACAAAATATCATTTTTATTGTCTGATACATTTAGTTCTTTATTTAGACTTGCCCAGACTCTCCATTCCTTCTTGCATCTCTGACCTTCCATCTGGAATCCTTTTCCTTCTAACCTAAAGAGCTCCCTTTACTATCTTATAATGCAGATCTTCTAGTAATAAGTTCACTTAATTTTTGTTTGTCTGAAAATGTCTTTATTGCACTTTGTTTTTGTTTTTCTGGTACTAATATGTTTATCAATGTCTACATGCAGAAAACATTGCTCTCAAAAATTAAAGCAAGCATCCTTTTACATAGCCACAATACCGTTATTACATGTAAGAGAATTAACATGGATATAATGATATCTACAATAGAGTTAATATTCAAATTTCCATACTCAAATTTCAAATTTGCCCCCAAGATGGCAGGATCCTTTCATAAGAATTCGCCTGGTTGTTGTCTCTTTTAGCCTTTCAGTCTACAATATTGTCAATTTATTTTCTAAATTATTGTTATTAGTTTTGGTCTTTCACAACTGCATTGTCTTTGAAGAACCAGGCCAGATATCTGGTAAAACACTTCACATGTTGGATTATTTTTATTTCTTCATGGTTTGCTTTAGGTTCAATGTTTTGGCAAAACTATCGCATAGGGGATGTATATACTTCTTATGGCCACGTTTCAGGAGGCACATATTGTCAGACTGTCCTACTTGTGATAGTCACATGGTTAAGAGGTGACTGCCATGTCTTCATAGTGTAAAGATTTTTGTTTTGTAGGTAGGAGGCTATAAAAGACAAATGTATATTTCCCTTTGTAATCAGCAGAGTATCTTCCACTTTGAGACCATGGCATATTATCATCCCTAGCAACAGTTCACTCAGGTGCTTACCATCCACTGATAGTTCTCGTCGGCAACAATTATTGCATCGGGGTTTGCAAAATTGTCTTCTAATTTTATAATCCCTTCTGTCTGATTAGTAGGCACTCTAGTGAATAGAGTTTTGAGCACTATCTTGCTTTTCCGAAAACAGAAAATTCCAAGCCCCCTTTTAATCACCATGCTTCAAAGGATCCTTGGTTTTCTTCAGTGGGAAATGGTACCTAGAAACCAAGATCTGGGCTGTAGGTATAACTGGTTGTTAGTGCCTCTTACCCCATTTAGGGAAAATAATTAGGAAATGCATTTGTTTCCTTAAACTTCTGAGTTCATATTGGTAACCTCCAGCTCAATAGGAAATTGATTTCATATTTACATTTTCCTTCTCTCACAAAGAGAACCCTCGTATGCAGCAACACATTTATACATTTTCACAATTCTGTAATGTACAAAATACTTTCAGAATTGGATACTAATACCATTCCTGTCTACAAACATCCTAAATAAAGATCAATATTCCTTTGCAAGTTTTAGAAACATATATTTTTAACTTTAGAATATATCCCTGTAGGAAAGTGTGATTAGAGTCCTGTGCTCAGAAGTTACTTGAATTAACATTTTTCTCTCCATGAGTATGTTGCCAGTGTTATCATTTGGAAGTACAATATGATTAATTTGCTCCTGTATATATACATTTTTACATTTGGTTTTTGCCCCTTCTGACGTCTTTTTATTTTGCATACATAAAATATTTACAAAACACAAAATTTTCAAAATTCAAAACTATGGTTCAAAATTCAAAACTATGTAAAAAGATATTCTCAAGGAATATCCCTCACATAAATATCACCCATCTCATTCCTACGCATCTTCAGAGGGAAACAGTTTTCATTAGTTTCCGGTATATCATCCTGTATTTCTTTCTGTGAAAACAAGTATATATGTACATAATATGCTTTATATGTTATAATAACATATATTTGTTATTATGCAATCTTTATTTTATAAAAAGTAGCGTATTCTCCATATATCTCTCATTTTCCTCTTGATAAAATAACCAGGAAATCTCACAATAGTAGTTTTAAGAGATATTCTTTATTCTTTCTTGAGCTGAATATTTTTCATTGTTTACATACCACAGTTTGTTCAAATAGTCTTCTATACATGTGTAGTTTGGTTGATATGAGTTTCTATTACTTGAGGATACATTCCTAATAGTGGAATATTATTACATATATTCACAAAATATCTTTTTTGTTGTTATTTTAAGAGGGCTTTTACCTTCTCCTACATCATCTAACTGATTATTATTTGTATATATAAGAGCTATTGACTTTACAACAATTTTAGATCCTTCTACCTTACTGAATTCTGTGGATTTGTGCCTCTTGTGTGTATTTTGCTTTTAAAATTGCTTTACTGGTTTCAAGGATTCATTGTCATATCATATACAAGTAAAAGAAATGTTACTTCTTTTCCAGTTCTTATGCCTCTTGAAGTTCTGAAAATATTAGTCAAATAAATCAGATAGGAGAAAGTATATAAAAGTAGCAGTAGTAAAGGTGATGAAATTACTGCCTTTTTCCAGATCTTAGTAGAAGTATTTTTAATGTTTAATATTTATCCATGAGATAAAATGCTACTGTTTGGACTAGATAATAAAATATTTTATCATTAAGACAGTATCTGTAAATTCTAAGATTGAACCATCTTTGAATTCCTAAAATAAATCCAACTTGGTCTAATGTATTTTTAATTGATTTTTTTTAATATTAAGGGCATTTTTAAGTTTTATTATATTAAATAACATTGACATTTTAAAAAACTAACAGGAAAATTATTTTGTAAAATGATCCTCAATTTGGTGGACGTTTCCTAATGATGAGGTTTCAGGTTACATGTTTTGGTCTGGCATACTACAGCAGTAACTTCATATTCTTTTCAGTGTATCACTTCAGTGGCCACATGGTGTCATGTTATGTTATTTTATGAATTATCAAAGCTATACCTCTTTGATAGTTTTACTATTTGCTCTAAGGATTAAGACATACATCCCTAATTTTTGCTATGTCAATTTTGATTCTCCACTGTAAAGTTACTATCTTTTCCTTTTGTAATTACTAAATACTTTTCTGGAATGAGTTTTGGTTGAATTACTTTAGACTGTTGCCTTAATTTGGGTTGCCATAACAAAAAAAAAGTCATAAATGCGTGGCTTAAAAACCAAACACATTTGTTTCTCATAGTTCTGGAGGCTGCAAAGTTCAAGATTGTGGTGCTAGAAGGATTTGGTGAATAAGGAGCGTCTGTTTCCTCCCTGATGGCTGTCTTCTCTCTATAACCTCACATGGTGGAAAGGGCAAGCTAAGACTCCGAGTTCTCTTTGAAGAACACTATTTCCATTCATGAGGGCCCCACCATCAGGACCTAAGCACCTAACATCAACTCCTAATATCATAACCTTGGGATTTAGAATCTCCCATCCAATTACTAACCAGGCCTGACCCTGCTTAGCTTCTGAGATCGGATGAGATTGGACGCATTCAGGGTGGTATGATGGATTTAGAATCTCAACATATGAATTTGGGGGAGACACAATCCTTCTATCTATGGCACTGTGTAAATATCCTGTTCTCATAAAAACTTTCATCTACTATTTTAACCTTCAATGGTTTCACAAGTTATCCTTATCTAAACTATTACATTCTTTTCTTAATATTGTGTTTTCTACCTTTGTTTTTTAAATTTTTTAAAAATTTACATTTATTTATTTTTGAGAGACAGAGACAGATCATGAGCTGGGGAAGGGAAGAGACAGAGGGAGACAGAGAATCTGAAGCAGGCGCCAGGCTATGAGCTGTCAACACAGAGCCCAACATGGGGCTTCAACTCACAAACCATGAGATCATGGCCTGAGCTGAAGTTGGACACTTAACTGACTGAGCCACCCAGGTGACCCTCTACCTTCTTTTTAAGAGAGAAAGAGCATGAGATAGGGAGGGGGGAGAGAGATAATCTTAAGCAGGGTCCATGCTCAACGCAGAGCCCAGTGTGGAGATCAATCTCATGACCCTGAATTCATGACTTGAGCCTAAATCAAGAGTTGGACACTTAACCAACTGAGCCACCCAGGTGCCCCTTGTGCTTTTCTACTTTTAACATTCATTTAATGTTTAATAGCTGGCATTCTTCTCCATAGAATAATATTACTATGAATTTTTATGTCTTTTTAATTACTTGTATTACAATCCATCTCCAGCATTATTTTTGATACTATATTTCCCTGATTTTGGAGAGTTAAAACCCTTGTAAACTTATTTTTGTGTTGTTTTGACATTCTCATCCTTCTTTGAGCTTTTTCATCCTTTCTAATTGTTTGTATGCTGTATAGTTTCCCATCCTTTTACTTTCCATTTATTTGTGTCTTTATATTTAAAGTGCATCTGCTATAGACAACATATCATTTGATGTTGCTTTTTTAAAATTCCTTCTGACAATCTCTTTCTTTTAATTGGAGTGTTTAGTCCTTTTTACTTAATGTAATTATTTAAATTCTTTCAGATGAAATGTGAAACTTAAATCTTCATTTTATTTTTCCTTTTTCCTGGTTTGGTTCTTTTGGCCCTCCTCTTTCATCTTCTTTTGGTTTAGTTAAATATATTTTATGGTTTATTTCTTATATTTATTGAATTTTGTTATACCTCTTTGATATTTTTATTATATTCTCTGGGGATTGTGACATATATCTTTATTTTTTTTGTAGTACACTTAGAGTTAGATTCCTTATCACCTCTAAATACCTCTGTCCTCCAATCTATGTTTTAGGCTACAGTTGTTGTTGTTGTTGTTGTGTGTGTGTGTGTGTGTGTGTGTGTGTGTGTGTAGGTGTATATATATATATAGTTGTATATATATATATACAACTATAATGTGCATGTATATGTATACAGTTACACAATAGTATGAATTCCACAGTTGAATGTTATGTATTTGTTTTAATAGCCTTATGTTTTGTTTTGTTTTTAATTAAAGGAAGAAAGACTTTTCATCTACATATTTAACATTTATGGTACTCTTCGCCTGCTATTATTTACCTTTGACTTGGAGAATTTCTGCTAGCATTCTTTGTACTATTGGTCTATTGGTAACACATTCTCTTAATTTTAAATTATTTGGGAATGTCTTCATTCCACATTCATACTTGGAGGGTATTTTCATTGGATAAAGAATTCTGTATTGACAGTTTCTTTTTTCTTTCAGTATTTTAGAGATTTTTTTCCATTGTCTTCTGACTTTCAGTGCTCCCAGTGATAAGTCAGCAGTTCTTGAGATTGTTGCTCTCCTTTATGTAATATGATGTTTTCTCTGATTGTTTTGAAGATTTCTTATTTATTTTGGATTTTTAGTCATTTGACTATGGTGTGCTTAAGTGGGATTTTCTTTGTGTTGTTTTTGCTTCAGGTTGGCTGAGCTTCTCAAGGCAGTAAGTTTGTCTTTCACCAGATTTAGAAAAACTGGGTGCATTATTTCTTCAAATATATTTCCATCACATTTTTTAAGGTAGCTCATTCTGGGATTCCAGTAACTTGTATGTTATATTTTTACATTGTCCTGCAGACCACTCAGTGTCTGTTGTTATTTTTAATTTTCCTTATTTTTTTTAGATTGGCTAATTTTTATTGATATATCTTAGTTCAATGATTGCTTCATCTGTCATCATTAACATACTGTTTACCATACTCTGTGAATGTTGGATTTTCTTCATTTACTGTTGAGAAAATTGGTGCTGTAGATGATGCTTCACAATTACCAGAAGCAAAATTCTTCTAAAAAAAAAAGCATGTATTTATTATACTTAATGCATTTCACTTTCATTCTTGAAAGGCATTTTGAGGAGCATAGAATTCTTGCTTGACATTGGTTTTCTTCCAGCACAAAAAACAAATATTACTTGTTTTCTCACTTCTTTATCTCTTCAGAAGTCAGCTGTCAATATCACTATTGCTCCTTTAAATATAATCTCTTATTTCACCTGGATTCTGAAGGATTTTTCCTTTGGCTTATTCTTTAGTTTTATTATTAGATGCATAATACTTAGTTTTACTTTTAAATTTATATCCTCTTTGGCATTTATCAGCCTTCTTGAATCTACTTGATGTCTTTCATTAGTTTTAGAAAATTCTGAGACATTATCTCTTGAAATGCATCTGCCATATTCTCTCTTGTCTCCTTTTGTAACTATAATTAAATATGTATTAAGCATCCCTCTATATCGTCTATATCTCTTACTTCTCTTCTATTATTCTGACTTCCTGTAATTTTATCCCACTTTATTCTAAAATAGCCTATCCTAAATCCATTAGTAGATACTTCTGTATATTTCTTTTGATATGTCCTCTATTTTACTAATTTTCTCCTTAGCTGAATACAATTATCCACTGAATTCTTAATTTCAGGTGTATGTATCCTTCTAGAATGCTTATTTTAATTATGCTATGCCATTTTTGAGAAATTATACTCTCTGTAAAATTTTTAAATCTTGTATTTTTCTCTTTGAACAGTGAAAGTGTAATTTAACATAATTATTTTAAATGTTGTGTGTTCATTCATGTTTTCATTATTTGGAGCTTCCCATGGATGTGTTCTATTGTCTTATTTTGGCTAGTTTCCCTTCACCTTGTTTTGTGAAGCAATAAAACACAAACACATTTTTCTCTTTCCTGTGTTGGGCACCACACTGAGCAATATTTCTGACCACCCTTGATACTCACATCAGCAATACTGTCATTTCCATTTTGCAAATGAGAAAAGCAATGCTCAAAGACATTGAGATAACTTCTCAAAGCCATGCAGATACAGGTAGATTTCCTGGAATTTAGAACCAAATCTGTGTGCCTTTAGAGCTAAATGCTGGACTTTTACCCAGGACCAGCACCAGCAGTGAGCTGCTTTTGGTCTACAACCTGGAGCTGGACAGCTGCCTCCTTTAGTGATATGTGCGAAATAGGAGAAACAACAGTTTTATGATCATTTTAGGGAGGCTTCTTTGAGATTTAAAGTTGAGCAATGGTGAGGTGCCTGTCACCTTCTGCCAAGGCAGAAGGTAGCCAGGAAAAGGCAGCATAACAGACCCTGGAACTTCCTTTATTGCCACTTATTCCAAATCCTCCCTCATAGAAAATAACAGATAAAATTTATTAAACATTGTGTGCTTATGACTATTCTAGAACTTCACATTTATTAATGCATTTTGCCCCATAACAACATTATGATGTCAATTGTATTTTTATTGACATTTTACCAATGAAGTAGCTAAGGTGCAGAGTCGTTATGTATCTTTCCTCAAATAGCTCAGCTATTCAATTAGGCACAAGACTCATTCAGACAGTCCAATCCTAGAGCCCCCAGTCTTAACCAATAGTTAACTGCATTGTTACTGAGTTCCTTGTCATTTTGGTAGCCTTGTGGTGAGTAGGAAAGTGTATAACTGACCTTGGAATAAAATACTGGATGTTCATGATGGGTATTATGGGTCTGACAGAGGCCAGCCAGATGCTGACTTAATTGCGGCCCAAGAGCCAAGAGCTCAGGAGGGGTCATTGGTCAGCAGAAAACCCTAGAGCATGAACTATGGAAGTGAATGTGTAGCCATTTAAGATTGCATGCCAGCGCATAGGGAGACATTAAAATGGCCAGCAGTAAATGCCACAACTGAGTGCTGGGGAGTGGTAGCTGACTCCACCCATGGAGGTTGAGCCCAAGTTCCTACTTAGCCATTGCCAATAAAAATGGTGTCTCTTCAAAGATGTCTTTTACTACAGATTATAAACAGAGTTTAATAAAAATTAACACTCCCACTAAGAATCTCTTATGCAATAGTTCTTCAATATGTAGATAAATGTGTCAGAAGAGATTCAAGTGTTTTATTTGTAAACATAAATAAAGGCCTTGGCAATTTTTACCCTTATAAAAGATGCTGTTTTATTATTTATTCACTATTATTTTTGGTAATATTCCTTCAGTTTCTTTCTTTGTATATATTTTATAGTAGGATTGCTGGCTACCATGAGTTCCTTTTAGCTGACAATTGTCACTCAGTTGTTAATTACATTGGGAGGTGGTTCTGTGACTAATGGCCTAGTTCGTCTCCTGAGTAATGGTAAAAATGCCCTATTGGTGAACTGTGGACAGTCCTGTCCTAAGCATGGTGTCCCTGCCCAAGAGTGCAGACTGAGCGAAGCTGAGACCAACAATCTAAGAGTTATGGACCTGAAGGGAGTACCTTTGTCCAAAATCGGCAAGTGGAATCAATGGCTGGATCTCTCAGAAGGTGTCACTCTACTTGAGATCTCCTGGCCTCCCTGGCTTTGTCATGGGGAAGCTTTGGGGGGCTTTGGCATGACTGATAGCTGGTTCTCAGACCCTGATGTTCCTGCCTTTGCTAGCTGTAGAAAACAGAAATTAACATAAAAGGTAGATTTGCTCTTATCTAAACACTCATGCTTCTCACTATCAGACACACTGATGCCAGATGGAGCCATGCTGGAAAATATAGGCTCAATGTCCTACACGCTCTGGAGCCTGGCTTGTTCCAGACCACCTGTAGGGCTCTAAGTTAAAGAAACCCTTGTATGTGAAGAGTGTGGATATGGACTATCCATGAAATAAGTGCAGAGGAAAGCAGCAAAGTCCAGGAGAAGAAACACTGGTCTGGAAGTCAGGAGATTCATGTCTGGGCTTTCCCCTGAACTAACTCCAGAACTCATCAAATACTGAACTACTGAAATAAGGGACACCTCCTATCTCACCACATGAAGAAGCAGTGCAGTGCAGCAAAATGGGCATATACATTGGTGTCTAACACACCAGTACTTACCAGACTGTGCCCATCACCCTCCCTGTGACTGGCCAAATCACTTCAGTTTTTTCCTGTGTAAAATGGAACAGATAATGCCTGCCCTGCACCCAGAGGTGCCCCCAAGGGGCCCTTAAGGCAATACTTTTTTGAGTTTCCAGCATGATCATGATGCAGATACGGACTCGCATGCATTGTATTGACACAGTATCCCCAAAGAATAAAAGCACATCAAGGGAACAAGGACAGGGATTCTGTGACAGAAGCACAACTCCTTTACCCTTTGCAACTCTGTGATGATGCCCCAATTCCCAGATGAGACCCCTGACATTATATTGGGTTATGAGCTCAGTCAGGACAAGGAGTTACTCCCAAAATCAATTTCTAACATGCACTGGGTGTTTGTTGGGTGAAACAAGTAGTGTGATGACCCCACTCAGCCTGCACTTCAGTGAGTCAGCTGCCCATCCATCCACTTTCCATTGCCTGCAAGTGAGAAGCTCAGTAACCCAAGCCCTTTGTTCTGCCGTCTCTTTTCCCCAGGGTTGGGGGCAGGGGAAGGGGGCTTTCTGACCTCCTGAAATTTCACAGTCACTGGTATGAAAACTGATCCTTTGCTGTCTCACTCTCTGGCAGGTGGCGACTGATGCCTTTCACCATTTATGAAAAAAAAATGTAAATGGCGACAAAAGCTATTTTTATAATGTTTTTATCTATTCTGTGACTGACATCAATAACACATAACAGTTTCATTGACATTGTATCGCATCCAATGGGCCCAGTGACCTGATTCAATGTCAGTGGAAAAGCCTCGTACATCATCTCTGTGGCTGAATTGCAACAGATCCATTATTGGCGCTTCAACCCCACGAGTGCCCCAGAACTGATGCCAAGTCCATTTCAAGGGTTTGCCTCTTTCCTTATCTTCGTTTGTCACAACCGTCTTATCTCTCTGACAATGGACATCCCTCCTTTAGCACATCCTCTGAAATCAGTCCACTATGAACATGTTTTTAGACTTGACGGCTCTCGAGGGGTGGGATGAGATTGTGTGTGAGGCACTTCGTACAGCTCATAGTAAGAACTCAACTTTTGGATGAATGAAAGAGGGAAGGCAGGAAAGAAGAGGGGTGCAAAGTGTGCATGCCTTTCCACTACAGTATATTGTCAGTGTTTCCTGTGCATGGCCCTGAGGTCCTCAGAGCTCCTAGGGCTAAGGTCAGGCCCCTGGAGGAATAAAAGTTAGTAGAACAAAATAGCAAAAGCTTTAGAACACGTTTGCAAAGCAGGAGAATGCTCTGCCTCAGACTTCAGCCTCAGGACCTGGAAGTTGGCCAGCACGTAGGGAAGAGTGGAGGCCACTTGGCCAGGCCCCTGTGCTGGGTGCATGATGAGAAGCCCCAACCACCAAGCCCACCCTTGTTTCTCACCTTCTCAGCTATGCGAAATGAGAATGAGCACTGAGTCCACAGTCTTAGACGGGTTTAAGCCAGCCTTTACTAATACTGCAATATATTTGTCATTTGTCTCACTGGTAAGCCTGTTTAGTAGTCAAAACTGTAGAAAATTGAATATACACTTACTGTATAAAAATGATATGCTTGGTTAGTGATAGTTTAGAAGAAATAAGTACATCTATCATAGAGGAGCAGGCTGTCAGCTCTTTATATGTAAGAAAAATATTGAACACAAATGTGATAAATGTTGGGCACCGTTTACAAAAGTTGTCTGACAAAGTTGGTTTGTAATAAGTTCTTCTGAGCAAAGAGGAAGATGAAAGGAAGAGAGAGAGAGAATGGGAAGAAAAGAACAGGAGAAAATGAATAGCAGGGTGGAGAGAGAGAGGGAGAGAGAGAGAGATACATGAAGAGCTTTAAAATGATCAGAGGAAGGGGACCCACATGCTGCCCTTGCTCTGGCATCACAGCAACCCCTGCCTGCTTATGAAGTGCCTATCCTTGGGCAACAGGAGCTCAGACACACAAAGGTAAATCTGCTGGGAAAGATTCCACCTCAGGGGAAATAGCTGATGGCCACTCTCCTGAAGCTGCCATGTTGGCAGCTGGGACAGACTTCACTGTGGTCCAGAGGGGAGAGTGAAATAGACTGAGCTAAACAATGAACTAATGACTTGGGGAGTAGATCCATACATAAAAAGGTTCCAGGTGGGGAATCAAGGCAGTGAGAGGTCAAAGCCTTCAGGACTGAACAGGCTAGGGCCCTGGGACCCAGACGGGGTCGCTGTCTGGGGATGGAGGCCACACCTGGGCATGGGAAGGTAAGGAGGCCACCAGAGCCATGGGTATTAGCTCCCAGGATGAGGAAGGATGATGGATGTAGCAGAAGAGGACAGAGCAGATGAAAGGCCCATTGCTGGAGGAAGTGTAGAGTGACTGAGCTGTGAGTGCGGTCTGGGTGGGCAGAGAGCACTTTCGCTGGGGAAGAGCCCACAGTGGAGAGCATCTGTGTCTATCTGGCTACAGCAGAGAGAGAGGGCACTGGAGGGAGGTTACCCAGAGCTAAGACAAGTGGGGAGGTTGGCTGGGAGCAGATCTTAGCATGCGGGTAGGGCTTGATACCAAACTCAAACTGGCTCCCTGGGATTCATTTCATAAAGGGAGCTGGGCACAGTGAAGGTGGCAGTGTGACACAGCAATGGCCAGAGAAGAGCAGCGAGGGACTCTGGCCCCCAGGAGAGTAAAACATCAGTGTCTAGCACATCCTCTACACTATGCACCTTGCCTGCCTGACGTTCCTCATCCTGTCTGGGGTCTGTATGTGCACAGACCTTCAGGGCATGGTTCAAGGACAGCAGTGAGATTCAGCAGGGCTCAGAAGAGGAGATGATAGGGGCGCCTGGGTGGCTTAGTCGGTTAAGCGTCCGACTTTCGCTTGGGTCATGATCTCGTGGTTTGTGGGTTCGAGCCCCGCGTCAGGGTCTGTGCTGACTGGCAGCTCAGAGCCTGGAGCCTGTTTCACAGTCTATGTCTCCCTCTCTCTCTGACCCTCCCCTGTTCACGCTGTCTCTCTCTCTCTCTCTCCTAGAAATAAATAAAAATATTAAAAAAAAAAAAGAAGAAGAAGAAGAGGAGATGATAGATAAGAAGGGCCAGGTGTGGCTGAGGGCCAGCAAAGAGGGTGGGTATCTCTGATCAGATGCCTCTCACACTTAGAGAAAGGACTCAGAGAATCTTGAGACTCACTTTGCCTCTTCCTTAATTTTCTGGTAATTTTTTTTTTTTTTAACTTTAGCCACCATCTAGATGGATAGTCACTACCTTTTGGGAATTATTTGAAGCACTTTATAGATATTACCTCATTTCAGCTGTCATTATGGCCTTAAATATAGTAGGTTCCATGGTTGTCCCAGTTTTACAGAGAAGGAAACTGAGGCAGAGTGGAGGATAAGCAATGAGATGACCAAGTCACCCAGCAAGTGCTGGAATTTGGGCCCAGGCTATGTGTTTCAAGATCCAGAGTTTGCTCTTCTGAGTAACCCTTCTGCCCAAGCTGGATCCTCAAGGAAATGTCAGTAATTCTCTGTAGAGGACCCATGTGTTCATGGAGAGCATTTGTACTCACTTGTCACCCTCCCAGGAGCTAGGAAGGTGGCCTGAGGGAGGGAGGACAGGTGTTGGATAAAAGAAGTTTCCCCTGTTGAGTGGCAAAGAAGTCTTGCCTTCACCCATTGTGAGCACCTCTAAACGTTGTAACTCTGGATTTAAATTCACTGATATCACCTCCACATTCCTCCTCATTTTCAGAGGAACCTTCTCTGGGCTAGCAGGGACAGGCAAGCTTGGCCGGTCTTCACTGACATCATAATTATAGGCCTAAAAGGCCTAACAGGACATTTAATGAAAGCTCAGCTTTTACTGAGCAAGCTTGTCCTCGGACTTCTTCTGAGATCCTGGATCCAGCTATGCCTGAAATCTGATATCTTTGGGTTTACTGGTACCATGATCCAACAGTAGTTGTTTTTTTTTTACCCTAAAATACAGGCAAACCATACCATATAATACATGGAGTATTAAGTCCCTCCTGATTGGTGTCTCTAGAGGGAGGTCATTGAGACTTGGTGACCAGTGGATCTTACTGGATAACAGCTGACCACTTCCCTGTCATACAACATGGTGATGCTATCACTTTTAAAGTTTAACCGTTTACACTCCAATTCCATGGGACATCGAAATTCACTCTTTTGAAAGTGGTAGCTGAGGGTCAATTGCCAGTGAACCTAAGGGCCCAATGAACTGAGCTGCATATATAACTGTATCCTATAGACATGGAGTTCAAGGTCAAGAGCCCCATTGCTTGGGACTGGGGGAGGCAAGAGGAAATGATAGTCTGCCATTTTGGCATTTTCAAGGCTTTGATTAACTCGGGGACCCAATGAATTAATGGTGGAATGTGAGGCATGGTATCAAGCAGGAGACTACTCTTGGGGCTGGGAAAAGGTTTTGGGTTTGGAGCCAGCAAGATGATGGGTGGCTTTTCTCAGACGCTTTGGAATATAGCCACCTCTGAGTGCACAATGGTGCAGCCAGGGCACAGCCAATCCAGGCACAGAGTTATGAATATATCTAGGTCAATATGAATATATTGCAGGATTCTTAGGGAAGATCTAAGTTGAGAACTTGCCTTGAGGGACACAGGATCCAGTGGTTTAGCCCTCCAGCCAGGCCCCACCCAGGCTTTAGCATCCTGTTCCTATGGGCAGAAATTCCCACAGAACTATTTAGGTGTTGGATGACACGTCCTACCTGTGCTAAGCTCAGGCTGGCCAATGAAAAAGCTCAGTTAACACTGGCTAATTGGGTAGCTTGAATCCACTGGGAAGGTTGAAGAGCCTATTCTTTGAGGATGCAAGCACAAAAATCTTTAACACACCAGTCTGCTTTGCTTGATATAATGGCCAAGATGTCTCAAAGCCATGCCAGTTTGAATTTGGGGGTCACTGGTCTAAAGATGTGAGATACATTTCAAGTGAATCATTTCATTCAGTATTGGAGTGTCCTTCATCTTGCTTGTAAGGTTAGATTTTGCTGGGGTGTGTTTTTCAGTGAAGGACTGGCACTGTCATTAGTGAAGTGTGATGGGTCCTTGCAGGTGAGTGAACCCTGGGCCAGGCCTGCAAGAAAAAAAGAAAGGAACAGAGAAGAAGAGATAGGTGAAAGGGTTGGGAGAGAAGGACACAGGAGGAAGACAGCCATCCACAAGCCAGGAATAAAGAAACCCCTCATCAGAACCTGACTGTGCTGGTGCTCTGATTTGGGATTTCCAGCCTTTAGAACAAAGTATGTTATTTAAGCCACCCATCCTGTGGTGTTTTGTTATGGCAGCCCAAGCTCATACATATATATACGCATATATGCATATGTGTATGTGTGTGTGTGTGTGTGTGTGTGTGTGTGTGTGTGTGTATGTATATATATATATACAGTGTATTTAACAGGCCCTCTTGTCTCCACTCTTTATTAACTCAGTGTATGTGCACAGGTCTGTTTCTGGATTCACTCTTTTGTTCTACTGCTCTATTTGTCTATTCCAGTGCCAATATGACTCCCTTTTCATCATAGTTAGATTAAAACATATTTTAGGCCAATCCTCCTCCCCTCGCTCTCTTTTATTTTTAAACATTTGCATTTTCTTGGCTCTTCTTGCACATGGACTCTTCTGTGTAAATATTAGAACCAGCCTGTCAATTTCCATGAAGCATCTTATTTGTCTTTTGATAAATTCCAGGTTGAATTCATAGGTTTATTTTGGGTTAATGGGGAATTTTCAATTCTGAGTCCTGCCTTTCCTGCACTTAGTATGTATCCCTGTGATGTGAGTTTTCAGCCCCACTTTCTCAGAACTTTCCTGGGTGCAGGTCCACCTTCTACAGACTTTCTATTTCTGAATCTCTGACTTCCTGTACTATCTTATATACATATTTTCACTCTCTTATCTCTAGCTATTGTTATTCCCAAATGACTGGGGAGTATATAGGCACCCAGAGGAAGTTAATGGTGTATTTATAGTTATAAAACAAATGACAAAGCCAAGACCAGAACTTAGGTCATCTGACATTTCACCCACTTCATATCTAGGCCACAATTGCTGAGCTATCAAATTTTGTGGCTACTCCTTCACCCAACAGCTTGTCTCTTTCCCCCACACCAATCCTTTGCCCAGCTCTATAAGCCACAACATAGCTATTTTATATTAAGATTTCTGCCCATAAGGTCAGGACACCCATTCATAGGTTTTCTGAGTGCTTAGTTCAAGCACTGAATGTCAAGTTCAATACTATACACTAGATACACCAAAACAGATGAAAGAAGGTCCCTAGCCTAAGGATATTCACCACAGTCTGATGTGTGAACCCCAGTTGTCACAAGGGTAAGAGGGTGTGTCTGGGTATATCTGCATGGATTTGCAATGTGGGTTTTGTTCGGAAGGGGGACCATTTATAAGGGGGAACTGGGAAGAAAGCATGATGCAATCTCTGATATTGGCCAGTCTGGCTCATTCCCTTCCCTTAGATTCAGTTTAGCCCCTATAAACAGAGTGATTGTAGATGCTGCTACCCTGAGGCCTCTGAGTCATGCAGGACCTAGGAAAACTGCCTGGTGACCAGGTGACAAGCACAAACCAGAATAGGTGGCTGCTATAGCAGCAGTGTCCTCTACCTTATGCATTAGCACCCATATTCTCCCAGTAGTTAAGAGCATCTGTGACAATAGGAAGGCCTCCCACCTTCAAAGGACTTCCATGCTAATGTAGACAAATGTGAATAAAGCCCTTCTTGATTTTCATAGGATGGAGACATCAAGCAATAACTCAGTAGATTGTTCACTCTTGGACCTGCATGCTTGAAGTGAAGTGTCCAGCAGCCTCAGGGACAGATTATTTGCCACTTTTCATGTGATGTATTGCCCACAGGCAGTACTGCCTGGGGATGTCATGCCACTCTACTTAGAATCACTGATTTACAACAAACCTCAGGCAAAATTCAACACACAACTTATATCTCTGTACCTTTTGTACTTTTATTTACTTAGTGTTTTTTCTCCTTAAATTGACCCACAATTTTATCTAACTTTTTGAAAGAAACTAGTGGGTAACATAAAATAAAAGCAGAGCTAAAGGGTACAATAGACACATGACCTCTGACACAGAGTTAGATGACAGAGACTGAAAGTAGTGGGAAGGCCAGAACAGGTCCCAGAGAAAAGGGTTTGAGATGACAGGAGGGGCTGTGGGGAAGTGGCAGACATCGGAAAGCAGGAAGGAAGGTAGAATTGGCCTTGAGTGTAACAGGATAAAAACCTGGAAGTGAGGCCTCATGCTAAGCCTCATGTGAGGAGAAGGGTCATTGGTTAGGTAGAGACTATAATGAAAGAACCTATGGAATGCCTTGGGATGGGAGACTGCTGGGGCATGGAACTGGGCCCTCAGATAAAGGGTTGACAAATGAAGAGAATGAGAGTTCCTATGAGCAGTCAAAGCCATTGATGGCCTTTCATTCAGTTTACACATACCAGGACTGATGTAAAGTGGCAGCAAGTGGTGAACCGATAAAACTGATTAAGGCAAACATGGTCACTGTGAGGATTCCTTTCCATTCTATATCCAGCACATTGAGTCTGTGTGTGTGTGTGTATGTGTTAGGAGTTGGAGTTGCAGACTTATTGGGTTTTCAGGATAGTAGAAACAGGAGATATCAGCTGGTGGCTGTGGACTGGAAATGCAAAGATGGGGGACTCCAGACAAGGCTTAAGAGTGTCATTGCCCTTATGGCCTGATGTTCAGCTGCTTCTCCTGGTGAGCAGAAGTTTACTCCAAAATACTATTTATTCGATAGTATTTATTGGCTCCCTGCTCTGTGCTGCCAGGAACTGTGTAAGAAGCTGGAGACGATCCATTGAGCCAGATAGACAGCACTGTTGTGCCAAAGAGTAGCCATTCCAGTGCAGGAGAACAGATAATAAATACATTAAAAAAAAGTTAAAAAGAAGGATCCAAAAGTGGATTTTAGTGAAACAATGCTTGGGAAGGAGGGAAGTAGAATAGTCAAGACAGAACCCCCTGGGAGTGAGAATGTTGGCATTTGAGCTGAGACCTGGGCATATGCGCAGCTTATGCAAAGGTCTGGAGGTAGGAATGGAATGAAGAAGAACACAATGAAAGATGGGAAGAAGGTTAATGCCCACAATTCCAGTTTGGCTTGTAAAGTTTGAGGTACTTTTTTAAAATCCAAGAAGCAATATAAGATGAAATACCACCATTGCTTCCAGTTCTCCCCTTTACAACTAAAAACAAAAAAAAATATTCACAAAACAATATGTGAAAGTTGTGAAAGATGGAAAACAGAAGGCAGATTGGCCCAGGGACCTCAGACCTTGAGAAACCACCCAGAGGCATTAAAAGACACTCAAGAAGGTGAATGAACCCTAAATGAGATAAATCCAAAGAAATCCATGCCAAGATCATAAATAACATTCTGAAAAGAAAAAGAATAAAAACTTGAAAGGGACTAGGAAGGAAACACTCCACTCAATAAGAGCAGAATACACATTATTTTTAAGTGACCTGGAGCTTATATCAAGATAGACCATATTCTGGGCCATAAAATAAAATAATTGAGCTAATAAAGAGTGTGTACTCTAACTGTAAAAGACTCAAAGTAGAAATTGATGAAACAGTGATTCAAAGAGATACATGCACCTTTATGTTTACTGTAGTATTATTCAAAATAGCCAAATTATGGAAGCAGTCCAAATATCCGTCCATAGATGAAATGGATAAAGATGTGTGTGTAAGGTATATGTAGATCTAGATCTATCTCGATAATGGAATACTACTCAGCCATAAAAAGGAATGAAGTCTTGCCATTTGCAATAACATGGATGGAGGGAAAGATTATAACACTAGGTGAAATAAGTCAGCCAGAGAAAGGCAAATAACATATGATTTCACTCATATGTGGAATTTAAGAAACAAAAACAATGAAAGCGAGAGAGAGACAAGCCAAGAAACAGACTCTTAACTTGAGAGAATAAACTGATAGTTACCAGAGGGGAGGTGGATAAGGGGATGGGTGAAGTAGGTGATAGGGATTAAGTAATGCACTTGTGATGAGCACTGGGTGATGTATGGAATTATTAAACCACCATAGTGTACATCTGAAACTAATATAGCACGATATGTTAACCATACTGAATAAAAATAAAAATAAAAATGAAATAAAAAAATTAAATGAAATTGATGAGAAATAAAACAGGAAAATCTCCAAGCACTTGGATTGTGTTTAAACAACACAATTTGAAATAATCGTTGGGTTAAAGAGGAATTCTCTGCAGAATATACTTATGTGAATGAAAATGAAAATACATCATATAAAATTTTGTGAAATGTAACTGAAGCAGCTACATGGTAATGGAACTTTCTAGAGCACTAAAATGTTCTAATGGAAATTTAGAGCACTAAGTACTAGTATAAGAAAATAGTAAATGTTTTAAATCAATGAACTCCCTACCTCCATAAACTAGAAAAAGAAGAGCAAATAAACCCAAAGCAAGAAAAAAGTAATAAAGATAATAGCAGAGACCAATGAAATTGAAAACAGGAAAACAGTAGAGAAAATCAATGAAACAGAAAGCTATTCTTTAAAAAAAAAAGTCAATAAAATTGATAAACCTCTGGTAAAATTGACAAAGTTAAAGAAAGAGAAGACACAAATTACTGACAGAAATAAAAGAGGCTGACATTATAGAGTTTAAGAGGATAATAAGGATATATCATGAATAACTTGACACCCTTAAATGTAACAATTGGAAAAAAAACAATTAATGAAGCTCAAACAAGAAGAAATGGATGTTCTGAACAGCTTCATAATCATTAAAGAGATTAAATTTGCAACTAAAAATCTCCCCCCAAAAGAATCTTCATGCCCAGGTGATTTCACTGGAGAATTCTATAAAATTTTAAAGAAAAAATTAGCATCAATTATATGCAATTTCTTCCAGAAAATAAAGGAGAGCATAACACTGCACAACTTATTTTATGAGGCCAGTATTACTCTGATACTAAAGCCAGACAGGAAAGTACAAAAGAAGAAGGAAAAGGATAAGAAAAGAAAGATGACAACTACAGACAAGTCATTGCTGTAAATGTACACAGAGTTCAGTGGCTTATGCAGCAGAAATTTATTTGCTCAAAATTTGGAAGCCTAGAAGTGCATGAACATGGTGTCAGCAGGTTTGGTTTCCTCTGAGGTCTCCTTCCTTAGCTTGCTGATGGCTGCCTTCTAGCTTTGCTCTCTCATGGGCATCCCTTAGTCTATGTTCCCCGTGTCCCAGTCTCCACCTCTTATAAGGACGCTGACCATATTGGATTAGAGTCCACTCTGACAACCCTGTTTTAGCTTAATCGCTTCCCTAAAGACTCTGTCTTCAAGTATAGTCACATTCTGAGATACAGGGGATTAGAAATTTTGAGTGGACAATCAAGCCCATAACAAGGACCAAGTAAGATTTATTTAGGTATGCAAACATGGTTAGGTATATGAACATCAATTAATATAGTATGCCACATTGACAGGCTAAAGAAGAAAAAAATATATATCAATTGATGCAGGAAAAGCACTTGACAAACTTTTATGCCTCTTTGTTATAAAATATTTTAGGGAACTAGTAGTAAAGAAAAACTTCCTCAAGATGATAAAGTATATACATATATATGTACATATACATATACATATACATATATATACATATATATATACATATATATACCTATACATATATATGTATATATATATATATATAAACCTACAGCTAATGTCATACTTAATGGTGAAAAACTGAATGTTTTCTCTATAAGTAATGGAAAGAAAACAAGAATATCCACTCACATAGCCCCTATTCAGCATTGTACTCGAAGATCTAGCTAATGAAATAAGCAAGAAAAAAGAGTAATAAACAGATAGGAAGGAAAGAAATGAAATTTTTCATATTAATAGGCAATATGACTGTCTATATAGAAAATTGGAAGAACCCCTCCCTCCCAAAAATCACCCATAGACTTAAAAAGTTTACCATATTTTTAAGACACAAGGCCAATACACAAAAATAAATTTTACATCTATATATTAGCAATGTATAACTGGAAATCAGAATTTTAAAAACAAAGTTATTTAAAATTGCTACAATAAATTGAAAGACTTAGAAATCTGGCAAAGCACGTTCAGGATTTGCCTATTGAAAATTATCGAAATATAATTATTGAAAATTATAAAATGCTGATTAAAGAAATTTTAAAAATCTAACTAGTGGAGAGGTATGCCATGTTCATGGGTTGGAAGAAGAAGATTCAATATAGTAAAAAATGTCAATTCTTCAAATTCATCTATATATTTAGTCTAATTCCTATCAAAATGTCAGTAATGTTTTTGACAAAGGCCAGATTATTCTAAAAATTATATAGAAGGACAAAAAATCTAGAATAACCAAAACTTTGA
Source organism: Proteles cristata cristata (assembly GCA_017311185.1). Taxonomy (NCBI): domain Eukaryota; kingdom Metazoa; phylum Chordata; class Mammalia; order Carnivora; family Hyaenidae; genus Proteles; species Proteles cristata. Next base: position 2,344,097 of record JAESUZ010000174.1, on the reverse strand, counting down.
GAGGTATAAAGTGGAAGGAATCACGACCTAGGATTAAGGCTTACTAACTCTGGTATGTAATCAAAATAGTTTGATTTTGGTAGAAGGAGAGACATATAGATCAATTGGACGGGACAGAGAACCTGAAGAGACATACTGAATATGCCCAAATTATTTTCAACAAAGGTATAAAGGCAATTCAATGGAGTAAGGATAAAATTTTCAAAAAGGATGATCAAGCAATTAGACATCCAGAGGAAAGACAATGAAGCTCAAGCTAAATTTAACACCCTATACAAAAATTAGATCAAAATTCATCAAGACTTAAATGTAAAACTATTTATTTTTTAATGTTTATTTTACTTTTGAGGGAGAGAGAGAGAGAGAGATAGCAAACACAAGCAGGGGAGAGAGAGAGATAAGGGTACAGAGGATCTGAAACAGGCTCCATGCTGACAGCAGAGGAGCCCGATGTGGGGCTTGAACTTGCAAACTGTGAGATCATGACCTGAACTGAAGTCCGGTAATTAACTGACTGAGCCACCCAGGTACCCCATAAAACTATTTATTTTTAGGAAAAAAATAGAACATCTTCAGGACCTCTGGCTAGGCAAAAGCTTGTAAACTCGACACCAAAAGCATAATTTATGAAAGAAAAGAATGATAAATCAGACTTCATCAAATTAAAAGAATTCTGGCTCTGTGAAAAACCTTGTTAAGAAGAAGAAAAGACAAACTATAGGTTGAAAAAAAGCATTAGCAAATCACATATCCACAAAAGTATGTATTCAGAATGTACAAGGAACACTTAGAAGTCAACAAAAAAACCCCAATAATTTGAAAATGGGAAAAATATGAACAATTATTCCATCAAAGCATGTATACAGATAGCAAAAAATAAAGGATATTCAATATTAATAGCTATTGAAGTAGTTAAAATTAGAACCACAATGAGATCTTACAACACATCCCTCAGAAGGGCTGAAATTAAAAATAATGATACCAACATATGCTGGTGAAGATGCAGAGAAGCTAGAAAATTCATCTATTGTTGATGGGAATGCAAAATTGTGTAACCTATGGGAACCAGTTAGGCATGCACTTATTATACTACTCAGGAATTGCACTCTTGGGCATTTATAATGAGAAATGAAAACCGGTATTCATAGTAAAACCTAAACACAGATATCAATAGCAGTTTTATTCACAATATGAAAAAACTGGGGGAAAAAAACCCAAACTCAAATGTCCTTAAACGGTGAGTGTTTAAACAAATTGTGGCATACAATGAATTATTATACATCAGTTAAAAAGGAGAAAAATGACACACACCACATGAGTGGATGTTAAGGAAATTATAATCTGTGGAAAAGGTCAATCCCTGAAGGACACAGTATGGTTTTCTTTACATAGTATTCTTAAATAGCAAAGGTTTAAGGATGGGGAAGAGATTGGTGGTTGGCAGAAGTTAAGGATGCAAGAAGGGGTGGTTTGAATGACAAAAGGATAGCACAATGGAGCCCAATGGTGATGACACAGCTTTGTATCTAGACTATGATGGTGGTTATGAGAATCTACATGTGACAAAATTGCATAGAAGTGTATACACACACACACACACACACATGAGTGCATGTAACACTGATGAAATCTGAATAAACTTTGTGGATTATACCAGTGGCGATTTTGTAATTTTTAGTTTGTATTGTATTTATATATTACCACTGGGGGAAACTCAGGGAAGAATACATGGTATCTCCCTGTATAGTGTTTTCCCCCCAACTTCATGTGAATCTATAATTCAAAAGGCAAAATTTTTAAAAATCCAAAACCTAGAGAAGACCTTTATTTTGGTGGGAGAGGCTCTAGAAGAATTACAGATTGGAAGGTCATAAGCATGCATTTATATTTTATTTATTTATTTGTTTGTTTAATGTTTATTTATTTTTGAGAGACAGAGAGAGAGAGGGAGCAGGGGAGGAGCAGAGAGAGAGGGAGATACAGAATCTGAAACAGGCTCCAGGCTCTGAGCTGCCAGCACAGAGCTCCACATGGGACTCAAACTCACGGGCCAAGATGATGACCTGAGCTGAAGTCGGATGCTTAACCAACTGAGCCACCCGACACCCCAGTGTGTTTGTATTTTAAACTAAGAACCTGGATAAGAGCACTCCAAGAGTGTAAGGGAGGTTTCTGCCTCAACATTTAAGCATCCAGCAGTGGGCAGGTGCAGCTAAGATTAAGGGGTAGAGAGTGACAAAAAGGAAAAATCCAAACAAGGTTGAGTCTTGGCTTCTTTCTCAAGAACGAAGGGATGTGAATACTTTGGAGGCTCACAGGAAGCCCAGTAAGTTGCAGAGAAAGGACTGTAGTGTTCAGCAGGATGGCAACTGATGAGGCTGACTAGATGTGTCACGGGAGTAAAATAGATATACACACAGATAAAGCAGTTAAAAGAGAGAGAGAGTAAGTTCCGATGTGGAAAACAATTTGAGATTCTCTAGAAATTGGTGCCTTTGAAAGCCTGAGAGGGAAAATCTTGGCTGACTGAGTTATATTTTAGGTTTGGGGACCTGAGTATAACCTTGGGAAAGAGCTAGCTCCTTTAAGAAAATATTTGGACATCCCAGATTTCTGTGATGTATTACACACCATTGAAGTTGAGGTCATATGATATGTGATTCAAAGCCTAGGTCTGCCATTAGCTTCCTGTGTGATCTTGAGCAAGTTGCTTCCTCTATCTGGGCCTGAAGGGGAGACAGGTCATTTTGTTCTTTTCAACACCCATTTCCCACAATGAATATTGCAGCTCTGCCTTGAGGCATGAACAACAAGAGCCCCCCCCCCCGTGCACCCCATGTTTTAGAGGTCCCTATTGGCACTCCTACAGTGATGCCTCTCCCCACAAGACAAGGGGATGTGGCTGAAGCCCAGGCCTCCTTCTCTGGACTACACCAAATATGTGGACCCTCTACACAAATAGTCTTGAATCCACTTGCATTTACCTTTTCCCGTGGTCCAACTTCCCAAGTGCAGACCTCACACCCTGGGGCAGAGTTATGGCCAAGTATTTGCTGTTTGTAAGCAGTGTAGACACAGCATGGACATGCAGGCTTGGTGTTCCCATGAATAAATAAGGGGCCCTTCAGGATGCAGGTGAGAGTGGAGGTGGGGAGAAAGTGGGTCTGTATGTTGGTGAGGGGGTGGAACTGAGTGCATTCTCCCTGTGTATCCAGAATTCCAAAGCATTTGGGAATTCTAAACTCAAATCTGACCTTGTAGGCTGTTATGAAACTATATTTATCCAGGTAGGAGGATACAACATGTTTTATTTAACAGTTTATAACTTGATTTGTAGCATTTAAAAATATCTGTACTCAGATGGGGAGCCCCGTAAATGTTAGGATTGAGCCTGTAACAGAACCCTTGTCAGGAATGCCCTCTGTCTGATTATATGCGGTGTTGGAGGAGACAAACAACCCAGACCCATCCTCCTTCTCATATAGAAGTAGCAGAAGACCCTTGAGCCCTGTCCGCCAGAGTCTTCCTTGTCCCCTCCTTCAAGTGCCAATAGCCAATCATATTCTTTCTTCCTGGATTGGGACTTGGGTGGGAATAATACTGGATAAATAGATTCATGTGATGTCCATTCAAGCAGGAGTGGATCCTGGGGTTAAGTGGCACCTGTTCTGGTTTCAGTCTTGCTGCTTAGCCTCATACTCCAGACTTCTTGCTCCATAGATTCTGGAAGCTCTTCAATATCCCCTTTTGTGCTTACTTTGGCCAGTTGATTTCTATTGCTTATCTTCAGCTCCGATGCTCAGTGGTTCATATTTCAGAAGCTTCAGGGCTACTCAGCAATCTCCTGGTGATAAGTTCATATTTGTATATGGGAGATTTCTCAGCTAGTGATACCCACACAACATGAGTTGTATAGATCTGGTGGACAAGACAATGAATTAGATATGGCATTGAGCCTGGTGGTTGGTGGGTGATGGGGTGGGAAGCAGATTTGTCTAGAGATCTGAAGTGGCCCACCATTGAGGAGTTTCTGGATTTGGCCTGTGTACCAAAGGTAACTCTATATTCAACATTGCTTAATAGATTATGAACGACCCTAAGGCATTCTGCCTATAGATGAGTAGAATCCAACCTCAGCTGCATCCTTTCATTTAATGATTCAGTTCAGGCCAGGGTAGAAAGTTCAGATTGGCACCAGTTAAATGTTCTGGAGGTAACTGGATTCTTCAAGGTGGGTTTGAATTAGCATCTCCCCTCAAGGAGCTAGTAGGCTATCCACTGCTTTGTGGGGCCTTCCCAAAGCACCTTTCTCTTCTTGCTCTTCCTCTTTCTAGCAAGAACATTTGAACCAACCTATAAAGCCTGAGGCTTACAACACACTTTAAGAATTCCAAAAATGATATCTGGTTTTACAAAATTTATGTAACCAAAAAACCCTATACATTTTGACCCATTTTGACCCAGCCTCCTCCTCTGACTCACCCTAACCACAAATATAGAGAGAGGGTGATGCAGTATAATGCCATTTGGCCAAGGCTAAAGCTGTGAATAAAATGATTCTCTGAATTGTTAGTAGACAAAAACTCTTCACTATCCAGCTTTGAGACTGTGTTACTGGATCTCATAGTGATGGTGGTTGTGTTGTCCTACCAGCTCTTAACATTGGAGGTTCTGGCAGTGGGTAAGGGTGGGATGACTGTTAGTGTTGTGGGGCGGGGCACCTGAGGTTTGATGAGTTTGTTATTTCATACACAGCTCACTCTGTTTCTAGCCCCCCTTGCAGATGACAGGAGGTGCTAGACAGTGGAAAGTAAGATGTGTGGTGCTGCAGGCAGAAACTTGATATGGTGTAATTATTGTACATTAAAATAGATGAAATTTGGATATAAAAGCAAAGCAGACCACATCTTACATGATGCTGAGAAGAGAGACATCACTCCACTCTGCATGTGCGTGTGTCTGAAAGAGCATTCCAGTCTCTAAAAATGGTACACAGGCCAAAAAGTCCCAATAAACATCTCATTGCTGGGAGTGGGAGAGGAGGAGGCTCTTACCAAGGCAGATGAGAGTAGATGTGAATCAGAAACCACACTCATATGAACCATCTTTTGGTTTGAACTTTTATTCAAAAATGAGGAATTGCATTTCTCTTTTTAGAACCAAACCAAAGTCATGCCAATTCCTTTTTTGGATTGGAGAAAAGCAATTCAATCCCTCAAGACTAGCTGAACAATTGTGCCAGACTAGGTCAAGAGGAAATGGAAGGAAAATACTGCATGCTTCAAGTAGCTTACTAGTTTATTTTGGGGTCTAAAGACCAATGAAAATAATTTTTGAAAATATAATAATTTGTAATTGAGTATTATTATTTATCATAGTTCAACTAGGGGTGTCAAAAACAGGTCAATTATTTGTCAAAAAAATGCATTGAGAAAGTTCAATTTGAACAATGCCTTGAAGAGTGGAGTGTGTTCAACTAGACAAAGGAGTGGAACATATACTCCTTGGTTAAGTGTGAGGAATAGCATGAGAAAAAGCTCCGAGGTGAGTCCTGAGATGGTATACCCATGCTTAGATGGTGGAAGAAAACAGGGAGGATATTTTGAGTGGCATAAAAGAAAGGAAATTCAAACGCTGGAGAGGGACTTGACTACAATCTCATGATTCCTCACTGCCCTTATCAACCTTATGAGTGTCTGATTATAAAATACCAAGATGAAATAAATACAGATCTAAGCTTCAGAGAGTGGAAGAGAACCATGGAAGTAATGCATAATGGAATTTATTAGAGAGTGTCGTAAGGCAATATCGATCTTCGGATTTGACTGGGTTTTGCATTTCCTTTGTGTTAATCTGTTGGTCACAGCATTTTGGCCAGTGGCAAGATGAAGTACAGCAGCCTTAATTTCTCTGTGTAGCATAATGAATTTTTCAAAAAAAAAAAAATGTCAGACTGGGTGTCCCTCCCACTAGATGGCTGGCTTCCTGTGTGTCTGACACTAAATTTCATGACCTCCTTCTCAAGTGGGAGAGTACACACAGGTGCCACTATGAGGTGCGTCAGTTAGGGTGATTTTCTTAAACTGCTCTTAACGTACATTTAAATATATGAAAGCCATTTCTGGAGGTGAGGCCATTCCCTTGCAATCATAAAGCCAGAGAAATATGGGCCAGCTAGTTAAGAAGGAACTGGGCATGAAAGCCTGGGCTGTTGATGTCGTCACCGGCACTTGTGAGTTGAGATAACAGGTCATGTGTTTAAACTTGTGTTCCACCTCTCAGGTCAGCCCTCACTTTTCCTCACTCCATCTCACTGAGGTCTTCTCTATGTTTGTCTTATGGGGAAATGAAGAATGGAGAGTAAGGAGCCCTATGGAAAACCACTAGGTGAGCTTCCTGTTCAAAATAGCATTTGGCTAGGATACCTTGATTTAGCTTCAGCCCCAGTCCCACTACACACACACACACACACACACACACACACACACACGCACACACACGCACACACATCACAGTTCTTCCTGAGTACCAACAAAGACAAATGGGGAAAAAATAAAGAAACTCACATCATTACCCAAAACAAACCAATGGTCATTATTGCCAGAGGGTAGAAGGAATTTATCCAAGTGACAGTGTCATTAGAAATACAAAAAATGGGTAAAACACAATTATAATGATATCTTTAACTTGTTTTTATTTGTCTTTGACAGCTAAACTGAGGGGAGGGAGGGAGAAAATCTGAATAATATAATATTTTACCTTACAATGAATATGCCTTATTCCCTAGCACCCATATAATATTTATTAAAAGCTATCTTATGTTAGTCTATAAAGAATTATTTTAAGTTGGAAATTTATGCTTCACCTAGCTAAAGTATAATTAAAGTAATAACTAATGACAGATATTTTAAAAACAATAATAATCATTAGAAAATTAAATAACATGCTTAAAAAACCTATTTGTCAAATAAAGATTCAATATTTTTATTATATGTATCTTAAAATTACAATTAAAAAGCTATATCAAATCTCAAAATGGTCAATACTTCTTTCAGAGAAAAAATTGAAATATTACATATTTTCCTTTTTAACCCACATTATAATGAGATAGGTATGGACTCAAGGACTTATAAATATAACAAAAAATTTCATAGAAAAGGTAAAACCAAACAATTAAGATCGAAATATAAATCAATTAGTAAAAGTAAAGAAGTACAGTAAATATGTATATGCACACATATATACATACATACATGTACACATCTATATACACACACAAATTTTTAAAACTTCTGAAAGTTCTAGCCATTGTAAAAATGTTTAAATACATGACTTGTATAAATATTAGGGAAAAGACAAAATTATTATGATTTACACTTTGATTATCTTCCCCTAAATGCTAAGACAACTGAATAATGATTAAAACTAATATAAAATGTAATTAGAACAAATTACAGGACTCTTTTTTGGGGCTTGAACAAAATGACTTTAAAGCAATAGCAATGTTAGGAATTTACCCAAAGGATACAGGAGTGCTGATGCATAGGGACACACGTACTCCAATGTTCATAGCAGCACTCTCAATAATAGCCAAATCATAGAAAGAGCCTAAATGTCCATTAACTGACGAATGGATCAAGAAGATGAGGTTTATCTGTACAATGGAATACTACATGGCAATGAGAAAGAATGAAATCTGGTCATTTGTAGCAATGTGGATGGAACCAGAGGGTGTTATGCTGAGCAAAATAAGTCAGGCAGAGAAGGACAGATACCATATGTTTTCACTTATAAGTGGATCAGCAGAAACATAAAAGAGGACCATGGGGAAGGAGAAGGGGAAAAAACAGCTGGGGAAAGGGAAGGAGGCAAACCATGAGAGACTCTTGAATACTGAGAACAAATTGAGGGCTGATGGGAGTGGGACAGAGGGGAAGAGGGGTGATGGGTATGGAGGAGGGCACTTGTTGGGATGAGCACTGGGTGTTATATGGAAACCAATTTGACAATAAACTATGAAAGAAAAAAATAAAATAAAATATTGCTTGAATTAAAGAAAAAAGTATATGGAAGAAACAATAAATAAAATACCCAAGAAAAAATTTATGTAGAGTAGTTTAGGAAGTCTTGCCCTATGCACATTATGAAACTACAATAAGGGTGCCTGGGTGACTCAGTCGGTTAAGCGTCTAGCTTCATCTCAGGTCATGATCTCACCGTTAGTGAGTTTAAGCCTTGCAGTGTGCTCTGTGCTGACAGCTCAGAGTCAGAGCCTGCTTCAGGTTCTGTGTCTCCCTCTCTCTCTGCTCCTCCCTCACTCATGTTCTGTCTCTGTTTCTCAAAAATAAATAATCATTAAAAAGAGTTTAAATGCTACAATAATAAAACCAACATAGCTTGGTTTTCTGTGGCAAACCAATGGACCAGAAGAGAAAATTCAGAAGCATGCCTAAATTTATGTAATATGAATTTTAAATCTGTGCATAAATAATAGATAGCTTATTCAATATGTTGGGACAATGACAACCATTTCCAAAAGAAATTTAATCAATACTTCATACCAATAATCAAAGTAAATTCTATGTGGATAAGATCTTTAAATGTAATTTAAAATAATGAAGTACTAGAAGTAAATGTGGGTGTACATAACATTGGCAGATAATGTGAAGGTGAGGTTGAGAAAAAAAATTATCCTAAAATATTTAATATTTTACCAGTTTGAAATTTTTGTCTCAATTATAGCAAATTTTATATTAATAAAATTGAAATCATATTTATTGTGTCAAATCTACACATTAACTCCTTATGGTGTCTAAATATTAAGAGAATATTTATTGTATCAAATCTGCACGTTAACTCCTTGACAGTAAACACCATCTTTGTTATCTTGCTTAGAAAATTGTATGTGTGTGTATTTGTGTGTGTGTGTGTGTGTGTGTGTGTTTGCTCATGAAAATCAGGCTAACATATCATTTATAGAGTACAGATTGTGACATTGTGGCACAATTAAATTTCAACTCTGCATGACCTTGGGCAATTTAATCCTTTAAGCCCCAAATTCCTTATCTGTAAAATAGAATAATATTACTTAACTTATTGGAGTATCCTGAGGATTAGAGTAATTAACACATGTAAAGTACTTAGTAAGCAGTTAGCAAATTTAACTGTGAAAATGTGATTATTAAAATAATATTAATGGACATTAGGTTATTTTAAGGCTGAATACATACACATGGCCTTACACACTAAAATTGCTAAAAATTATTTTACATTTATTTTGGTAGAAATGCAATTTAAATATTAATGAGTTATGTTTTTCATCTATGAAAATGTCAAAGGCAGAAAATATCTATTCAGAGTTAGCAACTTAGCAGGAAAATAAACACCTGATAAATCAGTATCAAACTTCTTAAAGTAGTTTGACTTTATGTACAAAATATTATCAAAGTGCATAATTTTAACTCAGCAACTAATTTAATTTCTTAAAGAAATTATTATATTAATTTTCTAAACAACACTAAGGAGACTGTCCTTGTAGCTGAATATCCACATATAATAATTTGTCAAAGGCAGAAAATATCTATTCAGAGTTACCAAGTTATCAGGAAAATAAACACCTGATAAAAATTTTGGTAGATTTTATCTTTCAAGAAATTGATCCACTTCATGTAGGTTATGAAATTTATGGACATAGAGTTGTTCAGAGTATTCCTTTGTTATCCTTTTAACATCAATGAGATCAATAGTGAAGACCCCTTTTTCATTTTTGATATTAGTAATTTTGTGTTCTTTCTTTTATTCTTGGTTTGCTTGGCTAGAGGATTATCTTTTCTATTGATCTTTTATAAAGATGGGTTGTTGTTTTTTTCTATTGCTATTTACTTCTAAATTTAATTTTAAAAAAATAAAATAAATTTCATTTATTTATGCTCTGATTTTTATTACTCTGTTTATTCTACTTATTTTGGATTTAATTTCCTCTTCTTTTTTCTGGTTTCCCAGGGTGGAGGCTCAGATTATTGATTTTAAATCTTTTTTATTTATTAATATATGCATTCATTGCTATAAATTTCCCTCTAAATACTGCTTATACTGCATCCCATGAATGTAGAAAAGTTGTATTTTCATTTTTACTTAACTCAAAATGTTTTTTAAATTTCTTTCAATATTTCTTTGACCCATGTGTTATTTAGAAATGTATTGTTTAATCTCTAGGTATTTTTAAATTTTCCAGCTATGGTTCTGTTACTGAGTTCTAGTTTAATTTCACTGTGATCTGAAAGCAGACATTGCATAATTTCTATTTTTTTTAAATTTGTTACGGTGTATTATGTGTTCCAGAATGTGGTATATCTTGGCACATGTGCCATAGAAACTTAGACTGTGTATTTTGCTGTTGTTGGATGAACTGTTCCATAAATGTCAGTTACACCCAGTTGATTGATAGTTCTGTTCAGTTCAACTGTATCCTTGGTGGATTTCTGCCTGCTAGATCTATCAGTTACTGTTAGAGGGGTGCTGAAGTCTACAACCATAATAGTGGGTTAGTCTATCATCTATTGCCTCATATATTTTGACACTCTCTTGTTAGGCACACACACATTAAGTACTGTTATGTCTTCTAGGAAAATTTACCATTCAGAATCATGTAACGCCCCTCTTTAAGCTCATAATTTTCCTTGCTTTGAAGTTTTTTTTCTGGAATTAACATAGTGTTTTGATTTTGATTAGCATTAGAATAATAAATCTCTCTCCTTCCCTATACTTCTAATCTTTCTACTGTGCATCTTTATATTGAAAGTGGGTTTCTGGTAGACAATATATGGTTGGGTTTTACATTTGTATCCACTCAGAGATTTTCTGTCTTTTAATTGGTGTATGTAAACCATTCACATTTAAAGTAAGCATTGATGGTGTTGGAGTAATAATTAACATTTATAAATGTTTTTGTTGTCTTTATTCTTTGTTTTCTTTTTCCTCACTCTTTCCCAGTTTTTTTTCTGTTTCTTTTTTTTAAATGTTTATTTACTTTTTAGTAAGAGAGAGAAAGAGGCAGAGAGAAAGGGAGACAGATAATCCCAAGCACACTCTACACTGTCAGCGCAGAGTCTGACATGGGTCTCAAACTCAGGAATTGCAAGATCATGACCTAAGCAGAAATTAAGAGTTGGATGCTTAATGGATTGAGCCACCCAAGCCCCCTTTTTTCTGTATTTAATTGAGCATTTTATATGATTTTATTTTCTCTCCTCTCTTAGAATATAAATTATACTTATTTTTAAAAAAACACGTTTTTAGTAGTTACACTAGAGTTGCAATATACATCTACAATTAACCTAAGTCTACTTTCAAATAACAATACACAGCTTCATAGTAAGTACAGATGCTATATAACAGAATATTCCCAGTTCTTCTCTTCTGTCCCAATACTATTATCATCCATATCCTTTATCTATAAGCTATAATAACCCAGGACATTGTTGATATTATTTTTTGAACAATTATTAGATCAATTAAGAATAATAAAAATATGTATTTTTAAGATTAACCTTTATTTATTCTTTCTGTGACACTCTTCCTTTCTTTGTGTAGATCCAAATTTCTGACCTATATTATCTTCCTTTCCTCTGGCTTGGTGATTTTAATAGTAAACACTTGAAAACAAAATAAATGTTCAACAGGAGGATAAGACACTGTCAAATCCATGTAATGGAAAGCTACAACGCCATAGAAAATGGGTGAGTCTCCGGTTCGCCATGTGGTGGTCCAGTAATTAATCACAGCTGACAACAGTTCATTGGGGATAAATTCCAGGCACCCTGTGAGCATTATCTCTGGGAAAACTGACCGTTTCTATTTCCTCTTCTCCTTGTGAGAGTGTTCCCCACTGTTGGTGGAGAGCGGGAGGCTGAAAAGAAGAGGGCAGTGCCCAAACCCATGCAGGGGACACACAATGTAGATTCCTGGCTCTGAGAGCAGACGTTCTCCGTTACTTGGAAAGTTCAGCTCTCACAACATGGAGTCAGAAGGCTGGAGAGGGGGGTTTTCCTTTGACCTAGTGATTCCTGAGACTGTCCCTGGTATATACCTGTTTTTTCCCAATAAGCATTACCTTTGTTTGGCCCTCCTTTTAGAAAATCAGTTTGTTTGCTTGCTTGCTTATTTATTTGTTTGTTCTTTTTCATTCGGCTGGGTTGAAGAAAGGGAAGAGACAGAGAGAGCAGGCAGGAAAGTCATCTTTATCCTTCAGAATTGTAAAAGCCTAGGTCCTGGAAGGAACTGCAGAACTCCAGGTGTGAGTAACATTTGAAAATAAAAGATCATGATGAAGAATCTCCACCCAAGTCTGGGAAAAGAATTCAGACTGGAGTGAAGAGAGAGGCAGAGAAGTCTGTGTTCCCTTGCAGAAGTCCCTGTGGCCTGTATCCTAGGCTAAGCCCTAGAGAGTGGGAAAGTAGCCCAGACAAGTTTGTAGGAACCTACAGCGGTGGTGGCCTGCAGGATTGCCTGGGAAAAGACCAGGAGAGGCGAGAAGGCCAAGACAAGGCTTTGGGCAATGTGGTGGAATTTCCAGACAGCAGCAAAGTGCAGGGGAGACAATCACCTCAATCCTCATATGCCCAAGGGCAGCATGGAAGCTATTGGATGAGGGGTCTTGGGCTAGGGGGGTGTGGGATACCTCATAGAGGTGGGAATGGACCAGTCACTCAGACTAGACATAAGGATGGGCATCCTGGTGTATTGCAGTGTAGACAGGTGACACTGAAGGTCAGAGCACTAGGAGCATGGGCACTATATAAGCCTTGGAGCCTACCAGAACATGGTAGGTAGGGGTTTGAAGAAGCTCCCATTTTTATTGAAGTTCAATTCCTACTACAACCCTGGTAAAATGATTGCTCAGAAGAAAATGCTAATTTGGTTATAAGAAATAAAGTTATATTTATTGAACTCTTGTGTTTGTGGACCAAGATTCTCATTTGCTCATTTTTATGGTAATTTTAGCCCCAGACTTCCCTAAGATGATAATGTGAGGAGAGGGAAGAGCGAAGACAAATATTACCAGTTGTTGGGTCTGAAAACACCCTCCTGTGAAGGGTTAAGGCAGGCCATTTCCTTCCCACACTGAGGAAGCCAGCAGCCCTGATTGTAAATAAGGAATTAATGAGTACATCAAAGACAATGTGGAGATTGCATTAAAAATGAGCAGTTCACACCTTTTTTTCAAAGTTAACTTTTTTTTCAGCTTAAAACCCTGATAAATGATTTCAATTAACAGTTACAGAAAAAGAAAATTATATTGCAAATTCATGCAAAATCTTCCTACAAAATCACTTGCCTAATTACACAAATCAATTCTTCAGACTGAGAATTTAGCTCCAAAATAGAAAATATGGATGTTTCAGCTGCAATTGCATGGGTAAGGTGGGAACCTCAGGGTGGTCTACTCTGGCCTCTATTTCATCAGGATAAAACAAGCTCAAGATCACAGAAGACTAGGGGCACCTGGGTGGCTCAGTCGGCTGAGGATCCTACTTTGGCTCAGGTCATGATCTTGTGGTTCGTGAGTTCAAGCCCCACATTGAGCCCTGTGATGACAGCCAGGAGCCTGCTTCAGATTCTGTGTCTTGCTCTCTCTCTCTGCCTTTCTCTCTCTCTCTCTCTCCCTCTCTCTCTCTCTCTCAGAAGTAAATAAGTAAATTTTAAAAAAAAACATTAAAAGTATTTTGAAAAAGATCACAGAAGCCTAGTCTTTCAGGATCCAGGTTGCTTTATGGATAGCTCATTGCAGTGCCTATGATATCAAAGGCCTAAGGAGATGCTCTACTTCTTTCTCCACTTCAGGCAAAAGGAATAATAAACTCCTTTACCCAAGGGAGAGTTGTAGAATATGTTAGTTCTGGAGCAGCTGAGAATTGTCACGTTGTACCAAACAGATATGTAGATGCTCTTAGTCATATGATGATCCTAAAAAATCATCACCACCATCATCATTATCTAAGAACCATTCATCCATTTGGATGGACTGTGATGTGGAAGACAAGGAATCGGGGTTGGAAGGCCAGAGTGCTAAACTGAGCCAGACTTTAGCTGCTTGTTTAATTTTCTCAGGTTGCTTCCCTGCTCTGGGCCTCACTTTATGCATGTATGTTAGAGTCACAATAGACCAAGGAGCCTTCTTCTGAGCATCCTCTGTTGTGTCACACTTGCCCTTATCTTCATGGTGTGTGAGTCTTTAAAGTCCTTGATGGCAAAGACCTTGTCTTGTTAACCACATTACCCCTCAAGAGGCCTGTCTTAGGGTATGTGCCTATACTGTTGGCTAATGTGAGTTAATTTTGTTTGTTTGGGAAGGATCTGGGAAGGGTGGGAAAATATAGAAGAGGTATTGGTATATATTAAATATTTAAAGGTGTTAGTTTCCCTCACCCTACCCCCTTCTCCAGGGGGTGGGGCCTTGAAGCTTGGTCCCTAATCCCAGAGAAACATGAAGAAGATATGCAGCATTTTGCTCGCATTTCACAGCTCTATGGTCTTGTATTTCCCCACAGAACTAGGGATTGCTATTACGTTTTCTTCCTGAATCTTGGCTGTGCCATGGAGGCGAAGTGACTCCATTTGTTTGATTCTTAGCAATAGTGCTGCTGTGACAGGAATTCCTTTAATGATCCCTACTCCTCCTGGTTATAAATAATATTTTAGGGTCTGGCTAAACAGAGATAAAGTATAGCACCTTTAACACACAGCAGAAAAGCATCAAGAAGTACAGGAAATGGCAAAAGAAGGCTAGAGAAGGGAAAAGATAGGGAATGTCCTAGAACATTACTGACTGAAGGCATTGGATCATAAACCTTGGTCCTGAGCCTCTGGGGATCCCAGGAAATGGAGGGATTCAGAGTAACATCTCAGTGGTGCATGGAGAAAAATGTGTTTTCAGGTGTTGGAATTTGAGATGCACTGAGTAATATAATAAGCAAGAGTTTTCTGCATCGCCTATTGCTGCATAACAAACCATCCATTTTATGTCCATTAATGGCTAAAAATAACAACCTGAATTTTTAAAAATGTCTTTTTATTCTACAGGTCAGCTGGGCAGTTCCACTGATATGGACCAAGACAAGCTAATCTAAGCTGGGGTACCTCGTGCTTCTATGGTCAGCTGGTGGATCAGCCGGATTAGCTGGTCTTTGTAGCCACAACTAGCACAACTTCTCTGCTCTATGTTATCTCTCATCCTCCAGCAGCCTACCCTGGCTTGTTCAATGGATACAGGGTTCCCAAAGGGATTGGAGAGGTGTGTTGGGGGCCAGATTCAGACCTGGCATGGTAATAGTTCTGTAGCAGTCTCTTGACCAAAGTGAGTTATAAGGGCAACTCGGAGGGGAGAGACAGTAGACTGTTTCTTTATGGGAGGAGTTGCAGTCATATTGCAAAGGTCATAGAGGGAGGTGAAGAATTGGGGCCATTTTTGCAACCAACCTACCACAGTCAAACCTCTATCAATGATTACACACATCTTTTTTTTTATATATACAAAACACGTCACAGCTCTCCTGAGATCCCTACTCCCTAATTCTCATCCAGTCATGGCATTATACTCCAAGTCTAAGATCCTGTGATCTGCATCAACTCCAGCTCTAGACTGTCCTGATTTTGAGGCCCCTGAACCAGAACAAAAAGTTATCAGTGTGCGCACACCCTACAGGCAATGTTGAAATGGACCTAAAACCACAGTAAATACTCTCATTTAAAAGTGGGAAGAATGGGACACATGTAGCTGTCAGTGCTCTACAAGAATTCTGAAATCCCTTCCTGGGAGTGGTTGTTCCATCCACTGTTTTTCATAAGTCTTGGCTACACTATTTGAGACATCTTTCCGTTTCTCTCATCCTCTCCGGCTTCTAAATAAGTCACTTATATTGTTATTGCTTTCTCAGCCTGCTTCTTGACCTCAAGAAGTTGGGGGCCCAGGAGTCTCTGTAATTTGAAAAATTTCAGTCCTTTTATTATACATGAACAGACTTTGCCAATTCAACTCGCTTTATGACTTTGCAGGATTTCCACCATATATCTAATTGTTATTTACTCCACACTTTGAAAGCCATGACTTAAAATGCTTCTGAGATAGAATCTTCTCTTTGAATTTACTTCCAGTTTGAGGTGCAATCTCTATGTTCCTAAGCTCCCTTTCAGTCCAGTTGAGAAAGTCTAGACCAACAGAAAGAGTCTTCAAGTCACATTCTTGATTTTATCTTCGTATTTAGGGCTTATTTTATTTTATTCACCTATTTTTAAATTAATACACATAAAGCTGATTTTTATTGTACGCACAGTTCTAAAGATTATAATATATGGATGATTTGTATAACTATTATTGCCATCATAGAGAATGATTTATTACCATAGAAAACTTTGTGTTATTCTTTTATGGTCATATTCCCCCAACCCCTAACTTCTGTCAACTGCTGATCTGTTTTCCATTCCTGTATTTTGTTCTTCTTTTAAAATTTATTTATTATTGAAGAATAATTGGTATACAATGTTATATAAGTTTCAGGTGTGCAACATACTGATTCCACAATTCTATACATTACTCAGTGCTTACCATAATAAGTGTAGTCACCATACAATGTTATTACAGTATTATTAAATATATTCCCTGTGCTGTACTTTTCATCTCTGTGAATTATTTATTCTATAACTGGAAGTTTGTACCTCTTAGTACCCTCTATTGATTTTATCCATCCCCCACACCCACTTCTCCTCTGGAAACAATGAGTTTGTTCTCTATACTTAAGAATCGGTTTGCTTTTTTGTTTGTTCATTTTTGTTTTTTTAGATTCCACATAGAAATTAAATCATATGGTATTTATCTTTCTCTGTCTGATTTAGTCCACTTAGCATAATAAATACTCTCTAAATCCTTCCATGTCACAGATGGCAAGATCTCTTTTTAATGGCAGAGTAATATTCCTGTGCGTGTGTGTGTATGTGTGTGTGTGTGTGTGTGCGTGCGTGTGTGTGTGTGTGTACCACATTTTCTTTATCCATTCATCTACCATGGACACTTGGGTTGCTTCCATACTATAAATAATGCTGTAATAAACATAGAGGTGCATGTATCTTTTTGAATTTGTGTTTTTATTTTCTTTGGGTAGTCAGTAGTAGAGTTGCTAGATCCTATGGTAGTTCTGTTTTTAATTTCATGAGGAGCCTCCATACTATTTTCCACAGAGGTTGCATCAGTTTGCATTTCCACTAAAAGTGCATGAGGGTTTCCTCCACATCCTCCCCAACACTTGTTATTTCCTGTCTTTTTAATAACAGCTATTCTGATTGGTGTGAAATGATGTCTTACTATGGGTTTGATTTGCATTTTCCCCATGATTAGTAATGTTGAGCATATTTTCATGTGTCTTTTGGCCATCTGCATGTCTTCTTTGGAAAAATGTCTTTTCAGGTTCTCTACCCATTTTTAAATTGGATTCTTTTTTTGATGTTGAGTTGTATAACTTCTTTATGTATTTTGAATGTTAACTCTTACTGGATATATTATTTACAAATATCTCCTTCCATTTATTAGGTTTCCTTCTGTTTTACTGGTGGTTTTCTTTGCTATACAGAAGTTTTTTTATTTTGGTTTAGTATCAATAGTTTATTTCTGCTTTTGTTTCCCTTGCCCAAGGAGACATATCCATAAATATGTTGTAAGGCTGATATCCAAGGGATTATGGCCTATGTTACTTTTTAAGTGTTCTGTGATTTCAGGTCTCACATTTAGATCTTTAATCTATTTTGGGTTTATTTTGGCAGATGAGATAATAAATGGGTCCAGTTTCATTCTTTTGTATGTAGCTGTCCAGTTTTCCCAACAACATCATTTGTTGAAAATAATTTATTTTCCCCTTACATATTCTTGCCTCCTTTGATTATTATAAGTTTGTAGTAGATTTTGAAATCTGAGATTGTGATACTTGCAGTTTTGTTTTTTCTCAAGATCACTTTGGCTATTTGAAGTCTTTTGTGGTTTCCTACAAATTTTATAATTATTTGTTCTGGTTCTGTGAAAAATACTATTGGTATTTTGATAGGGACTGCTTTGAATCTTTGGATTGCTTTGGGTAGTATGTACATTCAAGCAATATCAATTCTTATAATCCATGAGCATGATATACCCCTCTATTTGTGTCATATTTAACTTCTTTCATCAACATCTCTTAGTTTTCAGAGTATAGGTCTTTCACCTCCTTGATTAAATTTATTCCTACAGAGTTTATTACTTTGAGTGCAATTTTAAATGGTATTGTTTTCTTAATTTCTCTTCCTACTAGCTTGTTATTAGTGTATAGAAACAACAGATTTCTGTGTATTAATTTGTATCATGCAACTTATTGAATTATTTTATTATCTTCTATAATAAATATAGAAATATAAATAAATATAGAAATATAATAAACTTCATTCTTTGAATCAAGTCTTTAGGGTTTTCTATATATAATATTATGTCTGTCATCTGCAAATAGTGACAGTTTTACTTCCTTCTTAACAATTTAGATGAGATTTTAAAAAGTTTTGTATAATTGCTGTGGCTAGGACTTCCAGTACTATGTTGAATAAAAGTGGCAAGAGTGAATATTTTAAAGTTTATTTTTATTTTTTTTTTTTGAGAGAGAGAGAGGGAGAGAGAAAGAGAGGCAGAGAGAGAGAGAGAGGAGGTAAGGGACAGAGAGAGGAAGAGAGAATTCTAAGCAGACTCCACACTAGCAATGTAGAGCCTGAAATAGGGCTCAAACTCATGAACCATGAAATCATGACCTCAGATAAAATCAAGAGTTGAAAGCTTAGCCAGCTGAGCCACCCAGGCATCCCAAGAATGGATATTTTTGTCTTGTTCCTGATCTTACAGGAAAAGTCTTCAGCTTTTCACCATTGAGTAAAATGTTAGTTGTGGCTTATTCATATACAATTTTTATTATGTGAACATATGTTTCCTCTAAACCCTCTTCACTGGGAATTATTTTTTTTTATCATGAATAGATGTTTATTTTTTCAAATACTTTTTCTGCATCTATTGAGGTGGCCATACGGTTTTTATCCTTCCGCTTGCTGATGTTAAACCTAACCAAAGATGTAAAAGATCTGTATGCCGAAAAGTATAGAAAACTTATGAAGGAAATTGAAGAAGACACAAATAAATGGAAAAACATCCCATGCTTATGGATTAGAAGATTAAATATTGTTAAAATGTCAATACCACCCAAAGCAATCTACACATCCAATGCAATCCCAATCAAAATTGCACTGGCATTCTTCTCAAAGCTAGAACAAACAATTCTAAAATTTGTATGGAACCACAAAAGTCCCCAAATAGCGAAAGTAAAATTGAAGAAGAAAGCCAAAGCTGGAAGCATCACAATCCCAGACTTTAGCCTCTATTACAAAGCTGTAATCATCAAGACAGTATGGTATGGGCACAAGAAGAGACACATAGGCCAATGGTAAAGAACCCAGAATTGGACTCACAAATGTATGGTCAACTAATCTTTGACAAAGCAGGAAAGAGTATCCAATGGAAAAAAGACAGTCTCTTTAGCAAATGGTGCTGGGAGAACTGGGCAGCAACATGCAGAAAAATGAAACTAGACCACTTTCTTACACCATACACAAAAATAAACTAAAAAATGGATGAAAGACCTAAATGTGATACAGGAAACTATCAAAATCCTGGAGGAGAAAACAGGCAACAATCTCTTTGACCTCAGCCACAGCAATTTCTTGCTTGACACATCTCCAAAAGCATGGGGATTAAAAGCGAAAATGAATGATTGGGACCTCATCAAGATAAAAGCTTCTGCACTGTAAAGGAAAAAATCAACAAAACTAAAAGGCAACCGAATGGGAAAAGATATTTGTAAATGACATATTGGATAAAGGATTAGTATCTGAAATCTATAAAGAACTTATCAAACTCAATACCCGAAAAACAAATAATCCAGTGAAGAAATGGGCAGAGTACATGAATAGAAACTTTCCCCCAAAAGGCATCCAGATGGCCAAAATACACATGAAAAGATGCTCAACATCACTCATAATTAGAGAAATACAAATCAAAACCGCGCTGAGATACCACCTCACACTAGTCAGAGTGGCTAAAATAACAGCTCAGGAAACAGCAGATGCTGGTGAGAATGTGGAAAAATTGGAACTCTCTTGCACTATTGGTGGGAATGCAAACCGGTGCAGCTGCTCTGCAAAACAGTGTGGAGGTTCCTCAAAAAGTAAAATTAGTACTACCCTAGACCCAGCAATAGCACTACTAGGAATTTATCCAAAGGATACAGGAGTGCTGATGCATAAGGGCACATGTATCCCAATGTTCATAACAGCACTTTCAACAATAGCCAAATCATGGAAAGAGCCTAAATGCCCATCAACTGACAAATGGATCAAGAAGATGTGGTTTATATATACAATGGAATATTATTTGGCAATGAGAAAGGATGAAATCATGCCATTTGCAGCATAGTGGATGGAACTGTAAGGTATTATGCTAAGTGAATAAGTCATTCAGAGAAAGAGAAGTATGATATATTTTCATACATGTGGATTTTGAGAAACTTAACAGAAGACCATGGGAGAGGAGGAGGGGAGAATTGTTACAGAAAGAGAGGAAGGGATGCAAACCTTTATAAAAGAATCTTAAATATAGAGAACAAAGTGAGGGTTGATGGAGAGGTGGGGGTAAGGTGGGTGATGGACATTGAGGAGGGCACTTGTCAGGATGAGCACTGGGTGTTGTATGTAAGTGATGAACCAGGGGAATCTTCCCCCAAAACCAAGAGCACACTTTACATACTATATGTTAACCAATTTAACAATAAATTATATTTAAAAAGGAAAAACAAATATTGTTAAAATATCTATAGTACCCAAAATAGTCTACGTTTAGTGGTTTATTTTTTTAATGTTTTATTTATTTCTGAGAGACAGAGAGAGAGAGAGCGAGAGAGCGAGCATGAGCAGGGGAGGGTCAGAGAGAGGGAGATACAGAATCTGAAACAGCCTCCAGGCTCTGAGCTGGCTGTCAGCACAGAGCCCTATGTGGGGCTTGAACCCACTAACCGTGAAATCATGACCTGAGCCGAAGTCAGACACTTAACCGATTGAGCCACCCAGGCATACCTACGTATAGTGGTTTAAAGACCTAAATGTGAGACCCGAAACCGTAAAAGTCCCAGAAAAGAATACAGTCAGTAACTTCTTTGACATTGACCATAGCAACTTCTTTCTAGATATGTCTTCTGAGAAAAGAGAAACAAAACCAGAAGGAAACTATTGGGAGGGACTACATAAAAACAAAAAGTTTCTGCTTGGTGAAGGAAACAATAAAAAATACTAAAAGGCAACCTATGGGAGAAGATATTTCCAAATGATATATCAGATAAAGTGTTAGTATCGAAAGTAGATAAAGTACTTATATAACCCAACACTAAAAAACCCAAATATCCAAAAATGGGCAGCCATTTTTCAAAGACATACAGATGGACAGTAGTACATGGAAAGATGATCATCATTACTTATTGTCAGGGAAATGGAAATCAAAACTATAATGAGATATCACCTCACATCTGTCAGAATGGCTAAAATCAACAACACAGGAAAAACAGGTGTTGGTGAGGGTGTGGAGAAAAAGGAGCACTTGTACACTGTTCGTGGGAATGCAAACTGAGATAGCTATTGTGAAAATAGTATGGAGGTTCCTCAAAAAATTAAAAGTAGAACTACCTTATGATCCAGCAAACACACTACTGGATATTTACCCAAAGAATACAAGAACACTTATTCAAAGGAATGCATTCACCCCTATGTTTATAGCAGCATCATTTATAATAGCCAAAATATGGAAGCAGCCCATGTGTCTGAATAAGAAAGATGTGGTACACACACACACACACACACACACACACACACACACACACACGGAAATTATTCAGCCATAAAAAAAGAATGAAACCTTGCCATTCGCAATGACATGGATGGAGCCAGATATTATAATGATAAACAAAGTAAGTCAGCCAGAGAAATACGGAATCAGAAAATATCATTTCACTCATATGTGGAATTTAAATAAGAAAGCAAAGGGATAAAAGTAACAGAAAGAGAGAAACAAATAAATAAACAAACAGACTCTTAATTATAGAGAACAAACTGATGGTTACCAGAGGGGAGATGGGGTGGGGAAATGGATGAAATAGATGGAGGGAATTAAAGAGTGCACTTGTCATCATGAGCATGGGGTGATGTATGGAAGTGGTAAATTACTATATTGCACACTTGAAACTAATCTAATATAATGGTGTATGTTAACTAATTGGAATTAAAATGAAAACTTAAAAAAAAGAATAAAGTTAAAACTACTCACACACAAAAATTGTGGTTTACAAATGAACCACAGGATATGGCTTTTATCCCTTAGCCTCTTTCACAAAGAAAACATTTTAAGTGCTGATGAAATCCAGTTTATTGAAATCTTTTTTCTTTGATGAATCATGTTTTAGATATCATGTCTAAGAACTATTCACCAAGCATTTGGTCCTGAAGATTTCCTCATTATTATTCCAAATGTTTTATAATTTTATATTTAGATCTATTACTTTGAGTCAATTTTTGTACAAGGTGTGTGGTTTAGATCAATACTTTTTGTTGATTGTTTTGCTTTGGCTCCACCTCTAGTTGATGGAAGGTCTACATTTTATCCATTTGATTGTTTTTGCACCTTTGTCATGTAAGGTGGTTAAACTTGTGAGTGGCTATTTTGTGTTCTCAATTCTGCTCCAATGATACCTCCACCAATACCACACAGTCTTGATTATTGTAACATAATAAGGTATATAACATATTGTGAAATAATAATACTGAAAAGAGGGTAAAGTGATTCTTCCTATTTTATTCTTATTTGTCAGAAGTATTTTGGCTATTCTGGGGCACCTGGGGGGCTTAGTCGGTTAAGCGTCCGACTTTCGCTTAGGTCATGATCTCGCGGTTCGTGGGTTCGAGCCCCGCGTCGGGCTCTGTGCTGACTGCCAGCTCAGAGCCTGGAGCCTGTTTCAGTCTGTGACTCCCTCTCTCTCTGACCTTCCCCTGCTCACGCTGTCTCTCTCTATCTCTCCTAGAGATAAATAAAAACATTAAAAAAAAGGAAGAAGTATTTTGGCTATTCTTTTACATTTTCATATACATTTTAATCTTGCATATATCAAGAAAAATTATTTCTGGGATTTTAAGAATTGTGTTTAACCAGTATCTTACTTTGAAGAGAATTGATATCTTTCTTGTTTCTACTCTTATAATCCATGAAAATGAAATCTTTCCATAAATTTATATCTTCTTTAATATCTTTTAGTTCTGTAGTTGTTTCCATTGATATTTTGTTAGATTCACTCCTAATTATTTTATTTTTTGAGTGATTATAAATGATATTGTATTTTTTATTTATTTTCACCTGTCCAAAAATATATTTGATTTTTGTATGTTAATCCAGCATCTGGTAAGTTTCCTGAAGTCTTAATAATTTCTAAGATAATTTTTATGGATTCTTAATATTTTTCTAGACCAAAAGAATTTGACATCTGAAAGTATACCAGCCTACTTATTCCAATTATTAAATTAACTAAGTGCAATTGCACAAATGACAAAAATAGATTATACAGTCAGCTTTAAAAAGAAAAAAAAACATAACTCAAATCCATTATGGTCTGAAGTTAACAAAGTGCTAAATATAAGGTAAACAATATGGTTATTTTCCCCTGTATTCTTTGTTATTTTCAATAGACAATTGTGTCTTCTACAAGTAGGCAGTTTCACTTCTTCCTTTCTAATCTGTAGAGCTATTGTTTACATTTCTTGCCTTATGGCTATGTCTAGGTCTTTGTAGTTTGTTGAATGGACACGGTGGTTGTGGAATCTTTGCTCTAACCTTAGAGGGGAAATATTTAGTCTTTCATTACAAGTATGATATTAACTGTAAGATTTTAAAATAGATGCTCTTTATGGGTGGCTTGGGTGGCTCAGTCAAGTAAGCATCCAACTGTTGATTTTGGCACAGGTCTTGATCTCACAGTTTGTGAGTTTGAGTCCTGAATTGGGCTCTGTGCTGATGATGCACAGCCTGTTTGGGAATCTCTGTCTGTCTCTCTGTTCCTCCCTCCCCTCATGCACACATGCATTTTCTCATGCTCTCTTTCTCTCTCTCTAAAAATAATAAATATTCAAAAAAATAAAAAAGAAAATAGATATTCTTTATTAATTTGAGGAAGTTCATTATTCCACGTTGGTTGAGAGTTTTTATTATGAATGGGCATTATATTTTTTGAAATTCCTTTTGCATCAATTGATGCAATCATGTGGTTTTTACTCTTCAACATATTGACCTGATTGACATTGATTGACTTTCAAACATTAAACTAGCCTGATATCCTTGGATAAACTACACTTGGGCAAGGTATATTATTATTATTATTATATGTTATATATGTTTGCTTGAAGGCTCTGTTGTTTTGTGTTTATGTTTATAATTATTTTTATATAGTTGATGATTAACCCTTTTATCATTATAAGATGTCCTTTTATATTTCTAGGGATAATTTTTGTTTTAAAGTCTGTTTTTCTAAAAACATAAAGTCTATATTTCTGTTACTAGTATACATATTTTCAGCTCTATTTTGGTTATTGTTTTCACGGTATATCTTTTTCTATTCTTTTTCTTTCTGTTCTATTTGTCTTTGAATATAAACACAGTCTCTTAAAGATAGCATACAGTTTGTTATATTTTTTAAAATTCGTTCTTCCAATTTCTGCCTTATAATTTGAAAGTTTAAGCCATGTACATTAAATATAAAAACTGGTACAATTATTATTATTGCAGCCATTTTGCTGTTTGTTTTGTTTTGTTTTTTTTTTTAATTTCTTCATTTTCATTTTATTTTCTGTTAAATAGGTATTTTCTTGTGTACCATTTTAATATCTTTGTCATTTTTTTGAGTATATATTTTTTCAGTTATTTCTTAGTAGTTTCCTTAGGGATTGCCATTACAATCTTTACTTATAGGGCATCCTTGTTGACTCAGTCATTTGAGCATCCAACTCGATTTCAGTTCAGGTCATGATTCCAGCATGGTGGGCTCAAACTCTGAGTTGAGCTCTGTGCTCAGCATGTAGACTGCTTAAGATTCTCTCTCTCTTCCTCTCTCTCTCTCTTTCTCTCCCTCTCTCTCCACCCCTTCCCACTTGCATGTTCTCTCTCTCTCTCAAATAAAAAAACATCTCTACGGGGTGTGCTTGGGTGGTTCAGTTGGTTAAGCATCTGACTCTTGATATCGGCTCAGGTTATTATCTCATGGTTCATGAGATCAAGCCTTGTGTTGGGCTCTGTGCTGACAGCATGAGGCCTTCTTGAGATTCTCTCTACTCTCCCTGCCCTTCCTCCACTCATGCCCTCTCTCTTTCTTGCTCAAAATAGATAATAAACATTAAAAATAAAGAAACCTGACTCTCATTAAAACAAAATCTTTACTTATGTCATTATACTTTGGATTAATTCCAACTTAACTTCGCTAGTGTGCAAAATGTTGCTCCAATATAACGTCATTCCTCTCCTTTTATGTCCTTTATGTCCTCTCCTTTATTATTGTCACAAATGCATGTTTATGAAATCTTTGTGAAATATGTACACATAGAGATAAATTTACAATTATAGCTTTGTGTGATTGCTGTTTCAGTCAGATAAAGGAGAAAAGAAGTTACACTCAAACCAAAGTGTCTATATTATATTTTTAATTTATCTATGTCGTTACGTTTCCCAGTGATATTTAATTTTTGTTGTTGTTTTGTTTGTGTGTTTGCTTTTCGGCCCTGGTTCATTCACACACTCAGAACTGCTTTGTCTCAGCCATGCATTAGATGCCCAGGCCTCTCCTCCTTGTTGCCACCAACTGACTAGTTAATTTTAGTTCATTTTATTGAGGGTACTGTGTACAAAATGAGTTGTTTCTCTCTGCTCCTTTCAAGATTTTCTTTGGTTTACAACTTGACCATAAACTAATAAAATATTTTCTTTGGTTTACAATATTTTGATTATACTGTGTTAGTTGTGCATATCTAAGTTCTTCTTATTTGGAGTATGTAGAGCTTCTTGTCTGTGTAGATTATTGTTTTTACTCAAATTTGGAAAGGTTTTTGGCATTCTTTCTTCAAATAAGTCAGGCAGAGAAGGACAAATATCATGTGTGCACGTATAGGAGAATTAGGAGGAACTTAACAGAGGACCAAGGGGGAGAAGAAGGGCGGAAATGGTGGGGGAAAGGGGGAGAGGCAAACCATGAGAGACTCTTGAATGCTGACAAAAACTGAGGACTGGTGGATGTGGGGGGAGGAGGGGTGGGCATGGAGGAGGACACTTGTGGGGATGAGCACTGGGTGTTATGTGGAAACTAATTTGACAATAAACTATTTGTAAAAAATAAAAATTAAAAAAATATTTATTCTCCTATCTCTCTTTATGTTCTCTTATTCGGAACCCCTATTACACAAATATTGATATGCTGATGCTGTCACACAAGTCTCTGGTGTTCTGTTCATTTTTTATTCATTCTTTATTTCCCTGTGCCTCAGAATGGGTAATGATATTACCCATTAACCTATCCTCAAGTTTGGGGATCTTTGTTCTGCCCACTCAAATATTTAGTTTGTTTAGTTTTTCCAGTAAGCTTTTTGTTTTTCAGTTATTGTACTTTTTTTTTTTATAAGATGATCTTTTTTTTTTTATGTTTTATTTATTTCTAGGAGAGAGAGAGAGACAGCGTGAGCAGGGGAGGGTCAGAGAGAGAGGGAGTCACAGACTGAAACAGGCTCCAGGCTCTGAGCTGGCAGTCAGCACAGAGCCCGACGCGGGGCTCGAACCCACGAACCGCGAGATCATGACCTAAGCGAAAGTCGGATGCTTAACCGACTAAGCCACCCAGGCACCCCTTGTTATTGTATTTTTCAACTTCAGCAATTGTTTCATTATTTTTTGAAATAATTTATACCTTTTTATTGTTATCCTATATTTGTTAAGATATTGTCATAATTTCCTTTAGTTATTTCCAATTGGTTTATATTAGCTAAGTAAACATATTTAGAATAGATAATTTAAAATAGTTTTAGTAAGTTTGATGTCCAGGTTTCTGGAAGGTGTTCTTATTGATTGATTTTTTCATGTTTATAATCTATCTTTTATTGCTTCTTTGCATGTCTTCTAATTTTTGTTTTAAAAAATAGAGTATTTTAAATATTACAATGTGGAAACTCTGAGAATCAGAATCTCTTCTTCCCAGGGTTTGTTGTCTTTGCTGCTTATTGTAGTTGTTGTCATTTGCTTAGTGATTTCTGAATTAATTGTGTAAAGTCTGTATTTTAAATGTTTGTGGCCAATAAAGTCTCTTTTCAGTTAGCTTAGTGGCCAGTTAATAATTAGACAGAGATTTCCTAAACATCTTGAATAAATCATCTCCCCACTTTTGCTGAGAAGCATACATGGATTTTTGAGGCATGCTTTCAAAACTCAGCCAATTAACGATTCGTCCTTAGCTTTCATTTCCTGTTGATGCAGAACCTTGAAGGCAGCCAGAAGCAAATGTAGAGCTTTCTCCAGTCCTCCTTGAGGATGCACACACCCATATACATGTGCTTGCCTTTCTAGACTCCCAGTAATGTGTTTCAAAGTGCTTATGTATATCTTATTTCCCAACTTTTCCCTTAATTCTTTTCCTTTTAAGTGAGTCTATTATTTGCCTCAACTATTACATTGCCTCAGGTGGTCACAATATTAAAACACTTGCCTGTACAAGTTTTTTTTGATAAACTCCTCCTGGGAAGAGACTTAACAATGATTAGTTCCAAGTCTACTTAAATGAAGACAAGACTTGTAAGTAGGGTCTTATAGGAAATCACCAGATAGGTCAAATGACAATTCTTTTATTATTTGCTCCCTCTGGTACCAGAAATATGAGCTTTGAACTAAGGAGTGGTGGGATGGAACTTGGGTAAATTTAAACACCACGAAGTTTGCTGTTCTTTCTGTGATTCAACCATTTTTTTTTTAATGCCCTTGACTCCGGTTAATTTTCAAAATTCTAAAACAGTTAATTCTGACAATTTTTTTGCTAGTTTTTTCATTCAGTTTTACAGAGGGCTTAATTCTTAGAGATCCTTGCCCTACATTTCTTTTCTGACATTACTTTCTCTATTAATTTTTGTTTCGGGTATTTTGCAGCTCTGTTGTTTGTTACCTATGTATTTAGTTTAGTATTGCCATGATGTTTTGGTACTGTGACTCTTGTCATTGTTTAATGTCCCTTTCTCTCTCTGGTAATTTTCTTCAGTCTGAAATCCACTTTGTCTGATATTAATATAATCACAATAGTTTTTAAAAATAATGTTTGCATAGTATGTCTTGTTTCCCATCATTTTACTTTCAATCTACATTTATCATTATATTTCAAGTGAGTTTCTTGTAAACAGCATTTCATTGGGCCATGATACTTTATCCATCCTGCTGATCTCTATCTCTTAACTGGTATCTTTATACCATTTATACCATTTACATATAATGTAACTATTGACTTATGTTTAAATATGCATTTTTATTTATATTTTTCTGCTTTTTCTGATTTTTGTTTCTCTGTTTTCTTTTTCCTGCATTCCTGTGGGGTTACTTAAGCATATTTTAGAGATCCATTTGATCCATAGTGTTGTTGTACCTTTTTAGTAGATGTGCTTGGTTGCATCCTTATTCAAGTTTGCTATTTTCTACATTTTAGTCATTCCAAATGAAGTGTAGAAATTTTACCTCTTCTTACATTCCATAATCTTCTTTGTTTATATTATAATTATCTTAAATTATAATTATCTTATCTTAAACTTACATTACAATTTTCTTAAATTATCCTTTGTATTCATTGATAGTCACATCAGATTATGTAAAATTTTTTGACTTTAACCATAAAACATTATTTAGAAACTCAAGAAGAGAAATAAATTTCTCTTGACCTATATTTTTGCTTTATCATGTTCTTTCTTCTTTCTTTATGTTCCAATACTCTTTCTTGTATTACCTCCTTACTATTTAAAGAATTTCCTTTAGTCATTCACTTAGGGTAGGTCTGATGGCAACAAGTTCTTAGTGTTTCTTCATTTGAGAATGTTTATTTATTTTTTATTCCTAAAGAATATTTTCACTGGGTATAGAATTCTGGGTTAGCAATTATTTTATTTCAGCACCTGAAATATATTGTGACACATGGTTTCTGATAAGAAATCTGTTATCAGTTGAGGAGTCCCTCTCCCTCCCCCCATAGATAATGCATTGTTTCTCTCTAGCTGCTTTCAAGATTTGTGCGCTGTCTTTAATTTTCAGGTAGTTAATTATAATGCGTCTTGACATGGATTTCTTTGGGTTTATCCTATTTGGGATTGCTTATTGTTCTGAGTTTGTAGGTTTATATTTGTTGTCAAATTTGGGAGTTTTTCAGTCATTATTTCAACTAATATTTTTTCAAGACTTCCCTTTTTCTCCTCTCCATCTGAGACTCCAATGAAACAAAGGTTGAGCCTTATGTTATAGTCTCATTCACCAGTTTTATGGTATGTTGAACTCCAGTCTTTTTTTTTCCCCATTACGCCTAACACATTTACTTCTAGAGTTGTGAAAGTTCTGCTTTGTGCATTTTTTAGTCAGTGGAAAAAGCAAGATGGAGTGTGCTTACTTTATCTTACCCAGAAGTAGAACCTCTTCATTTTATTTTGAAAATCTTTTTTCAGCCATGAAGTCTGGAGAGGGGAAAAAATGTTATTTTCTAATTCAGGAAGTTCTCGACACTCTGTATTCTAACTAAATTATGATTGTAAATAGGCCAGTGTTTCATGATGTTATCATATACAGCTAAGTGTAATCAGCTAGCACTTTTGAAACTCTCACTGGAAATCATCTTTCTAATGTCAGCAAGTCAATTTTTAACTTTCATGTTACTACAGGAACCCAATTTTAATCATTGTTTGGCCATTTCATAATAAAAGTTGCCATTTCCTATTTCTTATAATCACTTCCTCACCACTTTGCCTGCTTTTGTGAAGGGTTTCACTGCTGTGTTTCAACCCTCAAGATCTACTCAGTCCTGAAATTGATGCCAGCATTTCAGGTTTTTGTTACATCAGCACCCCACTTCTAGATACTGACTTTTGTGTCCATTTGTTTCTGAGGCATAACCACTCCAAAATTAAGTGGCTTAAAACAACAACCATTTATAATTTGTTATGAATTTAGAGTTTGGATGGGTGGTTTTGCTTAGTTGATCTTAGCTGGGTCTGCTCATGTGTCTGTAGTTATCTACAGAGTCAACCAGAGGGGATGTAAAGAGGACATTATTGGATTTTGAAGGCAACAAAGGGACCCTTCATTGGAGGACACATAGGGAGTATGTCCCTCCTGACCCCAGGGAGTCCCGAAATCTTAAAGATCTTCATATTCATTATGGAAATCCATTCCAGTCTCTTTTTTTGCTTGTTTGTTTGGAAAAAAATGATCTATTTTTCTATTTGAGCTTTTTCTCTTTCTTTCTTTCTTTCTTTCTTTCTTTCTTTCTTTCTTTCTTTCTTTCTTTCCTTCCTTCCTTCCTTCCTTCCTTCCTTCCTTCCTTCCTTCCTTCCTTCCTTCCTTTCTTCCTTCCTTCCTTCCTTCTTCCTTTTTTCCCTTTCATAGTTTATTGTCAAGTTGGTTTCCATATAACACCCAGTGTTCATCCCAACAAGTGCCCTCCTCCATGGGCATCACCCCCCTTTCCCCTCTCCCCCATCCCCAGCAGCCCTCAATTTGTTCTCAGCATTCAAGAGTCTCTCATGGTTTGCCTCCCTCCCTCTCCCCAACTCTTTGTTCTCCTTCTCTTCCCCCATGGTCTTCTGTTAAGTTTCTCCTGTTCTACTAATAAATGAAAACATTTGTACTTCTCTACCTGACTTATTTTGCTCAACATAACACCTTTGAGTTCCATCCACATTGCTACAAATGGCAAGATTTCATTCTTTCTCACTGCCATGTAGTATTCCATTGTATAGATATATCATATCTTCTTGATCCATTCATCAGCTGATGGACATTTAGGCTCTTTCCATGTTTTGACTATTGTTGAAAGTGCTGCTATGAACTTTGGGGTCCATGTGCCCCTATGCATCAGCACTCCTGTATCCCTTGGGTAAATTTCCCAGCAGTGCTATTGCTGGGTCATAAGGGAGTTCTACTGTTAATTTTTTGAGGAACCTCCACACTGTTTTCCAGAGGGGCTGCACCAGCAGTCCCACCAATAGTGTAGGAGGGTGCCCATTTCTTCACATCCTCACCAGCATCTATAGTCTCCTGATTTGTTCATTTTAGCCACTCTGACCAGTGTAAGTTGGTATCTCAGTGTGGTTTTGATTTGCATTTGTATTTGTATTTCCTCAACATGAGTGATGTTGAGCATCTTTTCATGTGTCTGCTGGCCATCTGGATGTCCCCTTTGGAGAAGTGTCTGTTCATGTCTTCTGCCCATTTCTTCACTGGATTATTTGTTTTCCGGGTATGGAGTTTGGTGAGTTTTTTTTTTATAGATTTGGATACTAGTCCTTTATCCGATATGTCATTTGCAACTATCTTTTCCCATTCTGTCAATTGCCTATTAGTTTTATTGATTGTTTCCTTTGCTGTGCAGAAGCTTTTTATCTTGATGAGGTCCCAATAGTTTATTTTTGCTCTTGATTCCCTTGCTTTGGGGGATGTGTCAAGTAAGAAATTGCTGCGGTTGAGGTCAAGGGGGTTGTTTCCTGCTTTCTCCTCTAGGGTTTTGATGGTTTCCTATCTCACATTCAGGTCCTTTATCCATTTTGGCCAACTTATCTTTAACAAAGCAGAAAAGAGTATCCAATGGAAAAAAGACAGCCTCTAACAGATGGTGCTGGGAGAACTGGACAGCAACATGCAAAAGAATAAAACTAGATCACTTTCTTACACCATACATTCCAGTCTCTTCTGGACTTCTTTTGATGACACAATGTTCGTTCAGACATTCTAATCCATTTTGGGGAGGATTTTAAGATGCATTTATTTAGTTTTCTGGGATCCTTGATAGTTCACTTGGGACTATCCGAAAGTTCCATGAAGCTGAACATGGCAGTTGGAATGCTTTTGTCCTAATGAGTTTCTTGGTTTCTGTGCCACTGGATTGAATTATAAAGCTTTATAGAATGGTTCTAGACACCTGGCATTGGTGGACCCTTCTATAGAGACCCAGAGATAATATAAACACACAGGAATGGTAGCAGTCACATCACGATGCTCAAGGTCTTGGAGCAGGAAAGCCACTTGCAGGCACTAGACTTAGTGGGCCTGTTTCCTACAAATGTATATATTACTTTAAATTGCTTTTTTTTTATTTAAAGTAAGACTGGGTCATCACCCCTGCACTACTTTTTTGAGAACTGACATATCCAGTGCAAATGAAGCTAATGATAAGAGACAATATTTTAATGTTAATTAGATATTCCATGTGTGTTAGTTCATCAGACAACTATTGCTCTTTTATGTATCAGATGAAAGCAGAGCTCTTGCTTGGAGGAAAACAAAATACATAGAAAATAAAGTATTTCCAGTTTTGTAATTATTCAAATTATTGTTGCTTTTTAGAAAAATTCAGAAGATTTTGAGAGAGCAGGAGGATACTTAGCAATAACACAACTGCATGGCAGGAAGCCACTGCAGAGCTTCTGGGACCCTCTCCTTTCCCTTTGAGTCCACATTGTTAAAAGCTCTAATCTCCAATTAGGGAGCAACCTTCCCAAGAGTTACTCAGTGGTTTCGTTAGACAAACAGGTGAGGGTAGGACCAAGCTTCCTTCTGAATGCATCTACCCAGGAAGAAAGAGCCAGAAGCACACCAAAAGCCCCCTGGTGTTCTTTGGCCTCTAGCATGCCAGCATCCAGGAGAGAAGAAAGACACCATCATACACATAATGAATAGATACTACTGTAAAACCATTGAAATAGAGATTGGAAAAAGAATGAAGACAATTTCATTTTCCCTGTGAGCTTCCTATCCTATATGATGCTAATCCTAGTCCTATATGAATATATTGGATTAGTTCAGGAATTCTACATGAAGGTCATGGTCCCCTCTTTTCTGACCCTTGAGGTATACAGCAAAGCTACAGGGTCAGGGTGGGGCTGCTTTCCAATTACATATATCCAGATGAGCCCTTTTACAAATGGGAATACATTGCATTTTTCTGGAAGGTTGGGGCATAAAAAGGTTGAAAACCAGTGTCCTGGGTTATTTACCCGTTCTGTAAATTCTTTAATTCCTTAATTTGGGAATTATCTGACCCTACTTGACAGGTGAATAAATGGATAAATGTCTGATATTTGTGCATAAAACACTTATTTATCACTTTTGATGTTTTCTTCAAAAATCTTGAAGTAATTTTATATTTATAAAAAAAAAATGCAAAGAGAGTCCCAAATATCAGTTACTCTGTTTCCCTTAATGTTTCTTTCTTATAACTATGATATATATTTGAAAACATTGGTTCATTGTTATTAACTATTCCCAACTTTATTTAGATTCCACCAGTCCTTTTACTGTCCAGTATCTAATCCAGGATACTATATTGCATTCAGAAAATATTTACTTTGTGTGCAAATTTCTATGCCCAGTATTGGTGGGTGTGTTTATGAGTCATGGAATAATTCAATGCCCCCTCTTTCTAGAAGTTCATGAATCGGGGAAGCAAAATGATACGTATACAAATGTTCATGTGTCCTTACCCTGAGATGTTCAAAACATGAGGGATGCGGTTTGGGGGCAGGCCAGTTGGTCTACCTGACTAAACCCCATATGCCAACAGCCTCAGGATGTGGTGGGTGGTAAGCTTCTGTCCTTGGGATGCTCTAACCAGGACAAGTAAGTATACTGGGTGAGTCTGTCAAATGAACCAATGAAGAACAGAACCAATGAAAACTTTTCATCAAGTGTTGGATACGGTTTTTTTTTTTTTTTCTGCTTCTTTGGAATTATGCAGACTCAACTGGAGGCATGTAGATAATTATTTGTCATCAGAAAGAATAGTCCAAATAAAATTGGTAAAACTTTGAAAATGATTAATATCTGCTATGCTGAGGATGGGGGGGAGATGGGCACTCCACTGAACTACTGTTGAGAGAATAAACTGATGCATCCTTCAAGGATATCAGGGAATGTGTGGCTCATGTCATTAAAATGTGCATATTGACCAGTTGGCCAAAATATATCCAGCACAGTGTTTATAATGACAACAAATTAGAAGAAACACAGTATTTAGCCAAGTTTGTTTAGGCGAATTATAGAACATACATATGAAATTAACACACAGCTTTAAAAAATAATATTATAAAAGAATACTTAATGACCCAAATGTTATGTAATACTCGTACAAAGAAAGAACTTTGCATGCAGTTATGTATAGCATAATTTGTTTTTGTTTATGTTTATTTATATCTTGAAAGTTATTTTTACTTAATGTATTGATAGTGGTTACCTCTGGGAAGTGTTTTTTTAAAGTTTATTTATTTATGTAAATATTTAAATATTTTAATTTTTAATTTACATTTTAGTTAACATATAGTGTAACATTAGTTTCAGGAGTAGAATTTAGTGATTCATCTCTTGGATATAACACTCAGTGCTCTTCACAGCCAGTTCCTTCCTTAATACCCATCACTTATTTAGCCCATCCCCTGACCCTTCCCCTCTCTTGCAATTCTCAGTTTGTTTGTTCTCTGTAGGTAAGAGTCCCTTATTATATACCTCCCTCTCTTTCTTTTCCTTTCCCCTATGTTCATCTGTTTTGTTCCTTAAATTCCACATATGAGTGAAATCACGTGATATTTGTCTTTCTCTTACTGACTTATTTCACTTAGCTTACTATACTCTAGTTCCATCCACTTCATTGCAAATGGCAAGATTTCATTCTTTTTGATGGCTGAGTATGACTCCATTATATGTATATGTATGTATATGTATATATATATGTGTGTGTATATATATATATATATATATATATATATATAGTTAATATTACTCTCTCTATATATAATTTTGTTGATGCACACACATCCACGCACACCACATCATCTTTCTTTATCCATCTATCATTTAATTAATACTTGGGCTCTTTCCATAATTTGGCTATTGTTGATAATGCTGCTATAAACATCAGGTTTTTGTATCTGCCCCTGTGAATCAGAATTTTTGCATCCTTCAGATAAATACCTAGTAGTGTAATTGCTGGGTCATAAGATAGTTCTGTTTTTAACTTTATGAGGAAACTCCATACTGTTTTCCAGAGTAGCTACACCAGTTTGCATTCCTACCAACAAAGTAAGAGAGTCCTCTTTTCTCCATATCATCACCAACTTCTGTTGTTTCTTGTGTTGTTAATTTTAGCCATTCTGACAGGTATGAGGTGGTATCTCAGTGTGGCTTTGATTTCTACTTCTCATTATGAGTGGTGTCAAATATTTTTTCATGTGTATGTTAGCCATTTTTATGTTTTCTTTGGAAGAATGTCTATTCATGTCTTCTGCCCATTTCTTCACTGGATTATTTGTTTTTTGGGTGTTGTATCTGATAAGTTCTTTATAGATTCTGGATACTAACCCTTTATAAGGTATGTCATTTACAAATACCTTCTTCCATTCTATAGGCTGCCTTTTAATTCTGTTGACTGTTTCCTTCATCAGGCAGAAGCTTTGTATCTTGATGAAGTTCCTGTAGTTTATTTTTGCTTTTGTTTCCCTTGCCTCTGCCAATGTGTCTTGTAAGAAGTTGTCCAGTGTAGGTCAAAGAGGTTGCTGTCCGTGTTCTGCTCTAGGATTTTGATGGTTTCCTGTCTCATATTTAGATCTTCCATCCGTTTTGAATTTATTTTTGTGTATAGATTAAGAAAGTGGTTTCATTCTGCATGTGGCTGTCCAGTTTTCCCAACACCATTTGTTGAAGAAACTGCCTTTTTTCCATTGGATATCCTTTCTTACTTTGTCAAAGTTTAGTTGACCATATAGTTGTGAGTCCATTTCTGGGTTTTCTATTCTGTTCCATGGATCCATGTATCTGTTTTTGTGCCAGTACCATACTGTCTTGATGACTATAGCTTTGTAATATAGCTTAAAGTCAGGGATTGTCACGCCTCCAGTTTTGCTTTTCTTTTTCACGATTGCTTTGGCCACTCAGGATCTTTTGTGGTTCCATACATATCTCAGGATTGTTTGTTCTAGCTCTGTGGAAAATGCTGATGATATTTTGATAGGGACTGAATCAAATGTGTAGATTGCTTTGGAAAGTATGGACATTTTAACATTTGTTCTTCCAATTCATGAGTATGGAATGGTTTCCCATCTCTTTGTATCTTCTTTGATTTCTTTTGTTTTCTTTAGTTTTGAGAATACAGATCTTTTACATCTTTGGTTAGGTTTATTCCTAGGTATCTTATAATTATTGGTGCAGTTGTAAATGAGATTGATTCCTTGATTTCTTTTTCTATTGCTTCATTATTGGTATATAGAAATTCAACATATTTCTGTATGTTGATTTTGTATCCTGTGACTTTACTGAATTTGCTTATCAGTTCTATCAGGTCCCCCCCACCCCCCCAGCCCCATCAGGTTTTCTATATAGAATATCATGCCCTCTGCAAATAGTGAAAGTTTGACTTCATCCTTGCCAATTTGGAGACCTTTTATTTCTTTTTGTTGACTGATTGCTGAAGCTAATACATCTAGTACTACGTTAAATAACAATGGTGAGAGTGGACATTCTTTCTTGTTCCTGACCACAAAGGAAAAACTCTCAGTTTTTGCCCATTGAGGATTATATTAGCTGGAGATCTTTTGTGTGTGACTTTTATGATGTTGAGGTACATTTTCTCTATCCCTACTCTGTTGAGGGATTTTATCAAGAATGGATGCTGTATTTTGTCAAATGTTTCTTCTGCATCTATTGAGAGGATCATATGGTTCATATCCTTTCTTTTATTAATGTGGTATATCACACTGATTGATTTGTGAATATTGAACCACCCTTGCAGCCCAGGAATAAATCCCATTTGGTCATGGTGAATAATTCTTTTAATATACTGTTGAATTTGATTTGCTAGTATCTTGTTGAGAATTTTTACATCCTTGGGTATTAAAAAAAAAAACCCAACAACAGCCTTATTGAGATATCTTCACATACCATACAATTCTCCCATTTAAGTTGAATAATTCAGAGTGGGTATTTTTTTTATATATATTTACACATTTGTACACTTATTACAATTTAACTTGAGAAAACTTTCTTCACCCTGAAAAGAAACCCTAATGCAGGCAGTATTATACAAAATTACACCCCTTCTTCAGCTCCTGGCAAACACAAACCTACCTTCTGTCCTTATAGTTTTGCCTGTTCTGGACATTTCATATAAATAGAATTATACAAGATGTGACCTTTATGACTGTCTCCTTTCATTTAGCATACTGTTTCTAAGGGTCATCCTTATTGTAGCATGTATCAAGTACTTCATTCCCTTTTTACTGCTAAATTATAGTAGTATATGGTCTGGATATACCACATTTTATTTCTGCAGTCATATTTGATAGACATGTGAATCAGTTCCATTTTGTGGCTATTATGAATAACGCTGCTATGGACACTTGTTTGTGAACAAGTTTGTGTGGATCCATATATTTTTAACTCTTGAATATAAACTTAGAAGTGAAATTATGGAATCATATGGTAATTCCTTTGTCAATGTTTTCAGGAACTACCACAGTATTTTATAAAATGCCTGCACCATTTTACTTTTCTACCTGAAGTGGATGAGGGTTTCGATTTCTTCACATTCTAAACAATACTTGCCATTTTCTTTCTTTTTAAAAATAGACACTTTGGTGTATGTCAAGTGGTGTCTTAGAGTTTAGGTTTGTATTTCATTACAGACTAATGATTTTGAACGTCTTTACATGTGCTTATGTTTATTTTTTAAGTTTATTTCTTTATTTTGAGAGAGAAAGAGAGAGAATCCCAAGAAGGCTCTGAGCTGTCAGTGCAGAGCCTGATGTGTGCTTGATCCCATGAATCGTGAGATCATGACCTGAGCTAAAACCAAGAGTTAGACGCTCAGCCAACTGCCCCACTCAGGTCACTGCTTATTGATTATTCAAATATCTTCTTTAGAAACTTGTCTATTCAGATTCTATGTCCAAGTTTTAATTGGGTTAACATCTTTTTTATTATGAAGTTGTATGTGTTATTTATATATTCTCAATATACCAGTAAGATATATGCTTTTCAAATATTTTTTCTCACATTCTGTAGGTTGTTTTTTCACTTTTTTGATTATGTAATTTGAAGTAAAATATTTTAAAATTTGGGGAAATCCAGTTTATTATTTTTTTTTGTCCTTTATGCTTTTGGTGTCGTATTTTGTAACACAAATCATGAAGACTTACTCCTATTTTTCTTCTAAGAATTTTATA
Source organism: Proteles cristata cristata (assembly GCA_017311185.1). Taxonomy (NCBI): domain Eukaryota; kingdom Metazoa; phylum Chordata; class Mammalia; order Carnivora; family Hyaenidae; genus Proteles; species Proteles cristata. The sequence goes on along the minus strand of JAESUZ010000174.1, from coordinate 2,305,484 downwards.
GTTTTAGTTCTTTTTTAAAGTTTATTTATTTATTTTGAGTGAGAGAGAGAAAGAGAAAGAGAGAGGAGGTGGGAGAACGACAGAAGGAAAGGGAGAGAGAGAATCCCAAGCAGCTTCTATGTAGTCAATGCAGAGCCCAATGTGGGGCCTGATCCCACAAACAATGAGATCATGACCTGGGCTGAAATCAAGAGCTGACTGATTAGCCAACTGAACCACCCAAATACCCCTATAGTTTTAGTTCTTATATTTACATTTCTTACCTGTGTTAATTTTTGTGTATACTGGGAGGCACAGGTCTTACTTCATTCTCCTGCATGTGGATATATAGTTACCCCAGCACCATTTATTGAAAAGCCTTCTTTCCCTATTGAATGGTCTTGGCAGCCCTTGTCAAAACTCAGTCAACTCTTGTATTTACATATAACAGCTTGTTGATTAGACTCTCAGTTTTATTCCTTATGCCAGTACCACAATGTTTTGATTACTATAATTTTGTAATAAGTTATAAAATATGTAACTGTGTAATAAGTTATAAGAAATGTGAGTTATTTTCTAAGATTTTTCTGCCTATTCTAGGACCTAGCATTACCATTTGATTTTTTAATTATTATTTCTTATCATAAGTTTCCAGACTTTCTACAAAAATGCAGTTGGATTTTGATAAGAAGTGTACAGAATTTATGGGGCGCCTGGGTGGCTTAGTCGGTTAAGCGTCCGACTTTCGCTTAGGTCATGATCTCGCGGTTCGTGGGTTCGAGCCCCGCGTCGGGCTCTGTGCTGACTGCCAGCTCAGAGCCTGGAGCCTGTTTCAGTCTGTGTCTCCCTCTCTCTCTGACCCTCCCCTGCTCACGCTGTCTCTCTCTATCCTAGAAATTAAAAATAAATAAATAAATAAATAAAAAAAATAAAAAGAAGTGTACAGAATTTGAAGGCCAATGTGGAAAATATTGCCACATTCACAACATTAACTCTTCTTATCTATGACCATGGGATGTCTTCTTATTTATTTAGATCTTCTTTAATTTTTTCAACGTTTTGTCATTTTTTGCTATACAGGTTTTACACTTTTTGTTAAATTTATTTTTAAGTACTTTATTCTTTCTGGTGTTATTGCAAGTGAAATTGTTTTCTTAATTTTATTTCATATTGTTTATTGTTAGTGTATAGAAGCTAAATTGTTATTTGTATACTGATCTTATATCTGAAAGCTTTGATGACCTCATTTATTTATCCCAATAGGCTCTATATGTGTGTGTGTGTGTGTGTGTGTGTGTGTGTGTGTGTGTGTGTGTATTCCTTAGGAATTTCTATACAGAAGATTATACATCTTCCTTTCCCATCGGGGTGCTATTTATTTATTTATTTATTTATTTATTTATTTAAACCTAACTGTTCTCTCTAAAATCTGGGTAGAATATGTTATGTAGAAGTGGCAGAAGAATACACCCTTGTCATTTTCTTTTATTCTCCTTCTCTTTCCTTCTTCTCCTTCTCCTCCTCCCCTTCTTTCTCCTCCTCCTTCTCCTCTTTCTCCTTCTCCTTCTCCTTCTCTTTCTTCTTCTTCTTCTTCTTCTTCTTCTTCTTCTTCTTCTTCTTCTTCTTCTTCTTCTTCTTCCTTCTTCCTTCTTCCTCTTCTTCTTCCTTTTCTCTTCTTCTTCTTGATCTTAACAGAGAAAACATTTCACGTTTCACCATTTAATTTTGATATAGCTGATTTTCTAATTTTTTCTTTCTTTGCACATATATATATGTGTGTTAAATTTTCTATAATGTACAAATTACATTTTCAGTCTAAAAGTTAGCAAGGGAAAAGAGTAAATGATCCAAATCCTAGCAGCTAATATTAATGAGGGTTAGGGTGGGGCAGATACAAAAGAGAACCCTGAACTATCAGCTTTGTTGTAGGAAATTGTGTGCTTAGTGTTTTCACACTGCAGTTTTCCACTGACCCCTAAGGCAGCCAGACAACTAGTGAAGTAGAAGGAGAGAGAGGATCTGGAACTATTCATGAATTTGAGAATTGTACTGTACTTTCCAAGGAACAAAGGAAGAGGTAGTCTCAGGCTAAAGAAAAGTACTATTTTTTAAAAAATGAATGGTCATAAACAAAGGAATTGAGTGATATTTAAGTTTAGGTTCCCCCAAAGCAGATTATGAAATACAGATCTGAGTGCAAGTCATTTTTTTTGGGAGTTAATCCCAGGAAGCATCAGAGGGAATAGAGGAAGTGAGCTGGAGAAGAGAAGGAAGCCAATGCAGAGTGTGTCGATATGCAAGACAGAACGTTGAGCAGCTGAAGACTCCATGAGACTGTAAAACACATCCCTGTGCTGTACCATCTGAGAAGCAAGGAAGCTGGGGTGTTCATCCTACACTACCACTTGTCCTTTGTTGATATGGGCTAGCCTTACCTTGCCCCCTACCTCAGTCTTGTCTTATGTAGGTTCCACCATGCTCTTGTGACCAGGGGAAGCCTTCATACAGAGTCACAGGGTTGACAGTAGAAAGCCCTATTCGTGTTTGGGAACTATAAGTGCTGAGGGAATGTTCAATCTGCTAGGGAGATTATCTATTTTCATTCAGTAGTCCTCTCAGTGTCCCCTTAACCAGCTGCCTTTTTAATAGATTTAAACTATAATGTGGTTTCAATTGTTCAGATGGGCATACTTTGCAACAAACCTTGAGCCTTTAGGGAAAGGAACCGTTTCTTATCAAGGTGCCCATCCCAACCCCTCTGTATTTTGCCTGGTGCCAGGAATAGAATGGGGACACCATATAATTTTGTACAATTGGCCAAGAATTATAGTATGCCCGTGTCATACCTTTGTAGTTGGTAACTCTTGGTCTGGGGCCATGTTTAGGCATAGAGAGGAAAAAGCTGTAACTGAAACAAGGCCAAGTACTGTTTCCCTGCTGCTGGAGTGGGGGTGGACACAAGCGGGAGCACAGGCCTTTCTGGTCTCTGAGGAAGAGAGATCCCCTGGGGAGACACTCCTGCTGTTTATCTGGGCTCTTTTATAAATAGACACTTAACCCAACCTTACCTAAAAGAAACAGGAAATTATTGGTTCATTCCATTGGAAATTTCCAAAGATGCCCTAGACAGACTCATGAGCACAGTCACCAGCATCCAGCCTCTCTTTCTTTCTTGGTTCTGCTTCTTATGTATGGGTGTAAGTGTGCTTGTATGCTAAAGTCCATCAGCCCTGCATGGAAGGACATTACTTCTAACAAAAGGCAAGTGTTAAGTCACCTTGGCTTGACTCAGGTCAGGGCTTTTCCCATGCCAGCTTCTATAGTCAAAGAGACCATAGTCTGATTGCACAGGACTGGGTTCTGTGCCTATTCCTAGAAGGAATAGATGGGGTCACAAAGATGATAGGTGGTCCAATCATATGGACTCAAGATAAGGGAAGAGACATCTCCAGAGAAAATGGAATGCTGCTGTCAGATGCACAAGTGACACTATGCAAGCAAAGATGACTGAGGTCTCTGTAGCATAGACCAGTGTTCTCTCTGCCTATGGATATGCATGCTCTGCCTTTAAGATTTATTTAAATCATTTACTCTTCATCTCCATCCCACCCAGATAGATAGATATAGAAATACATATATATTGGTATAGGTATAAGTGTAGGTGTAGGTAGAGATGATAGAGATAGAGATAGTGTTTTAAACCTACTATATACCAGGTATTGAGCCAGCCAGAGAATTATAATCAAATAATCACATGGCTAAGTATTTACTTAAATGCAAACAATGTGTAGAGGTCAGAAATCTATTATAATTACCTGGTTGTCTACTAGTGATCTAGCTGGTATCAGACTGACCCATTTCCAGCAAGAGGGCTTGCGTTCAAACTCAACTTCCCATGGGTCAAATGGCCCTAAGATCTTCCACAGCTGAGCAGTTGGTATATCCTAGAAACTGCTCTAAACAATACAAAATAAATACCCAAACAAGTGTTTATAAGAGGTTTATATACATATATATATGTATGTAATCATATTAAGTTATTTAATTTAACCAATAATTGCCAAAAAGGCAACAAAAATGTTAAGGGTCTTCTTAATATAGGATATTCTCTGACTCTAAGGCAATTGGTTTAAAAATCAGTAACAAAAGTAATGTTTGAAAGTCCCAATAATTTTAGAAAACAAATGACATGTTTCTAAATAACAAGTTAAGAAAAAGTAAAAATGGGACTTTGCAAAATTTGAAAATGAACAAAACAAAAATTGTCACAGATCAAGACAGAGAAAGATTTTTTAATACCTGTGTTTAAGAAAAAAACCTGAACACTGATGAGATGATAACCACAATGAGAAAGCTAAAAAATGGACAGTAAATTAAAGAATATAGAAAAAAAAATCAGTAAAGGTGAGAGAAAAGATTAATGAAACAGGAAACAAAGAAACAATAAAGAGGATCAAACCTTATTCTTTTTTTTTTTTTTGAGAAAGACTGTAAAAATAGACAAATCTCTGGCAAGACTGAGCAGGGCACAAAAGTTCAGGTACAAATAATTTTAGGACTGAAAAGGGAGACATAACTCAGATATTGTAGAGATGTAAAAGGTAGAGAATACTTGGACAATGTATGACTTTAAATTTGAAAACTTGAACAACAACAAAAAAACCCACCCATTTGCTGAACAAAATGACCTCTGAAAACTGACTCAAGATGGGAGGAAAACTCCACTATGCATCTATAACTATATCTATTCACATCTCTTGCTTATTTTTAATTAGGATATCTTCTTATTTAGTAATAGTTGTAACAGTTATTCACACATTCCTTACACATCTTTTGACAGATTCTATCCAGATCTATTGCTATCTATCTGTCTGTCCATCTGACCATCTGCCTATCCATCCATCCATTCTTTTATCCATCTATCCATCCATCCATCCATCTATCTATATTTCTATCCATCTATTTATATCTCTCTCAAAGAACTTGTATAAAGAATGTATGAATAACTCTTACAACTATTATTAAATAAAAAGAGAACCTAATTTTTAAAAATCAAGTAAAAGATTAGAAAATACACTTCATATACATATGTTGCCAATAATCTCATATAAAATTCTCAATATGAGTAATTTTTTAAGAAATGCAAATCAATACAACAATGAAATACCATTTTATACACAGAAGAATGGCTAAAATTAAAATTCTCAAAGTACCAGATACTGGCGAGGATATGGAACAACCAGAAGTCTCATAATTACTGGTGGACTATAAAATAATAAATCACTTTAGAAAACCCTCTGTCAGTTCTTTATAAAGTTAATCATGTGCATATCATAAGACTAAGCAATTCCACTTGAGATATTTACCTGAAGAGTTATACACCAAGGTGTATAGAAAAAATACTTACAATAGCTCCAAACTGAAACAACTTAAATATCCATCAATAGGGGAATGTATAAATAAATTGTGTATAAAATGCAACACCACCTGGGATTAGATAATAAACTACTGATACAACAATAACATGGATAAATCTCAACCAACATTATTTTGAGTGAAAGAAGCCAAACACAAAATAATGCAAAGCATATGATTTCATTTAAATGATGTCCTAGAAGAGGCAAAACTAATTTATGATGAAAGAAATAATAGCATTGGTTGTCTAGGGTGATAGTGAGGAGCACTGGCTAAAAGGATACATGAAGGATTTTTTTCTGGAGTGATGGAAATATTCTATATCTTCACGGTGATGTGGGTTGTGTGGGTGTAAGCATTTGTCAAAATTCATCAAATGATATACTTAAGAACCATGCATTTCGCAATATATAAATTATACCTCAATAAAAATATCTTAGAAACTGGCTGAGTAAAAGAGAAGGAGAGTGAATCAGTGGTTAAATATCTGCACACACACACATATATACACATAAGTAGCAAATAAACAGGCCTACATGACCAACATTCCAGGGAATGATATCCTCAGTCTTACTGATTCCACAGGATGGGGACACTTTCCACCATGCCAGTGTCAGGAGTCATCTGCACCTCAGTATGTTGGCTGGCTGTGGGGTAGTGGGGTAGGAAGGCTCTTGGACCATCAGTAGGGAGGGAGAGTGTGGGACAGAGTGAAGCTGGAAAAAAGGCAGGGCCATACATGGTAGGTCCTAGAAACGCAGATGACAGACATTGTTGTTTGACTACTGAAGAGTCACATTCCCCTGATGTCCTTTCTTTCTTGCTCACAAAACCCTCATTTTGTTCAGGTAGAAAACAAGGATAAATCCTTGAGATTCAGGGAAAGTTACGCCCTACCTCAAATCCAGGGGATGAGTCTTTAGTATTACGACCAATGAAAGTACCATCATCCTTGTCTCAATTGGTTTTAAGGACGGCAGCTAACCTAATTCTGGCCAGTAGGAGATGAATGTAATGTGCCAGTGGAGAAGGAGGCATTCAGACACATTCCCTAGGCTGTAGAAAGGGTCAAAGAGAAGGGAGGTTATGTCCTCTGGCTTTGGGCACTGCATGCTGCAAATGTGATTTTTGGAGTTCCTGCAGACATCTTCATCCCTGGGGGCCCAGTCCAGAGGGAAAAGCTGTGTTCAGGATGCCAGGAAAGCTCTAAGGAAGCTACATTCTTGATGCTATTATTGAACCACCAAATTAACCAAATCTGAACACGTCTCACCTCTGGACTCTTATGTAAGATCATAAACCATCTTAAGTCATTTTACGTTGATTCTGTTACTCTATCCCTTGCTGCCCAAAGCATCCTAAATAATTTCCCATAATTAGGATCTGAATACTTATTTGAGTTGGCCAGTGAGAAGCCACTGGTCAATGTTAAGCGAGGAATGGGGTTGTCACGCTCAGGTTGTGGTCTAAAATGATCACCCCACCTGCGGTGAAGAATGGATCCGGGAGAGAGTAGGAAGAGAGAAGAAGGAGCCAATGGAAATGGCTGGAAGGATGAAAGATGAGGACAGGTGAGACTCTGACAGTGGAGGCAATGACAGAGAGAAGTGAATCACTTCACATATATTTAGGAAAAAAAAAATCTCTTATGTTACCTCCTCCAGAAAGCCACCTCTGATTTTCTCAACTAAGTCCTGGTTTTAAATTCTCTGTCCTCCAAGCCCTCAAATGGCGGTTATACAGCCTTATCTTAGGGCTCGGTCTGGCTGAGGTCGTTCAAGCACCTGCCTCCCAATGACCTGGGAGCTCTCTAAAGACTGAGACCCAGGGAGACCATTTCGCTCTCCCATAAGCACGGAGCCTGACACACAGGGGCCATTCACCAATGCCGGGAGAACTGAACTGTCTAGCTCGCCTGGAAGAAAAAAGCTTCGATGGCTCTTCCTCTCCCACTGGCAGGGACGCTTTACCTTCAGTGCTGGCCCACCCACCCATCCATCTGTGCTCACCCACAGGGCACCTGACACAGAGGCATGGAGTCAGTGCAGTGTAGGGAGGGGCCGTGATGGAGGCCTCAGCTCTCAATGCTCAGTCTCCCAATGGAGAGTCCAGCCCTGCCTCTGCCACCTGGGAAAGTTGCCCTGCCCCTCTGTGCCTCAGTTCCCCTCTGCGGAAAACAGAGGCAATGGAGGAGTGCTTGATTTCTGAGAATTGGCCCTGTGGTTGAGGGACAGCCTGCTTTCCACACAGGCCCCCAACCACTCCCTTCCCTCCTGGGAACTGACTTCCTTTGCAAGAAACTCGAAGGAGCAGAGTGACGGCCTGCTCCCAGAGAGAACGAAATGAGGCTTGCGTAGTGAGATTTTCCTTTCTCTACAAATTCACATTTCATATTTTCGGCGAGGAATGGAAAGTAAGGCTGTTGGCTTTTGAGGATTGTTTATTTCCAGGCAGCAGAAAGATGACGGTGTTGATGATGGGTCCATCTTCAGACAATAGCAATTGGTCATGCCCGGACTGCGGATGCGGCCTCCCCTGGGAGCCTCTACACCTAGGGAGCCGCAGCGGCCAGGCCCTTCGCAGGTTGCCTGACTCTAAGACATACCAGAAGGACATAAATAATCAGCCACCAATTCTTCAGCTTGACTATAAAAAGCATGCATATGCTCTGTGCAGGTTTTCTTAAGGTAAGGGACAGAGCCTGGGCAACGCTGAGCTTCTGGAACTGTCCATATGGGGAGGCGGTCTTTCACCGATGATTCTGCAGACAGAAATTGCCCATCTGCACTGTTTGCAGGTGTTTTGAATGATTATATTATTAGCTCTGTCTGTTCAACTTTGCTTTTTTATGGTGGCTTTAGTGTTGCAGTAAGGAGAAAAAAAAAGAAGAAGAAGAAGAAAGAAAAAAGAAATATAAAGGCAGCCATCTGGTTCCCGACTTGTGATAGCACTCTCCGTCAGGAAAGAGGGAAGAAGCATCCACTGTTTTCTTGGGGGCAGGGAGGCATGGGGCAACCCCTAATTCAGCCCTTTTAGAATGGCAGAATTAGAGAATGGGATTTTGGGTAAGCAGTATCTTTAATTTTGCCAGGGGAAACTGATTTATTTCCTCATCTCTTCTCTCCCCACCCCTTGGTGCTTTGCCACGCCTTGAAGCTCACCTAGGCACTAGGATTGGTGATGTCTGTGTGCCCCCAAACCTCATTCTGGCCAGGACAAGCGGTCGTGTATGTTGGTGTGGCCCCAGAGAGCCGTGCCCGAGCTGTCCATCCCACCCATGATTCTGGGGCTTAATTTGATCTGTGCTGCGACCTGGGACACTTTGCAGGGCATCCGGCTGCAGGTAGTAAGACAAAGATTTATTTGATTATCTGTGCATGGGTAATTCATCAGGGAAATGCTCTCTGTGTCAGACAGCACAGAAGCGGGGTTATTTAGGGTTGTGCAGTGCATCCAGGTTTGGGAGGGTGCCAGGAGTCACGAGCCCAGCAAGGTCACGACGCCTCCATACCAGAGGAGATGCCAGGCACACACTTGAGCCAGAGGGTGTCATCTGCCTTTTCATTGGTTTGGGCAAAGAGAAGAGAGTTTTGTAGGTTTTTTTTTCCTCTAAAAGGGCAGAAACAGTGCTCTGATGTAACGTGAAGAAGCAAAAAGGGTAATCTGACACAGAGCCTTCGCTCCTCTTCCCTCCAAGTACCCCATGCTGGACAAGTCATTGCATTTTATATATATGTATATTATGTAATACATGTACACACACACATATTATATACATATACACATACACACATATACACACATGTATTATACATATCTATTCAATTGTATCCATGCATATACATATATATACGTATTACAATAATATATTTTATATACACGTATATTGCTCTGTGCATTGTGTCTGCAACATGCAATTGTGAGAGGTGACACATGAACTCCTACATCAGCTAAATGTAAGGGGAAGCATCAGCCCAGCGTGCGTCTTAGAGAACCAGAAGGAGGAAGCCAGAAGAAAGTTCCAGAGAAGAAAGGAAAGAGTCCCTAAAGCTACACTTCACTGATGGTTTGGTGCTTTGGGTTACAAGGAAGAGAGCTGCCCCCCAAGCCCCCACCAAAAACAACAAGCACCAGGAAAGGAAACGTTTTGGGCTGGGAACTAACTTCTGTTCTTCGTCCTTTCCTCTCACTGTGGCACCACTTCCAAAAATGAGCCAGGCGGTCTGTCTTTGCTCTAGTCTGGTGCCGGTGGAGGACTTAAAGCAAAAACTCGGGGGGAATGTCTCTTCATTTGTTCTATGAAAGCCCAAGGCAGGAGGGTAGTGCCCTGGGGAGGGGTGGCTTCCCAGGGAGGTGGAGACCTTGGAAAGCAGCTAGGGAGAGAGAGTGTCCCCTAGCCTGGAGAGAGGACAGTGGCTTTTGGTCCTCAGGGTGGCCGGCGCAGCCCCTTGCTTGTTGGCAGTGCCTGGAGCTGGTAAGATCTTGGGGGAAATGGCTTCACGGGACACATGGTGTGGACACAGCCAAGCTCTGTGGTCCCCAGCCTTGGCAATGGGCCAGGGAGGCAGCTGAAGATACAGACATCGAAGCATAGTTAGACATGGGCCACAGGCATCTTAGGGGCAATTGTTAAAGAGAGAAGAGAGAGAGAGGAGGCTGTGCCCTGACACATTGTGCTTTGTGTAACATGTGCCCAGGAGGAGGTGGGTTAAGCGGCACATATACGTATAGAATGCCTAGAATGGTGTCCTTCTATTGAGCAAAGTGATTGTATTTTAAGGGTCTAGCATCTCTAATTCAAATAATATTGAGAAATGAGTACTTTCTGGTACCATTGAGCCTGGAGCTACAAATTCCCCTCTGTACAGGTCCTTGTGAGGAGTCAGAGGAAAGCTCAGAAAAGCACAAGATCGGAGACAGAGGAGACTGGAACGAGAAGAAAGATCAAAGCAACCTGCAGACCTCAGTGGGAGGAGTCTGGGCTTTGGCTCTGCGGTCAGTCCCAGTGAGACGCATAGCACCAGGCTGAATCGTAGAGAGGTGCTGTTTTCATAGGCCCCGAACTGCCACATTCGGGCACTTTCACACCCTGCGGATGCAGCCTCAGAACTCAGGCTGCTTGAGCTTGAATTCCTTTACTTACAGGCTGTGCAACCATGAGTAAGTCCTTCTTTCCTTCCCTCCCTCCTTCCTCCTTCCTTTTTTCTTTTCTTTCTCCTTTTCCCTTCCCTTTCTTTCTTTCATTCCTTCCTTTTCTCTCTTTCTTTTCTTTCCTTCTTTTTTCATTTCCTTCCTTTCTCCCTTCTTTCCTTCTTTCTTTCTCTTTACTCTTCCTCCCTCCCTCCCTTCCCCTTTCTGCCCTCTCTCCTGCTCTTCCTTCCTCTCCCTCATTTTCTCTTTCCCTTTTTTTTCTTTGTCCAAGACTTCTACAAATGCAAAATAAAGGTTGAGAATATCACCACCTACCTCACTAGGACTGCAGAGAGGAAAGGATCATTATCTAAGCTGCCAAGGATACTGTCTGCCCTGTGGTGAGAACTGGGTAAATATTAGCTACAACCAGTAAGACTGGTAGTATTATCTGCATATCTGCTTCCTTTTTCCTTTCTCTATACTGAGAGACAATACAGTGTAGAAAGAGAATAAACTTTGCAGCCAGGAATCAAAACAAAATGTGTTCACTATTTAATATTAAAATCATCATCATCGTCATCAAATGGGCTCGACCCTCTGTTCTGTGTTTTTACCCCTTCCTTTCAAGTGCAGCTTGCTTATCTTTGGCTTGCTGGGACTCCAGCTCACACTCCGGAGTGTTTTGGCCCTGGGGTCCACAACTGCCAGGAATCTGGTTTCTTTATTTCTTGCCCCACGTCCTCCCTGCTCCTCCTTGCATTGGCTCTACACCCCAGGGAGAGGAAGGGCCTAGAGATCTTTCCTCCAGGCCAACTCATCTGGAGCTGAACAGAGAAAGCAGTAGTCTGCGCGGACACAGCTCCTTTGGGGAGACGGGTGATCGGGAGATTGGTCAAGGGGCCAGGGGCCTCTCTTCGGGATAAAGGTTACCTTGAACACATTTATTTATCCTCAAATTCTCTATGACCTCATGTCCAGAATGTCTCCCAAGACCCCTCCCCACCCCAGGCACTCTGCAGACCTTCCTCAGGTGGACCAAGAGGCATGACTGTGTAGTTCTTTGCACAGGATTTTGCTGCCATCAGGCTGTGTCCAGTCATGCTGTCTGGTCACACAGGCGGGCCCTGGGCTCCCCAGCTGCCCCTGCAGGGTGAGAACACATATGGTAGAATTTCCCGTTCTTCCTGTCCTCGCCTCTGTCTGTACACCATCTTCTGGGACCTGTTCGTATTCCCTTGAAGGCACCGATTTCAATTATAATTAGCAGCGAAAACTGCTTTATAATCTATTCCACCTCAGAATTCTCTCTCTGAACAATTCTATACATTCAGCAATTTTTGTGTTTTTGACTTGATATTCCCAAGGCAGAAAATCAGATTGGCTCAACTCCTGTATGGAGAGGCCCACTGCCCGTCCCTCAGCCAGGCTGGGAAAGGATGGGAGCTTAGTGCCTTAAGAGGCACTGCTTCCCCAGGAGCGCCAATTCCACAGGGGAGCAGGGCAGGAAGAGCATCCTGAGCGTGCCGGGGGATCTCTCCCGCTCTGTTGCAAGCCCCTGCCTTGATATTTATTTTTTCATTTGAGGAAAAATCGTACTTCTTCATAAAGGCGTGGGAAGAAGGGCCGCTACACAGCATAAACATGAGGCAATGCTGATGCGGGATTTTACCCCTGCTCAGGTTTCTAGGAAGTTCACCGGCTCCTGAGCACGGGGTGCATGCTGAGCACGTGATCCAAGCTGCAGGTCTGCAGAGTTTTGAAGCCGTTTGTCAAGGTCAAAATAGTGATCACAAGCTCATATATCCCAGTGGAGTTTTCTCTGACCTCAACTCTACACAGGATGTATTTTTGTGTCATATGCTGTCCTATACCACAATCCTTATTTAAAAGCATTATACGTTCTTTTAAAAAACAGTTTAATGTTTATTTTTGAGAGAGAGAGAGAGAGAGAGAGAGAGAGTAAGCATGAGTGAGGGGAGGGGCAGAGAGAGGAAACACAGAATTCAAAACAGGCTCCAGGCTCTGAACTGTCAGTACTGAGCCTGACACGGGGCTCGAACCCACCAACCATGAGATCATGACCCGAGCCAAAGCCAGATGCTTAGCTAACTGACTGAGCCATCCAGGCACCCCATACATTCTTTATTCCATCTTTCATTCAACACTGTTGATTGAGGACCTACCATTTGTGTTGTCCCAAAGAACAAAAGTAAAGTCACTGTCCTCATGGAGCTTATAATGGAGAGAGGAGTGAAGACAGAAGCCACAAGCCCCCACTGTATGGCTGGGATGGGTGGTTGGGTAGGAGGGCCAAGGGAGAAAGTGTTCTTGTATATAGCACAGGCCTCTCTGACAAGGTGAGGGTGTACACTGTGAGGGTATCCAGGGAAGAAATATTCTGGCAGATGGAAGAGAAAGTACAAAACCCTTGAGATGGGATTCTTTGGGAATGTTTTAGAAGGAACAAGGAGGCCCGGTAGACAGAAGCTGAGGGAGTCTGCAAGCCAGGGGATTTGGCACCATGTAGGATTCTGCTCCGAATGAGATAGGAGCCACAGAGGGTTCTGACAGAGAACTACGGTCTCACTTCAGGCTTCATGGGATCAGTCATGTGGCTGACATGTTAAGGACGCCAGTTGGGAGGCCATTGCGACCATCTGTATAAGAAACAGTGACACTGTATACTGGGGAGGTAGAAATTTTGGATGATTCTCTTATTGTATTTGGCCATTGACTGGAGGGATTTTTTTTTTTTTTTTTTTTTGTCACAGAAGCTATCATGAATTACCCTGACTAATAAAAGCACTCACTATACAACAGAGACATGGTTTCTGGCTTCAGGGAAGTTGCTGCCTAGCTGGGAAGACAGACATTAACCAAAGGTTGTTCTTTGCTCAAAATTCAGTGTGGGTTAGAGGCTCTGGTGGGAGTTTTATTCCAAGCAGTGACTCCAGGATTCCATATTATGCCTTTGCCATCTTGGAGTCCTCGGTCACAGGGATGGGGGAAAGGGAAAGAAGTCTAAAAAAAAATGAAGCTCGAAAATCTCAGAAACCCAGAGGACACTTCTGGGAGGAAAGAGGCAGAGATGAGAGGATGGACCTCCCTGACTCTGTCCTTGCTTTAATAAGAGCAGACCTAATTTTAATTGTTTCACGTATTAAGATCTGATATAAGCTTTTCCTTTTTAGATGAATTCTACTGGTAGATTAAAACCTCTAGCCTTGATGATAATCCAAAGCTTCTAGAATTCCCACATATGTGTTGGGGGTAGGGGGAAAGTTGTCTTCAAGACAATTTGCTGATGTTGTAATTCAGGTTCTAAATATGATAGGAAAGTTCATCTCTCTCACTCAAATGGTAATCAGAAGTTTTGTCTTTGTTTCAAAATGAAAATTTAAAGTGGTCTAGAAGAGGCCAAAGGTATAAACTAAGGATGTAGCAACCTGGGGAGTGTGACTTGGATGCTTCACGGTGGGTCTGATACACCTGTGCCCAGAGAAGGGCACTATGCCCTGACACTGCTACATGAGCCATGACCTTCTGCCAGGTCTGATTCCTGTCTTCTCTCCCTGTCGCCACCAACCCTCTGAGCTGTGGGCAGATTTGGGACCACAGGGGTGGCTCTCCCTGGGCACCTGGTCTTCCAGCACAAAAGAATGACTGGGTTTCTGTTCTCACTCTTCTGCACTTCCTTGCAATTGCTCTGATGTCTCCTTGGAGAAGGGAGAGGGACTGCTCCTCTGAATCACTTCTCCTTGAACCTTGGGTTATTTGAGGGGACACTAGCTTGGGAGAAATGCAGTGGACCTAAAAGGATCTGGGGGCTCCCATTCATTGACACCTGTATGGCAGTGGCCAAATTCTATTAACTCTCCCCCAAATGCCAGTAGTTGGGTAGGACCCATTATCCAACTTCTATAGATGAGACAGCCAAGGCAAGGCAAGGGGAAAATGTGTCTATACGTTTTCTGTAAACTTTAAAACACCAAGGAAAGAGCCTGTAATATATAGTCTGCACCTGAGTGGACTAAAATCAAATGTCAGTTTCAAACTGTAACCTATGACTAACATGTAGCCATGACTATGTTGATCCCGATCAGAAGACTTGGTCTGGAATTTCTTCTGGTTCAGGATGAACTTGCCCCACAGATGGAGTGAACTATGGCAACTCACAGGAAGGGTCCTCAGGGAGTGGCCCTTCCAAGCCACATCCCCGTACGTGTGGACCCTGTCTGAGTGTCAGAGCCCTGGCACATGGCTCCACAGTCCAAGCACGCTCACAAGGGCAGTCTGGGCAACTGGTCCCACTGGTCTCTGTGGTTGACAAGGTACAAGTATCTGTGCACATGGGACATCCACACATACAAATTCTTATAATCCCTTGGAATCTCCCAGGACAGCACATTTGGGCAGATTATATAAGAAACCAGGCTGTCAGGTAATTGGCTATAAAACAGCAAGAGATAGCCAGCTTCCTGCATTGCCTCCCCAACCCACATCTATGCCTTTCTGTTTGATTTGAGGGGGTTCTCTTATTGGATGCATTGAAACAATAATCCCTTAGGGCGCTTGGGTGGCCCAGTTGGTTGAGCATCTGACTTCGGCTCAGGTCTGATCTCCCCGTTTGTGAGTTCGAGCCCTGCGTCGGGCTCTGTGCTGACAGCGCGGAGCCTGGAGTCTGCTTTGGATTCTGTGTCTCCTCATCTCTCTGACCCTCTTCCCACTCACACTCTGTGTCTCTCTCTCTCAAAACTGAATAAACATTAAAAAAAAAAAAAAAAAGAAACAACAATCCCCTAAAATGGGTATTCTGAAATCTGTCGAACAACCGATTCTGAAGAAGACTATGGGTTTCATTGTTTAAAATTTGTAATTTCCAATCCACTTTCTGTGCTACCAGACAGAGCCCATACTTCCTGGGGAATGGACCCATAGGAACAGCACACATTTGGTTCTCAACAATTGGAGAAAGAATCTGTAATCCTGAAAGCATTGATTGTAAGCCCTACTGCACAAAACTGACTTTCCCCGGATGCGGGGGAGATCTGGGACCCGGCGCCCAACTTTTGGGGGGACTCCAGCAGGGCCTACCCGCAGGACTCACCTTCCCTGCCTGGGCCCTGGCAGCTCCTGCTCTGCACTGCGAAGGTGTGGCTTCCATGGGGAACGCGTTCTCCCTGCTCTATGTCTCCTTGACAGTCCTCCCACCACCCAGACCACAGCCACATCAGAAGTGCAACTGATAAAAATATTGCTGCCGTTAGCACTGCCTGGCACTCAGAATTAGCAAAGTGCAGAGCTCGGAGATTCTCAAATTGTCCTCAGGACCACACCTGGGCAGTGAGAATTTCCACCCCCCTGACAAACAGAGTGAAGAAAACAGCCCATCCCAGCTCCCCTTCTCTTTTTTTGTTTTTTTTTTTTTAATTTTTAAAAAAAATATTTTTATTTATGTCTAGGAGAGAGAGAGAGGGCGCGTGAGCAGGGGAGGGTCAGAGAGAGAGGGAGATACAGACTCCGAAACAGGCTCCAGGCTCTGAGCTGGCAGTCAGCACAGAGCCCGACACGGGGCTCGAACCCACGAACTGCGAGATCATGACCTAAGTGAAAGTCGGACGCTTAACCGACTAAGCCACCCAGGCGCCCCATCCCAGGTCCCCTTCTTGAGTCCCTCAGGTTGAAAGCAAACAAACAAAGGCCTGGTCTTTTCTACAATCTCATACAACGCCATTGTCAAAAGCTGTCTAATTATAAGAAATAGCCCACAACAGTAATTATGGCTCTTGATGCAAAACAGAACTAAAAACCAGGTCAGTCATCGATAGGTTTTAGAGCCCTGTGGCTTGTCCACTCACCCGTTTCTGTAATCGGCAGACCCTGGCAGTGTCCGTGCCACGGAAGTCACCCCAGAGAACAGAGAGGTGGTGCCTGCCCAAGGGAGCCCCGTGCATGTGCTCAACACCGACCTTAACACACAGCGGAAAAGAGTGAGGGGCCAACAAAGAAGTGCAAGGAGATTTGCTGTTCCAATTAACAGAACGATTTGCATACATCCATTTCATCTGGCCCTGTAAACTCAGCTGTGACAGTCTGGAAAATTGGGCGCTATCCAGTGTGGTACCATGCAGATCTGACACAAAACTCCCATCCCTCCTCTGATGGTCCTTTTGTGTTGCAATACTGCCGGGTGTGAGCAGTGAGGAAGGTTTGCTCTATTGGTCGGTCACTGTTTCTCGCCTTGCAAGCCCTTTATTTCCTGTGTCAAAGTTTGTTAAGGTCATGATGAGTTAAACATTAGGAATGCCGGTGGGGGGTGGGCAGAATGGGGGAAGAGGGGGTGGGAAGTACAGGCTTCCAGTTATGGGAAGAGTCCATCACCCACCAGGATGAAAGGTGCAGCATAGGGAACATGGTCAATGGTACTGTAACTGTGCTGTGTAGTGACAGGGGTGAGCACAACATCATGTATAGATTGGTTGAGTTGCTAGTGTAACATTATTTGTCAACTATTCTAAAAATGAATGAAGGAAGGAATGAAAGAAAAGAAACCATGGAAGCCCCTCTCTGGGTGTCACTGGTAGAAAGGGAAGCTGTACCGAAAGGCCGTTCTCTCCCTGAAAAGCCAGGCCAGAGCTGAGGTCCCCTAGGGCTGCCCAGGCTCCAACTCTGATCACCTTGTCAGAGCCCTTGGAAGGCACAGTGTCCTACATGTACCAAGTCAGAACCACAGAGGTGCTAGTTTTAACTGAAGCCTGGATAGGGGCCGGGGTTGGGCTTTGCCATCCTGGATAAAAAACAACAGAAAAGAAGAAATAGATTAAAGTGCTCTATGGTTTATGTTAAAATTGTTGAGCTGAAGCCATGAGACAGACATTGTCTAGAGATCAGACTCTTTGGGTCTGCCTTAAATTATACAACCTAATATCCTAAAATAAGCCCAGATTTAGGATTCTGCCCTCCTTTGTCTGCCTCTCACTCTCTTTTCTTCTCTCCTGCTCTCTGCTCGCTTGCTCTCTCTCTCTCTCTTTCTGTCTCTTTCAGAAAAATATATTATTTTTGATGAGGGAAGGAGGAATATGGCTTCCTTTGGACCTTAAAACAGTATCAAAGAGAGACTACAACATTAGTAAAGGACAGTTTGGACGTCTGCACCTTCCTGCCTCCACTAGTGCTCTTTCCCCTCCCCCGTGTGTGCCCTGTGCCCTGCTCATCTGTGTCTCTCTCCACTGCAATGGATGAGGCCAAAGAGCCCAGGGTCCCAGCAGAGCCCCAGGACCTGCCATTTCCTCAGAGCAAGATTTTCATCAAGTACCATAACACCTCTAAGACTCACCTAACCTGTCCATCCATGGGTGTAGTAAACTCTGTAGTGAATTCCACTCTGTGGATTGTTATAAACACTAACAGGCACGATGACCTAAGGCACCATGGTGCCTGTCTGGGAAATGTCATGTGTCATCCCTCTCCATTGCCCACACCCAACAGTGTTCTGTATCTGGCAGGGCTCATTGTGGGACTGGAGGCCAAATAGGCTCAGACAACCATGAGTCAGCAGGTTTCCTGTGGAAGAAATGATCAGTCTCTGGTTGTACCCTAGGAGGATGAAGGTGCTGGGTCATATCCCCCATCTGGAGTCTGAACTGAGTTACACCCCTCTCCTCTTAAGCATGGCCTCACCAGGCCAGAGGAGCCAGACCAGACGATGCCCACTATGACAGGGTTGGACCAGATGCGGCTGTGGCCTCTCTGTAGGACACAGCCATTAGCAGGATTGTGCTTTTGGCTCTCCACCCATGGTAATTCAGGGGCTCGTTTGGAATTGGAAGCAGGCTCTGAATAACCCTGCAGCACTGCAGAAAGGAGACTGAGCTGGGAGAAAGGTGTTAGAACCCTCCTGTGCTTAGTGTGGACATAGCCACCGTGGTCTGGGGAGAACAGGAGAAGACAGAGCTATTGTCTCTAATAAATGGCAAGGTGCAGTCACACACCAGCATCTGCTAGAGGAAAGGAAAGGGCACTTCTCTAAGACTCTACCATGTTGAACAGGTTCCCATGTGAAGGCCTGGACCATAGTGCGCGCTTCCTAAGTAGCATCGATGGCCACTGGTGGCAGCAGATTCTGAGTCCCCTTTACTCTGCCACATAGTCCATGTGGCTTGGGGGATCCCTTCCCTCTCTTGGGCCTGTTTTCTCATGTGTACTTGGAAGGAGGGTCTTTGCTAAACATCAGACACCCAGCCTTGGAAGGATGAGCTCTCCTTTGAATCCAGTGTGCACAAAGCAACTACCAGGGACAAGATAGGGTCAGGGAGTGATAGCGTGGGAAATGGTCTCAGCCCCCTGCCTCGTGCCCACCTCCACACAAAGACCACTTATGCACTCATGCATCCACAGCCATATCAAAGGGCACCCACACCTATCTTTCATTGAGGGACATAGCCCTCAGCTTAGCCCTGGGACTGGGTAGCATCCTCCTGTCCAGCTGGCCACACAATCAGATAACTGAGCTGACAGTCTGGCTGAAAGTTCTCAGAACCAGCCTGTCTGCCAGTGTGTTTTCCAGAAGTCCCTTCTTTCCATAATTGTCTAAAATTTAACCTGCATAGACAAATAGTTCAATAAATCCACTTTGGCCCCAGCTATGTTTGGGTGTACAGGGTAGCAGTACCCTAGGATATTTCTAAACATTTTCCTCTTCCAGATTACATTGTTCCCTTGGTGTGCATCTAACTTTGCTGGGAGAAAAGAGTTCACACAGGCAAGAATTTCTGCAGGTTTACTAGGGATGTGTTAGAGGAGAAAATACAGACTCTTGGCCAAAAGCTTAGAGGGGCCTCTGCTTCTCAGGGCTTAAGGCATGAAGCCCCTTGTATAAAATTTCAGTAGAAGCTGATCATGTTTTAGGTTCTACAGGATCCTGGAGGAGGACCCCAGACAGCCACAAGAGCTTCACCCCCAAAACAATAAGGCCTTGTAGCAGCTGATATTTTTTATTTCATTCTTGCTGTGGGTGGGGCCCTGTTTTAAGCACTAACATGCTTATTAACTCATATAATCCTCACAACAACCCTCAGAATTAGGTAAGTTATTATATACATAAGGAGATACTTTGCTGCTGGACAGGGATGAGCTTTTTATTTTCCAGGAAACATGCCATTTAGGAGATGTCCCATTTAAATCCATTCACCAGCCTTATGTCCCATTGCATGAGCCCTGGAAGCAAAACAGCTTTCCCTGAAGGGATCTGGCTTTCTATAGGGAGATAAAGCATCTGGATTTCACACAGGGAAGTGAGATGACACAGAGCAGAGGTCAGGCATATGGCAGGATAGACATTCCTCCACTATTCTATGCCCAGGGCACATAACACAGTTGTTCAGAAGTCTTTCTTCTTGATGAACCAAGATTCAGCCTGAGGATCCTTCCCAACACTGTGCCCCCTGAAGCCACTATAAACGATTTCCATAAGTGCTTTGTGATATCTCTGTGATGTGCTTTTACAGGACAAAAGGTATGTCTGTATCCTTCTTGAGAAGGTCTGTTGGCTGCTCTGTGAAAGATGCAGGGAGGAACCAGTATCTCTAAAATACGATACTGAAGACTGACACCCACAGAGGTCACGTGGCTTTCCTCAAGTGGTACGGCCACTTGAGTCACAGTCTAGCTGGCCTAGCTTGGGCCATATCTTGGCATTTGACTGGTGGATGTCAGCCATTGCAACATAGAGTCCATCAGACTGTAGGTATGGGAGTAAACCAAAAGCTGTTTCAAATATTGAGCAGTCAAATAAAAAGTTCCCCTATTCCCTGAGTGTGGCTTTCATACAACCCAGTCCCACAATATTCTTTAGCCCTGGATCTGGACTACCTGCATGTTCTAGCTCAAGTTCCAGCATTGGGTCTGTGTCTGGGTTTGCATGCCTACCATGTACCAGTGGCCTATTCGTGTCGCCTCATTTGATCCTTATGAGAAACTTAGGAGGCAAGTTTAATTTCCCCATTTTATGGGTGAAAAAACTGAGATGTAGGAAGGTTAAGTAACACCTTCAAGGCCATACAGGGTCTGAAAACAGATCAAGGTTCTTCTCAAGTTCTTTGCAAATAGAATTCTAAGATCCGGGGCACCTGAATGGCTCAGTTGGTTAAGCATCTCTCTGTTGGTTTCGGCTCAGGTCATGATCTCAGTTTGTGAGTTGGAGCTCTGCATTGGGCTCTGTGCTGACAGTGTGGAGCCTACTTGGAATTCTCCCCCTCCCTCTTGCCCTTTCTCTCTCTCTGCCCCTCTCTCACATGCACATGCTCTCTCTCTCTCAAAAGTAAATAAATAAATTTAAAAAACAAATTCTAAGATCCATTTATGTATTAAGCGATTAATTCACTTATGTTTTGTTGAACACCAATTATCCTTTAGACTTGCCTTCTTGTGTGCCTTTGTTCAAGGTCACCCCCTTGGAAGTGTCTCTGGGTCATCCCCACTAAGATGAAACTCAACCCATCTTTGTAAACCAATCTCCTGGGGCACCTTCTTCAGACAGAACGTTTCTTTCCTTTGTTAGTCTCAGTTTGAGCTCCTCTGGCATCAGCTCCATCCACCTACTGTGAGAATCTTGATTTCCTGCCTCCTCACCCACTGGTCCCACATCTCTCTGAACATTGTGCTGTGTCCCCTAATTTAACACAGGGCCCCACACGCTGTAAGGCTCAGTAATGATGGTTGAAGTGAGCTATTCTATGGAAGTTGAACCATTTGAAGTTGCCAATAACTGATCACTTTTTAACCCACAAAACCTGCAATTGCAAATGGATCAACCTAAATTAATTGTGTCTGCCTTCATTGGAGTTTATGACTGACCAAGAGACATTCTGAACTTTACACACTAGGACAGGCTGGTTTTGTATGTTCAAGATAATTCCTAACCCATGGCACCCTATGATCAGGGAAGCCTACGTTTTACTTTTCATTTTTCATCCTACAACGTTAAAGCCAAGGGTTCCTGGATGGCTCAGCCAGTTAAGCATCTGACTCTTGGTCTCAGCTCAGGTCTTGATCTCAGGGTTGCAAGTTCAGTCTCTGCATTGGGCTCTGCACTGGGCTTCGAACTGTGTTTAAAATGACAGAAGGAAGGGAACACCCACCCCTTACCCACCGCTCCCAAGTTCAACAATTACCAAACTTGTGTGAGGTCTTATTTCACTTCCACCCTGCCCACTTCCACCTTCTTCAATTATTGTAAAGCAACTCCCAGATTATTAAGTCATTGGAAGATTATCCAGCATATGTTTCTAAAAGAAAATAAATCTTTTAAGAAAAAGACCAAGATATTTAAAAGTAAGTGAATATAACAATTTCTTAATTTCATCAAAGGTTCAGTTTACACACAGGTGTGCACATGTGTGCGTGCGCGCGTGCACACACACACACACACACACACGCACACTACGTATAATCCAATAAGTACAATCGGGCAAACTACAGTTTGTCTGATTCAGGATATAAATAAGTTCCACACATTGTGTTTGGTGGACAGGTTTCATAAGTTTCTTTTAATCTTTGTTTTCCTTCCTAGACATTGTTTTAATCAAGTAGTTCTCTTAACAACTCTCCCATTGACTTAAGAGGAAACTGAGGCCCTAGAAGGTTTACTGGTCATGCACAATGCCCCAGAGTGCGTCCAGGATGCAGACCAAGGATGGAGCCCAGATGTTGGGCCGTGAGCCTTCCGGCCCTTCGCCCGAAGGCCCCAGCCAGGCCCGCTCAGGAGGGTCTGACCTGCGCTCTGAGGGCCACCCCGGGGTCAGCACCGCTGCCCTCTACAGATTTCTGTTTCCTGTGGATCTTTCCAGCAGGCAGCTAACACTGCTGTGAAAAAGGTTCAAAGGGTTTGCTGACACACAAAGCCTCTAAAAGGCAATATTTTGATGATTTAAGTATAAATGATCAAAAACATGTGGATTTCATTTCCTTCAGAATACACTTGGGTACAAAAATTAAGGGGAAACGTGCTTGGCAAAATACAACCCGGGTTTCCTCAATCCCCTGAAGTGGCTTAAGATGTTTAGTGAATTTGAGTGAAGCCACCCTTTCTCTCTCACAAGCCCACCAGGCTCACACTCATCCGCACATTAAATCTGCACTCAATTGGCTACCGCTGGGGCCGTGACCTTGTTAAAAGGGGAGGAGGGGGAGAACAGGACACAGAGGGGCAGGGTGGTGGGAAAGTCAGGGCACTGCTCCAGGCCTGGCCTTGCCCAGAAGAGGGACCCACAGGTGTCCTGGGAACAGTCCCAGAGGAGTCTTAGGAATCCCCACAGCTCATGCCCAGAGGCCCGGCCACACCCTGGCCACCTCTCTCCTTTCATCTGAGAAACAGCCATTTGGAGTCACTTAGGAGACAAGAGACTTGGTACCCACTGTGGGGAGATTCTCCCCCTCTTCACCAGTGTTTGGATGGGATTCATTCTGTGATGGTCTTCAGAGCCCCATATAACTCAGGGGCACCTGGCAATCAAGGTACCAGGTATAGAAAGAGGGAAGGCAGACAGAGGTCCTGAAGCAAGTTTAATACACTAGAGAAAGAAAGAGAAACAGAGCTAGAGGGAGGCAAAGGAGGCAAGAAAGGATGGAGGCAGGAAGGGAGGAAGGTGGGCGGGGAGGGAAGGAAGGAAAGGAGAAGGGGAAGGGAGGAGAGGGAGGAAAGAGGGAGGGGAACAGGGAGGGAGGAAAGGGGGAAGGGAGAAAGAGAGGGGAAGGGAGAAGAAGGGAAAGAGGGAGTAGAAAGGAAGGGGGAGGGAGGAGGGTAGAAAGAAGGGAAAGGAGACAGAGGGCCAGAGGGAAGGGAAGGGCAGGGAAGGAGGGAAATATGTGTAACACAAATGGGGAAGGTAGACACTGATCCAAAGCTGGCTTCCAGACCCCAGGTCAGGGTTGTGGGCTCTAAAATAGTGTCTCTGTCACAAGCATTTCCAGAAGTGCCCCTTTAATTGGGTACACTACAAAAACTGTGAGAAGCAGTTTTGGGGAGAAAATCTCATGAACTAGGACAGACTTCCTCTGTCTGCTTTTTGTTTTAATCATCACCGTCAGCAGAAAAGGCTCCAGAGGCCTTGCTGCTTGTCCTGATTAATGGATGCCATCCCTCTCTGTGCCCTGGGGTGCCTGCCGCATGCAAGCTGTGTGAGATCACAGTGCCTCCACCCGTGGAGCCCAGTCACGGCCGGGGCCTCCCAGGCATGGGGCACTGTGTGTGGGTCCCTGAGGACAGAGCAGAGGGCAGGGTGGGCAGGCCTTTTGCTCCCAGAGGTACCACGTGGATTAAATACCTTTCCTGGTGAAGCAGGATGAGCATGAGCAGAGTGGGCACAGTTCCCTTGGTCACAT
This sequence comes from Proteles cristata cristata, assembly GCA_017311185.1. Classification (NCBI taxonomy): domain Eukaryota; kingdom Metazoa; phylum Chordata; class Mammalia; order Carnivora; family Hyaenidae; genus Proteles; species Proteles cristata. The sequence continues at coordinate 2,281,577 of JAESUZ010000174.1, read as the reverse complement.
GCTTGCATTGGTCAAGGTGCAGGTGCCTTGGTTTGGGGTTCCCTTAAAATAGACACTGAGACAAAGCTTTGGGAGACATGTGGTATATATGGGAGGTGACCCCGGGAAGCACAGAGTGGGTGGACAGAAGCAAGACAGAAAAGGAAGGAAAGCCAAAAAGATTTTGTCAATGAAGAGGTCAGTGCTCTGGGCAACTGAGGCTCAGTAACATCAGGGCTCCTGGCTCACTTTGTAGAGCATCCCGTGAGTGGTCCTACTGAGGCATGAGAAGCTGGGATGTATCCATCGCTCATTGATCAAGTGCCTGCAGACTCCCAGCTCTCTGGTGCTTCCTCCCCTGCAAGGTCCCCAAGCAGGATAACACACTCAGGAGGGATGCTGGGGCCACATGTGAATCGTCTTTAGGTGGTCTTCTGAGTGGGCCCGAGGGGGGTCTTGGCATGGCTCAATGCTAAACCCATTTTTGAGGCAAACATGAACACCTGCCCAGATGAACAGGCTGGAGCACGGTGGGCAGGAGGTGGCATGCAAGTCGCACAAGCCAGGAGCTACATCTCAGCCAGCAAAAGATGAACCAAAAGCCCCGCGTCAGCACAGCCCTGTGTTAACCAAGCACTTGAGAGCCCAGCCTGCATTCAAGTGACCACTGCTCCCTGGACCCCAGCCTCTTCTGCCCAGAGCCACCCACAGAGAACAGGAAGGTCCCTTTGCTCTGGGCATTGGGTAGCCTGGGTCAAGTTCACAGCTAATTAGGAGTAAATGTGGAGCACGGTTAAAGATGAATCTTCAGTAGCCACTTTCATGAAAGGAGTAACTGGTGTATGTTTTGCTTTTGTAGAATTTTAATGAACAAGTGGCATTACTACCCATTATTTATCTTCTTTCAGTTGCAGTGAATAGTTTTAGTGACAAATATCAAATTTCTGTGTTTACAGAAAACCGGCACATGTGTTGATAATGGCACAATTCAGTATTTACAGTCAAAAGTGCTGATTTGTTTTTCTTTAATATAGAAATTTGGTAATTATTACTATAACTATTCATTAAAATGTGAAAGTAGCTAAATAATAAATTGATAGGCCATTTATTTTGTATCCCAGAAGAAAAAATAGCCAGCTTGTCTTGGGGAATACTGGCTCTTCAGATTTGGGGAAATTCAGCTCCTGTTGGGGTGAGCGAGCTGGAGGTGGCACAGCCTTGGCATAGGGCAGACAACCAGTTAAAAGACTTTGACAAATGTGTATTGGTTTGAGAAAGCTGCCAAGAATTGGCCCTGTCCTGATATCTGAGGCAGGGCTGATGTCCCTCCGTGAAGTTTACACCGTAGGTATGGGCACTGTGTTGATGCTAGATGACAAAGCGAAGCCTGTAATCACTTGATTACGCCTTTAACTTGGCAATATCTTTTCTTAAATTTTTTTAAAAAATGTTTATTTATTTTTGAGAGAGAGAGCGACGGAGTGTGAGTGGGAAAGGAGCATAGAGAGAGGGAGACGCAGAATCCAAAGGAGGCTTCAGGCTCTGAGCTGTCAGCACAGGGTCTGACACGGGGCTCGAACTCATGAACCCTGAGATCATGATCTGAGCTAAAGTCGAGTGTTTAACCAACTGAGCCACCCAGACACCCCTAACTTGGCAACATCTTGAATAGACTCATTAAAAAAAAAGGGGGGGGGAGTTTGCAGGACTGAGGGAAAATCACTGCAGAGCATCGTAAGTAAATCCTCCAACCTGGCTGGACAACAGCTCCCATATCTGAGCTTCTTGGGCTGGGAGAAATGTACCTGTCATGACCATTCATTCATTCATTCATTCGTTCATTCATTCATGTGTTCTGATGGAATCTATTGCAAGAGGGTAGTGTACTGGGTGCTGGAGGAAAAGAATGATAAAACCCTGTCTACTGGAGACTCAGGGCTTAGGGATAACCCAGCATCATCCAAAGGAACCTCACATTGGAAAGTGTTAAGGATGGCAACAAAGTCTGAACCAACTACTGCAGGTGAGCAAAGGAAGAGGGGCTTTAAAGACTTTGGGGTTCTGTCCCACGAGTTGGTCTTGGGTTTACTAAGTGCAGCCCTACATAAAGGAACACGGGTGGAGGCAGTGATGTGAGTTACAATGATCGCATCGGTTTCCTGCGTCTCCATTTGTAATTTAGGAACCTGGATTACAGACACTTTTCCTCAAATCCAGTAGAAATGAATGCCACGTCCTGCCAGTTTGTGCACTAAGCCCCATGTGTCCTCAGGTCCTCACATTTGCAAAAATACAATTAAAAATACAGTGTAGAAAACTTAGGAAATGAGACCAGTTGTGCCTTCCTTACCCTGGAAATCCAGGGCTTCTTGAAACGTTTGCTGTTCCCATCACTTTGCCATGTGCTTTCCTCATCTTAATTTGTAGGAACAGATTCCTGTCTACTTATAAAAGCAGGGAGGGGGCAGGGAGAGAGATCTGGAAGAGGGCTGGCTGGGCCAACAGTTTTGGCCCCTGATTTCCCCAGATCTGGTTTGATCTCCTTATAAGACAGAGGTCCTTGGGGACCAGGCTTGGGCCTGCCTACAGCTGCAGGCCTCCACAGGATGTGAGGGCCTCACCAACAACAGTCCCTTAAAGGGACCAACGGACTCCAACTTGGACCTGGTCCTAAAAATTAGCCTTTTGAATAACTTTTTTTTTCCTTTTTAAAGAGCAGCTGCTTTCAATGACTTCTCAAGTTTTGCTTCCTGGTAGCTAACATTCCAAAGCACTCTAAAAACCAATTTTACACTTAATAAAGTTTAACTATTCAATATTTTTCATTTTAAAACTAAATAACAGACATTTAAAAGAATATTTCTTTTTTTAATGACACTCATGCCACTATTTTATAAAGCCGAATGACACCCACCGTGCATTCTTATCTCTCTAACTGCCAAATACTCTATTAGTCAAGTTTGTTCATATTTACAAGATTTTTTTTGGATGTTTTACTGCTATCAGAAGATCTAACATCTGTTTCTCCAGGGATTCTCCATGTGTTCCGTAGTTTACAACAATCGAAACCACTGTTTTCGAAATGCATTTGGATTAAACTCAATGTACTAAGACTGGATTTCACAGGAGCCCTGCGCATACATCTGGGGCTTTCTCGCGTGTAATTTTTCCGAATGGTGAGACATTCGCTCTGGGTTTAGGTGGGTGACATAAAATAATAGTGGAGCTCAATGGAGCACATGTGTAAAATAACGCTGTCGAAGGCACTCAAGTGTGGGAATAGTTTACCAGTGTCCCTGTTTCTGTGTGGAGCACAGCCCAGGAAAAGGTGTTCCCTTGATTTTGCTCTTATTTTCAGAACGACAGTGGTAGGGATGCTTCAGGTTCATTTCTCTCCCTCCAGACAAGAGGGGAGTCTTGCTTCGCCATTTATGTACAACAACACTGTCCAGTAGAATTTTCTGCCATAATGGAAATGTTCTCTATATGCACTGTGCAGGCTAATGTGTCACTGGCTTCGTGTGGCTACTGAGTATTTGAAACATGGCCAGTGAGACTCTTATTTAATTTTTAGATTTAAATCCTAATATTTGTGTAGAGCTCGTGGCAACAATACTAGACCTTTCATAGATGCTGCCCCGGCTCCAAAGCCAGTCATTCTTTGATGAATGTGAACTACAGCGGATTTCCCCAGACCACCAATTTCTCCTGCCCACGTACTGCTTCAGTGTTTATAGAGCAAACAGCACAGCTGGTTTCAAACTATTTACTGCTGAGCCTGCTGCCAGTCCACGTACCACTGATGGGCAGGTCAGGAAAAGAAGCTTTTCTGAAAGACGTTGTCCCCTCATTTGTTGGCAAGTGATGGAAGAATATGCAAATCTACCATGTCAAATATATGGCAGGCATCCCGTAAACATTTTCAGTGCATACAGCCTGCCGGACGGTATGTAGAGACCCTGTTCTTCGTGTGGTTTCAAATCCTTGGATGTAGGCAAGGTACTCCGGCTGCTGGATTCATAAAAATAGAGGTTGGATGCCCCTCTCTCCCACACTCCAGGCCACAAGCAGGGGTCTAGACAAACCAAAGAAGACTGATAAGAAGCTGACTGTATGCTAACAGCCTTCTTTCTGGCCCAGAAGCCCATTTCCAAGAAGCATCATTTGGGGAGTGCTTCTGTGAAAATCACTATCGACTCTTTCCTGTAGGATTCCCCTATGTCCCTCCCTTCAGGTTTGGAGGAATAATTACAAAGCACCTCTTCAGCCTTGTATTCTGTGAAACAGGGGTCCTGGTGTCACTTGGCTCTGTTCCACATGGTTCTCTTCCTCCAGCAGACTAGCCAGGCTCTTTCTTTTGGTGAAGGCAGAGGAGAAAGTACAAGCCAAAGAGTGCAAGTCCTCTTGAGGTGAAGGCTCAGAATCACTGTGCCATCACTTCCGCCTTGAGTTTGGGCTGTGAGAAGTCACATGGAATGGAGAAATTCATTCTGACTATGAGACGAACTCCAAAGTCTCACCGCAGAGTGCGTGGAGACAGGAGAGAGAGAGATGAGTGAAGCCCTCAACCATTCATACAACCCATCCATTACAATTTCTGCAATGGTCCCAGCCAAGATGGGCATGGTGGTCATTTCCTGGCAGTGAGGCTATAGGTGATTCTTATTATTTTTGCTTGGCCTATATTTGATTATTTTATTTTACATTTTCAGATCATAGAAGAGCTCCATTTTATTGTTTGTTCATAAAGGGACTAGACTCATGACAATAATTTAGAAAATATAGGAAAATAGAGAGGAAAAAAAATACCCAAATTGTGTTTTTCACCAAGAATGTCAAGAGCATGGGTGAGACACATCTGCCTTGTTGGAGATTGCTCCACGCATTGCAGGAGGTTTGGATTTTTGGTTCCTGCACATTGAATGCCAATAATTCTGCCAACCATCCCCACCACCCCGCCACCCACATTTCCCAATGACCTCTAGAGTCCCCTCCTTATTGAGAATCACTGAAGACCACACTAATCCTTTGGGTGTGTTCCTCACTGGCACTTCTATGCATTCATTCATTCATTCATCCATTCATTTTAGTTGTTTTATTGCTCATTTATTTACTGTTTCATTATTTCCTATGGATATGACACACCACATGAATCATTTTGACTGTAGCTTGCTTTCATTTAATTTAAGGATACAGTCTAAATACCCAAAGCCCTTTGGCTTTCTAAAGTTGTCTTTCCTTGAACAAAAAAAAAAAAAATTTAAGGTACTCAATTGGCCGGGAGAAGTCCAGTGCCTTCCATGGGCTATTTTGCGGATTTCTGCAGGATGAGCCAGCGATGCCCGCAGTCTGCTCCCAGCCATGGCTGCTGTTACCCCCTTCCACTGGCCATCCTGCAACCATCTCAGGTACCTCCACTGCTGCTCTTTTTCCCCACTTTCCATGGACACTTCTCCTCTCCTCAATTATTTCCCAAGTGATTTCTTGCTCAAGGCATTTGTACACAACAGGACTTTTCAACAGTTTTGGTAATGATGGAAGGAGGCCACTGCTTCGAGCCAAGAATATCCTCAGAATGCATTTCAGGTATTGGAGACGTGCAAGTTCATGGACATGACTTATTTTAGGGCACACTTGGAGTTTGCAGGGAGAACTCAGTCATATCCTTATGTCCTGCAAGTTTGAAGTCAAGTTTAGAAACTGGGGATTCCTTATCCAGCCAGATGCATGGAGAATTATGACCCATTTCTCAGGAGAGGCCAGTTGCAGAAAACACACAAGGACAGTTTCCATAACACATTAATCCCACCTAATAGACTGCTGAAAGCCAAGCCATCCCGATCACATGAGATGAGCCAGTCCCCTTTCTCACATGGAGAGAGAAGGTCCAGTGCAGTGCTGAGCTGTCCTTTCCTTCAGGATCCAGTGAACAAGATCCCCTCTTTTTCCTGGGGCCACCAGGAGAATAACAAAATCTATTGCTTTGGAAGTAACCTCCAATCTGATCCTGACTAGTACACCTTAAAGAAATACTTGTGGAAGATTTTTAAGGGATGTTCTTCCATAAATAGGCCCCAGAAACTATTAAAATAACTATAATTTAATATGTAACATAAATAGAATGTATATGCATAATTTTAACCCAAAACTTGTGTTTCCTTATGATAGTGCCTAAATGCAACTTTTTAAAAAGTCTGTAAAATAGGAAGAAAATTATGAAAATGACTCTAGCAGAAAAATAAACCCTGGCGAGGCAGAATATGACAAGTGCTCATGTGTCCCACTCATGCTATTCAATGCTTGAGGCTTTGTGTATGAATAAATCAAGATAACAGGGTAAGAACAAACCACTCTACCCAAACTCCTTAAATACAAATAAAAATAAATTAAAAAAAATAAACTTAACAGCTAGTAAGTACTTATTGGGGCCATAAAATAAGAAAATGTGACTTAGCAGACCCGGACATGTGGGGGATTCCAAGAAGAGAGAAACCCGATGGGGCGGGAGTGACAAGAGTAGATGGGTCTATAGCCAAAAATCTCACGCGGCCCATGATTACTCTGAAGATAAGAACAAATCCAGAGATTTGTATTTCCCTGATGAGGAGGGATGCTGAGCATCATTTCCTGTGTCTGTTGGCCATCTGGAAGTGTCTGTTCATATCTTCTGCCCATTTCTTCCCTGGATTGTTTGCTTTTCAGGTGTGGAGTTTGGTGAGTTCCTTATAGATTTTGGATATTAACCCTTTATCTGATATGTCATTTGCAACTATTTTTTCCCATTCCATCAGTTGCCTATTAGTTTTATGGATTATTTCCTTTGCCGTGCAGAAGTCTTTAATCTTGATGAGGTCCCAATAGTTTATTTTTGCTCTTAATTCCCTTGCTTTTGGGGATGTGTCAAGTAAGAAATTGCTACGGTGGAGGTCAAGGAGGTTGTTTCCTGCTTTCTTCTCTAGGGTTTTGATGGTTTTCTGTCTCATGTTCAGGTCCTTTATCCATTTTGAGTTTATTTTTGTGTATGGTGTGAGAAAATGATCTAGGAGAAACAGGCACCCTCCTACACTGTTGGTGGGAGTGTAAACTGGTGCAACCCCTCTGGAAAATGGTGTGGAGTTTCCAGAAATTAACAATAGAACTCCCCTATGACCCAGCAATAGCACTGCTAGGAATTTACCCAAGGGATATAGGAGTGCTGACGCATAGGAGCACATGTACCCCCATGTTCATAGCAGCCCTCTCAACAATAGCCAAAACATGGAAAGGGCCTAAGTGTCCATCAGTGAACGAATGGATCAAGAAGATGTGGTTTAACCACACTGAGATACCACCTCACAGCAGTCAGAGTAGCTAAAATGAGCAAATCAGAGAACTCTAGATGCTGGTGAGGATGTGGAGAAACGGGCACCCTCCTACACTGTTGGTGGGAATGTAAACTGGTACAGCCCCTCTGGAAAACAGTGTGGAGGTTCCTAAGGAAACTAACAATAGAACTCCCTTATGACCCAGCAATAGCACTGCTAGGAATTTACCCAAGGGATACAGGAGTGTGATGCATAGGAGCACATGTACCCCAATGTTCATAGCAGCACTCTCCACAATAGCTAAAACATGGGAAGAGCCTAAGTGTCCATCAACAGATGAATGGATCAAGAAGATGTGGTTTATCTATACCATGGAATACTACATGGCAATGAGAAAAAATGAAATCTGGCCATGTGTAGCAACATGGATGGACCTTGAGGGTGTTATGCTGAGCGAAATAAGTCGGGCAGAGAAGGACAAATATCACATGTTTGCACGTATAGGAGGATTAGGAGGAACTTAACAGAGGACCGTTGGGGAGAAGAAGGGGGAAATAGTGGGGGAGAGGGAGAGAGGCAAACCATGAGAGACTCTTGAATGCTGAGAACAAACTGAGGGACTGATGGGTGTGGAGGGAGACGGGGGTGATGGGCATGGAGGAGGGCACTTGTGGGGATGAGCACTGGGTGTTATATGGAAACCAACTTGACAATAAACTATTTGTAAAAAAAAAAAAATCCAGAGAAACTCCCAAGTCCTGGAGAGTGGCCCCAGGCAAACGCAAGGGAACTGACTTAGAAGCTGGCATTCACAACTTTACAGTGGCTGCCAGGAGGTTCATGCCTCATGCCCCACCCCCTCTCTATACACCTGTATCCTGAGCATCCATGAGCTGAATCTGAGAAGGCCCTTCCCAGAAAGGGGAATCTTCCAGTACAGGGTTAGTAGGGGCTCATGGAAGCAGCAGAGAGAGGCTGATTTTTCTATGAAGTTTCTGTTCAAATGTTTTCTTCATGTTTCTATTAGGCTCTTTTTCATGTACAGATTTGAAAGATTTCTTTACACATCCTGGGTAGAAATCATTTATTAGTCATGTATGCTGCAAATGTGACCTCCCACTTTGTGTCTTCTCTTCTAAGTTCTGTATGACCTGTTTAATTTCCTAATTTTGGAGAGGTGAGATATATCAATCTTTATCCTTTGTCATTAGGATGCTCTGCCATTTGTATAAAGGATTCTATTTAAGGAAACTTTTCCCATACCAAAGGTCGTGACCACAGGCTGCCATATTATTTTCTGAAAGTTTTATAGTTTGCATCTCATATTTAGCTGTATAATCCACCTTAAGTTGATTTTTGTGGGTAAGGCGAGGTTGGTAGGACGAGGTTGGGCGCTGATTCCAATTTTTGGTTTCACATGAATACGTGAATCCATGATTCCAGAATCATTTACGTACTTAAATGTTTTTCCCCAATGCTCTTCAGCAATACCTCTGTTTGTAGATATTTTTATTCTGTTGTGTTGATCTTCTGGATATCAAACTTTTGATAAAGTCAGTGTGGTATTGACCACAGAGTGGTAAATTTGTCAAGCCTCACCATGTTCTCCCTCACAAGTGTCTTGGCTGTGCTTGGCACTCTATTCTCCATATAATTTCTAAAAATTTTTTTTAAATTTGTTCTTGTGAGAGAGACAGAGCATGGGCCAGGGAAGGGCAGAGCAAGAGAGGGACACAGAATCCAAAGAGGCCCCAGACTCTGAGCTCTCAGCACAGAGCCTGACATGGGGCTAGAACTCATTAGCTGTGAGATCATGACCTGAGTTGAAGCTGGACACTCAACCGACTGAGCCACCCAGGGGCCCCATTCTTCATATAATTTCAAATCATCTTGTGAAATTCCACAAGATCAAATGGAGGGGGATGACACTTTAAACATTTTGAGTTTTGAAAACCACAAACATTTTGCCTATTGTCTAGAATTTATTACTTTGTTCTAGGTATAATTTTGCAGCATGCAGATTAGTTTTGTGTATTAACACTGGGAGTTGCTGACCTTCATTCTCTATCAGCTGCTGGAGATCGGTCATTCCCAGTTAGGGCGGTCACTGACACACTTGGCTTACATTCCTCCTTGGATCTTGCGTTTGTTTACCCATTGTGATGTCCTCTGTTTCCTTTTCCTTGTTTTGCTGTTTGGATCATGTTTTGATCATTTGTTCTACTTTGTCTCTGCTATTAAGAAGTTCTATTGTATTTTTCCTTTACATTCATGGTTAATTTCCATTCTGCTGCTTTTTAATTTGTGCACATAACACTCTACCATTATTTGAAAGTAAATTACCAATTATTTCCCCATCAAACCCTAATTTCCCCCATCTCAGAATTCCTTAATATGATGAAAGCTTGACTCATTTCACTTCCCCAACTCTCCCCATGCCTTCTTCGTGCATCTTATATGATCTTTGATTTTCTCTTTTCTCCTTCTTTTCTTTTTTTTAATGTTTTATTTATTTCTAGGAGAGAGAGAGAGAGAGAGAGAGAGACAGCGTGAGCAGGGGAGGGTCAGGTAGAGAGGGAGTGACAGACTCTGAAACAGGCTCCAGGCTCTGAGCTGGCAGTCAGCACAGAGCCCGACGCGGGGCTCGAACCCACGAACCGCGAGATCATGACCTAAGCGAAAGTCGGACTCTCAACCGACTAAGCCATCCAGGCGCCCCTCTTTTCTCCTTCTTTATCACTTTCCCCTGTAGATTTTATTAAAATATTTTACTTACTAGAATGTTCCCTATTTTGTCCTCTTATAAACATAATTAAGCTTGTCATGTATATGCATACATATAATACATATTTGATATTTCATATATTAGCCAGACTCATTGTTCACTGTTCTTTCTTCTTTCTTTTATCTTCTCTCATGTTTCTTTTCCCATTAGAGCCATTTCACAAGTGTTCTCCTCTGATGGGATACTTGGGTGACGTACTTTCTGTGTTTTGATTTATGATATTTCACAGGGCAGAGAGATAAGAGGTTATACATCTTTCCTTACTCATGTGTAGACATGATTCCACTGTCTTCTAGCTTCCAATATTGCAGACAAAAAGTCTGATGTCACTAATTTGTGCTTTTTACTTGGGAAGATGTACAATTTTAATTTTTCTGAAAAATTCAAAAATCTTACAAAATGGGTCTACACATACGTTTGTGTGTATATGTGTTTTCTGGTCATTTTAGTGCAACTTGTTTAGCAGTAAGAATAAAAATTTTGAAATTTGCCTCAATTTTTGGAATTTATGTATTTATTCTATTTCAAGTTTAATGATTGTCTCTTGCATATCTGCTGTCCTTTTCCCATAATTTCTTTCATTCAATTGTTAGGTTTCCAAGATTTGTCCCTTAATCCTCTTATCTTTTCCATCAAGTTTATCATCTCTACTTTTTTTTTTTTTTTACCATTCTTTCAAATATCTCGTACTTGTGATTGTGGCAGCATTAATTCAATCTTAATAGTGACAGATCTTTTCCTTAATTTACTTTACTTTTTTACTTTAAAATAATATTTTAATCCCCCCAAAGTATTTTATTATGAATATTAATTTTATTAAATCTCAGACTAATTTCTTACCCAGATATTTAGCAGTCTCTTTTACTGGGCTTGCATACTAATTGTACTGCCAGCCTTCCTCATTAAGTTTCAGGGCTTCTTTCACTGGAATATTATTAATCTCTCTGGGTGTATAGAGTTGGCTCAGCTGGAGTTGTTGGAGTATTCTGAACAGCAGAGACTGTATTGGCCATAAAAGATATGGTCGTCCTTGACCCTGAGAGCCTGAAGAGTAAAGGCAGAAGTCACCTGCCACTAAGGAACCTGGAGAGACCTCTTGCCTTCTGATGTCCCTATATTCTCTGGTATCAGGATCAGAGAAATCTCAGTTTACCCATCCAGGTTACTAACCAGAATGTCCATAGTCCAGCTCTCTGCAGGTCACATTACAGCCTCGTCCTTTTCCTGAACTTCATCACTGCTGTTTGACCATTTGTTCAGCACCTGTGCTCCCTACCAGGTCCATTAAATTCTAAAGACTCATTCCATTAATTAACTCTTGTTGATTGAATAGCAGCCTTGTGGTTCAGGAGAGGCTGGTAGCTTGGATAAGAAAGTAGAGGAAGAAGGGAACTGGGTTCACTAGAATCCCCTTCACACCATTGACCAGGACATTCTAAACTGTCAGCAAAATTGCAGAAACAAGGTCCACAGATTCTGTAGGAAAAGAAAGTTGAACCTAAAAATCTGTATCCAAACAACCAACTATTCCATAGGAAGGGACTAATGAAGATATCGTCATCAGACATTGTTTACCTGAAAAGTATTCAGACAACATATAGGAAAGCCTTTATAACCCAGGGTTCCAAAAAATGAAACCTTATGCACAATCTATTTAATATGTTGGTAAGTTTCACATCACCAAATTAAAACTTTTACTCTAAGAAAGATACTGCTAAGCAAATGAAAAGATAAGTGATGAAATTGGGAAAATATGTGAAAATCATATATCCCATATATTACTTATAGCTGGATATAAATTGAACAATAAGAAAAGAAACAACCCAGATTTTAAAATGCGTAAAAATCTTGAAAATGAGCTTCACTGGAGGTCATGTATAGATAGCAATGAAAACATAAAAAGCTGTTCAACATCATTGGGCATGAGGGTTGTGGCCACAGTCATATAGCACTATACCTCTATTAGAATAGTCCAGATAAATACCAAATATTGGTAAAGATGGGAAGCAAGTTGAACTTTTATACACTGTTGTTAAGCACCTAAAATGATATAGCCACTCTGAAAAAAGCTAAGCATTTTACTATACATTTAGACACATACGTAAAATATGACCTGTCAATCCCATTCCTAAATATTTACCATACAAGGATGAACACTTCAACTCATATAAAAACTTGTAAGCAGATGTTTACACCAACTTTATTCATAATTTCCAAACAAACTACAAACAAACTAAATGTTATTCAACTTGTGAATGGATAAATAAACACTGGAGCATCAATACAGTAGAATACAACTCAGCAATAAGAAGGAATAAACTCTTCATTTCTGCAAAAACTTAGACAGCTTTCGAAGGCATTATGCTGAGTGAAAGAAGCCAGTCTCCAAAGGTGACATACTATATGATTCCATTTATTTTTTCTTTAATTTTTAAATGTTTTTATCTATTTTTGAGACACAGAAAGATACAGATCACTAGCAGGGGAAGAGCAGAGAGAGAGGGAGACACAGAATCTGAAGCAGGCTCTGAGATTCTGCACAAAGCCCAATGAGGGGGGTAGGACCCATGAACCATGAGATCATGAAGATCATGACCTGAGCCAAAGTTGGATGCTTAACTGACTGAGCCACCCAGTTGCCCTTCCATTTATTTTTTTAAGTGTTTATTTATTTATGTGTGAGAGACAAAGCCCATGCTTGCACACGAGTGGGGGAGGGGCAGAAAGAATGGGAGAGAGAGAATCCCAAACAGGACTCTGCAATGTCAGTGCAGAGCCCAGAACAGGGCTCGATCTCATGAACTGTGAGAACAGAAATCAAGAGTTAGACACTTAACTGACTGAGCCACCCAGGCAACCCTATATGATTCTGTTTAAATTACAGTCTCAAGAAGTCAGAACTATAATAATGGTGGAGGAGAGGTGAGTGGTAGCCAAGGACTGGGGCATAGATCTGATAGTAAAGAGAACAAGTTTTTGTGTGATGGAACCTTTCTCAATGTGTATTGTGGTGGTGGTTATATGAATTTATATGTGTTAATTGTGTTAGAAATGTCAGCCAAAAAGTCTGCTTCACTAAAATTTAATTTCACAAATTAAAAAAATCAAAATAAAAGAAAGGCATAGAGGATCCATCCTAAAGCTATGCCTTTGGTCTAATAAAAAATCTAGAAATGGAGAACTGAGAAAATGGAAGAAATGATATTGTTTTAAAAACATAATAACAAATTCCCAGAATGCAATCTTCAGTTTGAAGTATTTTGTAGGATAAGTGAAAATATACCCACACCTAGACATACCATATCAGTATAGTCAGAGAAATGAGCTGTTCCCTGCAAGGGAGGAAGCATTAGACTGGTGTTGCATGTCTAACCCCCTATCATAGCTACTAGAAAAATAAATGCATCAAGATATTCAAAGTTCTGAGGGTGGGTTGGGAAATGATCTCCAAACCGGAAGCCTATCACCTGGCAAACTATGAATCCAATGAGAGGGAAGAATTAAGATATTTTCCGACTACAGAAACTCCCAAAACTCACCTCAAGTATATCTTTTCTTTGAACGTTATTTGATGACTCTAGAAAAATAGCATAAACCAAGAACCAAGAAAGAAGAAAGATGTGGAATCCAGAAAACAGTAGATCAGAACCTAGAAATCATGATGTCCTGTTTCAGAATCCTGCGAGGACCCAGGGAGCAAGAGGCTGGATCGAGGAGGCAGGATGACTCCAGGAGAGAAGGAAGGACAATTGGAGAATTACATGGAAAGACTGAGACATTGGAAGACCCATGGGGTATGCTACTGACAATTGGTGAGGTTTTTGTTTGTTCGTTTTTGTTTTAGAATGAATTTAAAAGACTCTGGGCACAGAGTGGCTTTATCTTCTTTGAGTGGCTTTATCATGATGTTGGTATCCTGGTGAAAGTAATGAATCCTAATATTTTACTTTGTTCTGCTGTGACCAGCATTCAGAGAAACATGATAAAATGAAAGCTGTTTCATTAGCCTTTGACTTGTAGAATTACCCCCATTGAAGAATCACAGAAGATCCAGATTTTATCACATGGCAAAACATAAATGTTTTCAATCTTGGCAAAATAAAAGTACCTTTGAAAGAGGTTGAGAGGTGAAAATAGGAAGGTTTAGAGTTCTATTATTCTTGTTTTACAAAGTTATAATTCAAGAAATTTAATTCAAAAGTTTAACCTATAATTGATTGAATAAAAAATAGAGAAAGGGAGGATGGTATACTGGTTAAGAGCATAGACTCTGAAGCCTGACTCCCGGGTTTCAGTCCAAGGTCTGTCACTTATTAGCTGTGAGCTTGGACATATTACATAATATCTATGCCTCAAGTGTCCCATCCATAAAATGGGAGTATGAATAGTACCCGCTTTCAATGAATTCATCTATCAAAGACACTTAGAACAGCCCCTGGTACATTTTAAGTATTATATTCATGTTTGCTACAAACTCATAGAAGAACAGGAGAGAAATTGATGACAGTGATAAAAGTATGCCAGGGAGAAGAATATGGAAATATAAGATGTGATATAATCAAGCAAAAACTCCACTCAAACATAGCAAGAAGTTAGTAGAGGAATATCTACATTGAATAAATCACAAAAGGCAAATCTCAGTTACTGAAATGACAGTAAGGAGATTTACAGAGATAAAAGGCTTAACTTCTGGAAAACTGGCCTGGGATTTGGAGGTGTGCAGGGGCTGGGGCTCTCGCTTGGAAGAAAAATGTCATCTGAACTATCAGAATCTTCAGCCATGGTCATGCATTACTTTGAGAATTATTTTCATCAAAAGTATTTAGAAAGATGAATATGATAAATGTCTAACTTGCAAATCACTTTTGGATTGGATTGAACAAGGAAAACTTAATCCAATAAAATGAAACAAAACTATACAAACAGAAAATCATAATAAGTGGAAAACACAAAATAAGGTGGCAGCAATTACTAAGTATTTAAAAATAACAGTGATGGACTCCACGGGCTAAGGGTCTCACTCAGCTGTGATGGCACATGTAGAGGCTCTCTGGGATCACTACCACATTTTCTCCAAGGTCACACCTATCCTAAGGTACACACCTAGGCCATTTCTACAGGACATGGGATCCCTGGAACAGGAAATGTTAGCTCCAGGTCTCACGTTGCCAGGCTGGAACTTTCTGAACCTTTCCCTCCCCAATCCTTCTCCCTTCTCCTCTGCTTCCACAGGGATCAGACTTGTTTTACTATTGAAAGTTCCTCCCTGCCTCCTCTTGATTTTGATCCTTTATTCTCTACCTGCAGTCCTCCAATAAATGGGGTACATGTCTGATTTCTTCTGTGTTTGCTTCTTGGAGGATCCAACTGATCTACCAGAAGATAGAGTTCCCAGATTTAGTGATCAAATAACATCTAATATGTAGCTGTCCTCAGAGATACAGCTAAACAAAATGAAAGGGAAAGGCTGAAAATAAACGAATGGAAAAAGTGCATAAAGTAGAGGTTTAAAAAATAAGCAAGCAAATCTAGATAACAGTGCCAACACACACATGCACACACACGCACACACGCACACAATCCAGCAATATTGATGTCAAAACAAATGGGAAAATGGACAAATCCATGATTATAGAAGAGGACTTTAACACAACTCTGAGAAAGTACAGATCAAGTCAACTGACTATGGAAAATCTGGGAAGTGTGATCAGCATAAGTAAGCCTTCGTCACACATGCATGTCCCCACACGCGTACATGTCCCCAATCTTTCTAACACCCTGTAAACATTTACAGAGTTGTGTTAGGTATTAAACCAAAAGAGGTTTAACATAAGTTATGAAAAAGCAGAAATATTTCAGGCCCTTACTCTCACACCATAATGACATTGAATAAGAAATTAATGATCAAGTGAAGACAAATCTATAGGGTGTGGGTTGGAAGACAAACAACGATCAACTTGGAAAAAATCATTTAAATAATTCTTGATTTAAAGACAGAAAATCTCAAATCATGAATAAGTTATAAATGAACGACAGTAAATATGCTCGACTTAAAAATAGGTGGAAAATGATGAACGTATCACTTAGGGAAAAAATTAGGACCATTAAATACAGTTTTGAAAGACGAAACAAACAAACAAAAAGATAGAACAAGGATGTAAATAACAGAAAAATAAATTCCAAGAAAGTAAAAAAGAAAAGGAAAGGGGTGCCTGGCTGGTTCAGTGGGTGCAGCGTGCAGCTCTTGATCTTGGGGTTGTGGGATTTGAATCCCTTGTTGAGTGTAGAGATTACCTAAATAAAACATCTTAAAAAAAAAGGAAAGAGTAAAGAATAAAAAGTATTAGTGAATCCAAAAGCTGATTGTTTATATGGGAACACAAAGTACAACAAGGGCTGGATTGTTTTTGCGAGATGCATGGGCAGCGGTGCCCTGCAGTAATGCCTGTCCCCACCTCCACCACTAACGTAGATGCCTCCCAGTGGGTACCATGACACGGCACAAACCTTATGTGTTTTTAAGTTATTGGTTCCCCTTATGTATGTGATGATTCATCCATTCATTTACTCACTGAACAAACGTCTAACACCTACCATGTACTACGGCCCCAAAGAGCCCGAGGTCTGCATTAAAGAATGGTTTGACATGGCCATTTTGTATCACTTTTTAAAATACTGATCACTTGGGGCGCCTGGGTGGCTTAGTCGGTTAAGCGTCCGACTTTCGCTTAGGTCATGATCTCGCGGTTCGTGGGTTCGAGCCCCGCGTCGGGCTCTGTGCTGACTGCCGGCTCAGAGCCTGGAGCCTGTTTCAGTCTGTGACTCCCTCTCTCTCTGTCTCTCTCTCTCTCCTAGAAATAAATAAAACATTAAAAAAAATTTTAAATACTGATCACTTGACCTGTTACTATTTAAACTACTATTGAAATTGGCATGCTTTATATTTACATATATTTTCCTGTTGCTGTTTATTGAGGTATAATAATTCACATTCTATAAAAGCTGTCATTGTTTAGTTCATCACAGTACATCACATATACATATACAGTTGTGTAATTGCTGTGCAGTCAAGAGAGAGGACATTTTGTTTTGATCTCCCAAATTTCTTCCTATATTTGGAACCCATCACCTCCTCCCCTACCCTAGCACCTGGCAACCACTCATTGGTTTCCTACCTATAGTTTTGTTTTTGGAAACATTATATAAAGAAAATCATATAGAATGTGGTCTCTTTGTGTCTGGCTTCTTTCATTTAGCTTAATGGTTTTGAAATTTACCCATAATGTTGCATTTATCAGTTGTTCATCCCTTTTCATTACTGAGTAGCATTCCACTGTGTGCATAAGGCACAATTTGTTCTTTCCTTAATAGACATTTTGGTTGTTTCCAGTTTAGGGGCATTATGAATAAAGTGCTATAAACATATATATACTTATGGGACTTTGTGTAGACATGTTTTTATTTCTTCTGTAAAAATATGTAGAAGGGGAATGGCAGGCTTAAGAGCAGGTCATGTTTAACATTTTAAGAAATGACAAACTTGTTTTGAACATGAATATACCTCTTTGCATGCCACTAGCAATATATGATGGTTAGCTTTTCCACATCCTTGGCAAAACCCAGTACTTTTAGGCTTTTTAATTTTAGCTATTCTAGGGAGTGTATAGTAATATTTCTTTGTGACTTTAAATTACATTCTCTGAGTGACAAGTTATGTTGGTATCTTTCCACATGCTTACTTGTTATTGTGTATCTTCTTTGGTAAAGTGTCTGTTCAAAGCTTTCTTTTTTTTTCTTTGTAAGAAATGTATATATTTTGTTTTATTATTCAACAGTAAGTCTTCTTTGTATATTGAGGATACAAGTATTTATTCTGTAAATATTTTCTCCCAGTGTATGACTTACTTTTTTTTCTTTACATTCTTTTCCCCCACAAACTCTGGATCCTGTTTAATTTCTTTTATAGTTCCTAAAATTATGGTGTAATTAAAGTTGAGCTTAAAGAAAAAAAAGATGTATTATCCATAAACTTGATCTCATGATTTGCCAGTTGGTACCTTATGTGACCATATTTTATCACTTTCTCTCTCTCTCATGCACACACACACACACACACACACACACACACACACACACACACACACGTTTTCTATTAAGAATCAAGATTCTTAGTTGTCGTGACAGTTCAGGTATATATTTTAGTCTGGACATTTGAGTCAAAGTCTTGTTAGGAATTTGTCTTTCTCAATCACCATCTCTTCCCCCTCCCTACATTCTTAACCATGTCTTTTGAAAAGTAAAGTATTGTAATCTGAGTCTAATGTATCACTTTTCTTTTATATTTTATAATATTTGTATACCACCTAGTAAATCTTTACCTAATTTTAGGTCAGCAAGTTTTTTCTCTTACATTTAGGTTTAGAATCTGTTTTGAGTGTGTGGTGTGAGGAAAGCACTGAGGGTTTACAATTTTTTTTTTCCAGATAGGTATCCAATTGTTCTAGGATCTCTTGTTGAAAAAAAAAAAAAACAAACAAACGACAACATGATTTTTGAAAATACTATCCTCTCCTCATTCAATTACTTCAACACCTTTGTCAAAATTCAATGTATCATATACGTGTGGGTCTGTTTTTAAATTCCCCATTCTCAATCTTGAAGCTCTATTGCTATGTATACACACATATAGAATTATTATGCCTTCTTGGTGAATTTCCTCCTTTATTATTTTGTAATGTATTTCTTTATGATTGAGAATACTCGTGTTGATGTCTACTTTGTCTGATACGAATATAAGCACTCTACTTTTTTAAGATTAATGTAAGCATATTGAATCTCTCACCCTCATCTTTTCCCCCCATCAAATTTTTTAACCTCTGTATATCTTTATATTTAAAGTGGATTTCTCATAGACAGCTTATAATTGAGTTGGGTTTTTTTTATCTAATCTGATGATCTCTTTCACTTGTTAATTGGGGTATTAGATCAATTATATTTAATGAAACTATGACTGGATGTAAGTGTATCATTTTGCTAGTTGTGTTCTTTTTTAATTTCATCTGCTATTTTATTCTTTTTTTTCCTCATCATGTCTACTTTTAGATTGAGTATTTTTATGATTCTATTTTAGCTCCACTATTGGCTTATTAGTCATACATATTCTGAAATATTTTTCGTGGCTGAACTATGGTTCCAATATATATCTTTTAATTTATCACATCCAAATAATTTTTATCCTGCTTCATGTATGAAGAAACTTATACTAGACCCCCCCACCATGCATGCCTCCCTTCCTTTATGCTACTGTGGACATACATATTCTGTTTCCTACATCTCCCAACTTTGCCGAGGACATTTACAGTGATTGAAAGTAAGGAAAGGTGACATTTTAATATTTACTTCAATTTTGCTGTTTCTAGAGATCTTCATTCTTTATGTAAGTCCAAGTTTCTGTCTGATGTCATATTCCTTCTGCCTTAAGAGCATTAGAGTCTTCTGTTTCTCTGGTAGCTTAACCACAAATTCTCATGGGTGTTTTTGTTTGTTGGCTTGCCTAAAAGTCTTTCTTTCACCCTCTTTTTTGGAAGTTATCTTACCTGGATATAACAGTGTGAATTGATGGTTTTAAAGATGCCATTCAGAGAGCACCTGGGCGGCTCAGTCAGTTAAGGGTTCAACTCTTGATTTTGGCTCCAGTCATGATGTCACAGTTCGTGAGTTGGAGCCACATGTCGGGCTCTGTGCTCCACACGTGCTGACAGTATGGAGCCTGCTTGGGATCCTCTCTCTCTCTGTGTGTGTCTCTCTCTCTGTCCGCCCCTCCCCTGCTCTCTCTCTCTCTAGCTCTCAAAATAAATAAAGTTAAAAAATAATAACAAAGATGCCATTCAGTTGTCTTCCGGCTTCATAGTTTCTGACAAGAATGCTGCTCTAGAAAATTTCTTCTCTGTTTCTCTGTGAAATGAGTTATTTTTTTCAGCTGCCTTTAAGATTTTCCTTTTTACCTTTGGTCTTCTGTGATTTCTCAGTGATGTAAATAGGAGGGCTTTTTCTTCTTACTTTTAGGGTTTATTTTGACTTGGGTTCTCTGAGGTTCCTCGATCTATTTTTTTTTAATATTGACCATTCTCTCCATAATTTTTAATGTCCCTTTCTCTTCTCTTTCTGGGGTTCCTTTTGCTGTACATTTGATCTTCAGAGCTTACTTATTTTATAACTGGAAGCTTGGATCCTTTGTCTGACATGTTTCTGTATCCCATACAGCCATCCCCTGGCAGCCACTGTTCTTCTCTCTGGAGAAACGCAATTCAAAATCACAGTGGGGTACAGCTACATGCCTACCAGAGTGGCTAAAAATAAGAAAGCCTGAAAATACCAAGTGTTGACCAAGATGTAGTTATTGGAGCTCTCACACAGTACTGTTGACAATGCAAACTGGTACAGACACTTTGAGAAAACAGTTTGTCAGTTTCTTATAAAGCTAAACACATAATTACCATATAACTGAGAAATTCTTCTTCTTGGTATTTATGCAAGATAAATGAAAATAAATGTGTATACAAAGACTTTTTCATGCATGCTCATAGCAATTTTATTCATAATAACCCCAACTTGGAAGCAACCCAAATGTCCAACCACTGGGGAATAAACAAACTGTAGTATACCCATGTGAGGGAATACAACTCAGCAATAAAAAAGGAATTAACTACCCAATAATAAGGAAGAATCTCAAAAGCATTGTGCTAAGTGAAATAAGTTAGACACCAAACTGCATATTACAGAATTATTTTTATGTAGCAGTTAATTCCAGAAAACAAAACAAAACTAAAGTAACAAACATGTTGCTTCTTTGGGGCCATGGTGGGGAGGAGATTTACTCTAAAGAAGCCTGAGGAGGGGCACCTGGGTGGCTCAGTCGGTTGAGAGTCTGACTTTGGCTCAGGTCATGCATGATCTCACGGTTCGTGGGTTTGAGCCCTGCGTCAGGCTCTGTGCTGACAGCTCAGAGCCTGGAGTCTGTTTTCGGATTCTGTGTCTCCCTCTTTCTCTGACTCTCCCCTGCTAATGCGGGCTCTCTCTCTCTCTCTCTCTCTCTCTCTCTGTGTCTCTCAAAAATAAATAAAACAACAAAAACGCACACACATATACACAAAAATAAAGAAGTCTGAGGAAACTCTTAACATGATGGAAATATTCTACATCCTGATGGTGGCCATAGTTACAACTCATATATATTTGTCAACCATCTTTACACTGTACACTTGGAATTGGTGAATTTTATTGTATATAAATTATACACAGTATACATGATTAAAATAATAAGATGGGAATAAAAAGATTTTCATAAGTAACAGAGATTATTTTCAGGGCAGGTGCCAAAAGGAGCCCGATGAAGGTTAAATCCTTGATGAGAAATGAGAATTTTAGAAACAGAGCTGGAGATTGAGGAGAGAAGACCCGCAGAGATGGTAAGTAGTAGGGGACAGAACATCAGACACCAGAGAAGGAACCTGACTGGGGACAGAAATGAGAGCCTTTAGCTGGGGATGAAAAAAGAAAACAAGCTACTGTTTTCTCTCTGGTCTTCTATCTTTGCAAAGGTGCATCCATCAATCTACACATCTGCTGTTCATCTTTCTGGAGTACAAGCAGTGGCTTCCAGCTAGTGTCATTCCATCCATGCTGGTGTCCAGCCCACTGTGTCTTTTCATGACTAATTATTGCCCAGATGTTGCAATCAAAGTACTAAAACTAACAATAATAATAAAATAAAATAAGTATGGGGAAGTGAGTAGCGAATGAATGTGAAATGTAGGTCTGCCCTGAGGCCACCACCACCACCACCACCATCATCATCAAACAGATCTGTTGTGATAGTTAGGTAAGGGGGGGAGGCAGGCACAGGTGTGCACAGATTGTGTATTCTGCTGCTGCTGCTGCTGAGGAGCCTTTGAGTCCTCAGTCCAAAAACTAGTGGCTGAGTTTCCTCATTTACATTTACATTTGAGGGCCAGAGGGTGTGAATTTCCCTGGTCATGTAAGATTCCATGGAATTTAGGATTTTAACTTGAATTATATAAAACAAACAAACCAACAACAAAAGCCATGATACATTTAAGGACAGAGTTCATTATTTCGTATTCATCTCTTTCACCTAAATATGCTATCAGCGTCAACCACATAACATGACATCAAGCTGTCAGTGGAGTGCAGTAAAAGGACAGGCACAAATCTGGCACTTGAGGTGCCTTCTTTGAGGACTCAAGTTCATGCTATTTATTTCTCCTTCACAGGAGTGAGTGCATGCTGAATGCACAGATGCATCTTGACTACAACATCAACAGTATAGGGGTTCTGTCTTGACATGTCACATGTGGGGCATGATGTACCCAGATGGTCACGGAGGATGCACTCTGTGTGAACTTGCTTTCCTAAGAATTGTGACTACCAAGTCTGGGCAGAAGTTGGGATGCGGCCAATGCCCCAGTCCCTGGATTGGCAGATGTGTGACTGCAGTAGACTTGGGGACTAGAGAAGCTCATTCATTTCCTTTTCCAAGGAGGAGCCACCATTTTTCTGGAATCTCAAGTTTGCCTGGCAAGATTATCACAAATTTAGAGAATTGATTGTAAAAACAGTGATTCTGGAATCCCTTGCCTTTTCTTCTTTCCTAAAAGAAATCTTCCTTGGGGGTGGATTGGAGGGCATACATTTGTCCTCAGAACCACT
The DNA here is from genome assembly GCA_017311185.1 of Proteles cristata cristata. NCBI lineage: Eukaryota > Metazoa > Chordata > Mammalia > Carnivora > Hyaenidae > Proteles > Proteles cristata. The sequence continues at coordinate 2,258,780 of JAESUZ010000174.1, read as the reverse complement.
CCCACTGCTCCACACGGCCATGTTCATCCATCCAGCTTCGGCCCTTATTTCCTCACAGCCTTGAGGGTCGTATGTCTCATCTCAAGCTCTCTTCATTGCTCTTCTTTTCCTTCTCTTTTTGCCTTTTTTTTTCTTTCATACTTTTTTTTTTTCTTTCCAAGGAGAGGGGAGCTGGGGAGAAGAAAGCCATTGTCGATTAATAGAGAGACATTTTCACCAGGTGTTTCTCAATTATCACGTTGGCAGCCAGCCCCTTCTGTGTAAATTGTATTAAAAAAAAAAAAAAAACTCCATCCAGTGCAGAAATCCTCCTTGGGATTGTAACCAACTCAGTGTCTTATTTTCTCTGAAGGAGGCTCATCCTCTGGGAATGGTCTTGCTTAGAACTCTAAGAAAAGCCAAGGTTGCTGCCTCCTGCAACATCATGATTTAAATGTGTTAAAGCGTGTGATTATCATTAGGTCTTTAACACTGGAGATTTTCTCCCTCATTCTGCACAAGTTTGAGAAATAAACCCGCAACCAGTCTCCAGGAGAGATTGATGCCTATTCTGTGTCAGAGGCCTGGTCTCCAGACGTCCCCATAAATTTGTCTGCTGGAAGACCATAAACCTCATTCCGAGCATGGAAGTTATTTAGATTGGACTTAATTGCTTTTTCTGTTGTTTTCAAATATGCAAATCAAAATAGCCAAAGGAACATGCCCATAAAAAAAAAAAGGTCCATTCTTCTGGAGAGATTCTGGAATGTCCTTTGCCAAGGTGACCTGCCTCTTCTCAGTGAAAAGGGAAAGGTGTGTTTTCAAAAATGAGGCATGTATGTGTGGGTATTTCCTCTTGGTCTGACATTTTCCTAGTCACTAGGTCAAGTGTTCTGTGTTGTTCAGAGCCTCTTTGACTGTAACCAGTTACCACAAAATGAAATTGGGTTATCAGGTCAACAGTGGAGAGTAAAATTGTCTTGGCCAGCCTTTGGAGCCTGCAGGGAAATGATTTCATGGTTAAGTCTGGATGCAAACGCGGAAGACTCACTCATTGTCATTAAAGTCCCCCCATGGTAGCGGTTGCACAGCCATGATTTTCCTCATCAGAATCCTCAGCAGGGTCAAAAATGTCACTGCTTACAGCTGCTACAGCACAGCAGCCTGTGCTTGATGGAGACTCCAAGGGACCTCTTCGAGGAAAACATGGCGGCTCATCTGGGGACATACTTTTGTAGCATCTCCAAATTGGGAATTTCCCATAAACTTTCTGAGCCTGGAAAGGTACCCAGCTTGTGCCAACTCCTGTATAACAAGCTCCAGATGCTTTCTCTCTTCTGTGCCAGGTGGGATTCCCCAAGCTCTACCCTAAAACCATTTCCTCATAGCCCAAAGCCAGGGGCAGGGAAGATAGGATCAGAGACTTCAACAAGGCTGCACTGCCTGGGTGTTCAGACTTGCTCACAGTCTGCCTGCCCAGACAAAGACCCTATGTTCAGCCTCTTCCTGGTCACATCCCTGGTGAGTAGTCAAAGGTTGACTAGAATCTAAGAGTAGTCAAGTTTTGTGAGGATTCAAGGCCAAGTCCTGAACCAGGACATACAGAAGTTGGAGAAGGATGTAGCCTCAAATTCCCCTTGTTCCATTAGGTCAGGTGCCAAAAGCAGAGCCTGAGATGGGGATTCCAGTGCTAATGGCTTACTGAATGAGTGCTGTCAGGGAAAATCAGCGAGTGGCTGAGGACTGCAGCTCTGGCCAGGGGAAGAGGCCATGTATGGATCTGGTTTTGGTTGAAGCCTGGCCTTAGTGTCAGCACATGGGAAGCTCTGGGAAGACGCGTGGTTCCCAGAGACATTCTGTTTCCAGGTGAGGGGCCGAGGTTTTCTTCCTTTACATCAGCCACCTTCAGGGGACGCCACCACCTCCCACCCCTGCCACATCCGAGATAAAGTGTGCAAGCTCCCAGGTGTCTCTGGGCAAGGCAGCTCCTGGGGGCAGTTCTTCTGAGAGAGTTAGTGGCCCGTGTTTGGTGCCAGGCTGTGGGTGCCCAGGCATATCAAAGGGCTTCTAGAGACAAAGGCATTGAGACACTGATGAAGGAGCTGGAGGAGAGAACTTGGTTCAGAAGCATGACCACAATGGGCTGCCTCACACGGCCCCCAGATCTCAGCCTTGGGACCCACATGGTGTGGGGTGTGGTGGGGATGGGCTGGGGGTTCCCCAGCCGGCACATGCAGGACCAGAGCCTTGCCTATCTCGGTGGAGGGCAGGGTGCCTTTCTGCCGCTAGCCTGATGGAGAAGCATGTGTAGGACTGATTTCTGTCGTTCCACCAAGTGGAAGAGTCATTTTGCTTTTTCCCTGTGTAACATCTGTCCCTGGAAAAAAGGCAGAAGATAACAGCTCCCATGCAGTTACTTAGAGAAGGCAAAGGTCACTCCTCTCGGGTTGGGCAGGATTGTGGGCTGGATGGGAGAGATAGTAACCCACAGAAAGACCAGCGCAGTGCCCCAAGGAGCAGTGAGCTTTAGCCAGGCAGGAGGAAGACATGCCAAGAAGGACATCCAAGTGACACGGACATGGGCCCTGCTTCCTAGCCACTTGAATAGAGAGGCAGTGGCTCTTTGGGCACAATGGGGACAGGCCACGGTCACGATCTAAGCCCTCCCTATTGGCATTGTCTACCCACAGGGGTCTGGAGGCCCTGAAGTTGGAAAGTCTGTGGGACCTCAAGGGCTCCCTCTGGAACAGAGCTACATCCTGCTGTGAAAGTAGTGTGTGTGTGTGTGTGTGTGTGCATGTGCATATGCATTTGTATGCATGCATGTGTATGTGTATCTGTGTCTGTCTTTCTGTGTGTGTCTGTGTCTGCACACATACACTGTAAAAAAACAAAAAACAGAAGCATGAGACAAAATTTAAAAACTGAGAGATTTCACGTAACACCTAAGCTCCTAGGTTGTGTTGGTACTGTCACTGTGTTTTGACTTTGAAGTCTGTGCCATGTGGCCTTACCTTCCTACATGGCTAGAGGTATGTGGTGGCTAAGTGTCTCATGCATGGCCTTTTGCATTCCAGCTCATCAAGGCTCACCTACTCAGTCCCTGGAAGTGCCCAAAGGTGACCCCATAATACACACATGGAGACTAGACATACAGACGTGCACTGGCATTTGCAAGTTCATATGTTAAGAAAAATGAAGAGGAACCTAGGCATGGAAGCCCTAGGCTCACAGGCAGAGAAGGGCTGCACAGTGTTGTTCAAGTTCAGCTCACATCTCTGCATCACTGTTCCTCTTGTCCAGACTTCACAAGTCCTTAACTGGATCAATGTCATTGCCTCATCAGCATCCCAACCCCCCTTCTCCCCACCTCCAGGCTTCTGTCCTGACTCTATTGCAGCCTCTGTAGCCACCTGCTTTCTGCTCAGCCCAGATTATATTCCTTCCTTGAAAAACCCTTCAATGACCCCCAAGTCCAGGATTCAGGCTCCTTAGTCTGGTGGTCAAGACCCAAGGAAGCGGGTGGTGGGTCATCCATTTGTGGTAAGTATGTGCAATTGTGATGTTGTCTAAATACACGCACGCGCGTGTGTGCGCGTGCACACACACACACACACACACACACACACACACTCCTTTTGTAAGGCAGTCTACCAATATGCATACCAAGTTATAGGTTCATTTGGAAGCTTCCCAAACTTCCAGGTTCTCACTCGAGGCTTCACCAACCACAAGTGCCTATCTCAGTGATATAGGGATCATCGTTTCCAGGGCAAATTCCTTTCCTATTAAATGGAACTTCAGGTACATGCTCTGCCCACAATTATGCCACACAGGGCTGTGGGGTGACAGAACCTTACTACGTAGCTCCTTGGCTCTCATGGTGGTGCAGAGGCAGTGAGAGATCTAAGGATTTGGTGAGCTGTGCCATCTCTAATTACCAGGTGATGGAGCTGAGTCAGAAAGTTTATGAAACCTGCTGAAGTCAGGAATTTAAACTTTCATATAGAAATTCCATGTAATCCAAACAGGATTTTTATTTTCCCTTAGGAAACTGATAATTGTAAACATTCTTTGCAAGAACGAACATCAGAAACAGCTATGGTGATTATCAGACTACTCAAACGTAAAATAATAACAGAACAAACAAAAAAGAGTGATCAGAAGCTTATTCTCTCAGCCAATAAAATATACAACAAAGCTACAGTCACTAACACAGGGTCATGCTAGCGGAGATAAGAGGTCGCAGGTTAAAATAATGGTTTTAACTGTACATTGGCATCATCTTGGAGTATAAGAAAAAAAAAAACCCAGAAATACTGGCTTCTTTGGTTTACACGGTACGTGACCTGAACTTCTAGGTTCATAAGTGCCTCTTAGGTGATTTTAATGAGCGGCCAATGATTGAGAACCACTGGATTAACTGAATGGAAAATAAGGTTTGCAACACATATTGAAGTTCCGGACCCACTGGTGGAAGAGTGCTGAGATACATCCAAGTAGATTACAGAGGTGGCATCAAAACCCTGGAGGAAACATACCAAGAGTGTTAGTGTAATTGATCAGGCATCTGGCAATTAAGTTGGATCTAGAATTCACTTCTTTCAACAGAAACCATAAAAGGAAAAAGACCAACGTATAATGTGGTGGAGTAAGCCTTTCTAGACTTTTTAAGAAGGCCAGAAACGTTCCATGAAGTAGAAATACAATGATTTGACCTATGTAAAAATGAAACTAATCACGAACATGCAAAAGACAAATTGCCACACATATTACAGAAAAATAGTTAAGAACCCTCATTTAAAATAATATATATATCAACTGAGAGGAAAAAGGAAAATATTCAGCTGAAAAATTCAGAAGTAAACAGAAAGAGGTAAAGGACAAAACAAAATGTACAAGCGTACAAATTGTCAATGCATATTAAAGTGTATTCTACCTCATTAGTCATCAAGGTGCTATTAAAAGTAAAAATGATTCATCTTTTTTCACCCATCATATTGGAAAGGGTTAAAAGTTTAACAAAACCCAAAAGTAGCCAGGATGTGGGAAAATTGAGACTCTCATGTACTGTTGTAGGGAATGAAAATTGGTATCCCTTTCTGGAGTGGAGTCTGTCAACTGAAATCAACTTTTTGTTGTTGCGGTTACTGTTTTGAAAGAAACATATCTTAGACCCAGTGGTCATACTCTTAGGAATTTATTGTAAGGAGGTCAATGCTGAGAGGGTGCAAAGATATAAGTACAATGGCGTTCATCAATACTCTTAGTGGTGAAATTCTGGGAATAACCTAAACATCCATATGTAAGTGAATGGCTAAGTAATCTACAATATACACATACAAATAAAGTCACTTTACTTGAAATAATGCACAATGCTATTGATTTTTATCCATTATAAAGATGGTGATCTTTTACATGTTATCCTTATGTATACACTATTCCTTCTCCAGAACCCGCTATTCCCCTTCACTTCCATAGCCAGTTCACTCCTAATCATTCCCAAACCAACTTAAGCTGTCCCTTCCTCAATGTCTTTCATGCCTTTCTGAGCCACAAAGTATCTACCATCTCTTAACAGCCAGGACATTCCTTTGCTGCTTCCATGATAGTACTTATTCATTTATTCATGCAACAAATATTTTATTGAGTACTTACTACTACTTTATTGAACACTCCTAAAGTAATTGACTCTTTACATGGCCATCTCTCCTACTAGACTGTTTCCTTTACAGAGCAGGAACTGTGCCTTGTTTATTGTTACCCTAGATTCCAATCTGGAGATTGGAATGTGAGAAAGACAAGATTATTGAATGAAAGAAGGGATGGATGGATGGATGGATGAAGTGAGTTAGTGATTGAGTGGTGGGGTGGAAAGAAGGCTGAGTAGATGGGACTAGATACATAGGTTAGTGAATGGATAAGCAGAAAAGCGGAGAGTGTTTGGAAGGAGTATAGTGTCCCTGACTCCATCCAGTTGCCATCCTTCCTCAGGAAGGTCATTTAGAGATCTCCTATCATCTAACACTACCTGCCCATCTATGTGTAGGGCCTACAAAGTACTTATTTAGGGTTTCCAAGGTATTCAAAATTAGAAAAATTATATATTTATTTAATGCTATTGGTTTTCCACATCAAATCGAACAAACAACAACAACAACAACAAGAACTTTGTATTTGCCAGGATTCAATCTGGAAAACAGAAAGTGGAGATCTCATTTCACAGGCCTTGGAAAGGCTGAGAAGCCAACAGAGGAGACCGAAGCAGCCCAGAGATTAGCACCAGTGGCATCCTCTCCCACCCCCAGGCCAGAGCAGGAAAGGAGGGCTCAGGGCTCTCAGGCACAGGGGAGGCAGCACCAGTCCATGGCAGCTGGGACCAAAGTGGCCTCGAACAGAGGGAGAAAGTCCCAGAGGAGATGCAACCAGGACCCAAGCAAAGGACACAGCGTCCTCGTTTCTCTTGCCCTTCTCTCTTAACCCTCCCACTTGGGGGGGGGGAGGGTCCTGGGCAAGTGGACTGCAGGCATCAGCAGCGGGTGAGGGGTGAGGAATGGATCTGAGGACAGATCCCCACAAAATTGAAGTCAATAAATATTTAAATGTATCCGCAATGTCACATTCTTTATGTCAGCCAAGCAACGGCAAATGAACGCTTACAATACGTTATGAATAAATTATGTTGGGTGTGTGTACATTTTAATATGTCTGATGTGGTGGGGGGGGGGCCGGGGGCTGCTAAGGACAAGGAAGGCCTTAAAGTGACCCTGCAGACACTTTCTGCCTACTGTGCATATTCCAAGGCCCAGCTTCCTGTTCTCTAGTTGAATGATTTGGGGCAAATCACTTTACTCAGATTACTCACAGGCATTTTTAAAACTGCATGTGAATTTTTCCAGAATCCTCGTGAACTTAAAATAAAATAGTGCTGAAGACGTGCCCTGAGTCCATTCTACATGGTGGAAGCCATCGTGGTTTCTGAGAGACACTCACTCTGCCAGAGGAAGCAGGCATAGGTGGTCTCTAAGCAGGATATTCTATCTTGATGTGTATCTTTCTCAAACTAGAAGTCCCATTTCCATCAACTCAGGTGGAGATATGGTGGAAAAGGACAGTGATTTAATGACAAGGACACTCAGTGTGTTTATATGAGTGAATATTTTATATTTCTATGTTGAGCAAGATAGGATAGATTCTATTAGCATGTATCAGCCACAATGGAAGTTGGAACATGTATATATCTATACATATGAATGTACATCACATCATTTTCTGTCGTAGTCTCTGAAACAAAATTGTGGGTCATTTTTCTTCCTTTTTAAAATTTTTATCGGTGTTTCTTCTTATCCTACATAAGAACTTGCATAGTTTTGTAATAATGTGTTTAATGACAGCCCCTCCAACTCAGAGCCACAGCCAAGAAAAGGACACCACCGACCAAACACCAGGATTGCACAAATTCAAGGCAAATCGTGATGGACGTTTTTCTCAGTGTGATCTCTTCTGCTTGATTACCAACAAGGCATTCATGGCCCACATCCGGTGGAAGTTCAGAGTCTAGCCAGAAAAGTCTGTCTTCTAAACCAGTGTGCCTCCAGAGTTTCTCTCCGTGTTCTGCCCCTTCACGGCCACCATCTGGAATGACAGGTACAATGGTGGCGGCTGCAAATCTCAGCAACGCTTCCTGGTCCACAAGGACATTAAGCCCCTACACCAGGATCATTCCCAGAGAGTTTAATGTAGCCATAGGTGCATTGATCAGGGTTCTTCAGAGTAATAGAACCGACAGAGTATACCTTTCAATAGATAGATGATAGATAGATATAGATAGATAGGCAGGTGGATGCAGATGTGTATTATAAGGATCTGACTAACTTGAGTACGGTGGTGGGCAAGTCTTAATTTCTACAAGGGGTGAGCAAGCTGAAGTCCTAGAAAAGCTGATGGTTCACTTCTTGCCTGAGTCCAAAGGCCTGAGAACTGGGAGAGCCAAGGCTCTAAGTTTGTATCCAAAGGTTGGCAAGCTGGGCACCCAGGAAGAGCTGTTGTTTTAGTTTAAGTCCAAATGCAGTCACACAGGAAGAATTCCCCCTTACTTGCGGTAGGACCAGCCTTCTGGTTCTCTTCAGGCCTTCAGGAGATTGGCCGAAGCCCAACCACATTAGGAAGTGCAATCTTCTTTACTTAGTCTACCAATTTAAATGTTAATCTAATCACAAAACACAGACACACCCACAGTAACATCTGACCAAATGTCTGGACACCCACAGTCAATTTGATACTAAAATTTGATACATCACAATAGATACCACACTTGTAAATATTTCATATTTTCTATTTACCTTTACTTTTTCTTTTCTTCAATTAGTTGCCTTCTGCAGTCTCAGTCTGTGGCTCTGGAGGAGTCCCTGGGACCCCTTTTACCTCTCTGGGTCTCAGTGTTTTCTCTGGGAAAGGTGAGATGGACAGACGGCCTCAGGTCCCTGCTAGCTCTCATAGGCAAAACACACTCTCTGACCCTATGTTCAGTTATAACTTGAGATTTTGAAGCAAGGATCAAAAGCAAGGGTCAGCAAATTTCTTTTCTTTTCTTTTCTTTTTTTTGCAAAGGATTTTATGCTCAACTGTCTCTATCATAATTCTTTAATTAATTTTGCTCCCGAGCACACAAAACAGCCACAGACAATTCATAAAAAAAGTGGAAGTAGTTGTGTTCCAAGAAAACATTATTATTTTTTTTAAAGTTTATTTGTTTATTTTGAGAGATAGAGAGCACAAGTGGGGACAGGGCAGAGGGAGAGGGAGAGAAAGAGAATCCCAAGCAGGCTCCACACTGTCAGCACAGAGCCCGATGCGGAGCTCAAACCCGTGAACCGTGAGATCATGACCTGAGCCAAAGTCGGATGCTGAACTGACTGAGCCACCCGGGCACCCCTCCACGAAAACACTATTTATGAATCAGATGGTGGGCTGTATTTGGCCTTTGAATCATAGTTTGCAGAACCCTGGTCTGAACTGAACTTGTTTCCAAAGACTCAAGTAGCAGATTGTGATAAAGGTGATAAAAGTTTAGATGATGGTACTGATGATGAAGCTAATATAGGCCTCTTACTTCCTTTTACTTAAGGAATATGTGTGTGTTTCTTAAATTCTAAAATGATACCAACTGTGGTAGGCAGCGTAGTGGCCCCACGCCCAGGGATGTGCCTCCCCTAATCCTCAGAAACGGTGACTCTGTTACCTAGCACAGCAAAGGGGACTTTGCAGATGTGAGTAAGATTGTTATTTTTTTAATTGTAATGTTTATTTATTTTTGAGAGAGACACACAGAGTATGAGGGGAGAGGGGCAGAGAGAGAAGAAGACACAGAAGCCAAAGCAGGCTCCAGGCTCTGAGCTGCCAGCATAGAACCCAACACGGAGCTGAACTCCCAGACCACAAGATCATGACCTGAGCTGGTTGGATGCTTAACAGACTGAGCCACCCAGACGCCCCCCAAGATTGTTATCCTAAAATGGGGAGAGTGTCCTTGATTATCTCAGTGGACCGAATTTAATCACGTGAGTCCTAAAAAGTGGAGAAACTCCCTGGTAGGTCAGAGAGAGAGCTGAGTGAGACATATTTGACCCTCTATTGCTGTCTTTGAAGACCAGAGAAGAGGCCCAGACAGACAAGGAACTCCTTGGGGCCACTAGGAATTGACAGAGGTGAGGTTCTTTCCTTGCAGCCTCAGGAAGTGGCACGCGCCTGCCTGCCCAGCCCTGGATTCTAGCCCTGGGACACCTATAGAACTACCTGATAATCAATTTGTGTTACTTAAGTCACTAAATATCTGGTGATTTGCCACAGCCCACGTAGAAAACTAACACACTAACTCCCTGAGAAAATTTGCAAACCACAGTCTAAATTATCTCCCATAATGACACTCCTCAGAGATACCCACTATTAACATATATTTTTTTCAGATTTTCCTGTATGTATTCAGAGACTGAAGAAGAGAAAGAGAAATAGAAATACATTAGTTTACATTGGATATAATTTATATCCTGCTTTATTTCATTTAACGTTTTAAAAGAATTTTCCTGTGCCAGTAAATTTTCTTCAAAAACATGTTTTCTAGTATAGATGAGTCATAATTTATTCACATTCCCCCTTTTTAATTGTTTCTAATCTTTTCACTAGTATGAAAATTGCCAAGGAGAAAATTCTTGCACATATTGAAGTGTTAGAATGTGTTAAGGTTACCATCCTCTTTTTTTTCTAATGCCATAAAAGTTGTGACTATTTTCCCCCAGTTGTATTTTAATTTATTCAAGCTCATTTCTGACGTATAGAAATTTTACATTTCACTTTAGTTCAATAGACCCATGCTTCTCCATCATGCTCTTCCTCCATGTCTGGGAAGGCAATTCCCGCTTTCAGACTGATGTTTTTCTTCTAGTTCTTTTAGGAACTTGTGTTTTCATTTTTGTCCTTGGTTTAGCTGCTGTTTTTGAAACTTCATGATGAATGAAACACCGTTAAACAGCATTTCCATCACCTTCTATTGAGAGGCCCTTACCTCCAGCCATGGATATTGGATTCCAGCTGTCGTACTCCACCACTTCTAAAATGTGTTGTTCCCATGTTGGAATCTCTAAAATTTGGAGGACCTTAATCTTGGGTGGGTGCCGATTCTAATTTAGTTCTTGGGGGAGATGTACTTTCCTTCCTCCACTCGACCCCAAGGTTAAGACATAGGCATGTCTCTATTGTCCTGTTCTGTATGATGGGTTTCTTTCTCACGGACATTTACACCAAGAATGTAGCCTTTGGTGCTGCAAGAGTGTTTTTCCTCTGTTATTAGTCCATAAAACAATAATGTGTCTTACAACCGATATTACATTTCGGCTTTAAGGGAATGTGGTATATTGTGTATAACATGTAATGTGTCAGTCTGGTTTCCGGGTTATCTAGTCTACTTTTCTACCTCTTCGTAATTGCACTGAATATAGTGCTGCTCTGAAATCATTTTGTTTTAAAATTCGGTAGGACAATTTCTTCTTTACTATCTTTTGTTCCAAAATGTTCCTGACTACTTTTTTCCCATTAGAATTAATGTTTCAAGTTCTCACACACCATTCACATCAATAAATTAATAATTAAAAAAAGAAAACTCTGCTGGGATCTTTATTGGATCTTTATCAACCCTATGAACGACTATAGGAAGAACTGATATCTTTATAATATTCCAAAGCTAATAAATTTCCTAATCAAAGCTTAATGTATTTTATTATTTTAGAGACTTTTATCTTTTGTGTCATTAAAATTTTATTCCTATCAGGTTTTTTTTCCATATTTCTGGCTAATGACTTTTTTTATTGTTTTATATATATGTTAGGGTGAGGATAGATTTCTTTCTTTTTTTTCAGAATAGATTTCTGTTTTCATTGATTTCTATTGGTTATTTCTGACATATGGTACAGCTGATGATTTCTGTATTTTTATTTTGTAATTAGCCACCTTTCTGAACTTTCTTACTCATTCTCAAACTGTATGTTTTTTATTTTAAGGTACTATTAACTTTTAGATGGATCACAATTTTAAATGCAAATTCTTTGGGAAAGCCAATGATTGCATTGCACATAAAATGCATTCTGAGCTTTAAAAGCTGCATTTCAGAATGAAGAAACTTAGATTTTATAAGCAGAACAGCTATATTATTGACACATGATGAAATCATCTAGTCTCTCAGCTTCTCTTATTTAACTCTTATGTGTTTCTTTACTGGCTGATATTAGTGATGTTGCTTTTGATTTTAATGAGAAGGCCTCTAGTGCAGTAGTTTTTAATTGCTTAATTTTTCTTCAGTGTAGGGAAGGTCATGGTCCTTTTGAAAAGCTGCTGAAAGATGTGCACTGTCCTCCAGATGAAAGCACATGTGTACCCACACCCAAACTCAAAGTTCCTCGGCTTTGAAATTCCTCCACAAATCACCAAAGTTCATCAAACCCGAAGAGAGAGTTGTTTTTTTTTTCCCCTCTTGGGTTTTACCTTGTGGAGAAATGTTAAATATTAATTTAAGATAGAACATCTTTGCCTGATTAGGACATTCTCTTTATTTCTATTTTACATTCCCTCCTTAAAATCAGTAATTAGTGTTGAATTCTTTTTTTTTTTTTAATATTTTTATTTATTTCTAGGAGAGAGAGAGAGAGAGAGAGAGAGACAGCTTGAGCAGGGGAGGGTCAGAGAGAGAGGGAGACACAGACTCCGAAATAGGCTCCAGGCTCTGAGCTGGCAGTCAGCACAGAGCCCAACACGGGGCTCGAACCTATGAACCGCAAGATCATGACCTAAGCGAAAGTCGGACGCTTAAAGACTAAGCCACCCAGGCGCCCCAATTAGTGTTGAATTCTAATAAATACCATTTAGGTACTGTGGTAGAAGGAGCCGTTCCTCGCTGTCTCTAGCCCTCCCTATTCTCACACACTTTCCCAGGAGACCTGCAGTTTTCCCTAAAGAGGAAGAGCAGGTTTCTTTCCCACTTTTCCTGGGCACAGGTGTGTGACTTCCTCTGGCCAACTGGGTGTTAGCTGACTGCATGTGAGCAGCAGTTAAATATGTGTCCATGTGGTTGGGGATCCCATCACGTGCAGGATTCTGCTACTGCCACAAGAAAAGCATGTTCCAGAGTAACCTTCTGCTGCAAAAAGGAAGAAAGATACAGGGACAGATGTGGCTCCAAGAGTGGGGCCAAGATATGGGCCAGAAACTGCTCCTGGCTCCTGGGGAGTGCAGGTCTTTGCCACGTGGCCTTCTCCAGGAAGCCAGGGGTCACAACAAGGAAACTTCCTTGCAGGGAGCCTGAGAGTCTCTGCTGTCATAGACTTTTAAAATGGCTCATCTGATTCGGTCACTTATGATGACCTCCCTTTTGATTAACTCAGCATCAACTCACGGAGGAACACTCCATGTACAAGACGCTTTATCTTTGCCGTATTCTATAGGTTAGAAGCAATTACAGTTCCAACCCACAGTCAGGAGACAGGGACTGTACAAGTTCATTGGGAGTAGTCTTAGGATCTTGCCTCTCAGAGTTACATATTTACTTTGCTATTAATATTGTTGTTTTACTGTTCACTCTATTATTAATGACAACATTTTATCTATAAACAAATTAATATAATAATGCCAATTAATTATTAATTAACTGATATAGTTAATGCAACGTGGCTTAACATGTAAGATCACATTAACATGTTGATATAATTAACCCGATTAGTAGATGGTTAATTAACTAATATGGTTAATTATATTAATATGCTAATATAATCTTTACATGTTAAACCACTTTGCATTCCTGGAATAAATCCTGTTTGGTGATTCTTTTAAAATACTGCTAATTTTTGTTCACTGGTAATTTCATTTGTTCTTTTATTCACAGGCTCACATTGGAAATTGATCTGTAGACCCTTGGCCACTCTTGCCGAGTTTGATCGGAAGGAGTAAAGCTAACATTGTGAAAGCCGTTCAGAAGTCTGCCGTACCCAGGACTTGCTCAGGAAGACAGAAGTGACACAGAAGTTAACAGAGTAAGAATGAGAAATGTTATGGATGGGAGAGGGTCTGGGGAAGTGAAGGGAGAAGCCAAAGGATCCTTGTTTCTGGAAAAGGTAGAGCTTGTGGAAAATCTGAAAAGCCATAAGCGAGCTAATGGAAGTAGGGGGCGGCAGGGGAGCTTAGACGCCCTGGAAGAGGTCCCTCTGGGGGAACCACACCTCTACAGACTGCAGCCAAGGAGTGGTGGTGGTCCTGGGTGCGTTGTGGGAAGAGGAACTGGACACAGGGTAAGAGCAGGGTGAAGATAGCCCGTCTGCTTACCCTAACCTCCGATAATGACCTCTTTCTCCTTCCCGCACCCCAGGCTGTTCTGGGAAATGCAAGCACCAACCTCAGACAACAGCCGCAGTGCTAGCTGAGAACACACCATCTAAGCCCGCCTACTCTCGTTTGCTGAGGTCAGAAATGATTCTGATGGCGTGGGAATGATTTACTCCTTGAAAGATGGAAGGGCTCGCTCATAGACCTGTTGGTGCTGGAGGGGATCCCAAACAGTCGAGTGACAAGAGACACAGAGGAAGCAAGACTGCAGGTCAGGAAGAGAGAGAGGCGATTGCAGGCTAACCGGCAGACCTGTGTGTGCTCACAGGAAGCACGGATGTGTTACCTGTGTGCCGACAGCCGGTGTGATCGCCACGGAGGTCAGATTACCCTCTGAGCCAAGGACAGGTCGGTTGATGCTGGAAGGGAGCACGGAATGGGAAAAGCTGACCTCCTTCACCATCTTTATAGCTTTAGCCTTTCCTTGTCAATGTTTAAGCTTTTATTGTGTAAGTCGTTACAAGTTTTGAACAACAATGACAACAAAACATTGTCCTTAACAAGGAAGATTAATTCATTTACTTTGTTGTCATTTCTTGGCTACTGAATTGATGTATCTTCAGTTAACATGCTCGATGATGTCATCCTCCTTCAGTGATTCCTTTTGTTTGCTCACCTTATGCCTTCTGAATTGTGTTTTCTTTTCACATGTTCCTTTTGTTTTAAATGTAAACATCAAGACACGGATTCTAGTGGTATTTTCTAAAAATCAGAGAAAGATTTACATTTGGTGTTAAACGTTTGAAAACCTAACTGGGTCATGCTTTATACTTATTTTAAATCCCTCGTCTGATATTTCCAAAACCCATGTCATACCTAAGTCTGCTTCTAATGCTTGTTTTGTCTCTTCAGACTGTTTCGCTTGCTCTTTCATCTGCCTTGCAATGCTTTACTGACAAACATGCGATGGGCAGGAGGCATTGAGGTAAATAGGCTTTTACCATGAAGATTTATGTTAATATGGCCAGGACCTCGGCTGTGTTCACTGTGTCACTGTAAGTATCAGCAGCTTTAAGTTTCTCGTGTGTGTTTCCGTCTCTCCTCTCGACTTTAGGCTTCCCTATGAACACCTCCTCACGTACAGTCTACATCGGGCAACTCACTGAGCAATGACCCACTGTTGTACTGGCTGGGTGGGTGTGGCGGTAAAGAGTGGGAGAGGGCCATTCCGTAACACTGATTAAATCAGAGTATCTAAGTGTTTTTCACTGTGTGACCTTCACGAATGTTTCTCAGGTGGTATAGTTTACCCACCCCCTCCATCGCGTACTCCCTTTTCTGTCTGTAGCATTCCTAAATAATTTCCTTGAAGACATAATTCTGGTTGACTATGTCCCCATCCCTAAATACCCTTTATTGTGACAGAAAGTCTGGAGGGGACTTGAGTGGGGATGAATGCCTTTCCTCTGAGTGCAATGATGTTTCAGAATTACACTCGGGCAAATCCGTCTCCCTGGAGAGTCAGCCTTTGCTATGGAGAAGGCTTTGGCAGTACTACTCAATTATCACATTCCTCCTCCCCACTGCCAGAGCTATAAGAAAACCTTTCTCTATTGTCATTGGGAGAATCTGGTGGACATCATGAAGCCGTGGAGGCTTCCCTAAGATTTCAGTCCCAGAGGTTTTTCATTCTTTCACAGCCCAAATTCAGCCTCCAGCAATTCATCAGGTGCCATTTAACAGACACTACGGGCTGGTGGCTCCAGGGGCTTGAGCTCAAGTTAGTAGATTTCTGTTGCCACATGTCCTGGATGGACCCGTCTCTTTAGGTTTCAGAGGGCTTGGCCTCACCACCCTGTTTCTCTGATGGGCCCAAGGAAAACTGTTGACTCTCAGTTTGTCCAAATTTCTGTTGTCGTTAGGACAAGAATGATGACATCTAAGTTCTTTCCATATTGGAGCTAAAACCAGAAGTCCTCATTACACTTTCACTAAGACATCAAATTTTTATAAATTGCTCTGAATAAAGACGTAAACCATAACTACTCATTGAAAATAGGGACATTGGCAGCTCAGGGTTCCCTGTGTCAATTTAAATGCATCTTTGTAAGGGTCTTTCTTTCTAGAATGAGAAGAGATGCCAATACGGGCTTGGGAGGAAGCATTGCAGACTTTTGCCGTTGGTCACTTGTATTACGATGTGAAGTCTATCTACGCCTTCCTTTGTCTACTCTTAAAAGACGTCATCAAACTAGACTTCATGGCTTCCTTAAAGAAGAAGGAAGATGGCTTAACGGTTCTCCTGAAGTCACAGAGCAATGGCAACCATCTGGTTCACATGTTCCATGTTCCTGGGAGGGGACTGTCATGATAAATAGACACAGCCAAAGGGAAATGCCAGACTTTGAAAATAGACAATCAATCATCATAAACAATAGCTATTTTGCAGAAACAAGTATGAAAAATATAAACTTGGAAATGAATTGAAACAAGAATTCAAATGCAAATTTGTACCATAAAGGCCTGCTGAGATAGAAAGTGGAGGGCAGGATGGAGCCCTGTGACAAGAAACC
This sequence comes from Proteles cristata cristata, assembly GCA_017311185.1. Classification (NCBI taxonomy): domain Eukaryota; kingdom Metazoa; phylum Chordata; class Mammalia; order Carnivora; family Hyaenidae; genus Proteles; species Proteles cristata. Next base: position 2,242,365 of record JAESUZ010000174.1, on the reverse strand, counting down.
AGCCTATAGCGTAGCGTGACCTCATATTCAAACCAGACTTCTCAAAGATAGACTAGACACTTGCCTAACATGACAAGACTAGAAGGAGTATGAGGAGGAGGGAACTAACTTTGGTTGAACACCTACTAAAGCACATTTCATTGGCTCATCTATTTATTTGTTCATTTGAATGAATTATTGAGTTCCTGTTACATACTATGTACTGTGCTTGGGGCTGTTAATTGAAAACTAAGTGGGCTCCGGTCCATTCCCGTGGGGAGCTTATAACCCAGCATGGAAGGCAGACAGGTAGCCAGGTAAGTACATTACAGTGTGACATATGATAAGAGAGGAGACCACACAGATTTCTCTGGAATACTCTAAAAGGAGTCTGAAGGCTGCCAGGCAGAGCATGCCACATGAGATGCCTGAGATGCCGGGGAAGAGACTGAGTGTGGGGAATGACCAGAGGATTAAGCCAGGGAGAGGAGGAGGAGCAGGGACATAGGGTGTGGGGGAGCCCGATTCCTTCGGGAATTGTGGGTGCCACTAAGGATGCTGCAGGTGGGTCAGGACAAAGTCTTTGTCCTTGGACAATGGAAGCCAATGGAGAGATTTCAGAACAGCCACATGCTCAGACCTGTGCTGAAGTAAGACTGTAGTGAGAGTTATGTAGGAAATGGGTGGATAGGAAATGACTGATAACCAGCTAAAAAATCCACACAGAGGTAACGAAGGCTCAAAATAGTGAAGAGGGAGAGACAGGGAAGGATCAGCCAGATGTTAAGAAGGTGAAGCAGGGAGTGCCTGGGTGGCTCAGTCGGTTAAGCCTCCGACTTTGGCCCAGGTCATGATCTCGGCTCGTGGGTTCGAGCCCCGCGTTGGGCTCTGTGCTGACAGCTCAGAGCCTGGAGCCTGCTTCTGATCCTGTGTCTCCCTCTCTCTCTGACCCTCCCCTGCTCAAGCTCTCTCTCTCTCTCTCTCAAATAAATAAAACATTTAAAAAAAGAAGGTGAAGCAGGTATCACCCCATGGCTGGTTTGCTGGAAGAACTGGGAGGTCGAACGGCAGAAATGGGTGATGTTCAGTGGAGGTGGCAAGGAAGGACGAGTGTGGGATGGTTATACTGCCTAGGTGTGGGGTACCGGGCTGGGGCACCCGGCTGGGTGTATCCTTACTTTAGAATTAAGGAAAGACCTAAATAGGAAAGTTGTATAGAAAAGGAGTTCCGAAGCACAGTCAGTGTCCCTCTGGTTCTCCTTAGGTCACCCACACTGGCTGCTGTGTGCACCCCCAGGCAGGCCTGTGTGTCTTTGCTAGAGACCTTCTCTGGCCTTGGGGGCTGCATGATACCTACACAGAGCAGGCTGGAGGTACTAGGAGGTGGGGGGGGGAAGGGCAGGCGCTGCTGGCTAATGATCCAGCTTCCTGGCCCTGTGGGGAGCCATGGCACACCTGTGTCCTGTGCTGGTACTTCTCAGTTTAGCCCTCGTTAACACCCAGATTCCCAGGCCCCCTCCAGCAACCCTGACTGAGTAGGTCTGGTGGGGAAGAGGGAGACATGATTTGCATTTCTTTTTTTTTTTCCTATGTTTTATTTATTTCTAGGAGAGAGAGAGAGAGACAGTGTGAGCAGGGGAGGGTAGAAAGAGAGGGAGTCACAGACTGAAACAGGCTCCAGGCTCTGAGCTGGCAGTCAGCACAGAGCCCGACGCGGGGCTCGAACCCACGAACCGCAAGATCATGACCCAAGCAAAAGTCGGACTCTTAACCGACTAAGCCACCCAGGCGCCCCACGATTTGGGTTTCTAACAGTTTGGCTCTGCAGCGTTCCTTAGAGGGTCTGCACCCCTTGTTTCTGTCTTCCCTCGTGGGAACCCCTGTAAACACCCATTCAATTCATCTGCTCCCTTCCCCGCCTCCTCCCTTGCTCTGCTTCCTGGGATCATATCCCAGATGAACTGCACCCTGTCCGAGGTCGGCTTGGGGGCACATCCTACTTACACTAGGCACTGAGTCTCTTGTTCTTATTTGTAATACAGTGCTGTGGTTTGGGAGGGATGGCAGTTGTGATATCTAGTTCAGAATTGTGATCGGAGTGAACACAGAAATGCACTCACAAGGGATCCTCCAGGTTCAATGGCAGCTAAAGAATTGTGCCTGCTTCCCTTTCCTCCCTTGAAGTATTCTTGAAAATATTCATGGAGACAGGGAGGAAATTTTCAACAGCCACGGAATCTTGGCTTGTTACCCAAAAATATTGAGGACCCTGAGAAGAATTCTCATCAGTTGCATGGAGGCGGGGCCAATGTGGGCCAAAAGTCCACGGAGCAGCCCTGCCTCTCTTTACTTGCACTCCCACCCCAGTGAAGAAGACCTGTTTGCTTTAACTGTGGTTATTGTTGCTGTATTGCCTTCAAGGAGTTAGTGTTGGTCACTATTACTGTTACTGCTGGTGTCATTACTGATATTATTATACTATGGCTCTTTCCTGAGTCCATGAATCCCCTGAAAAGGATACAAAATATGATGTCATTCCTTTTTTTTTTTTTTTACTTTTTTAATGTTATTTATTTTTGAGAGACAGAGACAGAGACAGAGTATGAGCAGGGGAGGGACAGAGAGAAGGGGACAGAATCTGAAGCAGGCTCCAGGTTTTAAGCTGTCAGCACAGAGCCCAACATGGGGTTTGAACTCACAGACTACGAGATCATGACCTGGGCCAAAGACTGAGCCACCCATGCACCCCAATATGATGCCTTTTTCTGAGGGGAGGGGTCTGAACTTGTGTCAAATTTTCCCAGGGCATCCCTGATATGCCAACAGCCATTGATTCAGAGGGCAGTTTAAGCCCATGTGAGTGAATGAGAACTAAAAAGAGACAGCGTTCTCTGTGCAGACTAAGAAGATAACAGAGCAAGTTCCTGCCCCGGGAGCAGCAGATGCCTTGGGTAAGGACATAGGCAGGCTGGGGATGGCAGGAAAGGAGGGAGCAGTCAAAGCTCAAGAATCCTGGAGGAGCAGATGAGGAGGAGAGGTGACAGCCTGTGTGAGTGGCCTTAGGGCCAAACATGGGGCTCCTAGCCCCTGTAGGGAGTGACCTAGAGGTGCGCACATGGACACGGACAACTCCTTCAGGGATTGTGGGGCCGTGAGGGCGGGGGACACTCCCTGCAGCCACCGGAGGGAGGCGGGAAGAGAGAAGACATCGTTAACTGTTGATGAAAAAGCAAGGGCCCAGGGACATTTAAACAAACATGAGACTCTTCCATCTCTGTCTGCAATATGGAAACCGAGGCTCAGGGAAGTAGAGAAACTTGCCCAGGCCCACTCAGAGCTGGGAACTGGCTTCAGTCTGCCTCTCTTTGGAGCAAGCTTCCCGATGCATAATACTTCTTCAAACTGCTGAAGACTGTCTGTAGCCATCAACACCTGTCCTTCCGCAACCACCACGCTGGGCTAAGACTCCTCCCCGGGTCCCCTCACACACTCTCAGCAAGCTCTCTTTCAGGGCCACTCTGAGCAGAGCAAGGACCCCAGGAAGGGCAAGGGCAATGATAGTGCGAGGGTCCAGCATCAGATGTCTCCCCTGACCTTGGGCAGAAAGCTGAACGCGCCGCATGCCTGGAGCGAAGCAAAGGAACATTCCAGAAAGTTGATGGGACAGACAACCATCAAAAGCACGGCACCCACTGGGTTTTTGCCTGGATGTAGCTTGCAAGTAACGACAGCCATGTCTTGATTCCGTCTGTCCTCTGATGGCTTGGTAGAGGCACTGGGAGAATGCATGTCTGTCATCAGTCTTCTCTGGAGGGTAGGAAACCTGTCTTACAGGACCAGGGAGTGGGTCGTAGGTCCAGGCACAGGCACATGGTGGCCAGGCTTGGACGTGCACACCCATCTGGAGAGCACATGAGGAGGGGAGCAGAATTCACATGAAGACAGGGACACGGGGATCCTTGACTTGCAGAAGCCATGGCACGTGTGTGCCCCGGGCCTGCTCCCCTCTCAGACCCACCCGAGAGATGTCCGGGTGGCCCAGGCAGGGGGAGATTCCCAGTGGGAGGACATTAAACCTAGGGACCAAAGTGTGTAAGGAGACACAAAGCCAAAACTCTGACCACAGCAGAAAATCAACTGCCAGACTCCGAGGAAGTCCCCAGTACATGACCGCTGTCTTCCATGTTTGAAAATGTCCTACGTCCCTTCTGCTTTCCTACAATTAATGGTGTCTAAGGTACAGCAGAGCCAGTCTAGAAAGTGGTGGGAGGTCAGACAAGGGACAAGACTTGCAAGCTTAGTAAATGTGTGCTGCAGCAGAGACAGGGACAAAAGGTGACTCAGGAACACAGCAGTGACTTTGCAAGCCCAGAAAGTACCACCAGGCCATCGTCATCCAGCAAAAATACAACTTGTATGAATCACTGAAGGACAAAAAAGAAAAAGAAAAAAAGAAAGGAAAGAAAGAAAGAAAATCAAGACTTGATTCAACCAAAGTTATCAAATACCAATATTTGACATTCGACATGAATTAAAATTCATCCAGTTTACCATTCACTTTCATACACCTGAGCCTTATTTTATTTATTTATTTATTTAATAGTTTGTTGTCAAGTTGATTTCCATATAACACCCAGTGTTCATCCCCACAAGTTCTCTCCCCCATGCCCATTACCCCCCTTCCCCTATCCCCCACCCCATCTGCCCTCAGTTTGTTCTTAGCATTCAAGAGTCTCTCGGGGCACTTGGGTGGCTCAGTCAGTTAAGCGTCCAACTTCGGCTCAGGTCATGATCTCGCAGTTCATTGGTTCGAGCCCCACGTCTGGCTCTGTGCTGACAGCTCAGAGTCTGGAGCCTGTTTCAGATTCTGTATCTCCCTCTCTCTCTGACCCTTCCCTGCTCACGCTGTCTGTCTCTCTCTCTAAGAAATAAATAAAAAACATTTAAAAAATTAAAAAGAAAGAGTTTCTCGTGGTTTGCCTCCCTCCCTCTCCCCCATTATTTCCCCCCTTCTTCTCCCCCACGGTCCTCCGTTAAATTCCTCCTAATCCTCCTATACGTGCAATCATATGGTATTTGTCCTTCTCTGCCTGACTTATTTTGCCCTGAGCCCTATTTTAAGGAGCATCCCATTCCACCTTCCAGAAACAAGGCATGCCTCTTCCACAGGTCAGAGGTCAGTACTTTCCACAGTTTCTTCTCTGGATGTGAGTGAAAGAAGCCCGGAGCTGTTTCAGGGAGGAAGACATCAGAACCAAGCTCCCAAAGCCAGACTCCAGTCAACAGTCGGTGTGTGGTCTGCTTGTCTAAAAGGTAGGGGCCCCCATCCTGTGGCAATGTTGGTTCTGCTTTACAGAACCCTCAGAAATAAGAACTGTTGGTGGGTTCCATTTTTTTAAAGTTGTATTTATTTTGAGAAAAAGACAGTGCAAGGCGGAGGGAGGGGGCGGAAGAACAGAAAGAGAAGGAGAGAGAGAGAATCCAGAGCAGGCTCTGCACTGTTAGCTCTGGAGCTCAATGCGGGACTCAAACCCACAAACAGTGAGATCATGACCTGAGCCTAAACCAAGAGTCAGAGTCTCATCCCAGTGCCCCAATATGTTGGGTGGTTTCAAACCATTAATGTCCATGGGAAGTTGTGGCAGACTTTAGCCAATCTTTAAAGCTCATAAGGAATGATGGTCACAAATACAAGCTCAGAAGAACCTGTCAAATTTCGCGTCTGGGGTTCGGTGCAGGTCCCCATCTCCAGCAGCTGGCAGTGACTGGTCCCAGCTTCAGGGAGGGATGAGCAGAGGAGACCCTGTAGGCAGAGCCCCTGGCCCAGGTTACCTTGCAGGAGCCTGGAAACTAAGCAGGTACTGGTTCTCTTGTCTCCTAGATGCTTCTTACAATTTAATCATTAGCAAAGGGCTCTCCTACGAGCCATTTCTTTGAAAGAACAATTTTAAGACATTTCTTTTGGTCTTAGTCCTTTCTAGGGTGTGTCGTGTCTGTGATGTAAAAGTACAGCAACAAAAAAGCCACAGTTGAAAAAAAAAAAAAGGAGGGAAGCAAAGGCAAGCTAATGAGTTACACTGAAAGCTTGAAGCAGCTGGTTTAATATATTTTGGAGTCATGACGGTAACGAGAGGGAGCCAGGTGAGGTGAGGAAGGTGGCAGAAGAGAGCGAAAGGAAGGCACACCGGTGACAAAGAAAGAAAAGAAGGCTGGGTCTCCATTTAGCCAAATGAGGCAAGCGAACGCGGCCACCTCCCTGTCCCAGCCAGGTTGTCTCCTCCGGCTGCCCAGGCTCCTTGGACACCTTGGGCAGCATGAGGACCTCCTCCCCACAACTCCCCCACGGTGCCCTGTCACCAACTGAGCTCCCCACCCTCCCCATATTCTCCTAAAACTGCCATCGGAGACAAAAGACAACAGGATTTTCATCTGCATCAATTCCGTATTTTATTTCCTAGTTCTGAATGTTGCATCAGGAATGAGGAGCCCTTAAAATAAAATGTGACCAAACATGCTCACGTTCTAGGTTCTGTGTCCACCTTGTGTAGCTGGTTCTGCTCCCGCTTTCTGGACAAGAAGAGAAGTGTTAGTTTGGTTTATAAAAGTAAAAAAACAAAAACCAAAAAACCACGGACAGAAGCATGCCCTTCTCCTCTGGTTCTTAGCATGCTGGAATGCACCTGTGTTAAAATATGAAGAAATAAAACAAATATAAATTATGCATTTTCCAACTTAATTTAAAATGCATTATGCTCTGCTTTGTTCTCTGGAATTAGTCTTATTAAGGGGACAGATCTGTATGGATTAATTTTGAGTCCGTTTATTCACGTCTTTGTAATTCAGTGGCAAGGATTTTTGTCCCCAGGCATCAAATTAATTTTTTTTTTACTGTAAGTAACACACACAAAATATAGACCTCTTTGTGTTATTTCTTTGTTTACCTAGTGAGCAACACATTCCCATATTATGTTTCCACCAGATCTTAAATCTCTCCCTTTAAAGAACAAAACTTTCCAAATGATTTTTAAAGCAATGTAACCATTGTCACAATATTGGAGTTGAACACAATAATACCATTATCTTTTTCCTGCTATTCATTTTTAGAGAGATCCACATGGCCTCCTTCCAATTCAAACCAGGAGGCCACCGGCCCCAAGCCCCTGCCTTCCGATAATCCTGGCAACACGTGAACTGATATTTTACGACGATTTAAAATATGTACGAAATCATCATTTTTAAGTATTGTTTGAGTACAGTAATTCTTTGTTCCATGTAGACATTTTAAATCTTTATCCCCCCCCCAAACTGAGCAAGAAAATAGTCTGCATTCTTAATTAGTCTTCTTTAAACAAAATATCCTTTCATATGTGCTAATAAAGAGTAAGGATCTTTCCTCTCTTGTTTAAATAACTGCTTGCTGTAGTATAAAATTGTAAGAGACACGATGCAGATCAAGTTGCGGGCTTGAAGTGGGGAAGAGGAGCAAGCCGTGCCATAATAAGCAGATTTTAATGATTTACTATAAATCAGCATTTTTGCCCTGTCAGTGAGATTGAAGAGGCAGACAGCTTCTCACATGTCTGCCGAGCAAATGTCTTCCTGATGAATCATGTGCACTGAATCACTGATCACAACATTCAAACGGCACATCCAAATAATGAGGGAAACATATACACAGCCTCCCGATGGCTGCTCGAAGGCAGTAGGAATATATGTTTTTTCGTTGTGTGGTAGTTAAAGCCTTGCATTGATCCTCCAAGGGTTCCACGGAGGGTAATGGAAGTGTATATTACCAGGTTAACCGTTGGTGCCCTAACATGGGCTGATCTGCATAAATGCTCTGCCCCACCCCCAGGCTTTTGATGAGAATCTAATCTAGTCTAGTGGAGGGGGGTGGTGGGGAGCAGAAAGACCGGCTGTAATAATGAACCTAAATGCAAAGGATCCGACCACAGAAACCTGTAAAAATAGGAGCTAATTTCTGTTGGGTCAAAGGCTCCTTTGGTCTGAAGGCAGCTCTTTCAATGACCCCATCCGTCAGGCCCCCTCCTGCCACAAGCTGTGTCTCAGGCTTCCTCTGTCTGTGTCTAATATTCCCCCTGAAATATAGTGCTTCTGGGTCTGGGATCTGCCCCTGGGGAGAGGGGCACTCTGGAAGGTTGGAAGGGCCCATCTGGAAACTGGGTACACTGGACACCCAGACTGGACCCATGGGACAGGGGAACCAGGTACAGATGCCTCTGGCTCAGACATGGAGCCCATCCCTGGATGTGCCTGCATCTTTCACATCCAGGAAGCCTTCCCTGATTACCACTCTCAGTCCTCACTCTTCACCCCTGCTTGCCTTTACTTCTCATGCATGTGCTACTCACCCACCATCGTCCTTGTGATGGTCACGCATCCCACTGCACGGTGGCACCCTCAGTTGCAGGGATACTGCATTAACTCTTTCAAACCCACACCAGTATCTCACATGGTACAGGCTTTATCATAACCTGCTCACCCCCTGAATAGTGGATGAATGAATGATGAAGTCAGAGCACCCAAGGATGCACCAGCCAAACTTGACCAGTTCTGCAGTGCTCCAAGACCCCATGCTGTCACCGACAGCACGGTGGAGTCCTGCTGCCAAGGATGGTCACTTTCCCCTTGCCAGATTCTCACCCTGCTCCCTCAGGCACCCACAGTCTTGCGCTGCTGTCAGTGGAAAACATCTTCCGTGCTCTCGTCCAAGGAAGCAGACCTCCGGAAAAGTTAAAGACGATGTCGGTGAGTGAGAGGGGAGGGGGCCTTTGGAAGCCAGGGCCATGTGCGGGGGACTAAAAGTCACTCACATTGGATGGTGGCTTCAGGGATTTTACTTAAAATATAAATCTAAGAATAGATCAAAGCTACAACACTCCCTGACCCCTAGCATAATGAAGGTAGTTAGAACTCTGAAGTTTTTTCCAGAAGCACCTTCCTGTTCATGAGAGTGTTCCTACATGGTTGACTTTGGAACACGTCCCCTTTCACCACCAGGACTTCATGCAGCAGGGAAGCAACTTGTCTATCTCCAGGCGTGCCTCTGGCACACTCATGACGTTAAAGCCCTGCCCCGGCTTATCCCACTCTTACTTACCACACACACCTGTCTTCTAGACAGGCATCCCAGGGCCTCCAAATGCCAGGAGTCAGTGCCCAGCTTGTTGCTGGTTTTGGGGATGTCAAGACATGGAAGGCAGGCCCACCGGCCTCCAGAAGCTCGCTGTCCAATGGGACCCATGGAGTGGCCTCACCCCAACCTGGGACGTAACTACTTGTCACACTATTGTTGGAGAAGACCTCCCAGTGGAGCCTCAGCTCACTCTGGCACTGAACACTAGGGATTCTACCAAAGCCCCACAAAGTGAGCACACCACTCTCCCCAAAAGACAGGGGAGCTCCGTGGCCGCCTGCCTCTGCTGGAGGGCCCACCTCTCTCCTCCCGAAAACTACTTAGTATTAAATACAGCGCCCCTTTCCACCTGAAGCCCTTTCTCATCTTCTACAGTGAAAGTCATCACTCCTTTCTTGGAACCCATTAGTGCTTTGGATATTTAATTCATTGGTTCACTCACTCATCCATTCATTCATTCACTCATCAAGTATTCCGTCGAAGGCATTCTGCTTAGCACTGGGAAATACAGTGTGAGGAGAAGCTGGATTCTGGCCCATCCTCAGTACCCCTAGACAGCTTCTCTGCCTGGGCTCTTCTGGAAATGAGAACAAAAGGAGTACCACCAGATGGGCTGCGCGGTGTCACAACCTTCCTCCTTGGGTGCACTTGGGGCTCTGCTGTGTGCCAGGCTGGGCCCTTTCCAGAGCGACCTCAAGGACCTGACCTGTGTTGTCACCCACAGTCCCACCACCACCCCGCCACCACTTAGAAGGTCCCCTCACTGATTTAATGTTCTGATGTCACTGTCTTGAAATTCACAATTTTTTTTAATCAGGGACCCTGCATTCTCAACTTGTGAAATTACATAACAGTCCTGATCTTTTCTTTCAAGGGTTTGCAAGGTGCAGCAAAGAGGACCTAAGCTAGTAAACAAATAAATTAACGAGAATTTGGGTCAGGTCATAGCCATGAGGCAGGGAGTTGGAGGGGGCCACTTCAGACAGGGAAATCAAGGAAGGCTAGCAGGAGGGCACTGCCCGTGGACGGTGGCTGGGCCCAACCACAAGGAGGAGACACACCAGCTGCCCACACTACTGAAATAAGCTGATTTGTCTTCTGTGAGAGTCAGGATGTGTGGGATGGCTGAGACTTTGACTCTCTCCAACACTACGGGGAAATAAGGAGGTCAGGAAGGGGGCTTCTGTCACCTCCTTCCCTGGCGTCAGCTCTGCTGGGGTCAGCAAGGGCTGCCTCACCTCCCTTTCCTCCACCTCCCCCCAGCAGCCTCTGGAATCAGGCCCCTGGGTCTCCTTCTTCCCGGGTCACCTAAGTCTTGTACTATTTGCCCTCGGAAGGCTCCGCGGGAAATTCAGGGAGTCCCACAGAGAACTTCCAAGACTGGCCACCATGAGGTGTCCTCACACCTACGGACATCCTTGGCTGATGTGCTGACCTGGGGCTGAAGGTTGGGGGAGAGGCCTGGTGGGCCCCAGGCATTCCTTCATCTACTTAAGGCACCAGCCCCACTTCCTATCGGCTCCCAAAGGGCAGATGGACTTGTCGGTCTTTTCACAGTGGCCTCGGAAACCCCAACGCTTAAGTGTGAATTCTTCTACCCCAAGACTGTCTTCCCTGCCTTCCCCTCTGGATCCCTGGAGAGGAGTGGGGCCTGGTGTCCCCTGCCCAGGGCTTCACCCCCAGATTAGAGACTTGATGCCCTGTCCACAGACCCTCCCCCTTCTACCATTCAGGCCTCAGCATGGCCTCCTCACAGGGAGGACAGAGAGGGTAACCCCCCCCCCCGTGGTAGATGTGCACAATATCACCTCCCCCGTCTATAATCGTGGTCCCATCTACAAGTCGACACTTGGCCATGGAGACACTGATTCTCTGTTGCAATGTGCACTGAAGGAAACTCAACAATAGTGACCTTCAAGCCAGAAAGAAAGCTTCCTGAGGACCGCCCCTTAGCACCTGCCGTGGTTCCCAGGGCATGGCCCTCGCACCAACCACCCACCGGCCGGGACCCGCTATCCCGCAGGTGTGCGGATGGAGTGAATGGGTTGGGAGGTGGGGACGGGAGAACGTGGGTCCAGGCAACAAGAATCCAGGCTGAGTGCAAGGGAGCCTGCAGGACACTTGTCAACACAACGAGCATCGACACAGCGCGCTGTGCAGTTGAGAGCAAATTTCAGCCACAATGTAATTATCCACCCAGGAAAAGCGGGGTCCCCTCTCCTGGGACAGCCATCCATGTGAGGAGCAGGAAAATAAACTCATTCTAGGTCAATTTAAAGGTTAAACGGAGGTCAGTGGAGGGGGGGATGGAGACAGTCCCCGACTATGGGAACAGTCTCCTGGTCACTCGCTCAGGACTTTCACCTCTGGCCCTCACATTCATCTGGAAAAAAAAATTGTGAAGCCGATAATTGGATATTAGCAGACATACTATTTCAGTAATCTCCGAAAATAAAAACAAGAGTGATTACAAATCCGGTGGCAGTTACTTTAGAAAGATAGTAACGTGTAGTTCCCAGTTTCTCAGACTGTAACTTTCGCACTTACCACTAATTTCTCCACTGCTCCGAATGCAGTGTATACATTTAGCTCAGAATTTATCATCGCCGTTTGTGTATATTACGCCAGCGGCATAATCCATCCTCATGAAGCTAATGCTCGGCATTAGGAAAATGGACTCCGTATGGGTCCTGCCAGCCTCTGGCCTCAGACACACCCGAGCAGACACGGCGGATTGGTGGGTGCCCCCCACCCCCCCCACCCCCCCAGAGCATGCATGGCTCCACACTCCGTGCATGGTCTCCAAATGGCATGGTCTGATTTCTGCAAGTTGCCGGTGTCCATTGTCTGTGGATGTAAAAATCAATGACCTACATAAGATTTTGATTTTGCACTGGGAATTGAGAGAGAGAGAGAAAGAGAGAGAGAGAGGGAGACTGAGATGCAGATAGAAAATAATAAAGCGGTCATGTTAAAAATATTAGTGTGTTGGGCTGAAAAATATATTTTCAAGAAGATACCTATTTTTTCCTGTTGAGCAGGAACATATTTAATTTCATGGCCATCTGATTAAAACAGTTAATTCTATTAATGTGTTATTGAGCCGACAGTGCTGGTCATTCCACGGTGGACGGCTGCTTGGGCACAGAGAACAAAACCCCATAATTCCAGGGCTGCTTGGGAGCCTGCAGAACTGGGACCTGCTATAGAAACCTCTCAGTGTATATTCAATCCTTGTTTTTATTTTCTTAAAAGAGGGGGGGGGAAGCCTCAAACTGCTGATTTCTGCAGAAAAATCTGCAAATGAACTGTTCTATTAGCACAAACATACCAAAGTCTTTAGAACCCCTCTCTTCAAAAGCATAATTAGGTATTTATTTCAGACATACTAACATCTTTGCAGTAGCTAATAAGATGCAGCCCATTTGAATATTAATATAATAAATGATTAAATTAAACAGCAAGATTCAGACTCAGAAATAGCCTTTATAGGTCCCAGGGGGTCACTAAAACTGTTTCCATTTCTTCCTACAGTTAACATAGTGCAAGGGACACGAATGCATAGAGCAATATTTGTCTTATGAAACGCAGAGTTTTATATGGTGCTATTCAGTTTTATTACTCCACAGTTTGAATCTGGGGCCCAGAGTGAAGTCACCATGCTGAGGCCTGACAGCCCCTCTTCCTGTCGCACTGCTTGCTGCCGTTCCAGGGACGGTCCACTTTTTGGCAAAGGCTTCCCTCCGATTGTCTCCATACCAATAGGTACCCGTGCAGGCGAGCCCAAGGTAAACTCACCCAGAGATTAGAAACAGAACAGAACAAAACAGACTGGTTCCGCATAGCAAACTGTCCAGGGTTCAGTGCGTGCGTGCGTGCGTGTGTGTGTGTGTGTGTGTATGTGTATACGCGTATGTATGGCTGCGAGGCCACGCCCAACGCCTGGGTGCAGGCTCCAGCCAGCTGCGCCGGGATGTGCCCGGCACTTCATCTCTCAACTACGAGGGACCACCGCCCCCAGCTCCAGGCACAGAAAAGAATAGGCAAAGTCGGCAATTATAATTGGCCATTATTCCAATAAAGGTGTTTCCCTTTTTAAATTAGTCCATGAAAACTGCACACTCTCCAAATCCCATGAACCTGAGAAGTGTTAATAAACATCTGGCCGTGGTTTTTGCTTAATTAGCATTCCTGAGTTTGGACAGAAGTCTGTTTATGTAAAACAAAGCATGCACACACACACGCATGCACACACACACAGATTCTGTTTTGTGGGCCACAACCCCTCAGAAATCCAAAACCAGCCTCCCCTGATGGCTGGCCAGAGATCTGGATCTTTCCAATACCCCTACTTGTCAAACTGGGCCACAGAAGAGAAAAGATGCTTGGATCTGCATGCTTAATTGTATTATGTAACAATCAGCCCCAATGCCGAATAACCTGAAACCCATGCTGTTTGAAAACATTCACATTTCTGAAATAGAAAAGATATGGAAGCTTGGAGGTCAGCTTGAATAAAATAGAAAACAACACAAACCAACCTCAAGCGTGTCCATGGGCCACATTATTATTATCCGCAGCCAAAAATCTCCCAGCCCCATCTCTCTGAGGAACAGCCTTGGCGGGGAGGTAATGGATAAACCGTAACCCGGCTTGCAAGACTCTAATGTCTAAATTAGATAAAAGAAAAGTAGGAAGAAAACTCAAAGATAAGTGGTACAAAGTAAATCAAAACAAATCATCTTACCAAACTTTATTCACATCTGATACCATTTTTAGAAATTAAGGTCAGTTTTGTGGAACTAATAAGGAGTTATACCTATATATCTTGGACACCATGACAAAGCTGGAGTGTAAGATTTATACTCCATGGTTGCAGATGCAGAAGAAAGATATGAAAGATCAAATGGAAGTGCATGATAACAAATGAAAAATGGTCCCCACAGCCCATAAATTAATTGAGAAAAGAAGGTTGTCATTATTTGAACATGCTTTAAAATAAGGTATGGGGTCCAGATGGCTGAGGATAGATAGGCCCACAAAGTTTGAGTAATTGATGACTTAAACATAAAACAAGATCTTAAAGGAATGAATCACAACGGGCAAGTTAGAGGAGGAATATTATAAGAGAAAGGAACAGATTAAAAAAAGCACACAAAGCAAAAGATAAACCCCAAATCCCCGGGACCATTAAAGCCAAATGAAAGCATAAAAGCAAAAAGTGCATTAGTGGGGATTCAAACATGGGGGAGAGTTGGACACAGAGTCCTAATAAAGCTACATTTCAGGTCTTATTTCATTAACCTACCCAGCTTTGGTGGGGGGTGGGGGGATTCTGCTGCAAACGTACTCTTTTTTTTTTTTTTTCCCCTCTTTCCTTCTCTTCTTTTCTTCTTCTTTTTTTTTAATGGTCTCAAAATAAGGCTTTGCTGAGGTGGGCCACCAACCTTGCAAATAATAGTTTTCTGCTGCTGCCTCTTGAGCTAATCCTCCACTGGAAAATCCAAAAACAATCTGCCTTTGGGGAACACGTGAGGGGTGGTTGGCAGCTTGGGAATTTTCTTTGTGGGGGAAGGTTGCCAGAGGAGCAAACCTAATTGATTTCTCACAGCCATGGAGGACCAGACCTTTCTCTAAGTGTGTGTGTGGGGGGTGGATATCCCTGCCCAGATAAACCCACGTCCTCTCCTTCCTACTGCCAACAGGGAGGTGGGGTTCATCCATTGGTCCTTCTTCTGGTAATAATATTTCTGGGGCAACTAGGTGCTAAATGAGTTCTAAATGTACATCAAGTCCTTCCTTAATTCCTCCCTCTCTCCCTCCCTCCCTCCCCCACCTCCTCACTCCTTCCTTCCTTCTTCCATCCCTTCCTCCTTCTTCCCTCCCTCCTTTCGCCCTCCCTCTCTCCCTCCCTCTCCCACTCCCCTTCCCTCCCTCCCTCTTTCCTCCCCTTTTCACTCTTTGTTCTTCCCATCTTTATCTGTTGCTTTTTGCCCTTTCTGTTTTTACCAGAATTCCTTCCTTCCTTCCTTCCTTTTTGCATTTCTTTCTCCTTTTTTTTTAATCACTACTTGTACTACCATCTGTAATTTCACCCATATCCTTGAAATACAGGAAATGGAAGCAGCGGTGCAGTGTATTCCATATTTATGACTTCTCAGTACATTAGAGCATTTACTGACTTTGGAGAGAACCCATCTGAGCAGGCTCGGAACGCTCTACTCACAAGCCTAAGGAGGACGCTGAGGCAGAGGGGAGCCTCTGAGGTATGCTAAGCATGCTCTAGGAGGCTCCCCGTGAGGGCTCTGCTTGCGCCTTGCTTTTTAGATTTTTTCTGTCTACTTCTCTTCTTTACACACACACACACACACACACACACACACACACTTGCCCTCAGAGCCACTCGTTTGCTGCTCTCCTAGGAGAGTATTATGAATATTCGGAATGGAAATAGAACACAAGGGACAAAGGCCAGTGTCATTGAGACTCCTCCCAACCCCCAGAGAGGAGTGCTCTGCCCATCTCCCCCAGCTTCCTCCTCCAGACACCCCCAGCCCCTCACTCTAAACTCCTTGGCTACTGATGACAAAAAATATAGGAAACAATGGAATCCCAATGCTGTTGAAAGCGCATGACCCCTGACTACCTTTCCATCCAGACCGTCATACTGAAGAGTGTACAAGTGTGAGCCCATGTGCGTGCGTGTGCACGTGGGGGCGTAGGTTGCAGCAAAAATGTGCTCCTGGCACAACATTAAGGCAAAGTTAGGCAGTCTTTCCTAAGTTCACGCTCCTGTTATTAGAGGTGCATTAATCTCCAAAGAGAGGCACACACGGGGTATACCCAAATACGGCCCTAAGTGCTGAAGGGAAGCCAAAGGACTTGAAAATAATCTGAAGACAGAAATATATAGGCAGCAAACATTTCAAGAGAAGGAGACTTGCCAGCACGATTGATTTGAATACTCTGCCTGGAGATTTATTTTGCCTTCTCGTCATAAAAGGCAAATGCCCCCTCCTGCAGACAGTGGAGGAGAGGGGATAAAAACCTTTTCGCCCGTGTGGCAATGGCTATGTCTTAGTAGAGGCTAAAAATGGATGAGAAGTATTGGAGAAATGAACTTCTGCGGTTTATGAAAAAAAAAAAACGGTTCGGAATAGATGAGCCAACTCCTTTACATGTTCAAAAGAAAGAGGGAACAATCTTGTGAAATGCTAAGGCAGTGCAAAGTGAATGTTAAATAGTTTTTATCCACCAAAAAAAAATAGACTTATTCAAATGCATGTCTTGCTTGTCTTTAACTAAAGTGAAATTTCTTAAATCCAGCTGTAGTCTTATGGTGCAGGGGGGCGGGGGGGTGGGGGACAGAGGAAGCACAGAGCCTCTTCCCTGAACAGAGCATCATGTCATTTTAAAAGCAGAGGCACACGCTATTGATTTTTTTTTTAAATACAAATTTGGCAGATTTCACATGATCCATTACATTTCTCAGGACGGTTAAGATGCAGCTTGCATGATTTATTCAGAATAAGGTCCATTTTTAGCGATATTTAAGTCTTCTATTTGTTATTTAACATGTGTTTAATGTTTTCTGTCCCTGCTGTGCACAGCTGCAAGCTGCTATTTTTTGGCAATTTTTGTGACTGGGAAGTGATTTGTGTCTTTGCATCTCACCTTTCTATTCTATGGCCTGCTGTTTTGATTTTTTCCCCCCAAACTTGGAGAAAAAGTTACTCTGTGTCGTGACCTCCGCTTCACTTTGCTGGGCAAACACAAAGGCTCAGAGGACACAAACAACCATGACGAACCTCTGATCGGTTCTTGGAAAAACGTTGCTGGGAGCTGGGGAGCAGTGACATTTCGGGAAGTTTACACAGAAAAAGCAAAGTTCTTCCCTCTCAGCCCCTCCTCTGAACGGATTGAAGCCGGAGATTTGGAAATACGTCTGTCTCCCAGCAAGAATGTCTCTCGTGATTTGATGTGACGTTGACAGGATCCTCAAGGGCTTAGCCAGGTGGGGAGCAGGGAGGGACGCCTCTGTCACCTAGGGAGGGGAGAAGACAGCCCAGCCCCCTCCCCTCTCAGCTGCTTCCGAAAACATACTCCCAAGTTGTGGAGGCACCAGCCCAGGCGACGGGCTCACCAGAACTGCCTTTCTGGAAGACTGTTCCCTTCAGAAGGAAGGCATGTGTCACAGTGAAGACTTTTCCCGGCACCAAGTCAAAAAACTGCCACCGCGGCCACGGCGGATTGCCTGGCCCTCCGCACCTGCCCGGACTCAGGCCGGAAGTCAGCAGCCGTCACCGCGAAGGACAGAGCACCACGCTCGGACCGACAGCAGCCTCGCCAGACCGGGTTTGGATGTAACACGTATAAGTAAAAAGTCTGTAAGTGTTTATCTGATTTGGGCAAACACGGTGATGGCATCGAATGACTCGGTGATTTATTCTCCCAGCGCCTAAAGGATCTTCCTTAATATTGCTTGATATATGCTAACCTTTCCTTTATAGGGTCTGCAATTGAAAGCCATGTTGCCGTGGTGTAATCCTGGCCTCTCACTTATCTAAAACACACTCGCCGACTGTGCTGTGAAAATTGAATCTTTTCCTCACAATCTTACTGACATGAAAAATATATAATACAGTAAATGATTAATGCAGTTATAAACTATACCTGAGATAAGATTTAAGTATTCATATTTCTATCATGTTAATACAACACGATAAACCCATGAAGCAAACTTGACCGGGGCATTTGTTATTCTGTCCAGCGTTCAATTATTCTTTGTCCAAATACAATTTAGGGGCTCTGCTGTAATGCAGTCACTTGGTACAACACATTATGTGCTTCTGGGAGATAATAAGCCGCCTCGATGGCCAGCCTCAGAGACCCCGCTCCATAAAAGGCCCCACGGAACCCAGGGAAATGTGCAGACAAGGAGCACGGGCCTT
This sequence comes from Proteles cristata cristata, assembly GCA_017311185.1. Classification (NCBI taxonomy): domain Eukaryota; kingdom Metazoa; phylum Chordata; class Mammalia; order Carnivora; family Hyaenidae; genus Proteles; species Proteles cristata. The sequence continues at coordinate 2,224,278 of JAESUZ010000174.1, read as the reverse complement.
GGACTGGGGACGGTCCTCCTGAAGCGATCATTTGCACCAGAATGCCAAGCTCATTGTAGTCACCCTTTCTCCTTTCTATAGGACAGTCTCCCATTAAAGGAAAACTTATTTGCCATAATCAAAAAGGAAGCCGAACAATAAGTGTAACTGCTTAAAAAGCTGCCTTCGCCTAACACCAGAGCTCGTTTTTTATCTGTGACTACAGAGAAGCCATTTCTTTGTTGGCTCTAAATGGCCCCCATTCCTCCTTGTGCAAATTGCTCACACACGCCAATGTGCCGTTTACCACCCACCTCATTATTTTTATACTTCGATGATGTCGATTTTGATTTTCAAATGCCAGCTCATTTATAGCTCATTCTCAAACACACACAAAAAATTAAGTGATTCGAGATTCCTGCCATTAGCCGGGCTTCGGGGGGACTCACACTAAGTTGAGGAAAGGCAGAATAGCGCAGTGGTCACACACCCAGGTCTGATGTCCCAGATCTGTCCCCGATCAGCCATGAGACCTTGAAGAAGTGACTTTACCTCTAGAAGTCTCAGTTCCCTGCCAAAGATAGAATAATGCTCTCTACCCCATGGGGTTGAGATGCAACCGCTAACAGAACCTGGCCTACACTAAGTTCTCCACAATGTTCACGACTGTTGGGTCGCCATTATTTCCTGACTTCCTGGGATGGTGAAGGAGTTGACCCTGGACAGCAGGCTCATTGCTAATACCTCCCAGTTCAAAGCTGGATGGCAGGACGAAGCTCTACACCTTGTGCAGGGGCTCCAGCAGAGGGCTTCCTGCAGAGGTGCTACCCTTTGGCATCCTGCGAGGATGTGCTGTCTAAAGTCCCGACAGGCAGGCAAAGGCAGGCAATGCTTAGAGGCCCACTCAGCACCTGGCCTTGGGTGGGGCTCAGTGTGGACTTGAAGTCAAAGTGTGGGGGGCTGGGAATGCAGACAAGTGTGATGCAATGTGTACACAGCCTTCCTCGGAGAGCCTGCACGCAGGTCTGAGGGGCCACTTCTGATTAGGCTCAGACTGTAACAAAGCCACATCCTTGAATGCTGACAGAGAGCTCACTCGAGTGGCCATCAAGGTTCCCCAAAAGGCAGAGTCAATGCCATGAAGGTGGAGAAGCTGGGACTTCCTGAGTGTCTGCTCAAAGCCCAGCCCTCTGGGGTGTGAAGTGGGGAATCCAAACCTCAGATGTGACACGCAGTGGACAAGTTGGAACAAGGAGGGGTGCTTTGGGGGGCCCAGATGAGGTGGGCCATTGCACTGGCTCCTGGTGGCCAGAGGAAAGCAAGGCGGCAATCAGGGTCCCCTGGTCCCAGAGCAGGACAAGACCTGAGGAAGGGAGTCAGGTAGGCTATTGGCCAAATTAAGTCCATTTCTTGCAGCTAGACTGTGATCTCCCCATGGTGGGGATCTGAGGGATCTTCATCCTTACTCCATAAAATCTGACATATTAATACTTACCTTGTCGAGCTTACTGAAATCGGGTATTTCCATGACCATCTTTCCAAAACAAAACAGCTTTATGCACAGTGCCCGGTTCATGACGGAGGCTCAGGAAGTAGTAACTCCCATCAGAATAAAATGTCTTTCCAGCAATCATAGGATCAGAAATTCGTACTTTGGAAATGATGTTCTTAGTGGGATCTTTGACTGCACAGGGTTATGGAGGGCTCTAGAAGGGCAGGGGGCTGAGAAGCCTCAGGAGTCAGAGCTCAGCCCTTAGCTAACTGCTCACTACTCCCTGAAGTTGGTTACCTGGGCACCTGTTCTCACCTGGTGCCCGCCCCCTCCTTCGCTCAGACCCAGGAAGGAGCAGGCCTGTGTTTTCCTTACGTGAGGCTGTGTGACTGTTCTCACAGCAGGCTGGCTTCAGTGTGCTGCCAGCGTGGACACGAGGGGCGTGCCTCTCCCCACATCGGCCCTGCCCACTACCTGGTTTGGAAGCCCATTTAACAGGAAGGGGTATATCTTAAGGTGACAAATTGAAAACTGATAGTAAGGGGGCGCCTGGGTGGCTCAGTTAGTTAAGTGTCCGACTTCAGCTCAGGTCACGATCTCGCTGCTTGTGAGTTTGAGCCCTGCGTCAGGTTCTGTGCTGACAGCTCAGAGCCTGGAGCCTGCTTCGGATTCTGTGTCTCCCTCTCTCTCTGCCCCTCACTCACTCACACTCTGCCTCTCTCTCTCTCTCAAAAACAAATAAATATTTAAAAAATTAAAAAAGGATAGAAGTTTCAAAAAGGTTTATATGTGAAAATAGAAATCAGTTTTTTTTTCCCTAAGAATGTTTTTAGCTAGGCAAAGAGGAAGGCTATAAATTCTACAAAGCTGCCTTATGCTGAGTACCACTAAATATTCTCTTAATGCTTAATGAAAGAATACACGAATAATGTGAGGATCTGGGTGTCTGACAAGGTGTGGGGGTGGCGCCACAGATCCTGAAAAGTACCTCCTCAGCGAAACTTATTCTCTCTTGACCTATAGCAACTAGCACAGTGCTGAGCATTGAGGGAATGTCTGGCGAGTTGAACCACTAAAGACAGGTCCAGCATGGATAAGTCCACTGTACTGATTTCAAAAATTGACACAGGTCTTGATGTCAGCTCAAACACACTCTTTTATACCCTTGCCCACACTGGCCGTGACTTCATGAAGTTGCCATAATATTGTTCCTTCCCTGTTCTGGTTCTGATAGTTTTGACACTACATGTGTCGAGGCCCTCCTTATATTATATTCACTGGTCCCTGTGACTCGTTGAGTCCCCTCTTCAGGGTTCCTGACATCCATAGTCCCCATGGTAACCCCTTGGACATGACTGGGACCACTCTCCAAAGGCCATCCAGATCAACTCCCTCCTCTTCTTATTTTAATAGCAAGCTATAAACCCAATGTTAGAGTTCACACCCATCGGAACCTTTTAGCAAATGCGATAGATGCAAAAAGGTCTTGTGACCCAACAACCACCCTGGCTTGCCCAGAACTGCCCTCAGTTGGCAGTAGGAGCCCCATTTCCCAGAAAATTCCTCAGTCCTACCTAAACCAGGGTGGATGGTCACTGGGCTCATCAATACCACTTCTAGCAGTAGATGTGTGTTAAGATGTAGCTACCAAGATTTGGCTAGAACGTTAGTTATAATGCTGAAACATTGCAGATGAGCTAAGCCTCCAACAACAAGGAAGCAGCTAAGAAATGTCATCTCTTGCACACAGCAGGCTGCACCACTGAACTGTTGGAGGATGTGTTATAGGAACCTGTGGAGACATGGGGGGGATGGATGGGGGTGTGTCCTGAATAAGCATATAGGATGCAGGGTTATGTAAATGCACACATTCTACATAGGTAAAGTATGCATGGTTCTTAGGGCTCAGGAACCAAACCACCTGGTTAAATCCTGACTTCACTACTTACTAGCTAAGGAATATGGGCTAAATTACTTCACTCTGTCATGCCTCAGTTTCTTCATCTGTCATATGGATAATAACAGTGTCTACCTTGTCAGACAGCAGTAAGGATTTAATAAGTTAATACAGGTAAAACACTTGGGGGGCACCTGGGTGGCTCAGCCTTTTAAGCGTCTGACTCTTGGTTTTGGCTCAGGTCATGATGTCTCAGTTTGTAAGTTGGAGCCCTGCATCGGGCTCTGTGCTGACAATGCAGAGTCTTCTTGGGATTCTCTCTGTCTCTCCCTCTCTCTGCCCCTCCCCTGTTTCTCTCAAAAAATAAAAAATACAGGTAAAATACTTGTAACAAAGATTGGCACAGGGTAGGCACAGGGTAGGATAAGGAATAAGTGTTCAGTGAACCTGAATGATATGCCAGTGTCAAGCCATTTTGTCCATTTCCATCCTCACAGAATCTCCACAGACCGGTATAGGGAGTTGCTGAAGGTCCTAGGTTGGCAAGTGGTGAGCCAGGACTCAGTATGGACTCTCCGATCCATACAGTAGGTCTTAAGAGCACCTGGCTGACCCTTTGTGAGCACCTTGTCCTTATCTATGTGTAGGCAAACTTAGCTCCAGATGGAAGTGTACCTGTTTGTTTGATTCTCACCTCTGCTGAAAGTCATTAGCATTGAGGTGGCATTGAAAAGAGAATGCTAACGTAAATTTGGCCTCCTCGTTGCCAATCAAAATGTCTTTAGAAAGATGGTGCCATGATTAAGGATAAAACCAATCTGTTAACGTGGACAAAGAAGCTTGACTGTCACACACCTGACAATGCAATTAACACTGGTGGAAACCAGCAGGTTCCCAGCGACAGGCAAAGGCATTTCACATTTGGGAGAAGTCCCGTTGCCTAACTCATGAGGGACTTTCTCAGCACTGAACATCTATCTGCCTCAAGCTTCCAACTGAATTTTTTTTTCTTAGATAGTTTATTGTCAAGTTGGTTTACATATAAAACCTGGTGCTCATCCCCACAAGTGCCCTCCCCCATACCCATCACCCCTCTTCCCCTCTCCCCCCTCCCATCGGCCCTCAGTTTGTTCTCAGCATTCAAGAATCTCTCATGGTTTGCCTCCCTCCCTCTCCCCAACTATTTTTCCCTTTCTTCTCCCGCATTGTCCTCCGTTAACTTCCTCCTAATCCACCTATATGGAAACCAGTATGGAGGTTCCTCAAAAAATTAACAATAGAACTCCCCTATGACCCAGCAGTAGCACTGCTAGGAATTTACCCAAGGGATACAGGAGTGCTGATGCATAGGGGCACATGTACCCCAATGTTCATAGCAGCACTCTCCACAATATCCAAAACATGGAAAAAACCTAAGTGTCCATCAACTGATGAATGGATCAAGAAGATGTGGTATGTTTATACATGGAATACTACATGACAATGAGAAAGAATGAAATCTGTCCATGTGTAGCAACATGGATGGAAGTAGAGAGAGTTATGCTGAGTGAAATAAATCAGGCAGAGAAGGACAAATACCAACTGACCTTCAAGAGAAGACCGTTGCCTTCAAAAGAATGTATGTCTCAATTAAAGGGGAAACATTTATTTAAAACTCTAATCAAATAGGAAACACAGACCAAATCCCAACCCTTTGATGTGCTTCAACCACAGGCTGCCAATCATAAAAGTGTGTGACGATATCAAAAATCGAGTTTACCAATGTGGCTTCTGAAAAAGTATTGTTTCCAAGAAGCTGGGCATTACCACTTATGGCCAAGAGGAATTGAACATGAAGAAAGCATAGATTCAAATTTTGATAACTTTAATTATGATTTAGAAGAATACACCAGAATGAAATTGAATGGATAAATAAAAATCTTATTGCTGAGTAAAAAACATTTTGCTGTTCATTTAATATATTGCCAACCCCTCTCTAAACAAAGAAACTATGATATTTCTTATGACAGTGTTATTGAATTTAGGAGAGAAGTGTGTGTGTGTGTGTGTGTTTGCGTGCACGCACATGAGCACACACATGTGCACACATGAATATGCGTGTTTATATAAAATATACTATGTTATGTTACACAGTTGTTAATTACATATATATTATATTCTCTCCTACCTTATATATATCTTAAAGGTTTTACAACAAGAGATAATTATATTTGGTGAGGGGGTAACAGATGTTTGCAAATTTTTTCTTATCTCTTTCATATGAATTTTCTACATTATCTGCAACAATGCCCTATTTTAAAGTAATGAGAAAACTCACACAGAGGAATGCGAAAATATCTGAAGCCAAACCTATAGGGTCCAAAGCTGTCTGCTTTCTAGTTTTCATGCTTAGCCCAACTTTCGCGTTCACAAAACACTATTCCTGTTACATGCATGCAGTCATGTTTCATCAGAATTGCATCTGGAGTCGCCTCCCTGGCCACTGGGCTGTCAGAGATTAAGATGGGTGCTTCTAAATTCTGGGGGACGGGCTACCTATTGAGCCGTAGGTAGTGCCTGCATTTTGTTACCCATGGTGACAGCTGCCAATGTGTGAGTGAATGTGAAATGTCAAGTTCTCTGGCACCATTCCTGGAAGAATCTGTAATTTACTGGCTCCGTCATGTCACTCTCTGAAGTATTGCCTGGGAGACAGGCTATGACCCACCCGGGATCTTGGTAGAGTTTCCTTTGAGTCCTCTGAAGGCCATTTCCCCAACAGGGTACTCTGGTGGGGACCTTTCCATCCGTTTTCTTTCTCTCTCGATTTCTCCCAGGAAAGAGAAAGGGGTCTCTGGTACCTTCCTGCTTTTTTATGTCTGTAGTTCTGGGTGAAATCCCACGAAGGCACAAAATGTGGAGCGGGGGAAGCTGCTCGCCCCATCCTATTTTAAACCAAGATAAGGTGGCAGGAACCTTCAACGATCAGGAAGAAAGAGACGACCGGGGAGTGGCAGGAGTAAGCAGAACAGACTCCAAAAAGGCTTTGGTATTTGCTGGAAGACTCACAAAGAGGGTGCCTTCCAGTTTCTTTTTTCTTTTTTATTTTTTAATACCAATTCAGTCAACTGAGCTAACCTAAGGCAGTGTGTGGGTTCCCTTTTTTTAATGGTTGCAAATGAAATGCGTCACTGAATGTCATCAATTAAAAGCTGGCACTAGATGATCTCATACTTCTGATCAAACAAAACAAGTCACCCCAAAACATGGGGAGAGCAAGAGACCCTTTCGCAGTGGAGTATCACAGACTGTGGACCGGACGTGCTTCCATATGCAGTGCCTAAGGGGGTGCCTGCCAAACACTAGAGCTGGGAACAGCCCTTAGTCCCCACACCCCTGTGTTCAAGTGTCTGAGGACTGTAGGTAGGAACCCCACAGGCGGAAAACAGCCCCCTCGCACGCAGTGTCACCCCAGGGCAGATGTGAATGACCAATCAACTTGGTCAGGCGATGGAGGTGGAGGCGCGTTAAGCTGTGAATTTAGAGCCTGATCACCAGTCTGCACCGGTCTCCTCAGCATGAATTAGTCTAGTTCCATTCTGAATAATGGACCCAACCAGTAATTAAGAGAATCTGAAGCATCGTTAGCCTTCATCACTCTCTTAAATACCAAACTCCAACTTCTATGAGACGTGACTCCTGGGGGCTCCATCAATACTTTTGTCAACATGGTCATGAACAAACTCACTGACTTCTGCCTGGTTGACAGGAGAAAGGAACTAGGGCATCCCCGTTGTGCCCTCCCTTTTACTACCCACCTCGACACTGGGAAACTGCAAGTCCACAGAGCAGCCCCGCCTCTAATGTATCCCCTCTCCAATCTGCCCTCCAGGCTACCAGCAGAGACGTTTCTAAACATGAGCTGGCACAGGTCACCCGCTTCCCCGGAGAGGCTCGCTTCCACTGGCTGCAGTATAAATCCTAAACATTTCATTCTTTTTAAAAAGTTTGTTTGTTTGTTTGTTTTGAGAGAGACACAGACAGCATGCGTGGGGGAGGGGCACAGAGAGGGAGAGAATCCCAAGCAAGCTCTGTGCTGCCAGTGCAGACCCGATGCCGGGCTTGAACTCACAAAACTGTGAGATCATGACCTGAGCTGAAACCACGAGTTGGATGCTTACCTGACTGAGCCGCCCAAGCACCATTAAATCCCAAACATTTTATTGTGTCCTTCCGGGACTCCCCTGATACTCTAACCTGGTGATGCTCCAGTGTCATGGCATTCCTCTGCAGGTCTGACGCTCCAGCCATGATAGAATACTCAGCCTGTGAGGAGCTGTGGTAGTTGAACTTGTGCGTATGCTTGGTTCAGACGAGGGTGAGGTGTTGTTCCTGTCCTTGTTTCCTCATGATGTTATTCTTCCAAGCCTCAGCTTCCATTAGCAGCCTGTATCCATGATGTCTCAGCCCAGCGGCCGTGGCCTTAAAGGGGGACCTTGCTCTGCAGCTGATGTTCTCTGGTTTAGCTACCTGGCCATACTGAGCTTCTTGAGAGTAGGGACTGTTTCAACTTACTTTGCATCTTGTCATCATCCAGCATGCAAATCCTGGGGCCTCAAGAAATGTTCCTCGAATTCACAAAACTCTGAAGTAATTATTGGGCAACACAGACAGGAGAAAGTTACAATCCCCAGGACCTTTGCCAGGTAATCCGGGTTGTCTTCCGAAATGAAAGCAAAAGGCCTGACTATTTTCCTTCCTGCTCTCACTTGCTCACCTGGGCCCAGACAGGCTGCTGTAAACCCTAAGTCTTGGGAAAAGCTTGAAGCTGTCAGTCTGTGGCTCTGCCAATCACATGCCTTTCGCAAAGGCTCAAATTCATGAGGAGGCTGGAAAAACCTTTAAGAAAATGTTGCCAGAAAGAATCAATCCATTTAAACACCTCAAAGTAAAATATGCGTCCGTCTTTCAAGGCGAGGTTTTAATAATGCCGGGTGTTCCCTCCTGCTCTCTAGGGCCAGCCCTGGAGCATGAATGAGCCTGGGCTGGTGGGGCCTGGTGGCTCCCAGGGAGTGTGGGGGAGGAAGGCTGTGGTGCAGGAGCCTGGAGGTGCTGAGGCTGCATGAGAATGACTGGGTCCTGTTGCGTGTCTCACATTCATGTGAAAAGATGCTGGGTGTCCAGGCTCTTGATCAGTCATGGGGCTGGAAAATCATCATGTGGGCTTGTTTCCCAGCTGTCTTTGGAGTTTCCACTGTTAACTCTTCTATAAAAGAAGAAAGGAAAGAAGGTTGGGAGGAAGAAAGGAAGAAGGGGAAGTAGTCACTTTCGTCACTTGCTATTTGGTGGTATGTTGGGCTTTTCCGGCCCATTGGTGCCACTAGATCTTCAGAGGGCCACTCCAGGCTATTATCTCCATTTTTGCTGTTCAGAGATGTTAGATAACTTACTGATGGACATAAGTAAGCTGGGTGAAAGGTAGACCTGGAAGCCACTCTTTATCTGATTTTTCAAAAAGGCAAAAAGGAAGGAATAAAGACAATTGAATACGAGAAGACTTTCTTTAGCAGAAGACATCTTTCCAGGTGGAACAGGACCTTTCCAGGAAGCTCTGGGAGACATTTTCCCAGGAGACAGTGGATGGGCGCTTATGGCCTGTGGATACAGCCAACACTCTTCGAGCCCAGAGAATCTCTAGAATGGCTCCTCTTTGGTGAAAGCCAGTTAATGAATCCAAGATCAAATTATAAGTTGAGTTAAAGGACAACTTCTTAAAACTGCAGAATAAAAGGCAACCAGTGGAGAGAAAACAGTAAGTGGTTTCTTCTCGCATCTCTTGGAAACTCAAATCTTTACGTGTTCGCAAACCAAGCAGATACCTACATGGGGAAATTTCATTTAGAAAGTGCCCTGTTCTGTTTCTCTCACCGTGGATTCCCTTACACATCACCCCCGCCAGCCAGAAGTTCGACCACTGGAATTGATTTTGGCCTAGGATTTTGCTTTTGTTCGCAGGCAAACACCTGCAGCAACAAATAAACCCCAACTATCACTGAGTGCCGCATGGTAGGGGAGTAGGCCTGTGTGAAGAAGTGTTCAACATCAAATGGAAGGGAAGGAAGATATAAGGACATCAAAGGGCTCAAAGAGTGGGACTTGGGAGAGCCAAAAACTGATCTGATGTTCTCCTCTCTTTTATTTTTTAATTAAAAAAAAATCCAATTACTTTCCTAGTAGCTTATCATGAGATAGTCCAATATGGCTTCCAGGTCAGTCGCTTTCAGGGACTCACATAAAGGGAAAAGTGCACAGAGCAGCAGAGGAGGCCTGGACCTGTCCCCTGGTCCCATAATACTGCCACCTCTAGGATGGTGCCTCTCCTGCTGCCACTGCTGGAGTGTTCAAGAGGTGCCAAGCCTTTGTGGCTGTGAGCGCTCCTCCTTTGATCTCTTGAGGATATGGTACAACATCTGCTTGTTTGGGGAACTGAGCGGGGTTGGTAGCAGAAACAGTCAACTATCTCTGATATCTACATTTAAAGCTAAAGTGAAGTAAAAGTTTTGTAATCATTGTCTTCTGTGTTGATGCACGTGCACACATGCACACACACGTTACATTTGTACGGTAACTGATTCTTTTCTAAGCATCCTGCAGGCTCAAAATTAAAAGGGAACTTGAAGTTATATAATAACATTCTTCAAGCCATGTGTAAAGAGAAAGGTTCCTGCCACCTAGTGTCTACTTGATCACTTCTGATAATGGAGATCTCACCCCTTTGGAAGGAGCCTGTTTCCTATTTAGGCAGTTGACTCTTATTTTGTTTTGTTTTGTTTTGTTTTGTTTTGTTTTATAGTTGTCAGTTTGTCGACTTAATTTAAAGATGTGTCTTCTGTTTGTCCATAAAACATTTGCTGAACTCTTGTGACATTCCAGGTACTGGACTAAATCCTTTACACATATTATCTCTTTCAATAATATCAACAGTGCTGTGAGGGGTGCTTAGCTGTCTCAATCAGTAGAGCATCCAACTCTTTTTTTTTTTTATTTTTTTTAATGTTTTATTTATTTCTAGGAGAGAGATATAGAGAGAGACAGCGTAAGCAGGAGAGGGTCAGAGAGAGAGGGAGACACAGACTCTGAAACAGGCTCCAGGCTCTGATCTGGCAGTCAGCACAGAGCCCGATGCGGGGCTCGAACCCACGAACCGCGAGATCATGACCTAAGCGAAAGTCGGACCCTTAACCGACTAAGCCACCCAGGCGCCCCTAGAGCATCCAACTCTTGATCTCAGGGTTGTGAGTTCAAGCTCCACATTGGGCATGGAGCCTACTTAAAAAAAAGAAAGAAAAAGGAAAAGAAACAGTGCCTTAATATAAGGATTAGTTTACAGAGGAAGAAACTGAGACTCAGACCATTTGCTGAGGATCCCACTGTTCATAAGTAGTCATGCTGGGATTTCATCCTAAGTCTGCTGACTTCCAAATTCTCACTCTTGAACACTAAGTTTGAGTTTCCGCCCATTCATCCTAGGTCAACATTAATTCCTCTACCCATGTATATTGGTCAGCCTTCTCCAGAGAAATAGAACCAATGAAAAAAATGTATGTAGAGAGATTTATTATGGGAATTGTCTCACATTGTTATGGAGGATGAGAAGTCCTGCAGTGTTGTCTGGAAGCTGGAGACCCAGGAAAGCCTGCACTATGATTCAGTTCAGAAGGTCTGAGAATCAGAGAGCCAATGACATAAGTCTGGTCTGAGTCTAAAAGCCTGAGAGAAGAGCATCATTGTACAAAGGCAGGAAAAGATGGTTGTCCCAACACATAGAGCAAACTGACATCCCTCTGCATTTCTGTTTTGTTTGGGCTCTCATGGAGAGTGGATCGAGTGATGCCCACCCATGTTGATGATGGCAATCTGCTCCACTTGGTATACTGAGTCAGATGGTAGTTTCTCCCAGGGACACCCTCACAGACACACTAAGAAATAATGTTCTACCAGCTCTCCGGGCACCCCTTAGCCCAGTCAAGTTGACACGTAAAATTAGCCATCACACCCTGGAAGCCCAGTAAGAGGATGTGCCCGCCTCTCCCATCCCTGCTCCTGCTCCACCTCCAGCCTTCCCTAGAGCCTCATCTGTTTCAGGCCATATATTTCATTCTAAAAACCCAATCACCTCCTCTTAAATGCACCGTAAGTGACCTGTAGCCCTCTGTGAACATCACTGTTTGAGTAAACAAACACCGTTTGTGCATTTTCTGTAGTGGTGACCTCCTGCTTATGCTGTCCTCTGTAGCAGCATGGAGTCTTCCCAGGGGCCAGAGGGGCAGGTGTCAGACAACCACACCCCTTCTTAGAGCCCAGCAAGAGTGACCTCCTCCCACGGGGCCTGGGCATGGTCTTTGGCACACACATTTCATCTAGCAAATATCGTCTCATGTCTATTTTCTCTTGCCAGCTGGACCCTGAGCTCCTTAAGGAAGGCTTCATTCACCTTTGTTCTAGCAACATCCATTAAGCTTGGGTACACAGCTGAAGCTGGCCAGCTCTTTCTTGAGTGAATGAATGAAAGAATGAATTAATGAAGCACTCCAGTAGGGATAAAAATCGTGTAACCTATATGAAAGTAAAGCCATTCATATAACTGAAGTTACTTCCTTTTAGAGAAAGCTAGAAGGATTTGAGATGTATTTATTGGTGATTATAGAGATAACCTAGTCTCATTCTTGGTTTCTATCATTTACAAATTACTTTTTAGTTCATGTTAGAGAAGTAGTAAATAAAAGATCCAAAGCACAATATTTTCAATGTTTATTTATATTTTAGAGAGAGAAATACAAAGTGTGAGCAGGGGAGAGGCAGAGAGGAGACGGAGGCACAGAATCTGAAGCAGGCTCCAGGCTTCGAGCTGTCAGGACAGAGCCTGACGTGGGGCTTGAACTCACAAACTGTGAGATTATGACCTAAAGTTGGACTCTCAACCAACTGAGGCACCCAGCAGCCCTCAAAGCACAGTATTTTAAAAATGTATCCTTAAAGTCTGAATCAGTGGCCAGAAATTTAAAAAAATTAGTAAAAATTTGAATTTTTAACTTTCTTTGAAACATTAGATCTCAGGGGCACCACTTGGGTGGCTCAGTCTGTTAAGCACCCGATTTTTTATTTCAGCTCAGGTCATGATCTCACGGTTCGTGAGTTTGAGCCCCACATCAGGCTCTGTGCTGTCAGTGCAGAGATTGCTTGGGATTCTCTCTCCTAGCTTTCTGGCCCTCCGTCGTTTGCTTGCTCTCTGTCTCTCGAAATAAATTAATTAAGGAAAAAAAACATTAAAAAGAAAAGAAACACTAGAAGATGTCTGGCCAACCCTTTCTTCCTGGAAAAGGCTAGTCAGAGCTGAGGAGCAGCTACTGCTATAGAAGTGGTCCCCAACCACAAGTTGGTGGTAGATCCCACCTGCCCCTCACGCTGTATAGATCCTGGCTGTTTCAGGAAATGTCTGCATTGGTGGCTTTCCCTGTAGCCAATGTGTAGCTTTAATGCTGAGGAAGAATTAAACTTCATTCATTCACTTGTCTTGACCCATGGGTCTTTGCAAGAGGGTTCTATCTCAGAAGCCCCTCAACTCTGCATCTTGTCTTCAGGCTGCCTGGGAATCACCAGCAAAAGCCAGCAAACATAGCCATTGCTGAGAGCTTGCAAAATGACAGTGCCCTGCCCCTCTGCTTATCGGTTCCATTTTCAAATGCTTGTATGTCAGGTGAGAGGCTTTAGTTTTTAATAAATCATAGCACATCAAATTTAGTTTTAAGAGGGGCGCCTGGGTGGCTCAGTCAGTTAAGCTTCCAACTTCAGCTCAGGTCATGATCTCATGGTTCGTGGGTTCGAGTCCCGCGTCAGGCTCTGTGCTGACGGCTAACTCAGAGCCTAGAGCCTGTTTTGGATTCTGTGTCTTCCTCTCTCTCTGACCCTCCCCGGTCCCCTCAAGCCCCTCTGCCCTTGCCAGTACCTTCCCCATATGCAGATGAAACTATATGGGGTTGTCCACGTGCCTCCAGCCCTTACCTGCTGAGCCCTGTGAGGAACTGTAAGAGCCAGTCTTTAGAGAACGCAGAGCAGTATTCAGCTCCACTATCAAGGGTGTGCCTGTACCTCCACGGTGGGGTCTTACCCATGCAACCCCAGGGATCCGGAAGTGGGGGAACCCACACCACCTCTGCAGACAGGAATGCCTCCCTGAGGCTCAGCTCTGGAGAGAAGCAAGTGCTCTCTGGGGCGCTTCCCACGGCCTGCTGTTAGTGGGCGCCATATCCCTCCAATGGCCAGGTCCACCAGTGTTTCATTGATGCTGCTGAACTGCTTGCAAGACTATTTCTTTGAGCTTCCTTCTTTCCTCCGTTGAGCAGAGGGGGTAAGTCAGGGAAAGCTTTTTTGTGGTTGCTGCGTTTCCAAATGTTCCTCCGTGACTGACAGCTCTGCATTCAGCTTCCCATTATGGCACCTGCAGATAATGAGATATCTTGAAACCGGAATTTCCAGCGCCTGAGCCTGCCAGGAATATTATCATCAGTGTTCTAGCAAGCCATTCCTGCTGCACACATGACCTCTACAAATTTGAAATGTCAAAACACAGCCAGGAGCTGAAACCAAGGCCACTCCAGTCCAAGTGGCTATTGGCTCTTGAATATCCAGGAAGGAGTCCTTTATCTCGGGAGAATTATGGATTACCAGAAAATAGTGATCTTTTCATTAACCTATATGTATTTAGAATGTAGATAATGTCTGTCTTTTATCATTCTCATAGCCTGTGTGTGGGGAGACAAGAGGGATGGAGGCCTCAGCATTTCCCCAGTGAGTCTGGGCCTGTTTGGGGACTAAGTCAGGCCATCAAATCTCTTTGCCCTCGGTGGCTCTTTGGGGCCTTAAGTCTGTAGCTATTATAACCACTTAGATCTTGCTATGTTATCAGAGAGGCTAAAGGTGGAAGGAACCTGATTCTCAAAAGTGAATTCTGATCTTCTACGGGTCCCCTCTCTTCTATTTCTTTTCCACTTGGGCCATAGGCTTCAAGCTCTTAACGCGAGCTATGTATGAACTCACCTGTCAACTCAGCTGCGCTTGTAGTCTGTGCCCTTCACTATGTTGGGTGCTTGATGTAAAGCTAAATTAGACCCTCCAGGAATTTGTAGTGTATAGAGGAATATACTGGGCTAAGAGCTTCATTATCTTCATGAACAAGGGCCAGGATTTAGATACAGATGGACCTATATGAAAAAAGACCCTGCTATGAAAGTCTGAGAGCACATGCAGCTAAAAGGCTGTGGCTGTCCCCCAAAGCCTGAGGACTGGAACAGCTGGACTGACAGCTCCTTCTACCTTTGTTCTCTCTCCAGGTCATTGATGAGTCAGTCCTCCCCACTTTCAATCCACGCTGGGGCTTGTTTCTAAGGACATACATGTGAGCCAGTTCTGGACACTTCATTGTTTTTTTAATTGAATTATAACGACCATAGAACACTGTGCTAGTTTCACGTGTACAACACGACGATTCAATATCTGTATCTGTTGTGAACTGATCATGGCAACATGTCTAGTTAACATCACCGTGACTGGTTTGGGATGACCTATGACCCAAGTTGGGCCAATGAGAATCAGCCCTGTGATTTTCCAGCTGGGCTGGCGCTTTCATGAACAAGGTATACCATTTCCACTGGGATTTCTAAGTGGGCAAAAATATGACCTTAGCACTGCTAGAGGTCATGTCAGCACGGGAAGGAGATAGTCTGCCTATGGATGATGTTAACAGACAGGAACAAAGAGGAGAGGGATGGAGAAAGACAGGGTGATGACAGCATCACCTGGCATCTGATTCAGCCAGGTCCAAAGCCAACTCCTCCACCGCTAGATTTCACCCTGGAGATGACATGTTTCCATTTCTCCATTAGTTCAAACAAGTTTGGAGTTGAACTTCTGTCTCTTGAAACCCAGAGAAGCTTGATTTGTATGATGGCAAACATTGGTGTAGCTAAGTAGTTCTGTTCTTGCCATACTGATTTTGAGGGTAACCCCCTGGTCCCTTGATCAGATGAGAGGACAGTGGGAAGGGGTCCTGCACAAACAGCGTAGGCTACCCCGGTCATTATTGCCGCCACCTGGCCCCCTTCCACTTACATGGTCTCTCTATGAGACCTCAGACAACAGGAGCAGAGATACCTCCACCATCACACCTACAGTGTGGCCCTGCCACCCACCCGTGGAGAAGACCCTCTGGGAGACTAGTCACAATGGCTACCAAAGCAGAAAATGCAAGTGAAGCTACTGAATGACTGAAGAGATCTCTCCTGAAAGGTTGGGGATCTCACCAGTGCGGCAGCCAAACCCTAGTCCCCACAGGCATGTCAGTGTGGGCTGACCCAGATGGTGGAGTCCTCTCTAGGTACAAGCCCAAGCCTGCGGGGGACCTACTCCAGGGAGACCATGGACTCCAGATGAAAGTCTGGGCCCTCTTCCTACTCTCTTTTGGAGGCTTTGTCTCCATAAGGAAGTGGACAGTGGCCCTTCTGCTGGCCTGGAAGGCCTGCCCTCCTCCCACGGGGCCTGGATAGCAGGCTTCTCTCAGCACAGGAAGCAAATCTATCCCAAAGGGGTTCTTTCCTGTCCGGCCAAGGAGATTCAGAGCCCACCAACAAGGGTGGACCATCTTCCCTTTCCCACCCTCCTGGATACAGTGGTCAATAGCTGGATAAGCTCAGAGAACAGTGTTCTGTACATCAGAGAACAAACTTCCCCCCACCCTGCTGCCTCTTACACACATACACACACACACACACACACACACACACACACAGGCACACACCTTACTTTCTAAAGACACAAATGCATCAGCCAGGGAAAATTCACTCAACTCAGCTGCCGGATCAGCCAGACCTAACAATGGATGCACATATCCCCGTTAAAGACTGACATCACCCTGGGGTCCCTGGAAAGTTTTGTTTTCTTTCTTTCCCTCTGAGCAGCTTCTGAAGACAAAGAGGACCTTGCAACACTCCAAACAGACCTCACGTGGTGAAATTAGGAATATCTCTGGAAAGGTACACAAAGGCGCTCCAATACAGAACAAATCATTTATTGTCAGCTGCCTTCTCCCTGTTCAAATCTCTGGCGAGCCTTGGGCAGCCCCGTGCCAGGCTGCGAGGCTAGTGGGCACCCTCCCCAGAGCCCGGCCGGGCACAGGATGGCAGTCAAGAGGCAGACGGGCAGGGCTCAGGGAGAGAAAATGGCCGCCCTGTCGCCAGGCCTTTCTGTGTGGCCCTGTCAGGAAGGAGCCGGAGCTCCGGCCGGGGCTGGCTGGCTGGCTCCCGCTAAGTACTAATGCTGTGGTGGCGGTGGGGGACAGGAGATGAGAGACGGAACAGGGCAGCTGCAAATGAAAATCACCCTGGGGAAGGTTACAACTAGATAAAGTTTTCGACAATAAGATTCCAGAGACTGCTGACGGGAGCAAAGCTCAATATTTTAGTCTCAGTACAAATTTGCTTCAATCTTATACAACTCCCATGCAGCATTGCCCACAGCTGCATGCTGTAAACAACAAACAAATCTATTTCCATCAGCCCTGCTGATGCCAGGAGAAAAGAGCGCGAGCATAAGACATGCACAGATGCAAAGCCTCACCTGAGCCTGGCGCTGCCCTCCATTTGGCCTCTCTAACTTAATATCGTTGTTACAAAGCTATTGGTCTCCTGGTAGCTAGCTGGCTCAACGCAGTGCCTCTTCTTCCAGCTAATCTGACAACTCCGATCCAAGAAGCATCAAGGGCCCAATTAAGAAGACACATCTTATCAAGGAGCTTATTTTGCATAACAGAATACAAATGACGAATAAAAATTTAATGTTTAATAACTTAGTACAAAGAGGGCTGTTGATATAGAATGCCTGGAATTTTTATGGAGGCTGTCAGACTTGTGATAAAACTGTTATATAGGAACACTTGGCAAAAAACAGCGTAGAATTTTTCAGTAATGGTGTGTGCATGATATTGCATTAATTCTTGATAGGGAGCTAACTGTAAGCCTGGGAATCAGCCAGTCTGAGTTTCGGTTTAAGACGGTGTGCGCGTGTGCGTGGACGCATGTGCGCGCGTGGACGTGGGTACACATGTGTCTGTGTGAGTGCGCTCCACCCAGGATGCTGGGAGGCTGTGATGGACATGCACACGTGTGCATTTTAATGAGATCTTCCCTGAGAAGATGTTCAGTCCTGCATAAGGCACATGGGTGTGTCTCCCCCAGACCAGAAATGACAGCAATGACTCGGCCATTGTCTGTGCTAAACACCTAGTGGAAGGGAGGCCTGATGCAAAGGGTTGGAAGGGATTGTTCAGGCTTTTCCGAGTTTCTTCTTTAATTGTGTATGGGAGTGAGTAGGGGGTATAGAGGAGCTCCGATGTGGGAGGGTGCAAAGAAATAGAAACCTTGTTATTCTCTGGAATCCAACATTTGGTCCCAGGAAATAGCTAAAAAGATACATAGGAGACATCATGCCTGAGCTCGAAATAATCGCTGACAAGTCTCTGAGAGTTTGCCATTGCTTTGGCCAAGAGGACTCTTTTCAACTGTGCATTCACTCAAATATTTATTGAGAGCCTGAACTTGGCTGGACTCTGGAAGGGAAGCCACAGTTTCAAGAGGAGGCTCTGGAGAGTGGATGTGACCACAAGCTTGACTCTCGACTCCTTCACGCATTACCTGCAAGGCATTGAATCATTTACAGAACCCTCTCTAAATGCCCACTCCTTCAACTCTAGATTGGGTATAAATGGCACCCAGCTCTCTGACTTAAGCCTACCGCATTCAGCGTGGAGTCTGGAGCACAGCACACTCGTCATGCAGGTTGTCTTGCCTTCATGCTTTGGGTACGTTTCAGGTCGATTGCCTCTGCCTCCCAAGCCTTGGCCCGGAAAAGCCCTAGTGTTCACACTCTGAGCGGCTTTAGACTGAGCTAGGAAAACTCTTCTGACATTATAGCTGTGACTCCATGAAATTCCAGATGTCCATCAGGAGAAATGGAGCCTTCATCTCTAGTAATGCTTTATTTTTAAAGTGTCCATTAACTAGGGCTAAACTCATGTCGAATTACAGTGGAACTCTTTCTGAAGTCCATCACATCTATATGAATGCAAGATGAATTTCGGACTCAAACTGTCCTGCCGCATTAGTGTTATTACATTGAATACTAAATGAATTTCTAATGATTGGACACTCAAAGGAAAATGTGACCCCTTTAGAGCAGTCATCCCACTCTATAGGCAGATTGGAAATTGTGGGGTGCAGGGCTGGTCCGAGTGGCAAGGAAGCCAAACCGAACAAAACACTGCCCTGGGTGTTATTGTGTGGGCTATTGAAAAACATAATTTACTTGATGAGGCTAATATTCAAATGCAAACTTATATTAGAATTAACACTACAGGAGGGGCTTTTACATGGAGGATTTGTTACAGAAATAAAATCTATCGGTAACACTTTCATTGTTCCATCATTATGAACTCATTTGGTATTCACTGTAATAGCACCGATCATAATGAATTTGTTTGATATTCATGTGGCTCTCCCACACATTAACAGAGTTTCTGTTATAATTCACCATCGAATAAGCATTAGTTAATGCAGACTTTGGACCAATAAAGACGTGCCATCCCACCCCTATAGTTGCCCGGAGCTGTCTAAGAGTTGAGGGATGTTTTGATGCCACACAGTCCTTCTGGTTCCTCTTGGCTCTCATGACACTCCTCACGCTAGAGACCTCCTGGATCCCAAACTGGACATAAACGAGAACGGTCTCAGTGTAGTGTTTGGAGCCCAGTCCGAGTTGTGCCCTTTGATGCGGCTATTTCAGCCCTGGGAGGCACAGGCGTTCGAATCAGGCCATTTGCTTCAGATCTTACTGGGACTCGGAGGAGTCCAGCTAAGATGAAAACATGCTGCTTGTGGTAGAGCCTATAGGCTTGTCTGCTCTTCAAACTACTTTTCTACAAAAAAAAAAAAAAAAAATCAGGGCTGTGCTTTGGTGATTCTGCAAATGCCTGCCTTAGGTCCCCACCCCCTCAACCCCAGCCAGGAAAGGAGCCAATGTCTGGGCCATACTCCCTAGTTGGCAATCAAATGACCCAACCCTACAGAAAATAAAACCCGACTAATGCAGCCTGGTTACTTCATCACCTGTCAGAGAACTGGGTGAGGACTCTCTATTAAACTCTCTGGTAATTAAGCTTGTAAAACGTCCCTATGATGCTCCCTAGCTTTGGAGTAATGGATTTACCTGTGACGGGTGCCCAGGAGGGAATTATCTTGTGATGGGGGAGGATTGCTCGAGCCATAACCATGGCTCTTTGTGCTTCAATTACCCAAATATTTAATACTCATCCAGCAGTTCCAGAAAACTCGTAAGTCAGCGTCATTTTTCTTTACAGCAGATGTGGCCCATGATTGTCCTGAAAAAGATATCTGTTTCATCTCTTGGTACTTGGAGAGCTATGCCCTCCAGGCTACAGGCATGCTATGTAAATCCACACAACTTACCTCTCCAGGGTCTTCTCGGAAGACAGGCCCTTTAACCCCAGGCCTGACGTGAGGGACCAAAGAAACAGGCTTGCTTGTGCCTTTGAAGCAACATGAGAGCTGCTGGTAATGTGAGCCAGACAGTGTGCAATCCAGGGTGCCCTGTCGCCCTAGACAGAGCGAAGCTCCTGGGAGGATTCTGTCCTCTTACTGACAGGGAGTCTTTGGACAAGTTACTTGCCCCATGGCCATCAAATGGCATGGTGCTCTCCAAAACGGACTCTTTCGTCTGTAACATGGAAATGTAAGATAGCTGCAAAGATTAGGGGACACAGGAGTGGCCCCCATCACAGCTCCTTACACAAAGTCTGAGCTTGAATGACACAATGCAGCATCATTGGTGGGGCCATGCGTGTGAGCCTTTGCTGCAGTGGGCCCTCCCGCTCCAGTCTGCACACCTGAGTCACAATCACTGAGCCCCTTGCATCCTTTTTGCGACACGGGGAAAAGAGTCCATTTGCTTGAGAGTCCTCCTCACTGGCCCTGACTCCTCCAGTATTTGCAGATAGAAAGGAGCCCTCTGTACAGAAGAAGGGAGGCAGACCAAATCTGCCTCCTTCTGCACTGCGGGGTAGACCTTCATTCAGTTGCTTGGGCAAAAGAGAGTGATTTCCTTTGTGTCTTATTCTCTTCTTCATGTTGTGGTTGATCTTTTTCTCTCCAACTCTGCGATGGCTTCACATTTTAAGGAAAAGAGAATACTAAGCCATTAAGCTGTAATAGAAACAAATGCCTTTGGGCATTTTTAACATTGAATCAGGAGAGGATGGAAACGTCACATCATCCAGTACTGAGCTGTCCTCCAAGGAATGCGTGTACATGTCATCGGTGTGCCCAGGCCCAAGTGCAGCCTCCTCCTCAGCAGGAAGCAAGCAGACAAAGAAGGGAAAATGTCTTGGTTACGGTGATCGGGCTCTTCCAGGTGAGCTGTGCTTGTCCACGAGATGAATTAGGGCGGGTGCCAGAGGCCCTGGGCGGGCCTGCCCTAGTTTTGTGGGCTGCTGCCAGATCCTCAGTTATTTAGCATAGTTTTGAGGGAGATCAATACACACTGAGCACATTATAAATACCATCCCCAATAAGCCAAGTAGCAGTCCAGGGGCTTGGGCCCCACCCCAGCCAACAAGTTGCTCCTGTGAGCTGCCTATAACCTAACCTTGAATAAGCGAACTGCGCTTTGATTCATATCCTTCAAGTGCGCACACGTTTTTTGTTTTTTTTTTTTTAAGAGACACCTAGTTGAGAGAATTCCTCTCTCGAATTTAAGAAATAATGAATGTGGACCTCACCAGCCCCTGGCCTTTTCGTAGTTCATAATGAAAATGAATGTTCATTTTTCCTTTAAAACTGTCTCGAGCTAAATGATACTGACGCTTTCAATTTTTAACATCATAATCAATAAAGGCTGCTTATGCACACTTTGCAAAACCATCAGTTTAGAAGTTTGAAAAAAAATCTGCATATGGCTGCAGCTTGCTGGCTGAAACGCTCTCGCACTAAATCTTCTGAGTTAAAGTTTTACTGGTGTGTTATGAGTAAAAATGCCTTGTCAGCCATCTGCCAGTTTTTCTCCTAACATCCATATTTCCAACCCTTGCTAAACATTGGGAGCATGCGGCCACAAGAGGCCACCTCTACAATTAAACAGCCGAGCGCGGCAGCAGAAGCAAGGGCATGTCACGAGAGAACTGTCTGGTATTAATTTTCAAAGTCCGTAAAGACTAGCTCTGACCCATCCAGGATGATAGACTGGCAGTTAAATGTATTAGAAACTGCTAACCCCAGGAGACAAACCCAGGGAGGGGAAAAGGTAGGAAAGAAGGGGAAAAATGTTTCAAGAAAGAGAGAAAACAACAACAAGAAGGAACAATGCACCGGTGTCAAAGCTCCAATAAATGCTAATCATGGCTGATTAATCAGTCTCTAATTCCACTGATCCAAAAAGGTTACCGAGTCAATTGTGTAAAATTAGCTCTTTCTCGTGTGTCCCTCTGCATTTAGAGACTCTCTCTGTTCATTTGCATCTTTTGCCAATGTTTACGGAGAATTCAGTTCATTAGCTCTTAAGCATAAAGGCAGAAATTGGAGGGGACTCTGCATTTTCTCGCTGAGAGTATCACTTAGAACAAATAGCATCACTTCCTCAAACATTTATAGATTAAACGAAATGGCATTAATTGCTGTAAATCTCCTATTGGTGAGGAGAATGAGGGGGGAAGAGGAAAAAAAATCCTCTTTCTCAATATCTACTGTTTCGTGGCTGTTTCGTGGCAAGATTGCTCCATTCCGTCTAATGTCGTGTATAGTTGGGGGCAAAATGTTTAATCACTGAATTAACAGGAAGCGGATGGTGAAGGGAGCTAACGAGGCTTGCCGCTAACTTTTTATAGAGCAGCGTTTTGCAAAGCTCAGAAGCAGAAGGTTCGTTTTGAAAGCCCTTATTAAAAAGAGATCCCTGCCACATATGTAGAAGCTGTCTTGGGAAATACCTGTTTTACCCGTGTTTGAAAATCTCGAGACCTGCCAAGCAGAGCAAGGAGAGGTGGAGAAGGTGGTGCCTGCCGGGCCCGGGTCTGCCCAGGCTGCACAGGGGACCCGCGAAGCTCCTGCTTGGCTTCCAGAAGCCCACCTTGTGCTGTGTTTCAGATGAAAGGGAGTGTGCTCTGGGGAGGGAAATGGAGAGCAAGCCAAAAGAGCTGGTGGCTTGTGAGGCGCAGGAGGCAGCTTGCGAGAGGCCACTCGCATCCCTTGGAAACGTGCAAGGCTCTTGCTCCTCAGGAAGGACATAGTGCCACCTGTCCCGTTGCAGCCGTGCCGAGGGTGTTTCACCCTCCTGTGTTTGGGAGAAGTGGGAACAGGCCGGTGTGACACCCTGGGAGTTGCGTTGGCCTGGAAGGGACTGGAGACGTGTGCAGAGCCAAACAGGTGTTAAACCATGTGCTGGTTCTGACCAAACCCAGAGTGTCTGCCTGGAGGAGTTAGACATCCGCTGCTGGTCCTGAGTGCTACCCCTTTGCCTCCCAAGCAAATTTATGTCGTCTGGCCTCTGGGTCTCTGTTTCTTTCTATTTCTCTACATATTTTTTGGCTGAAAATGCCCTTTCTCCCACTCCCTGCAAACGTTTCCTTTCCCCAGATCTCAACAAGGAATCAGTATGGAGGGCTGGGAATACCAAGTAGAACCCCACTGACATTGGCCCTGTCCTCCCAGAACTCACATGAAGAGGGAACTCCAGATACATAGAGAGGCAATTGTCATATGGTCCCATGAGAAGAACGTCACCTTCTCCAGGAGGCTTCCCTTGATTGCCCCAGGCTGCATTCCTGTCCCTCTTTCCTGCATGTTCCTCAGCAAGCACTGAACACACTGGTTTCTAATGACAGTTTTTGTGTCTGTTTCCTCCTCCGAGTGTGAGACTCTTATGGACAAGACAGACTACCTTCATCTTGCCAACCATCAGATCAGGTACAGTGCTGAGCAAAATAGGTGCTCAGTAAACATTTGCTGAAAGAATGAATGAGCCTCAGCTTACAGACTCCCATTTTGCATGTGCCGTGCAGGCAACAGAGAGCTTTCCTCCTGGTTCAAAAATATCATGACTCAGGCCTCAGTTCCTGATGCCTCTTGTCCCAAAGATGAACAGGTTTGCAGAGTGGAGGCGGTGGTATGTAAGATGTGCACGTATGAGTCAAGTGCATCACTCGATTTGTAGGAAGACTTGAACTGGGGAATAATGTGATGGAAGTTATTTATTAGCTCACGCTTCCTTTATTTCTGGAGCAGCAGTGAATTGCTGAATATTGGCATCTTGAGGGCAGGCGTCTCTTTCTGTCGTCTGGCACAGGCCTGACTCAGAGATGCCTAGGATGTATTTGCAAATGAATTGGTGAGCTGTTCTTGTGCTGTAATAGATACAGGAGTCAGAGAGTTCTCCTGGTCTAAGCCAGTCATAGGAGGTGCGGTCCAAAGGCAGCACAAACGTGATTGCTGAAAGCCCTTGAGGACAGCCTCCTGTTGGGGACCCCGGGGGACCGCC
Organism: Proteles cristata cristata; assembly: GCA_017311185.1. Classification (NCBI taxonomy): domain Eukaryota; kingdom Metazoa; phylum Chordata; class Mammalia; order Carnivora; family Hyaenidae; genus Proteles; species Proteles cristata. The sequence goes on along the minus strand of JAESUZ010000174.1, from coordinate 2,200,282 downwards.
CTGCTGGTTGTACACGCCATTTTCCCTCCAGTGCAAGAGTCCACTACTGCCTCGGGTACAGCGCTGGACCTGGAAGTTAGCTGCCTCCTGGAGCCAGGGTGTATATACACATACATCTTTCACCTCAAAAATCCCGCTACTGGCGATTTTATCAGTGGCCTTGGGGCGCCTGGGTGACTCAGTCGGTTAATTATCTGACTTCAGCTCAGGTTTTGATCTCACGGTTTGTGGGTTCATGCCCTGCGGCAGGCTCTGTGCTAACAGCTCGGAGCCTGGAGCCTGCTTCGGGTTCTGGGTCTCCTGCTCTCTCTACTCCTCCCTCACTCGCAGCTGTCTCTGTTTCTCTCTCTCAAAAAAAGAAAGAAAAAAAAAAAGAAAAAAAGAAAGAAAGAAAGAAAAGAAAAGGAGTTTAAAAAACCCCCAAAACCATGACGGTGTAAAAAAAGAACAAAAACGAAAACAAAACAGTAGCCTGGATGCTGAATTGGGGAGGAGAGTGAGAAGCTCATACCAGGGAGGGGGACAGAGAACTACTGAGGGTGTACCCCAAAGTCGCATCACCCAGGCTAACGCGAGCTGCCACATCATCACCTGCCCTGCCGGTGGGTGCTGGTGTCTCAGTGACCCCAGAGGCGCCCACGTGCCAGGGGAAGCGGTAGAGGCTCAGGTCAGCACCAGTCACCCAAGGGGGTGGCTCCTCAGCCCAGTCCTGCGGTCCCCAGCCCCTCCTTGCTGAGCTCCCATGGGGGGATGGCGCTGGGCAGAGCAGAGGCGCCTGCGGCAGGAGGGGCGAGCAGAGACTCATCACAGCAAGCCATTCCGCTCTCCTCAGCTTCCTGATTCATCATGTTTTTTTATTAGCTCTCTTTTCCCTGATAAACCTTTGCCGAAGAGGAGCCCTTGCAAACAGCTGGAGCAGCCCCTTTAGCAGGTGGAGTCTGGCAGGCAGGTTCCCAGATCCAGCCGCGGAATCACTCAAGCTCCCACTTAAACGAGAGAAAGGAGAGACAAGGTGGGGCTGCCCGGGCCTTCCCAGTCGATTCCCCCAAGAGCCTTGGCAGCAAGGGGACAGAGTCTCTCGCTCCCCAACAGTGATCTGGGTCTTTTCTGGCCAGGAGGGTTTTCCATTGGAGGAGAAACTCCATAGCTCTAACCCTCCTGCCTCCTTTGTTTAATTTTTGTTTCCTCTGCTTGATGAGGGTGTTAGATTTTCCTTGGAATGGACGCCACGTGGATTCTCTGTCTCCCACTAGGTCTTCGTGGTGCCCTCGATCACCTCCTTTCCTTGCTGCATTCAGTCCCGGGTCACACGCAAAAACGAATGGGAAAATCAAGGCTTTATTTGAAATTATTTTGGAATGGATTATTTTTAAGCATTTTTTTAAACAACCAAACCACTCCTCCACCTTTTTTTTATTTAATTTTTTTTAATGTTTATTTTTGAGACAGAGGACAGAGCGTGAGTGGGGGAGGGGCAGAGAGAGAGGGAGACAGAATCTGAAGCAGGCTCCGGGCTCTGAGCTGTCAGTACAAAGCCCCACGTGGGGCTTGAACTCACAAACCGTGAGATAGTGACCTGAGCTGAAATCGGATGTTCAACTGACTCAGCCACCCAACCACCCCTTTAAGCATTTTTTTTTTTTTTAACCTGGAGTTTGAGAAGACTTTTGGGCAGCACCAGGCAAATTTGGATTGGAAATCTCATAAGCATTCGTTCTCACTCCCTTCGGGGCAAAGCCTTTGTGTCCTACAAAGTAGTGAGCCTTGCAGGGCAGCTTTCCTTCCCCATAAAGGGTTTGGGCTCTGTTCTTATTTCTCCCCAATACTTGTGATTCCTCACACGATCATGAGGAACAAGGTGGGGCGTATTTTCTTAGTTCTGTAACTGACCCAGCAGAAGCACACCCATTCTGAGGACTGGCAGGAGTTTAAGAATTTCTAGATTAGAGAAGAAAAGGAGGACTCTCTGCATTAGAGTGTGATCACACTGAGCTTGCTCGGGACAGGGGCAAACAAAAAGGATATCAATTTACGTGTGACTCGAGATGGACCCGTAATAGTGGCCTGGACAGCTGGATTCACGAGGGCCGGTGGCCATGTGTGGGCTGAGTGGGGGAGGTTACCCGCGCCGGGACGGTGGTGTTGACCACGGACCCGAGACAAGGAATGTCTTTCCATGTATTTCCTTCCTGGACCTACAAACACAGAGCTGATTTTTAACTGCAGGCAAAATATTTGAGAAGTCAAGGAACACTCAATAAATCCTGACTGAATACATTAGTCAACTAATTTAACTTTCTCCAAGCCACTATTTTGGCAAATTGAATACTCGATGGCATTTGCTCCTTCCGTGGGTCAAGGAGGTCTCCGCCCAGCCTCACTGTGATTTGTAAAGGGTTCTGCAATTCTGGGTGTGCGCTGGTAGGAGTTACTTCCAGGACCATCAGCAGAAGAGAACCTCTGTGTCCTTTAAGGGGAGCTGCAATTGTGTGAATGGCAACAGTTGTATTTTCCTTTGACACTTTCAGCTTTCGGAGTTGCAACATCCATTTGCGCTGCAACTTACATAAGCGTAAAAAAAGACAAAAGGAAAAAGGTAAAGATTATGAGACGTATTTCCTGTAATATTTAATAATCACATTGAAACACTGACATAAATTGCGCCGCATTTACAAATCTCTGTTTCCTTTGAAAATTACACCCCAGCATTTAATTCACCAAAATAACTCATTTTATACAGCACAACAATGTAGTAAAATAACTCATCTCGAATATGTGGATATGAATAGATTTAACACATCTGCATTGAACAAAATGAATTCGTCTGAAAGCTGAGAAACTGCTGTTCTCTTTCGAGAGTTACCGATTATTTTACCATTCCCTTCAGTTTACTTGTTTGTTTTTGTTAAATTACTTTAGGAATTAGGAAATGAGAAAAGCAGAAACACTGGGTAGGTTTTTCTCTGCTTGGAATAGGGGAAAGAGGCATAAATAATCATTTGTATTATACCTTATTTCATTAAAAATTATATTTACAATTGTGCAGAGACCAGGGAGAGCCCCCACCCCCACCGCCCATTCGCTGTAGGCTGTTTTGTTTAATCCTTGGAAAATACTGCATTTCCATTACAACATTCTCCCAACAGAAGGCTAGATATTAAAATAATTTTTGAAGCTTGGTGTAAAGTGCTAAAAAAGAAATCAGAGTTCAAGTGCATGGCAGGACTCCCACCTGGGAGGAGGAACTGGTTTGCAGACATGGGGTGGTGTCCTTGATGGAAAATGTGTTTATCACATGCTGGTTCTCATTCAGGGTCCCATGGTGGGGCTTCCCTGAGGCTGAGGCAGGGTTTCCCCGTAAGCACGTGAAGCAGAGCCCACGTGTGATTAGTGCTTTGGGGACGGTGTGGTGAGCTGGGACCACAGCTGCAGGGAGAAACAGCCCACTGTCCGGGTGTACACACCCCACATTCGGGATGGATCTAACCATTTCTGGGTCCTGAGGGGCCTCTCCAATGCACAGCACTTTGATGGCCACACGGCCCCACTCCTGTGAATGCTATAGACCCCCTCTTCCCATTGCTCATGCAGCTAGCACGTCTCCCTCTGTGAGCTGGGACTGAAATGGAGATATTTGTGTAAAAGGATGTAAAAACAGAGAACCCTGATCTTTTGATGCAGAGCCTGTGGGGACGGGGCTGTCAGTGGGTCCTATGCCATCAAGTCTCACATACATGGTCCTCCGGATGTGCCATCACAACTTCCGGCTTCGGGCTCTGCAAGGTAGAGAACCTTTCACAGCCAGTGAGGCACTGGCACTTAAGAGCATCATGATTTCTGTCCTCAGATAAATGCACTACTCTCTCTAACAGGAATTTTTATCAGTAATCCATATCTGTTGAGTCTTTCCAAAGTGTTCAAGTTAATTAAAAAATTTTTTTAAATATTTTATTTCTTTCTTTTTTTTTTTTTTTAAGATTTTTATTTATTTCTAGGAGAGAGAGAAAGAAAGATAGTGTGAGCAGGGGAGGGTCAGAGAGAGAGGGAGTCACAGATTGAAATAGGCTCCAGGCTCTGAGCTGGCAGTCAGCACACAGCCCGACGTGGGGCTCGAACCCACTAACCGCGAGATCATGACCTAAGCGAAAGTCGGACGCTTAACCGACTAAGCCACCCAGGCGCCCCAATATTTTATTTATTTCTGAGAGAGAGAGAGAAAGAGGCAGCGTGAGCAGGGGAAGGTCAGAGAGAAAGGGAGATACAGAATCCGAAGCAGTCTCCAGGCTCTGAGCTATCAGCACAGAGTCCAATGCAGGGCTTGAACCCACAAACCGTGAGATCATGACCTGAGTCAAAGTCGGACACTTAACCCACTGAGCCACCCAGGCGCCCCAACAAGTTAGTTTTCATAGGGAAAAAAAAAAAAAGATCTATTTTTTCACTACCATTTAATCAATTAATACAATTTATTAAATTGCATAGGGATAATTACAAGTAAACCAGGTGCAAGCAGGTTTGAGAACAAACTCATCTGATCCCTGGTAAACATTCAAGTCAGCCAATGAACTCCCAGCTTTGAGCACTCAGGAGGCTGTGGGCCTCCGTCAGAGCATTTTCCGGAAGGAACCACAGCTCTGGTGGTCTGAGCACGTAAAGAGGAGGCCCGTCAAGGGCTTTCTAGGTCACACTTTGTATAACTTAGGAAGTATTCAGGGGCTGGTTAAGCAGGGCTAAAAACACAGGCGGGGCCAACTGATGAGGCCTTTTGGCAATCTCACTGGGTTGTGGTGGGAATGATAGCCATGCAATAGTTCATGTGGGTGTTTCCCATTCCTTCTGCCTCCCTGTAGTGAGATTTTACCCAGTAGAGTGGGTGGCCTCTTACCCGTGGACATGGCCACAGGATTGCTTTGGCTAGTGAATGTTGATCACATATGATGTGGCCGCAAGCTCCGTATGTGTTCCTGCCATTTGACTTGGCCTCTCCCACTCCTGCGGTCTGCCATTGCCCAGGGAGCCGCTGTCCCTTCAGCCTGGGACCTGGAGTGAAGGACATATAGAGAGACCCGAAGCTGGGCTGCAGCCTGTAGCAAAGTGCCACATCCAACCCATGGGCCCGGAGTGAGGGATGCACGTTTGCTGTTGTGAGCCCTTGAGGCGTGAGGGCTGTTTGTTACAAAGCATAAGTGGGATGATCATTAATAAGGCACTAGATAGGACTGAGTGAAATGGGGGTCAGGGAGCCCATCCCTCTGCCTCATCTAGCTGGATGACCTTGGGTGCCTCCCTGCCCCTCTCTGGTCCCCCTGGTCCCCATTTTCTTATTGGCAAGATGAGGAGGTTATAGCATACGGTCCCTGGGAGCCTTATAACCTCTCAAGGGAAGTGATGAGGTAGAAGAGGAGACAGAACATCATCTACCTCATGAGAAGGATGATTCCATCACATTCACCAGGAAGTGGCCCTGGCTTATGCTGGCAGTCCTGGGGGGCAACGGGGTGGGGGGTGGGGCGGGGGGCGGCAGGAGTGACTCTGTAAGTCGGCAGGACCCACAGAGGCAGCATGTCTTAGCATCCCCAGAGCCTCCGCAAGGTTGTCCCTGCTCCACGCCAGGTGAAATGTTGGGCACACACATCCTGAACTCAGCTACCCACGTCCCCGGTCCTGGGAGGTACAACATTCCCAGCGTGATCACGGGGTCTCTAGGGCGATCATAATCAGCAGGAAATGTTCTGCTGGGAGCCGGGCCCGGAATGAACAGCTCCAGGGTGGGATTTCCCAGGAAGGGTAATTATCACAGAATCAGTAATAAGGATGGAAGAGCTTGAGGAAAGCAATGGGAGAGGCCTCCCCGGTGCAGTCACTTTAAGGTATGTTGCCTTCCTCGACGCCAGGGCCACTGTCAGAAAGGCAACTTCATCTAACTAATTAGCAGGGTTTGCCACGTTACAAATCTGCCGTGGCTTTCTTGGCACGAAACAGCTGCTTAGGCAAAGAGCTGTAGGAACCTATTAAAAATCACAGGCCTGAAAGGCAAGAAGGGGAAGGGGCCAATCCGAAAGAGGGTGGAGGAGGCAAAGTTCCCTTGTCCGCCAGCAGCTGGCCCCCCAGCCGCTGCCCACGCAGGGGTGGGCAGCGGGCAAGAAGAGGGGACAGGGGCCCGCCTTCCTCGAGCCGGGGCTCCCACGGGCTCACCTGCGTTTGCCTCTCGACGCGCTCTCAGCTCTTAAAGCAGCTTTGAAGGAATGCTCTCCCGTGGACTGCAACCTGTCACCGTACCCTGTCATCCGTCCAGTAATTAAAATCTGACTGATTTACTGACTGGCGCCGACCATCATAGCTCGGGAGTCAGCTGATGTTCATCTTTCCCAAGGCTGAATTTACTTGGTGGAAAGAGACTGCCGGCTCCCAGGCTGAGCTGTCATTCAGCTGCAGTGCAAGCCGGAAAGACAGCTAACAGAGCCCTCACCAGCCATCTTTGGTTTATTTAATTCTAATATTTATTGCCACCCTGCAAATGAACATAACGCAGACAAGTTGGGGGAACAGCGCCGGCTGAGCTGAGGGGCGATGTGGCACCCAGCGGGGAACACACACCCCCACCGCCTCCCTGGGCTGCGCTCTGGGAAGACAGGTGTGTCCCCATGGGGCTGGCCGCCTTGTGGGGATCTGCTCGTGGACAATCAATTTGGAACCGCGGAGGAATCCAGAGCCTGGGGTGCCAGCATGGTTATGTCTGCTTACAGGACAGCATAAATGAATGGGGGGTTTGTTCAGGGGCGCCGGCAGCGTGGGGCTCGCAGAGTCAGGCGTGGATTACAGATTCCCAGACCCACCCTACAGCCTGTGGAGTCCCTCAAGTTCCCCTTTCCCTTCTTCTGGCGAGAAGGCCATCCTAAGCTGTCCTTTTGTCGTCTTGGCTTGACTACCACCATCCTGGGACACGGCCCGGCCTGACCCTTCTTAGGTAAGATTGAACAGAGCTCCCCCGGAAGCAAAGCCTCTCCCTGAGTCTCCGGAGCTCTCAAACCCGGCTCTGGCCCCTGCAAAGCGCCTGTGCTCCCCTACAGACTCTGTGACCCAGCTCCTTCTCCAGGTCCTTCTCGGCACTCACGTGCACGTCCGGGGAAGTGTGTGCAGTGCGGTGCACAGGGGGACACATGCAGATCTCAGCAGACCTGGCCCCAGGCTCCATGCGGCCCATGGGCCAGTGGGAAGACCGAGACATGCACCAAATAAAGACATGAGAAAATCCCTACCTCTGGCAAGTGTGCGGGGGCCAGTGGTGGGGAGTCGAGTTCCTCTCAGAGGGTTTAGGGAGCAGGGCCAGGACCAGGAGAGGTAGGCCAGGGTCCCTGGTGCTCGGGAAGCCCCGCCTCTCAGGGCCATGTCAATGCGGGGTCCAGCAGACAGCGAGGGCCCTTTCTACCCTTGCTGCCTGGCACCTCGCTGGCCTCAGTCTGCCACCCAGCCTGAACGACAGCCACGTTTTTGCAGTGCAGAGGGCTGAAGCCCACTCTCCGCTTGTTGCAATCTGTCCCAACTGCCAGTGTCAGACCCCGGGACCCCTAAATCACAGAAAACTGAAACACAGACATACCGTGGGGGTGGAGCACTCACATACCTCACTGGGCTGGTAGGCAGTAAGTGTGCATGTTAGGGGTGCCAGCCAGAAACAATATAACATTGTGTACATATGTCCCTTTAAACAAACAAAAAATATAACATCACATACGCACACATTTCTTAAAGCAAACATATTGACCGTCTTGTCAACAAGATGACGGGGAGAGTAGAGAGGGTCACGGGGAGACCCTCTGAGAGAAGAGGTTGCTGTAGGTGTCTCTGTTCTCCTGATGCTGTCCCCTTGGGGGTGCCCGCCCTCCCCCTTCCTGGGACAGCAGTGTTCAGAGGACAGGATGTGTGGGGAGTGCCCGGAAGAAGGGAGGTGGCCCAGACCAGTGCCCAGGGAGAGCCCCGCTGGAGCCCAGCCAGGAGAGGTGCTGGCGGGGGCCACAGGGCAAGTTCACAGAGAGCTGTGAGTGACAAGAACCAGGTCTCCAGACCCTTCCCAGGGCTCTCCCACCACCTCTGAGGCTGAGGGTTCAGTCTCATTTTGTTTGTCTCCCATCCTGTAATTCGAGACCCCAGTGGAAGCCAGAGCATGAGAGCTCATAAACTAGACATGGTGCGGAGGACATCTAAAAATGTTTAAAGCAAAGCCCTTCTCCAGCAGCCAGATATTCTGTCCTTCATAGCCCAGTCCACCTCCTTGGATGCTGGTGTGAACAAGGCATCCCGGCCCGCCCCTGAGCACGCTGCCGGCCACCTGCACACCCATGCCTGCTCGGTGCAGCTCCCCAGAACAGATGCAATCTGCTAGACTAGAGCCACGGCTCTTGGGAGGAGGGGAAGACAGAGACATGGATCCAGTTGTTAAAGAAAGCCAGGACGTTCTCCTGATTCATACTGAGCATCCCAGAGGATGCTGCCCTCTGGGGAGCCAAGCACCTCCTTCGCCTGCGGAGGACCCCCAGGGGGGAGAAGGAAACCCAGATTCGAGATCTACCTGCTCTCCTCTCTCGGCAGAAGTTGAGTGAAGGGGCGAGCAGAGTGGAAGTCCGTGTGTGTATTTTGAGTAAATCAATCGGCTAATCAGGGTGGGATTTTCCATCTGGGAGTTGAAAGGGCAAAAGGAGAACAGTTAATTTTTCAAACCATCACTTTAAAATACAACCCCCCTGTTTGTGAGATGCACTTGATGCAAGGTCCAGGTGGGACATCAAGAAGCAGTGTCAAGGCCAGCATGAGCATATTTTTAGAGTAACGGCAAGGAAATTAAGCCAGTTAAGCATTCTTAATGCCTAGGAATCTTTCTTTTCCCCATTCTTCTTTTGAGAGATCCTGCTTGCAAGACAGAATTCCTTTCTCCACCCCCCTCTCTCTCTCTTTTTTTTTAAACTTGTTTGCATTTATACTCTTGATTTTTGCCTGTGTTTCTCTATCACTAAGGACTGCATCCATTGGTCCTGATGAGGATGGGCTCCAAGCTGCCCCCAGAGCAGAAGACTGACCTGTCCGAAGCCAAGCTGCTTCTAAAATGGAGACCAGCTGAGCGGGGAGCTTTTTAAAGACAGCTCCCCAAAGAGGGAGGACTCCACACCCAATCCCTCGGGTAGGGGTGAGTGAGGTGAAGTGAGATAAAGAAGTGAAACACTTCTGCAAGTTCTCAGGAAGGAAAGTGCCAGATAAATACAGGCTACGTTTATGACTATTTTCATGGTTGGATTTCTAACGTTGTGGGTGGTCCCTGAGCATGAGGCTTATTCATCCAGCTCCTACTGATCCTGAGGGGGAGATTTGCAAACCGATGAAGGCTCTGGAGGAAAAGCTGAGATGGGGAGATGTCTCCACCAGACACTTTGCTAAGGGGGCAAGGAGGTCATTGCTAAACAGGGAGATCAGCCACGAAAAAACAGAAGGAGGGTTTCTCAAAATTTTCTGACTGTTGCTTATTTTGACCCAGCCATCCGCTCCACTTCGACTGCCACCATTTTTCTGTGGGGGAAGACCTGGTGAGAACAAACAATTGGAAAATAACAGAATAAGCAATTGCTAGCAACGCCCATAAATTGTGTATTGTTTACTCTGTAAGCGATGAATATGAGCATATAGGCACTTGGTTTTATTTTATAAAACAATGCCTCATAAACTAAATACTAGCCCAGCGATTTTATTACATTTACCTTGATAATATGTTGCAAGCCATTTAAACAGAACAAATTCACAGGCAAACCATCACCCATGAAGAATGATTATACAAGCACAACAGTTTTTGGATCATGTATAAATCGGTTTTAGCAGTAGGGGCCAGGATGATTCATATTCAAACCACAATGTGAAATGTCTTCGACTTAAATACAAAATGTTAATTTAGAGGTCAATAATGCCATGAGTGGAACACATACTTCTATGTGCTGTAGGGTAGAGCAACAATCTATAGCAAACTAATAATGAAACAAAGTTTAACATAATGTATAGATGAGAAAGGCAAGATTGGCAGCCTTTGAATGTTACGATGAGTCAAGAGACTGGTCATGGAAGGACCTTCTGGAAAGTCACAGAGTGCCCTCTGTGGGGAAGAGGGGCAGGTATACTGGATAATCTGCCCTGCTACCAACCACATGTGGAAGAAAAGTCCTCCACAAACTGCAGTGCATTTATTAATATCCATTTATAAATCCTTAATTATATTAACCCTCAATAACCCTCCTAATGGATTACCAGTAAGTAGCCATTGGTAATATATAAATCTAAACTTGGTGTAATGCACCGTTCAGAGCCAAAGATAGAACTTGCCCTCCAAGGATAGCAGCGGCCTTAGGAGAAAAGTAGAAATTACCAGAAGGGAAGTATAAATTAAGTGTTAGGGAAGTTCTGAGAAAAGAGGTGCTTTGGGCTGGAGGGAAGGTGGGGTAGAGAGAATAACAGGGATAATAGCTAGGGAAGAGGGATCTTCCAGGAGAATTCCTCAAGAGCAAAGTCCTGGAGGTGAACTTGGGCACGGGGAGAACATGTGACCCTATTTGCCTGGAAATAGAGGAATAAAGGGCTAAAGTCTTGATTAGTATCTAACTGAAACAGAAATTCAGCTATATGATGCGTTTGCAGCACGTGGTCTTCAGAAACTGATGCTAAGAACCATATTCTTGTACCATCATGTCTGGGCAGTTGAGACATGATCCCAAGCATAATTCAGTCCACGGTTGTGGTAGAGATTTAGGGTTCCCAAACAAGGATACAGGGTTTCCTCTCCAAATATCTGAAATGAGATCTCCTAAGAAGCATCTATAAGGACCAGCTTGGGATAACCTCTTCCCCCAACGCTATCCCTGACCCCAGGGCAACTCTTTCGGTAGGGTTTTGTAGAGGCTGTTACTTTGGGGCTCTCAACCACTCCCAATCACACTCACACAGCTTTTCAGGGGTGATCACAGTCAGAAACAAACAAACAAACAAAAATCAAGGAGATGAGTGGAAGCTAGAACTCTTCTTTAAAGTCTAACTCAACATTTTGGAATTCTTCAGGGCTTAAAACCAGCAAACTTGGAATCAAGAGTTCAGAATTCAAGGCTCTGTGCTAGCACTTACTGGCTGTACATGCTTCGGAAAGGCCCCCTCCCCTGTTGGGGTTTCATTCTCTCTCCTATGAAATGAGAGGGAGAGCAGTCACCCTACGGGGTTCCAGTAAGGAACAAAAGGAGTTAAGGGGTTGGAAAGTCCTTAGCCAGTTTAAAGCATGATGAAAATGATAAGTTTCCTTATGACTATTTCAGGAGTCTTCTGATCAAAGACAGAGGAAGGTCCCCCAGGGCATTTTAATTACCATGCTGTATTTACCAGTCTACCTGATTTTAGAGAGTGAGGCAGGGCCCTTGCAAGAGCTCTCAGAGGTAAGACCCAGCTAAATCCCAGTCCCTACCATGAACTCACCTCCTAAGTAAATGCTATTGTTTCTACAAAATGCCCAAAATCAGGGCTCAGCTTCTGACTCAAAGAAAATTTGTGTGTGTGTCTGTGTGTGTGTGTGTCTGTGTGTGTGTGTCTGTGTGTGTGTGTTTTAAGGAAAAGGACTTCATTTCCATCAAAAGAGCAAGGCTGTCAACAACACTCTCCAGTATTATTGGACTGAACATTGTTTCCAAATCAATGTTACTGAACCAAACGTCACTCTAGTAGGGTTCTTTAAAGCATTTAGAACAAAGCAATTAAGAGTTCTTTCCTGTAGTTTGGCTTTTATTTCTGGGTTTAATCAAACCTCATGTATTCCGTACTGAGTTCTAGGTACTTCTCTGATATTTTTGTCACATAATCCACCCTAAGAAGAAGGGACGAGGGAGGGAGGATTGCAGGAGGCAGGGAAGGGGGAGGGGAGGTAAAGACGGGCAGATGGGAGTGAGCTGGCTTTCCCTGATCCCTGCAGCACCCACGGGCAGGACCCTCAGATGCAGCCCAGGACCCTCAGAAGGCCGCCGAGGCAGCATGAGCCGTGCCCTACTCGGCTTCATTCCCTGCCTCGTGCACACCTGAGGGTCAGGCCCCTGCATCTAATTGGACAGCTGGGCTGGTGAACGTGGCCTGTCCTGCCAGCCACCTCGCCGGCCACAATGACAGCTGTATCACTTCCCTGATGTGAGTGGGCGCTGAGGAGCGTTGACACACGATCAACTTCCCTCTCATGTCCTTCAACCAATCTGACAGTTGTCCGGCAGGGGCTAGTCATCCTGGCTGCTGTCCTCACAGAGGCATTGTGGGACAGATTTCGAAGGAAAATAGGCAGGCGAGAGACTTCAAATGAGGCTTTTGTTTCCTTCCAGTCAGTGACTTGGGAACTGAAGCAGGTCCCGAGGGCAATGGCTAGCAGAGGGACCGCTTCGCGGGGCCTGAGCAGTGCAGGGAGCAGCGGCCACCAGCATGTGGGGGAGGGGGCTTCTGGCTTGCTCTGAGACTACGTGGGTGGCCCGGCCAACGTGGGTTGTGGTTGAGAGGGAGACTTCTCAGAGGGGGTGCAGTCTTGTCGATTCTGCAGGTACAGGACAACACACACATTTATTTTTTCTATTCTCAAATACCTCTTCATCACATAGCTTAAGGTAGAGGAAACACACAGTCATGGCATGCAAAGTTCAGAACCTCAAACTGTAGGCAGAAATGGTTCTCGTTCCTGATTACAGCCACAGCCCTAGGGGCTTTATCATGCTATGACCTCTCCCCACATCCCTGGCCACGCATCTAAGTGCAGGGCACCCCTCACTCACACTTCCCTTAGCAGGGGAGCCAATGCTAGGCTGGGGCTCAGGAAGCATGAGTTTCATTTAAGGCTCTTTCATTATTTAGAAGTGTGACCAGAGTGATCTTGTGGACTTGAAGAATCTGGCATCCTTCAGGGCACCTTCATCATTCTTTTCTCTGGCTCTGACATTCTCCAGATGTCAGTGAGCAGGAGGTGAGGAGAGGCGCAAACCCCAGCTTAAGAGAAGATGGCCAGGCCATTGGAGTTTCTCAGGAATCGAAGCTTTTTTGCCTGTAAGTGACAGAAATCCAATTCAAATGAGTGTAAGAAAGGAAGGGGTGCTGTATAAGGATATGAGACTACCTCAATGAACCACTCACTACAATCCAACTGGCCTTCACGAATAATCAGAAGTATAGCTTCCAACTCTTCTAGGATCCTTGATATCTCTCTGCTCCTCTCTGCAGGTCCCTTCCCAGTCCCCCTTCCTGTTTTTGCCAGTTGACTTTTCCTCATAGTCAAAACACAACAAATCATCAGCAGTTCCTAAATTGTACAGCCTAACAAATTTTAAAAAATCCTGTTTCTGCCTTATTTCTAAGATTCTCAAAGAACCTGATTGGCCCAGCTTGGTCACGTGTGCCTCACTGAACCAATAAACTGTGACTGGGGTATGCATCACATGAGCCTGTCATGGCAGGTTCTGTGGGCAGCATAAAAATTCAGGTGATGCTGGAAGGGGAAAGTACTGGTCAGAGGAAGTCGCAGCTGAGCACTAATATGTGACTCCTGTAAGAGGGAACTATATAAGAAAGTACGCTGGCGGGACACCTCAGTGGCTCAGTAGGTTGAGCCTCCAATTCTTGATTTCAGCTCAGGTAGTGATCCCGGGGCCATGGGATTGGGCCCCACATCAGGATCTGTGCTGAGTGTGGAGGCTGTTTAAGGTACTCTCTCTCTCTCTCAAAAAAGAAGAAAGTACACTGAACCCTCATATCCATAGCAGCATTATACACAATAACCAAGAGATGGGAGCAATCTCAATGTCCCCTGATGGATGAATGAATAAAGCAATTGTGGTTCATATATACAATGGAATATTATTGAGCCATAAAAAAACCAAAATCTTGCCATTTGCATCAACATGGATAGATCTTGAAGCATTATGCTAAGTGAAATAAGTTAGACAGAGAAAGACAAATACCATATGATCTCACTTATATGTGGAGTCTACAAACAAAAACCAGGCTCATAGACACACAGAGGAGCTTGGTGGCTGGCACCAGTGGGAACCGGGGTGGAGGGTAGGTGAAATTGACTCAGAGGGCCAAAGGGTACAAACGTCCAGCCATAAAATAAAGAGGCCATGCGATGTGATGTGCAGCGTGGTGACTGCAGTTGATAATACCGTACTGAATAGTTGGAAGTTGCCAAGAGTAGATCTTAAAGTCCTCATCGTAAGTAAAAAAAAAAAAAAAAAGTTCTATGTATATGGTTAGGGATGTTAACAGAACCTATGGTGATTATTTCACAACATACATAAATATTGAATCATTATGTTTGTACACTAGAAACTAATATAATGTTACATGTGGATCATTCTTCCACAGAAGAGAAAAGAAAGTTCACTACAGGAAATTTTATGAGATTCCATGCAGGATTTGGCATTACTCTGAATTGGAGTTTAAGTCATGGTGGTTTGTTGTTAGAATATGTTTGTTTTGCTTAGACTGTGAAAAATAATTCATAAAGAAAAGAAAAATAATTCATAAACATGGTTCTCCAAAGAAGCCAGTGACATCACTAAAATTCACCTGGCGCCCCGATGAAAGGGCAGAAATTATTCTTTGGAGATCGTAAGACAAACTTGTCTTCAAGCCACCTGGGAAGGGAGCAAGAGCCCAGCCAGTTCTGCCTTCTCTTCCCCTCACAGACCTGGCAAGCACATCCCACTGAGTGGCCGGGCTTGGGGCTCTGGAAACCCCTACGAATCGAGTCCTCTGGTCAACGGCTGCTCCAAAGGGGACTCTGGGGACTCAGATGACACAGTGGAACAGATGGCTCAGGTAGCAAATGTGACCCTAGAAGGACCCTGCGGATTCAAGACCTCATTCTGGCTGTTTCTGTACAGAGAGGAGCCCACAGAGATCCTGGGGGAGCAGGTGAGTGGGGCTGATGCTCGATCAAACGCAGATGAGCCGTGATCGATGCGTAAGGAGGAAGGTCCTAGGCTCAGCCTGTGTTAAGGGCTTGCCTTGACCCCAGCCCGGCGTGTATTCCCGGATTTACTCAGAGCCCCCCTAGAAGTGTTTGAGATTGCTTCACAATCACAGGCTTCCCACGGAAGTCTGATTTATGAGCAATCTGTTAGATATTTGAATCAGACACCTTATCTGAATTAATTAATCTATCCGAAAGGAAAAAGGTGTTTTCTCCTTAAATGTCAAGTTTGTGTCATGTCCGTTTTCTCCATGGAAGAAAGTGTCTTTTGATTAAAGTGAAAACTTCTTGCAGCCGGGGTGACCCAGTGCACAAAGAAGGGTGCCCAAGCTTTGCCAATGACACACGTGGGCTGGGTAGGTTCCCAATTACCAGACGCAGGTCCCCCCGTTTCCAGCTGAGCTCTGGTATGACAGAGGAAAATTGAAATTACCTCTCAGAGCAGGTCTTTAACGTTTCTGTGGCGGCGTGGCAGCTGACCAGCGTGGCCGCTGGCACCCGTCTCCAGAACGTGCTGTGTGGCGCTGTTAGGGGTTTGGGCTGTTGGCTATGCATGAGGCTGCTCCTACACTGAACACCCTCTCTGGACAGCTCTCCTTCCCGTTTATCTCCCGGAGCTGTGTCCCCAGCTGTTTGCCCACGGCTCTCCTCTCTCCCTCCCCAGCTCCCTCCTCCAGGCTCCCCCTCCCTGCCTGCGCCCCCTCCACCCCAAAATGCCAGTCTCCAGCCCTGGCAGTGTCTCCTGTCAGTCACCCTTTGAGGTGGGCCTCTCTTCACTCTCCTGACCCCAGACCCACAGACATTTCTTGGTGACAGCTTTGTGATTTCTCAGTGCCTCGCCACCGCGACGCTCTGAGAGCACGGGGCTCTGAAGGGGCCTCCGGGCGGGCGGCAGGAACTGAGACGCCAGCCCAGGCCACTTGTCATTCAGATGGATTCTGCCTGCAGCCACCGGTAACTCCTAGCTAGCCGTTGGGGGTTACAGCCCCTGCTGTCCTTCTCTTCTCTCCTCTCCTCTCTTTCCTCCCACACCCCCGCACCCCAGCATGCACGCTCAGCTCTCCATTAACCCGCCATAGTTCAGACGGTGTGTGGGGCATGCCTTACCCGAGATGGCTTAATACCTACCCACCCAAATCCTCCAGGTTTAGATTCAAGAGGCATTTGCTGGGCTCTTGGTAAGTGCCTGGATTAAGAGGCAGTGGCCATGGTGGTTAAGAACACTGGTGCCAACACCAGAGACACAGCCTCAGATCCCAACCGTGTCACATGCAGGTCGCGCGATCTTGGACAAGTAACTTCATGCCCGGGTGCCTGGTCTGTAGACAGCAATAACACCCCCAGGCTTGCTGGGGGAGCGAAATGAGCAAATACACAGACTATTGAGACGGAGCCCTGGCCTGTAGGCACTGTGGCTTTAGTGGCCTTAATATCTCTCATCAGCACAGTGATGTGTGTTTCACACTCGATTTGTTACAAGGATCCGGGAAACTAGTGATTTCTGTACCCATTTGGTGTATGAAGACATCGAGGGTGGAGAAGTTCAAGTACTTTGCTCAGATACACACCACTAAGTAGCATCAAAACCCAGGCTTGAACCTGGGTCTGGTGGCCAGCTCTCTTCGTTACCGCTCCGCACGCAGTCATGGCACATTTATTGCCGCACAAGTGCTTTGCAAACATGTGCCCACTGTTTCATCACCTATTTTGTTCACATTCAAAATCCTAGAAATGTTCAATGCGCAGCCGCTGCAGGAGAGATGTGAGGCTGCCTTACCAGAGGGACCATCAGTCTTGCACCTGTGACACTGACCTCCCCGTGGCCATAAGGCCTCCTAGGGATTGTTCTAGGCTGGAAGAACTCCCTCTCCCAGTTAGGGAAGGAAATCTTGGGTTTGCTTTTTTTTTTTTTTGGCGGGTGAGGTGAAAATTCTACAAGACACAGCCAGCAGTGGGTGTGGGCTGGAAGGATGGGGAGATCTCCACTCTCTCAAAATGAGATCATGAAAATCTATACACAAGTACATACCCTGAGTCACCCTAACCCAAGCCTCACCTCCAGCATCTATCATCAGGTGGCTTCTGCAGTGGCCTTGCTGGCCTTGGGGTCTGCGCTCTTCCCCACGGCAGCCAGGATGATTCTCTCCAAAGTGCAAATCAGACCATGCCAGCCCCACCCCCTTCCCTGTCTCATTCAGAATGAATCCTCTGGCTTCTTCCCATCCTGCTCTCCAGGTCGCTAGACCACAATGGTCCCCTTCCTGCTAAACCTGGAAACCACCAAGTGCCTCCCTCCTCCAGGCTTTATATCCACCTGGAACATTCCTTATCCCCAAACTCACAAGGTGGCCCTTTACACAACTGCAGGTCTCAGGGTGCACACCCTCCGCCCCCTTGCCTGCCACATTCTCCTGCGCTTGCTTCCTTGCATTTGTACCAATCACTGAAACCAGCAGTTGTTAATGTGGTGTTTCCATAAGCTCGTGGGGGCTCTCTTGCCTGGTTCCATCACCCAGCCCCAGAGCACAGCTGGGCTGAAGGGTCTCCAACAAACATTTGTGCATGAATGACTGAAATGTGAATCCAGGCTCTTCATGTCCCACCCTCCACTGTGCTGAAGGGGATAGAAATGTAATTATGTCTTGAGTCTTGATCCCAGGGGCTTCTAATCTGGTTTTGAGTAAAAAGACATTCCCATGGGATGGATGCAGTGGGAAAGAGGCAGGGGGAATGGGGTGGGAAGAGAAGGGGTGGGGCATGGAAGTCATGCCCGGGTCCAAGGGAAGGCAGTTGCTCTGAAGATGCTGAGTACAGGCTTTGATTCCATTTTTCACTGGCCCTTCTGGTGTTTTCAGCCTCTGGAGGCATGCACTCCTATGGAGTGATCTCCACTCCTCTCTCCTCTCCCCTCCCCTGGTCTCCCCTGTCCCTTCCCCTCCCCTCGCTCTCCCAGGGAGCTTCAGAATCTCTTGCCATAGACACATTACCACAGTCTAGAGTCCTGAACTTGATGGTGAGTACTGTTTCTGAGCCAAGACAGCCGCGTGGCTGGAGCTGACCCACTGCAGGCTGTGGACAAGTTCTAGAGGGTGGGAACAGACAAGCTGCCACCCCACCAGGATCCAGTGCATAGCTCGCATTCTTCTCTCTGGAACTGAAAAACCTGCAGATTCTGGAAGCAGCACAATTCAGGCCTTCCTTTGTCCTTGACCTCCACCTAAGGCCCGGGGAGAGAACCTCTATTTGCAAACACAACACTTTCTGGACAGAGACATTCAATGGTTCTCCTCCCATCAGAGAGGGAGGAGAAGCCGCTTTGGTGTCCTTGGCCTGGTTTGGCCACCAGACGCTCGTGCTTATGGTTTATTTTCAAAAACCCTCAGCAGCTTGCTCTCGAAGCTTTGCCCTCTTTCCCATGTGTTTTTTTTTCCCCCTTTCTTTGCCAAATGTAAGAAATTCCTGTATTAGTTTCCTGTGGCTACCATAACAAATCACCTTCAGCTTGGCATCTTTAAGCAACAGAAATGTATTCTTTTATAGGTCAGGAAGCCAGAAGTCTGAAGTCAAGGTGTCATATGGCTATGTTCCCCACAAAGGCTCTACAGAGGGAGTCCTTTCCTCCCTTTCCTGCCTCTTCTGGCACTGGTGTCCCTGGTGTCCCTTGGCTTGTGGCTGCAACACAGGTATCTGCCTCTATCTTCACACTGCCTTTGCCTCTCTTGCCTGTATGTCTTCTCTCTTTCTGTCTTTTATAAGATGGTGTCATTGGTTTTAAGACCCACCTGGATACAAGATGGCTTCATCTTGAGATCCTTAACTTAATTCTATCTGCAAAGACCTTTTTTTCCAAATAAAATCATGTCCACAGGTTCTGGAACATGGACACAATTTTGGAGGCCACCATTCAACCTTTTACAATTCTCTTTACATAATTTCTTCTAAAAATATCTCCTCCAAGGTTGCCAATCAGGAACCAGTTTCCAAGAGGAAAACCGTGACTCAGGCCCACAGGACAAGTTACAGGGGACATTGAACCTCCCTGAGCATGGAAATTCAAGTGATACTGTGACCACTATGTCACCAGCCATAGATTCCCCCAAAATTCTTTTTTTTTAATGTTTTACTTATTTCTAGGAGACAGAGAGAGAGAGACAGCGTGAGCAGGGGAGGGTCAGAGAGAGAGAGAGAGTCACAGACTGAAACAGGCTCCAGGCTCTGAGCTGGCAGTCAGCACAGAGCCCGATGCAGGGCTTGAACACACGAACCGTGAGATCATGACGTAAGTGAAAGTCGGACGCTTAACCAACTAAGCCACCCAGGCGCCCCACCCCCAACCTTCTTTATCACACTTCAAATATTCCCAGGGATTGGGGTCCCTGGACCATCACGTTGCATGTTTCTCCATCAAAAGTACAGCAAAGAGCAACTCAGATCAGGAGAAATAGGTCTGTAGTATGAATTTTAGAAATGGACAAATCCTGTCAGGTCACATATGTTTGTCTGTCCATTCCATCCCTTTGGACCTTCAGCCTAACAGCTAACCAGGTCCAATCTCATATTGAGATAGAGGGCTGGCCAAAGGCTCATTGGTTTCTGTGCTGCCTGGATTCAATGGGAATCATAATGAACCAGTTCTCAGAAATCCTGAGTCCCCATCTCCATCACCAATTAGCTGAGATAGTATGGAAAAGTTTCTTTGCCTCTCTGAACCTGAGTATCCGTGTTTATAAAATGGAGATTGATCTGGAACAGAAGTTGGCTAACTATAGCTGAGGCCAAATCTAGCCCAGAGGCTATCCTTGTAAATAAACCTTTATTGAACACAGCCACCCATGCACATCCATTTGTGATCATCTATGGCTGCTTTCAAGCTACAATGACCGAGTAGTCTTGTGAGGGACAGAGTGACCCACGAAATCAAAAATATTTGCTATCTGGCTCTTTACAGACAGCACCTGCTGTCGCTGGATGAGCATAGGTTCTTGGAAGCCCCTTCCAGCTGTGCTATTCTGTGATTTCTGCATGTGATGACACCTCTGAGGATGGGCCATGGAAGAGGTGGTGAAACTGGAATCGTGTGCCCTCAGCCTCATAATGTCGTCAGCATTGTCCCCTCCTCCACCAGCCCCTGTGTGCACTGTGCAACCTCCCCGACCAAGCTCATACCCTCCCCTCCCCTCCCCCTAGGCTTGGCCCTGTCCTGTGGGCAAGGAGAGCAGAGAGCCCGGGGACCTGCAAGTCTCCAAAAGGCCCTGGGAACTGAGGGCCACCCACTGGGCCCTCAGCGGCCCGACGATAGCCAACTCTGGGTCTGTGGGCCGGGTCACTGTCCAAATTAGAGCATATACACCCTCCCGCCACCAAACCTTGCCTCCTCCATTCTCCATCTCTTATTTGTTAAACAAATCCTGATCTGCCTTTTTAGGCTGCTCTTGAATTTTATGGCAACATGTAATAAACATCTGACTGCTTTTATTTCTATTCAACTTTTATCTCGAATGTCTCTGCTGTTTCAAACTGAATATTTATAGCATCCCACGGCCGCTGCGATTTCATTCCTCACCGATACTGTCACTCCCTCCTGCTCATGTTCACCAGCCCTTCAGAAATCCAGGGATTGGCGGGCATCTGGTCTATCCTGCCCCCACGAGGCTCCCAACCTTGAGGTGTGAGTCACGGGGGGCCACCGGGTTGTCCAGCCACCTTTAGGTGACTCAGAGCCTCCCAGGACAGCATCCTTCCAGTTCTCTCTCTGCAAGGCTGGGGTGGTCGGTGGTGGGAGGGACCTCAGGTGTCCCCAGGGAAAACCACCTTGTCCATTCAGGAGCAGAGCTGAGGTGTTCCCTGCCCTTTGACTGCTGTGAGGCTTCCCCTTCCCAACAGCTCAGGCCCTTCCCAGGCTTAGCAGTGCACCTGTGCTTACTGCCCGGTCTTCACATGCACCCAGCAGCCAGGCAATCTTCCCTTATTCAGGGCTCTCCGGTCTCTCCTTGTTTATGGCCCAAAACGCCTACCACAGGACACCCTACCCAAGTGTAGCATCCCAAAGACAGCAGCTTACCTGGTGAAGGATGGCTCTCTGGATCTGGAGTCTGAAGACCTTAATGGTCCTCTCTGAGCCTCAGTGTCAGCATCTGTAAAATGGGCATCATAATGCCTGCCTAGCTTGGCTCACAGGGCAGCCTTGAGGATCCTGAAAGATGACAACTTGGGAAGGGCTTTGCAAACTTCCACTTGCACTTGAGGGGCAGAGATGTACTCCAGCCTACTGCGTGCCCAAGCTCAAGTCCCTCAGAGCAGCCAGCAAAGTGCTTCATACCTTCCTTGGTGCCTTGGGCCTCAGGGACTGGAAAGGTCTTCTGGGCTGCCCTTCCTGATCCCATCTGCCTCAACTGCTCAACTGATGCAAACCCCTTGAAGCTTCGTACATTCTTATGTTGATGAATCGAGCTCATCAACCTGTCCCCAGCCTGCTCCCCGCTCTTCAGGAAACTCTATTCCAAGTGGTCTTGCAGTGGACTCTGACCCACCAGAGAACACCCATAAAGTACCAGTTTCCCCTTCCCTCTCTGGCATGTCTTACACTTGGCCAACGATGCACCTTTAAGTTGAAGGATTACCCCCAGGGAAGCCCTCATGGACCTTGGTAGGAAACTTCCATTGGGTTGTGAAAGCTTTTTATGCTTAAATCTGGTCTGAAACAAGCCATGTCCTGCAGCCACTCATCTAGAATCTCATACTCACAGAGTTGGGTGACCTTCCCAAGATTCCCCATTGCTCATCTTCCCACTCATGAGGACATCTCTTTCCAGAACCACTAAAAAGCCATCCTTCTGTACCAGGGAGTCCCAAACACCCATACTGAGTCAATCTTTATTGAAGGTTTCACTGGTTGTGTGAGCTAGGGCACTTACAATGTTAAGATACAGAAGCCCAGCGCCATCTGGTAGAAGGGGAAAAGAGATGTATTTGCTTACCTAACTAAAGAAAACCCATGGGTCATTTAGTTTCAGATACGACTTGATCTGGGAGCTCAAGTGGTATCACCCAACATTCATGTTTTACTGACAATACCAACGGTGGGCAAGGAGAAGGCTACCAGGATTCTCATACATGGCTGAACTTGGCCCAAGCACTTTGCAAAATTGCTGGGTGATACCTGCTGGAGCTGAGCAAATACAATATTCTACCCAAAGCAATTCCACTTTTAGATCTGAACCCCACAGAAGTGGTGAATGCTTACATACACTGGAAGACATAAACAAGACTGTCCGTGGCAGGTCGTTTTCATTTTCATAGTCAGAACCTAAAGACAAACCCGAATGCCCCTTAACGTAGACCAAGTAAAGTGGAACACAGTCACACAAGAAAATACTATATAAAAGAAAACATTACTAAAACAACACACGCAACACAGAGGAATCTCAAAGCATAATGCGTGAGTGAAGGACCCAGGCATAAATAGCGCATGCTTCATCTGAGTGATTTTATTTGTATCAAGTTCAAAAATAGCAGTTATCCTTGGACACATTCTTAGTGGAAGGAGACATAAGGTAACCTTCGGGAGTGCTGAAGTGTTCTATATCTTAGTCTGGGTGGTGGGTCGCAGGTATATAGCTATGTAAAATTGCATTGAGCTAAACAATTAAAATTGGTCCATGATACCACAATAAAAATATCTCAGGGGCACCTGGGTGGCTCAGTAGCTTAAGCGTCCAACTTCGGCTCAGGTCCTGATCTCACAGTTCATGGGTTCGAGCCCTGTGTTGGTCTCTGTGCTGACAGCTCGGAGCCTGGAGCCTGCTTCAGATTCTGTGTCTCCTTCTCTCTCTGCCCCTCCTCTACTTGTGCTCTGTCTCTCTGTCTCTCAAAAATGAATACATGTAAAAAAGTCTGGGGTGCCTGGGTGGCTTAGTCGGTTAAGCGTCCGACTTTCTGACTTTCACTTAGGTCATGATCTCATGGTTTGTGGGTTCGAGCCCCGCGTTAGGCTCTGTGCTGACTGCCAGCTCGGAGCCTGGAGGCTGTTTCAGTCTGTGACTCCCTCTCTCTCTGACCCTCCCCTGCTCACGCTGTCTCTCTCTCCTAGAAATAAATAAAACATTTTAAAAAAAAGTTTTTTTACTATCTCAACAAAAATCATGAATAGGAATAAAAGAAACCATGTTTCTCCATATCTCAGTTGTGTTTCACACTTAGTGGACACTCCCTATTTGGCAAGGTGGCCATCCATGGCTCCTGGCTGATACCCACCAGGTCAATGGTGCCAGTGGAAAGAATGAGTCTCTTCTCCAGTAACCCCAGCAAACAACTTTCCTCATCATGACTTTGGTCACATGCCCACACCCGGGTCCACCCTGTGGTTAAGGCAGGCCTGGGTAGAAATGAGGGGATGCTCTGACTGGGCAAGATCCACCCCAACCACATGGAGTAAGGTGTGGGAAGTGTGGGTTGCCAAAGGACAAATGAAGTATGTACAGTTAACCAGATGAGTTAATGGATGTTGATAAGGTATGTGTTCTAAGTGATGGGAGAAACATAAGGGCTGTGTGTGTGTGTGTGTGTGTGTGTGTGAGTGTGTGTGTGAGTGTGTGTGTAAGGTTTGCATCACGCACCCAAACAGATGCTATCCAAAGGCTGTGCTTCAGAGTCCTGTTACAGATGAGGGACTTACTCCACCAGCTGCTGGGAAGGTTGTCGGCTGACAGTCTTCCTTTACCAGGTTTCTTTAGGGATGGCCTTTTGGGATGGACTTGGGTGACATCACTGAGAATAAGCTTCCCTCTTTCTGCCATGGTTGCTAAGAGTGAGGAGGTTTGTAAGTCCAGAGATGAGAAGAAACCTGGATGGAGAAGAAGAGAGTCAAGAGATGGAAAAAATTGGAAACTGATCCCTGAAAATGTTGTTTTAGTACCTATATCCAGCCATATCTGAAACCATATATCACATCCACACTTTCCACTTATGTGAGCTAATCAATTCCTCTTTCCTTCCTTGAGCCAATTTGCATTAAATTTTTGTCACTTGCATATGAAAGGGCCCCAAATGTTACAGAATTTCTGAATATAAGTGATGAAAGGAACTTGGATTTGCTCCAATAATAAATATGAAACGAAATAATGTGTACCCACTGAAACCTATATCGAAGCTTATAACCCAAACCCACAATTGGGGAACATCCTCTGTAGGACAAGGACATCCAGTTACTACCCTTAAAGCTCCTTGACTCTTCTGGGTTTCAGCTCTCCAGCATTTGTCCTCATTCCTAAGCCTGATCCTTGAACAGGTTAGCCTGGAAGATGGTGGTCAGCGGACTAGAGCTCACAGTCCAGATCGACCCTGCCACCTGGTTTAGATAGCCTGTGAGCTAAGAATGGTTTTTACATTTTTAAAGAGCTGGTGAAAAAAAAATAAGATGCATGTTTCCTCCTGTGTAAAAATTATATTAAAGTCACATTTCAGTGTCCATAAATAAAGTTTTATTGGAACACAGCCATGCTCATTTGTTTATGTATTGTCTACAGTTGCTTTCGCACTACAACAGCAAAGTTGGATAGTTGTGACAGGGACTGTATGGCCCACTAAGTCAAAAATATTTACTATCTGAACCTTTACAGGAAGACTTTTCCGACCCCTGCTGAAAGCCTCTGGTGTGATCTTCATAGTTCAGTATCTAACCTTGGCACCCCATATCACCAACATTGAAAAGCAATTCTCTTTAAACTATTTTCATACATTTTCAAGTCTTAGATAGTGAGCATCTCAGGATTTGGAGGCATTTTTTTAATCAACGTAATGTTTCCAGGACCCCGCTCTGAGCAAAACATACATGTTTCTGCAACAAGTCTTTGCTGAATAGAAACAAAAATAATTATATGTCAACTACATCTCAATAATAATAAAAAAGAAAGAAAACAAAAGTTACATGTTAAGTTAGGCTACCAATCATTTTAAATTAAAAGCAAAAATAATCAGGGACGCCTGGGTGGCTCAGTCAGTTAAGCGTCTGACTTTGGCTCAGGTCATGATTTCATAGTCCGTGGGTTCGAGCCCCATGTCGGGCTCTCTGCTCACAGCTCAGAGCCTGGAACCTACCTTCAATTCTGTGTCTCCCTCTCTCTCTGTCCCTTGTCCATTCACATTCTGTCTCTCTCTCTTTCTCTCTGTCAAAAATTAAAAGAAATTTTAAATAAAAATAATCACAGAAAATGTACACTTCCTTTATATTTTTAATGAGATCCAACTAGGTCTTCTTAGTGCAGAATTATGAGGGATCAAAGAGTCTGAGTTACATCACTGAGTGACATCTGTGTTCAGACATGTTTTTCCGGGCAGACCCATTCTTTGATTCAAAAGCTGATTCCCGAGGTAGAAGCTTGAGTTTCTGTCTCAGCCTGCAAGTTACATCACCTGTGGCTTTAGCTTCCATGTTGGGAAGAGGAATGATGAGTGTTTACCTCCTGGGAGTTATGAAGATTCAGTAAGATAACACTTAAGTAAAAGTACTCCAAAATATTAGCTTTTATTTTTGTCCCTGACTACTTGTGTAAGAAAATAATTTAAAGGACCTTTATTGCTCTGCATTTTTCCTGTAAAAGCTGTGGGAAGGTGAACTAACCCCACTGAAACAAAGCAATTCACAAGTTGAGCGAATCATCAATCATCATGAATGAGGTGACTATATTCCATTGGGTTTCCATCTAATAGAAGTCATTTACCAGTTTGGAAATGGGAAACGTATGGGGTGCTCTGTGTGTGTGATCCATGACTCACACACTCTCAAGTCCTGGTCCACCCTGGGGTGCCAGATGGACTTTCTACCACACCTCATCATCAGAACGGCTCCCTTCAGCATTCCCGGTTGATCTCCATGTTGTCAATTGCAATAACCAGTCCTTAGTCTTCACCCCACTCAATGCTTTGCCAGCTTTTGATAGAGTTAAAGATTCCTCCTTCTTAAAGGTTCTTCCTGTGTCTTAGAGCACAGACCTCACCTATGTGTTCTCCTACACCCCTGGTCAGTCCTTACTCTCCTTTGCTGGTTTCTGTCCTCAATATCTTAATCTCAGTCATATTCCTGCAGGGCACTCCTCTCTTTCCCCCTGGACACATACTCTAAGCCACCTAACACTGCTTCAAAGTTTCCAGGTGCTGAGGACTTCTACAGTTTTGACCCAATGCCAATCTCTCCACTAAATGTCAGACCCTGTCACCACCTGCCTTTGTGGATAGCTCTTAGGTATCTCAGACTTACCATATGCAAAACCTAACTACTGTTTTCTCAGAATCTGAGCTCAATCTTCCCCATCTTAGCAAATTACCTTGGACAGGGTTTGTGGGAAATAAAAGAAATGAGGTTGATTCTAAAGTTTTTAGCCTCAGCAACTTGGTAAGTGTCCATGTGCCATAATCCTTTCTAGACCCTCCTATTAGCTGGATGTAAGATATGGATATAAACACTCATAGGAACACAGATACAGATATACACTTATTGGCCCTCTGGGGAAAATTTAAGTCATGTCCAGAGAAACCATAATGAACCAAATAGATTGGTTCATAGTAAGTGACCCCCAAATATGCCTTGAAAAACTGACGAGTTGTGTAGAACAAGAATGTTCCCTGGGTATCCAGGATGACAGGACTTCTTGGGCCATAAAAGAAATAGAAGTGAAGATCAGAACTCAACCCACAGTGTATTAATAAGAGCATACAGTGCTAGAAAACACATCTCTGGGTGATGGTAATGTATTGACACACAGGCCCATTTCTACTGAATTCTGAAACATATAGATGGATAATAGATGAGAGAGAGAGAGAGAGAGATGATTAGGTTGGTTCAAACAATAGATATCTAAGTGAATATATTGTTCATATTATGCCACACTTTCATGCTTATTTTCTAGAATTTGCTCTTCATAACTGCTTGTTTGGTGGTTAGGTAGATACATTCCAGTTACCAACTTTGCCTGGAAGGTAGGGGAAGAAAGTTTTCATGCTTTTTACCTCTGCTATCAGCAAATGCTCGGCCCTATCATGTGGCAAATCTCTGCTAGTCTCCAAGACAGTGTGTGGGGCCATGTATGTCATTTGTACTCACAAAACCTAAAGTTGGGGGGCATCTAGATTGGACAGGAAAAGGTAAAATTGTCTTCATTCACAAGGCAACATGATTACCTATATAGAAAACCTGATGGGGGCCCCTGAGTGTCTCCGTCAGTCAAGCATCTGACTCTTGATCTCAGCTCAGGTCTTGATCTCAGCATCATGAGTTGAAGCTCTGCATTGGACTCTGCACTGGATGTGGAGCCTACTTAAAAGAAAAATGAAAAAAGAAAGGAAAATCTGATAGAATCTACAAAAATGATAATAAAACTAATAAGTACATTGAGCAAGTTTGCAAATTTACAAAAGCAATACAGAGAATCATATTTCTGTATAGTAGCAATGGATGATCATAAATTATAATCTTTAAAATACCGTTTATGATAGCATCAAAAATATGAAATACTTTGTCATAAATCTGACAAAGGACATGAAAGACGTGTACACTGACAACAAAATATTATGACAGAAATTTAAAAAGGCCAAAATAAATGGGAAGATTCGGACCACACTCGTGAGTCAGAAGATTCAAAGTGATAAACATCAACTCTTCCCTAATTGATTTAATGATATCTCAATCCATCAAAATCTTAGCAGGGTACTTGTAAATATTGAACATCTGATTATAAAATTTACATAGAAGTACAAAAGATCTGGAATAGCCCAAACCACTCTGGAAATGAAGAAGAAAGCTAGAATGAAAATATTACCTGACTTCAACAACTATTACAAAGTTAGAGTAATTTTTAAAAAACATGGTATTGGCATAAAGGCAGACAAATAGAGGGGCAGGATAGAACTAAGGCTTCAAAACTAAACCTTTGCATATACAGCAGCTAATTTTTACAAAGGAGCAAAAACAGTGCTCTGGAGGAATTTGTTTTTCAACAAATGGAGATGGGACAATTAGACAGTCATAGGCAAAAATAACAATAATAATTGGATTCATACCTTATACCACAGCTGGATTAAGTCTATGGAACATGGACTTAAATTTAAAATGCAACACTAAAAATGTCTAGAAGAAAATATAGGAGAAAATCTTTGTGACCTTGGATTACGCAAAAAATACCTTAGCTGTGACACCATAGTATAGTCCATAGAAGATATTCATAACTGGGATGTCACTGCAATGAATTTCTTCTGTTTACTTATTTTGTTTTTATTTTAGTGGAGGGGGAGAGAAAGCATGAGTGGGAGGAGGGGCAAAGGAAGAGAGAGGAAGAATCTTAAGCAGGCTTCATGTTCAGTGCGGAGCCCAAAGATCCTATGACCCTGGGATCATTCCCAAACCAAAATCAAGAATCAGACTCTCAGCCGACCGACTCACCCAGGCACCCTGAATTTCTGCTCTTTAAAACGCATTGTCAGGAGAACAAAAAAGACCTATAGAAAATTTTTGCAAAGGAATGTCTGATAAGAGACTTCTATCCAGAATATATAAAGAACACTCAAAATGCAACAACAAAAAGCATCCCAGGAAATGTACAAAATATTTGAGTAGACATTTCATCAGAAAAACATGGATGACAAAGCCCATGAAAAGATGCTCCACATCATCGGTGAGTTGGGAAATGCAGATTAAAACTGTGGGATCCCACCGCACACCTTCTAGAACAGATAAAAACGAAAACAAAATGGATCATGTCAAAACTGTAGAGGAACTGGGTATGTAAAATGTTTGACCACTTTGTAAAACAGTTGAGCCATTTCTGAGAAAGTTAAGTGTGCATTCACAGTGTGACCCAGACTTTCCACTCATGGATGCTCACCAAGAGAAAAGGAAATATCTGTCATATGAAGACATGTACACGGATATTCATGGCATCCTTATCCAGAAGTCCCAAGCTGGAAACAACCCAAATGTCCACCAACAGATGAACAGATAAGCAATTTATGGGAAATCCATATGCAACGGAATACTACTTAGAAATGAATAAGAATGAACAATGAAAATATGCAACAGCATGAATGAATCTAAAATAATTACACTGGATAAAAGAAGCCATATTTGTTTTAAAAAGGACATATCACATGATACCATTTATGTGGAATTCCGGAAAATGCAAACTCATCTACAGGGACAGGAAGTAGACCTGTGGTTGCCTGGGGTGGGGGATTACCCAGGGACACAAGGCAGCCTTTAGAAGGAGTGATGTGCTTGCTTTCTTGATTGTGGTCATGGCTTCACAGGTGTACACATATGTCAAAACTTATTAAATTTTACACTTTAAATAGGCACAGTTGTTATAGGTCAGTTGTACCTTAATAAAGCCATTAAAATGGAGAAGTCCCGTGGGGAAAGCAATGGCTCTTCCTGGTGTGGGGAGGTGAAGGTGGCTGCCAGGAAGGAAACAGTGTGTGGGCTGGATGGGCACAGAGCAGGATCTGTGACGCAGGACTGAGCGGTGTGTGGTGAACACCAGTTGGTTCTTCCCAAGAAGGCAAGATCTGAGTATATCTGAAAAGGATAAGCTTTGAAAAGCTGGGGTTCAGGGCAGCTGAGAAGGGAAGAGGATGCCTAAGAAAGATGAAAGAGTTCACAGCAAGATTCTGAGGAAACTGAGGTGTCTTGCTCCCAGGACTTCACAAGAGGACAGCTGTATGGATGTCACTTTACACAGCTAACTTATGCTCAGAAGGGAAGATCGTTGGATAAACAGGGACAATGTTATCTGTTATCTCCAAATCTGTGGCCACCTGGAGTGACCTCCAAGACCTCTGTTCCACCATCAGAAGGACCACCATAAATTCATCTCTCCAGAATCCAACTCATCCAAATCCCAGGCATGCTCCATGTCCAACCTGAAGCGCCCAAGGTGCAGTCACACCTGCTGTGGGGTTGCTGTGGTGGGAAGCAGCTTGGCTGGGTGGCCTTAGACCATTGCTTAACCTCTCCAGACCTCAGGGTCCTCACCTGCAACACAGAGTCTACAGTATAGTCTGCTCGTGTTCTAACTCCCGGGCTTTGGAAGAAGGTGGGATGAGATTTCAAAGGCGGGAGTTCTTTGGGAAAGAAAGGGGGGTATTTAATGCAAAGGATATTCACCAAAGAACAGTCTCTCCTGCTGTGGCCAACTTCCATGGAAGCTTTGGTGCCCCCGCTCCAGTCCCCTTTGCCAAGCTGGTGGGTGCACCCACCCCTGGCCTCTGCAAGGGCAGGCTGCTGAGGTTGTACACCTGTACCCTTCTCCGGAGAGTCACCCTCCTCCAGACACAGAGATACCTGAGTCGCTACGCCCCTTTTTGGAGAGGAGGTCTCCATCTAATGACTAACTGATGGAGGGTGACAAAAGCTTTTGCATTAAGGCAAGACAAATCTAGGGTGCCATCCAGGTTCCAGAGATCCCGTGGGACCCGGCTGTGGCTAGATTCCAGCTCTAGATACCACTGCTCTTCTCTTTCCCCTCCTTCATGCACAACCTCACACCTTACTGAGAGCACTGTTCCCTCGATTACTTTCCCTAGATTCCTAGACTCTCTACTCTTGGAGACCTCAGCCAAAACCCCACCATTCTGAATCTTCTTACTGGCAGTTTTGATGGTCTTTGCCATAAGCCTTCTGCCTCAGACGCGCAGGGACATTCTCCCCACCTCTTTTCCAAGAGCCTGCCTTGGAACAGCAAGTCATCTGGGGCACGGGACCTGATTCTCTCCTGGATGTTTTGTTCACACTCTCTTTTCAAAAAACACATTTTCAATTGCTTTAATTTAATCAAAACGTTCTTGACTGAGATCATTAAAGCCTCTGAGAGAGGCATTTAATTCTAAATTCACCATATCCACGCGTAGCAGTTGAGTAACTGAAAAATCAACTTTATGTCATAATAGTTTGTTAGAATGTTTGTTTACTCTTCATCTAAGACACACTAATTAAAAGAAGAGGCCTTCACGAGCAATCCAGTTAGGAAATGGGATTGGTTAATAGATGAGCGATGGTTGGTAATTACAGGGAAGCCCACGCCCTGCCCACATGGGCTGGGTTTCAAGGAGAGTCTGGGGACACCTTGCTGGGCTCCAGACTATTCACAGGGGTTCCATCTCCTCCTTCACTGGTATGTCTCATGAACATCTCTGAAAAACATTTACCTTTGTTGGGCCTCATCTGCCACCAGATCGTTCTTAATTCATCCCAAAGGGATGTGATTAAGGACACTTATGAATATCTAGGTCACTAGGGCTGAGCTATTTCTATGTTACCATAGCCTTGGCTGGAAGTATGTGGTTCTCACTACTCCCAGCTCTAGTTCCTCATGCAGGGAAACGGAGCTGTCCTGGAAGGTCCACCTTCTGTCAGCTCCTGGAGATGGAGATCCAGCCAGCCCTCCTGCCTTCCCATGGTCCCTGCAGCAGACACACCCTTCCTGACATGCAGGTCTTGCTGCTTACTGATAGTTCAAGAACATCTCCAAACACAGACACCAGGGGGCCAGGGAGGCATTCATTAAAGTGCCAAATATCAGACCCCCTGTCCAGCCAGTGACCCCCTTCCACCGCATCTGGCCGCGTCTGCCTAAATGTGTAATTGCACATGCACAAACAATTTTCTCTCTACTTCCTTTCCTCACACATCCAGGGCCAATTACCCAACTTCCTGCTTTCATCTTAGTTCCTCCCTTCACAGCCTTGGGTACCCGTGCCTGTCCTCACCATTGGCCGCTCTAAGCCCTGCTCTCCTGCCCTGGCTCAGGGCCGGGGATAGTCCCATCCCCACAGACCCCAAGATGTCAGAATGAGAAGAAACATTACAGGCCATGTGGCCTCATTCATTTTATAATAGGAAAACTGAGGCAGAGAGCCAGCGATGGAATTGGAAGGCTCACCCAAGGTGGTTGTTCTATTTTATGTCCATTGCCCAGTAAGATGTAGAGAACTTGGGCCCCATCTTTATGGCCTCTGTGTTCCCCTAACTCTGGAGTGCAGACTTTTGGCTTTCTAATAGCTAAAAGACCCATTCAGGAGGATGTCATAAAAATATCCCATGGTTGTGTTTAATGCAAATTTGAATTGAACAAATATAAAGCCCTGTGATTCAAATATGAGTAGAGTCTCACCTTTATGTGAAATCTGAAATAACGTGAATTTCAAACATCACATCACTATGAACTCAGGAGCTTTGAACTAGGTGCGTTTCGTATGTGAGGGCTTCAGGGGGGTCCTGTGTGTGAACCCTGAAATGGACGAGGATCTCAGGGCCCCTTAAGGGCACAGATCGCATCATTGACTCCTGCTGCCTCCTGTCGGCCTGGCACAAAGAATAGGCTTTTGGGAGCTGTTGGGAGGGGAAAGGGTACATGTGTGGACCCTTCTGCCCCGCCTACCACCCAGATCCTGCAGTCCAGTCCTGAGCCTCTACTGGGCCAAGGCCTGGTGGGGTCAAGGCTGGACAGAACAGCCCTGGACACAGGAACTCTTCTGGAGGGCGGAGCTCTGAAGAGCAGTTGGCCCATGTGCTGAAAGGGTAAGGATGATGGATTCCCCACAGACAGCCTGCCGAGAGGTAGGCCGGGAAACCCGGGTCAGGGGCCCGAAGGAGAATCTAGCAGGCCGAGGAACATCCCTGCCTCCGCGCCTCCATTAGGAAACCTTTCTCTGTGATCTCAGCCTTTTCGGTCCCAGAAATCCTGGCTTAGGGAGCTGCCGTAAAGTGAGTGCTTGTTACTGGTTCTGGGAAGCCTCCTGCACTGAGGTCTGAAAGCAACTACCACTTCCTTCTCACTCAGGCCTCCCTGGCTCTGCCCTCAGCCCCTCCCAGCCTCCTATTTAATTCTCCCAATGACCACCTGAAGGATCATCACTGCTGCTTCCCAAATAAGGAAATTGAGGCCCGAAGAGGTTAAAGGGTGGAGGTGGGTGTGGAAACTGTGGACTACAAACTGTGTGTGCTGTCTGCTTCTCCCAGATTCTCTGAGGTTCCCAGCACACACTGCAGTGGGGCCCTGTGCAGACCCCAGCCCTTGTAGACAGGGTAACTTTGTTGCATAAAT
The DNA here is from genome assembly GCA_017311185.1 of Proteles cristata cristata. Classification (NCBI taxonomy): domain Eukaryota; kingdom Metazoa; phylum Chordata; class Mammalia; order Carnivora; family Hyaenidae; genus Proteles; species Proteles cristata. The sequence continues at coordinate 2,167,180 of JAESUZ010000174.1, read as the reverse complement.
CAGGAACCCTGGGCCTGAGGTAGATGATAGGACACCTTTGAGATCAGCTCCTGCCTGAGCAGAGGCCACCCCAAACCTGACAGTATGGAAGCCAAGCCCCACTCCCCCCCACCCCCCCACCCCCCACTGGTGGCAAGGCAACTTTTCCACCACAGCCCTCTGGCTCAGTTGGGCAGGCTCCCCACAGCCCACATCTCTCCCACCTTTGCTCACACCATCTTTGTTTCCTGGAAGCCCTCATCCCTCTTCTATCCAACCCGACCCCTTTCCACAGGCAGATTCAGTCTCCACTTAGAACATACAAATGTTGTAAACATAAGTAATAGAAATGAGGAGAGCAAACTGGAATAATCTGACAGGAGTGAAAGCATGGGGCATAGGGCCTGTGAGAAAGGGCATCCACTTTTCACAGTAGTTTTTGGTCACCACGTGGAAATGTAGGAGCCGTGTAGCCAGACTTGACTTTCAAGAAGATGGTGGAAACTCAGATTTTATATGAACTATCCCATTTTGAATGTAAATTAATGCCAATTTATTTTTTAAAAGTTTATTTATTTGCGGGGGAGGGGAGAGCAGAGAGAAAGGGAGAGAGAGAGAATCCCAAGTAGGCTCCATGCTGTCAGCACAGAGCCCAATATGGGGCCCGATCTCATTACCATGAGATCATGAGCTGAGCTGAAATCCAAAGTTGGATGCTTAACCGACTGAGCCACCCAGACGCCCCAGTTAATGCCAATTTATAAAACTCAGTATATACCAAGAAAGCCTGTCTTTGGGCTAGATTTGGGTTGTGAACAACAGCCGTACTGGAGAGTGTGTGTGGCATGGGGCACTTGGCCATGGCCGAGTCTAAATGAATGTACAACTCATCCAGCTGTCTAGAAGGTGGGGGCTTCATTTCCCCACAAGTGGCTCCTGCTTCCTTTTCAAGAATGAGGAAGGCGTAATTGATCATATTTCCTTGATGCTCTGGCTATGAATCTCAGCTTCAAAACTGAGCTAAATCACAGAAGTTACTTCTTAAATTTTTCCTTTGTACACACACACACACACACACACACACACACACACACACACACACACACACACACATATGTATATATATGTTAATTGTAAATGTTCCCGTGCAAATCATCACAGAGATTACATGAAAGACAAAGTAGGGAAGAGTTAAATTAATACATGAATTAAATAGGTGTTGGCTCAGGGGGCATTTCTTCTCTCATCCTGACCTTGACCTCTTTCCAGGCCCATCTGGATGTGTGTATTTCTCAGGGTCCTTTGGTTGTGAGAAACAGAAGGCAACTCACTGGCATCACAAAAGGGGAAGTTTTTGGAAGAAACAGTAACTTGGAGAATATAAAGAAGTTGGAAGGAAGGAAGGAAGGAAGGAAGGAAGAAAAGAAAGAAAGAAAGAAAGAAAGAAAGAAAGAAAGAAAGAAAGAAAGAAAGAAAGAAAGAAAGAAAGAAAGAAAGAAAGAAAGAAAGAGAGAAGGAAAAGAAAGAAAGAAAGAAAGAAAGAAAGAAAGAAAGAAAGAAAGAAAGAAAGAAAGAAAGAAAGAAAGAAGAAAGAAAGAAAGAAAAGAAGGAAGGAAGGAAGGAGAAGGGAGGGAGGGAGGAAGGAAGGAAGGAAAGAAGGAAATGAAGAACCCGTCTGGGGAAGGATTTGGAAATGGGAACAGTGCATTGTGAGTCAGAATCTGACTCAGGTCATGATCTGAGACTAATGAATTCCAGCCCTGGGCACCTGCTGCTCAGAACTCAAATTCAAAGAAGTTGGCATCGTCTGGATAGCATTCCTCTCTTTATCAATCTCATCAAGACCCTTACAAATAGGGAGAGTGAATCCCCAGAGGGAAATATGGATGAAATTTAGGGAAAGAATGGATGTGCTAAATGGATCTCGTTGAAGTGTATTGAACTGAGCCAGACCTGGCAGAGTTGAGGAGTCCAGCAAGGGAACATTCATTCACTTCTTTATTTCTGGTAAATCCAAGGGGACCCATCGTAGCTGGGATGAATCATGATCCCGGGAAGGTGCCTCACTCAGGCAGGTGGACAACAAAGGAAGCAGAGGTCCCCAGGGCTCTTTCCAGGCTCCAGAAGGGGGCAGTCCTCACCAGACCCCAGAACAACAGTCCCTGCCTGCTGGGCCCAGGAACCTCCAATGCTACCCCTCCCTCAAGCAGGCTTCTCTGCTCCCCATGCTCCTCCCCACGGATAGACTGCCCTTCGTGGGGTTAGCTCCCAATGCCCCGTTTTGGATCCTTATCCCATCCCTCAGGTAGGCAAGGCTTTGAGCCCCTCTCCTTGGCTGTGGTTAAAGATTTGAATCTGATACCGAGCGGCCCTGGATCAGACCTCTGGTTTCTCAGCTTTAGATTTGAAACAGGTCTGATCGTTTCCCTAAACCTCCATTGTTTGTGTGTAAAATGTGGATAACACTGATCCTTAAGGGCTGTTGGGAGAATAATAGGGGACCCTGTACATGACGATGCTCAGTGAGCATTCTCTTGTTCTACCAGTAGTTACCGAGCAACACTCCGTGCCAGCCGCTTGGCAGCCTCAACGCCCAAGCAAGGTGGACCCACCCCGGCCCTCCTGGGGAAAGAGAGAACAGTCCCAGAAACACACACGGACACAGCCTGTCTCCAGTGGTAGCCAGTACCGTTGCAGAAGAACAAGTAGGGAGCGGTGGGGGTGAGGTGCCCCTGCAAGACGGGAGGGCTCCCTGCCCGGCTGAGGGAGCACGCTCAACGGCAGCCTCCAGGTGCGGCCCCTTGAGGATTGGCCTCACTGCAGAGAGCCACCTCCAAGGCCCTCCCTTTCTGGGGTGGCCTCCGTATGGGAACTCAGCCAAGTGGCCTGCAGAAGCCTGGGGACCCTCTGACCCGGGTCACTGGCTCTCAGGCTCCCGGCACCACAGCTCCACTTCTTTCTCTGCCCAGCCCTGCTTCCACCCTCTTCTCTGCACAGGTGTCCAGCCCCCTTAAACGTCTTTCTTCCCGTCCTGTATTTCTCTGTCTGTTCTCTTCTGTGGACTCAGCAGGGTAAGAGGAAACAGACCACTTGCGATTTGAGGTAGGGGTCAGGGACAGACTGTGTGCAGAGCCCGGAATGAAGTAAGGACAATGGGATCAAATGGGGGAGACTGATCTATAACAGAGCCACATGTGCAAAGGCCCTGGGGAAGGGAGGGGTACAAGCCAGGTCAGTGTGGTGGTAGTGGAGCGAGTGAGGGGAGATACAGTGGAACGTGAGGTAGTCAAGAGGACAGAGACTCTGCACATGATGTGGGCCATTAGATCATTAAAATCCTAGCTTTTACTCCCAGTGAAAGGGGAAGCCATGTGGGTTTTGAGCTGGCCAAGTCCTGAGATCTGTCTAGTTTTAAGTGGAGCACTCTGGCTGCTGTGTAGACAATGAGTTATGGGGGCAGGGAGCCAGCTTGGACAGGATTTTGATGGTCACAGGTGAAAGATGACTGCGATTAGCTCTTAGAAAGTGGTAAGGGACGCAGCAATCTGGTAGTGATACAATAATGACAGTGGTTGCCCTCATCGTGGTTGGTAGGTCAAGGGAAGGTCAAGGGGGACTCCACCCTCACCCTGAGGCACGGGGTTGCCCTGTTGTATTTGCATGCAGCTTATCTACACGAGGCCTCCCACAACACAGACGGTATGTCAGGCCAGGGCCTTAGTCACCTGAACACACGAGTGGCTGCTCCCATCCACCCCTGATCTCCGAGAGGAATCGCTGCATCCAAACACCCACCGCAGAGACCCCAGCTCAGCTTTGCCGATGTTGATTCTATCCTCTGGAAGTTTCTTCACTCATCTTGGCTGCCGCACTGTGTCCTTCAACAGAGGGCTGGGCAGGGTATGTGTTCTGGGGCCCATGCAGCAGCTGCAAAGCTCAGCCCAGGATGCGGCCTGGGGAGGCCGGGCCCGCCTCCCTCTGCTCTTCCTGCCCGGACTGCCCCCCTTCCCTCACATGTCTCTTTGTCTGCCCACAGGAACTACCATGGGCTACCAGCAAACAGGCACCCCCACGTGGGGAGGAATCCTGAGGCCCCAGCTCCTGAGCAAATTCATAATCAACTAGACTGAGCGATGTGTTTAGGAGGCCAAGGCTGATACAAACTGTAATTCACATTCCCTGGGCGCCCTGCTCTGTAATAAAGCCTGGATGTCGGACAGCCCGGCCAAGAGCTAACATACCTGTTTGAACTAGTCTGTGCCAATGGAAACCCGGCAGAAAAGAAAAACATCTAGCCAACTGTCTAATGCAAATGGGTTCTTTTCAGCCAAATGAAGAACGATCCCCTATGCAGGGCCATACGGGTATGTTAAGTGTTATTATGTGATAACGAGTTGATCCACTCGTCTTTGACTTTCACCAAGTAATGTCTCTGTAAGTAAACACAGCGGGGAGCTTCTAGACCCTGCCTGGCCCACCCAAAGTCAGACCAGGACCCAGGACCAAGCAGGGGCTGCCTTTGTCATGTTGAGGGCCCGTGGTGACTCCCAGGGCGCTTGTGAACCCAGTGTCAGAATGTGGACATGTTTAGCCTTTTCTGCCTGCAGTTAAGCGGTATTAATTTGTAAGTGACCCAGTGTAATCAAAACTCCCATCGAAACACCATTTAGCATGCACCCCATCAGCAAATTTCAAAATACAGGTTTTGCTGGTAAAATGGCCCCATGCTGCCGTTTTCTAGTCAAATATGTATTTAGCCCCCCGAGAATCCTTTTTACTAAGCCAGCAGCTCCAGCATGCACAATGGTTTAATCGTATATTGTTCTCTGAGTACTAACCCTTTACAAATCATATGACATAAAAAGAAAAATAAGTAACATTGTAAAGACAGTAATGAGAACCGTTGAGCTAAAGTGCCTCTTAAAGAAATCCTAATAAATTCCAGAATTTCTAGTCTTCTGGCAAGCTTTCCATTTAGAACAAAATCAATGATCAATGGCTCCAACGAGCCAGCATTAGGCTTGCACGCCTCCGGAGCAGGGAAAACTCATAGACGAAAGATGACATTTCAGGAAAAAAAGCTGACATTGAGTCCATCACTGTCATCGCTTCTGCCATAAAGCAGCTTCAAATATTAAAACATTTTTCATCTGTGCTGCATTATTGGCACCAGAAATTGTTTTCTCTCTGTCTGGTGCGTACTTGAACTGCAGCAGCGGTCCCCCGAGACTCGGGATTGTTACCAAGGCCTCATAACATATTGGCAGTTGACGTGGTGCTGTTCGTGTACACTTGCCACTCACACACGGAGCCTCCCCTCCCCCGGCCCGCAGGCACAAACCGCTGGCCGCGCTGGGGACACGCGCCTGCCCTGCCCCGATGGAGAGCCTGGGGGCGGCTGCCTGCAAGGGGGGGGTGCGTGTGACCCCGTGGCTCCCCGGGTTGCAGACACACAGAGGCGGGGGCCTTCTTCTGGCCGCAGCCCCACACTCGCCCCTGCCTAGAGCCCAGGCTGCGCCCAGCTCAGGCTCAGACCTGGCGTGTCCCAGGAGGATGTGGACTTACGAGGCTCTGGTTACGAGGGGGAAGTCTTTAACATAAGGCAGACATAAGCCGCTTTTCCTTTCGTTTCTGCTGCTCTGTGTCCAGATGCAGGGGGATAAGGATGCACCACTTTTGTGCCTGTCCTCACAGTGTTCGTTCACTGTTTAGACAGTGACAGATGTGTCACCCTGGAGGGACAGACTGCTCGGAAGGGCGTGTGTGTGCTGGGCATCGACCGGTGGCCCCCCAGAGGGTGGCTCGAACTATGGAGGATGCTCCTCGAGAGCCCTGGAAGCCCCAGGGGAACGGCATGCACTGAGCTGGAAGACATGTCGGGTGTTGGTGTGTACAGCCGGGGAGGCATCACAGGTGGGTCTGGGAGCCCCACCTTCTGTGAGAACTGGAACCCGGGATCTGGATGTGGCTGTGGACGTCAAGCCCTGTGAGCCTTCACCCTTCAACTCTGTCAGGGTGTCCTCCTTCTCCTGGGAGGGCACCCAGCCCTGTGGCCAGTGCCTTCCTCACCAGAAGATGGTCTCGGGGGGCTGGTCTGGCCAGGCTGACCTCTGCCCGTCTAGGCCGTGGGGTTAGAGAGGGATGAGCGGCCGGTGGATGGCAGGACCCCTGCATGTCCTGACCAGGGCTGCGTGCTTGTGGACTTAGGACTGCAAGGCTTGGCAGCATGGGGGCAGACAGTGAGGGTGAGGGGCAGAGAGGGCAGCCACAGTGCTTTCTCAGGCTCCTTCAAGGGGAGAGGCACCGGGTGATGGTTCGGTGATGGGTTCGGTTCATGAAATAAAACATGATAAAAACAGAGAGGGAGGCAAACCGGAAGAGACTCGTAAAGACAGAGAAGAAACTGAGGGTTGCTGGAGGGGAGGTGGGTGGGGAGTGGGCTGAATGGGTGATGGCATTACTGAGGGGGCTTGTTCGAATGAGCACCCATATGTGATCATATGTAAGTGATGCATCGCGGAGTTCTCCTCCGGAAACCGGTATGTTAACGACACTGTGTGTTAACTAAGTTCAATTTAAATAAATAAATAAATAAATAAATAAATAAATAAATAAATAACCATGCTTTAATTCTAAATAAAATCAGAAGAAAAATAAATAGACTTTTAGGGTCCAAGATTCCATTTGTCGCTACATCAACACAGTTTGTAAAAATGGGATTTTGAGTGTTTAATGCGGTAAGAAGCCACAGAGACTAAGGGTCCTGTGAGAGCTGGGGCATGCGGCCAGGGCCCCCGGGGTTGAGTTAGGGGTCTCTAAAACCTGCAGGTGGCCGCGGAGCTTCCGGGCAGGGCTCACCACGTGTCCCCACCCTTACTGTCAGAGTCCAGGCCAATCTGGCTGCTGAGCTGGGCATTCTAGGTGGGAGGAGGGGAAGGGAGGGGTGGGGCCAGGAGGCGGTCCTATTCCACAGACCCGCTCCGTGTTGTGTCCACACCGCCAAGATTCTGGGAGCCCCAAGCTGGGCTCCAGGAGGCTGCGGTGCAGTGAGGAGATAGAGCAAGTCTGTGAAGAACTTTGGGGGAAATGTGAGGTGCTGCAAGGTACTCCCAGGAGTGACCCCTCTGGAGGATAGGGCTCTGCCTGGGGGTGAGGCTGCAGGGGAGGCCCCTGTCAGTGGGCGGAGGCCGGTGCCACACCGTCTGACCACTGACCACAAAAAGAGGCCAGAAGAACTTGAAAACCTTGGTTTCCGGGACTCCCAAACCTGCCCTCTTCCCCCAGCAGACATTTCCTGTCCCTCCCCCGCCCAACCCCGTACCTTTGCCCCTTCATCAGAGGACCCCTCACCCATCACCCTGGGGCAGAATCACTCCAGGCGATTCAACCACCATCATGGTAGGCTTTGAACACGGGGTCCCCACAGAGGCTTATTTCCTCATCTGCCAAATGGGGCTCATAGTCTGTGCCTAGTATACAGTGGGTGCTTATACACAGTAGCAACTTAGAGAAGCACTGATAGAAATCAACAGGCATAGACCTTCACACTGGGGTACTTTCTAATTCACTTTGCAGGCTTCTCCTTGCCCCTCTGGTCTGGAGAGTGTACAGGGGACGTTCCTCCTGCCCCCAGGGCCACCTGACATTTTACATCTTGCAGACCCTTATTTTAGCCATCAGACCTTCGGCACCATCCCTTAAGCTCCCCACTCTCCTAGAATCCCCATTAGCTAAGCAAGGAGCAATCCAGGTACTGGAAGCTCCCAGGAAAGCATGCACATTTGCCTCTGCGGGGGTGTGCTAAGGAGGCCAGGGAGGGAGAAGCTGAGCCCTCACTCTGGCTCTGAGCGGAGCTCTCCAAGAGCAGAGCAGAGCCCTGGGGGGCCTGGAGGGCGTAGGGGAGGGGAGAGGCTCCTTCAGCAGGTCTCCCAGCCTGTAGACAAGGTCCAGCCCCACCTGAGATGCCCAGGCAGCAGGGCCAGGCTGGGGTGGGGGTGGGGTGGTGGGAGGGGCACAGCCAGGTGGGAGGGAGGGAGGCTGGCATCTGGCTCCCACCGCTGGCCGAGCTCCTGCCTTCCTTGCCTTTAATAACCATCCCCACCGCAGAGGAGCAGCAGATAAAAACATGCCGGGTTTAGCAGTCCGGGAGAGTGGAGGGTGGATTAACAAGGCATTTAGAGGAAGGAAAAGGGAAGAGGAGGAGTAGGAGACCACACAGGGAGTCAGTGCACAGAGCCCCGCACAGCCATCTGCCGCGACTTCACTTGCCGCTCCGGAAACTGACAGACACTCCTTGAGCAAGGCCCAGGCCCGTCAGATGAGTCAATCAATCAAAAAAATTCTTATGAAACTTAATCATAGAGGGTCGTGTTAGGGAGTGGGGAACAGATTAAATTACCACGGTATTAGATACGGGAAATGATTTCTGTCAAAACCATCTTTACTGCAATTATAATATGTTAATTATGTATTTCATTAAGTAAGTGGATTAGAGTCTGCACAGATGAAATCATGTGGAGGCTTTGAATCATTTGCTGAGCACGGTGGGAGGACTCCTGTGAATGGAACCCGGTTAATTTGGAAAACTTTCACATGCTACGTGCGATTTTTTTTTCTTTCGTGACCCTGGCCCCCAGCGCCAGTGGAGGGAGTCCAAGGGTTACTCCAAGGGTCCCATGGCTGCCTCCATGGTCCTGAGGTCGGCCCCTGAGGCTCATGTGTCAGAGAGAAACCTATCAGGGAGGCTTCCTGCCTTCTGTGATGGGCGTCCAGTGGAGACAGCTATGTTGAGGGCTTCCAAGGGGGACAGACACCTCATGACCCTGCTGATCTGCTAGCAATGTCTGCAAAATCCATACAAGGTTCATAGCGCACAGGCAGTAGGTGCAGAGACAGGAAGGCCTAGCCATTTAGAGCCACCATGTGGTGTCCGTGTGCATATATTCTGCCTACCTTGTGCTGCACACCTGCCCTTCCCATTGCCCACTAGGAGGAGAGCTTTGAGGAGCTGAGGTGTCATCTCTTTGCATCGCAGAAGGTTCTCAGCTGTGGACAAGAGGTCCCACAGCCACAGGAACCGGATGTTTTATAGCACCTATTCCAAGCTGGCTTGTTTAATTCTCTCTCTCTCTCTCTCTCTCTCTCTCTCTCTGGGTTCTCCTTTCCTGGTAAGCCATAAGGGAAGAGGGCTACTTAGTCTGCTGGTATCCAGAAGACACCATCTGTAGTGCTGAAGCAAGGCCGTGGGCCAAGGGCAAACATGTACCACCCAAGTGCCCTTAGACAACCATGGTGTGGTCAGCAGTGGGGAGACACTCTTGACCCCCTCTAAGCTCTGAATCTGCTGGGACCACCCATCTCAGCTTCAGTTCAGTGACACAGAGGACACCAAAAAGCAAACCCTTCATCCCTCTGCGGTGGCCCATCCCCCATTCTTCTCTGGGTCGGAAGCCCCTCCAGGATTTGAGGGGCAGTTGAACCATAAAGAAAAGAAGGTAAGAGTTAATAATTAGTTTTCAAAAAGAGGAGGTATCCAGTGGCCGTAAATGTCCTGCATCCTTGAGAATTTGGGATAATGGCCATAGTCCTGACAAAGGGAAGGAAGGGAAGAGAGGAGGCGGGCTGGCAGGGCCTGCTGGTGTGCATGGCGGCATAAGTGACGGGGAAAGGTTGGCTGATTTGATGAAAACCCCATCAGCCTCTCTGGGGAGATATTACTTTCCTCATTATTCCACTGATTGGCCTTATTTCATCTGAAGAATGCCACACATTCCTTAAGGCCTGGCAAACGTCTTTAACAATATCCAGAAGAAAAAAAAAAACTATCACCTCCTTAATCGAAACAACAAGGAAATTAACACAAGTCACCTTCTTCTTCCGGGATCAGTTGAGAGACTCACCCCAGACCCTTTCTTCTGACCCAGCCAAAATTATCAAATTATTTGCCTCTTCAACCCCCAAAATTATCAAATTATTTGCCTAAACAGTGTAAGCGTTGGATGTTGTTCAAGGAGCTGGTTCTCTGATATGTCAGTGGCTGAAGATGCTTTATAAATCCCATAGAGGAACAAAGACTCAGCTGGACCCCACATCCCCCTTTGCACAGATGCAAAATCTTAGTGTGATTGGATGATTTGGAACAAATGCAGTTTTCAGGGGGGAGTTTGTCCTAATGCAGGAGAATCCATGTCGTCCCCACTGCTGGCAAAGCTTCCCCTGCCACCCCAACAACAGGGAGGAAGTATAAAACCCACTTGCAAAATCAGACTGAAACTGGCGTTATCAATGGCCTGGAGCTTGCAATAACTGCTAAGTGCATTTTTTTTCATTATTCTTTAGCAAAGAGGTAAGATTTAATGATGTAAGTTAACAATGGATGATAATTTAAAGTGGTGACAATAGTTTAATTATTCACACACACACACAAAAGTTAACTTCATAACTTATTTCTTTGTAAGAACAAGTTCATTTAAAATATTTTGAACTGTGCATACAATTATCACTTAGGCTCTTTCCTTCGTGGGGCTTTGTAGAGACAAAGAGTCAATTCTCCTGGTAAATTTCTCACTAAACAGTTCAACAGACTTAGAGCTCTGTCTCATGACAAAAAGGAGAAGAGGAAGAGGAAGTGGAAGAGGAGGAGGAAGAAGAAAAAGAAAGAAGGAAGGGAGGGAGGAAGGAAAGAAGGAAAGGAAGAAGGAAGGAAAGAAGGATGGAAAGGGAAAGAGGGAGGGTAAGGAAAGAAGGAAGGAAAGGAAGAAAAAAAAGGAAAGAAGGAAGGAAGGAAGAAGGAATGAAGGAAGGAAGGAGAAAGGGAAGGAAGGAAGGAGGAAAGGAGAGAAGAGAAAGGAAGGGAAAGGAAGGAAAGGAAATGGAAGAAAAAATAAAGAAAAGTCCCACCATTGAGTGTTGCCTAGAATTCCTGAGGACTCGGGAATGGATGGGTGGTTCCATACTACTGTGCCTTTCCACTGAAATAGGAACCAAGTCCTCTAAACAATAACGTGTGTGCGCACATGCGTATGTGTGTATGTGCATGGTGGGTGTTCCTGTACTTTTACCAACCCATCCCAGAAGGCTGTTTGTTCACTTCATTGATGTGACTATGCAGCACTAGAGATGATGTTGGGGGTGGCGGTGGTACAGCTCCAAGGGTGACTGGCAATGAAAGGAAGTAGAAAAAAATAGATACTGGATATGGGGGATATCTTCTTGAGTTCAGAGCTTTTGGATAGTCTCAGGTATATAATTGTAATCTGACTGACCACCAGAGCAATTGAGTCTTACCAAAGATGTTCAAATACGCTAAATCTCCCAGGCTCTGTGATGGAGATGGATGCCACAATTTCAGGGAACTGGCATTCCTGGTTGGGGATGCCACAGGATCTCCACAATCTTCCACCACTTCTGAATTGTCTGTCATGTAAACCTGCAGAATTCAAAGATGCCCAGTGCCCCATCCATTTCAGGTCCTCAGTTTGTCTTAACTGCCTAGCTGCTGTGATCCATTGCCTACTGTTGACAACAGTTTCAGAAACTCCTAGAATCCAGTGGAGAGATGCCTGAAATACCATCACCAGACTTATGTCTTCATTCCCTTGCCTTGAGAAGAAAGCATCCCGAAAGCCTCTGAAAACCAAAGAAATAAAACTATGGTTGAATTAACATAATGCCACTGTTCAGATAAAAATACTACAAAATCATCAAATGCATAGGTAAGTGTTTCAAGCTACCAAACACCTGTATGTCATTGAACATTTGCATAATCAAATATGGCAACCCCATGTAGCCATTTTTTTAATGACTTGCTTCTCAGTATAATTATCTCATTGGACAGTTTTATAGATCAGAAAGCTTCTGGATAAAACAATAACAATTCTGCCACTGACATTCAGCTATTTACTGTGGTCTGGTATCTCATAGCTATAGTTAATGATACTGTTTTATATATAAAGACCAGTTTTCCACTATGATTGCTTTTCTTTTGTGGGGGTGAGGGGCACAGGGAGAGGAAGAGAGAGAATCTTAAGCAAGCTCCATGCCCAGCACAGAGCCCAACATGGGGCTCGATCTCATGACTGTGAGATCATGACCTGAGCTGAAATCAAGAGTTGGGTGCTTAACTGGCCACGCAGGTGCCCCATATCATGATTGTTTTTAATTAAAAAAAATTAAAGAAGATGATGACACAGAACTCAATATTTCTCATGCCTTCTCATGCCTTGGACTACAGACCTTCAAAAATCTGGAGACCCATCATCCCATTCCCCAAAAGAGAAAAGCACTGCATGAAATTTATTTCCCTCTCCCTCCTCCCAGTCAATTTAAAAGCAGAGAATAAGGGTGGAAGGAGCCTCATTTGAACCTAGAGTGAATTGCCATTGGGAACTCTAAGCCAGTATTGAAGGCCATGACCATCAGACCAGTGACATCTGCTTGGTGCTCTAGAGTGTTCCTGGTTTGTTGACCAGATACCTCTTCACTCTTTAAAGCTGCTCCACACACTGTGTGCTCTCTATTGTTTGACTCTCTTTTGTTTTTTGTTTTTTTAATATCACCAATTGACTTTTGTTTGTTTGTTTGTTTAAATTTTACTTGCCTGTTACCTGTCTTGCCTTCCAGAATGTGAGCTCTGTGACAAAGGATTTGTTCTTCTTTTGTCATGGTAGCATGTGCCTAAAACAGCACCAGGCCCATGTGGGTAAGGAATCAATATCTGTTGAACATATCTGTTGAATACATGGCTAGACATGTGTTTCTTCAGTTTCTTGATCATTAGACTATCTTTCCCTACCTAATCTAGTAGATGTGTAGACCCACTGAACTGAAGAAGAGATTACAAAGGCGTAACCTATCATAGAGCCATTGGCCAATTCTTGGTTCTCTTACATTCAGCCCTTTGCAAAGAAGTTTATAGTTCTACCCATTACAGGGACAAAGCAAATTTCCCCACCTAATGACCTTATGTCCTACCAAGAGATGGGCCTTGACCAATAAAAAGAGACACTTAGAGCACAGCAGCCTAGCTGAGCTTCATCCAGATGGACCAAACCCCAGCTAACCCACAGCCACGTGAGATGCAGCCGAATACTCATCATTGTATACCACTGAGAGCATGGTGTCATGGATGTCATGTTCTTGTTTGTTATGCAACAGTGCAAGGCAATGCCTCATTTTCTGTCTCAGCTGTATGGCAACCAGGTCCCTAGGTGAATGATGTTGAACCTGAGACTGCCGAGTTGGTCAAAATGACCAAGGTAGGCATACCCATGTCCAGGCCAGGACATATGTCCTTTGTCACCCAGTGGACAGCAGCAGAGGCAGAAGGCAAGCATTGCTAACAGAATGAGTCTGACTAAGGGCTAGTCGCTGCATTCTGCATTACCATGAGTCATCTCATCCAGTCCCCACTCTACCATGTTCCGATTTTATGGGTGAAGATGCTAGGCTTACTAACAGGACACCACTTGCCCCTGGCCCCCCCCACCTGAAAAGTTTAGAAAGAGCCTTTCAACTGTTGTCTTCAGAGAGCATTCCAAAGACAAGGGCCAAGCCTGTTTGCAGTTAGAGAAAACAGGTAGAAAAGAAGAGCTAATCCACCAATAGGGCCAATCTCCCCCACTCTCCACTCCCGCTCCCATGCCCAGAGGGGCCCCAAGTAAACAGTGGCTTTAGGCTCATCTAGACATGGCCCATGCTCTCCAGGAAATATGTTACTTGGATGAAGAATATTTGTTGTGGAATTTTTTCCTTTCCTGCCTTCTTTGTTTTAAAAGTTTATTTATTTCGAGAGATACAGAGAGAGCATGAGCAGTATAGGGGCATAGAGAGAAAGAGAGAACCTAAGCAGGCTCCGCATTGTCAGCACAGAGCCCTATGCTGGGGTCAATCTCACAAACCATGAGATCATGACCTGAGCCGAAATCAAGAGTCAGACACTTATCAAGTGAGCCGTCCAGGAGCCCCACCATCCTATTTTCTTACCTGCCTTAGATAGCCCCCTCCAACAGCAGCATTAGGGATGCTGGAATTCTGCCTTCAAGATGAAAATATTTATTTATTTAGTTAGTTAGTAATTAGTTAGTTAGTTAGTTAGTTAGTTTTGTTTAAGAGAGAGAGAGAGAGCACACAAGTGGGAAAGGGAGCAGAGGGAGGGAGAAAGAATCTTAAGTAGGCTCCATGCTCAGCACGGAGACCCACATGGGTCTCAGTCCCACAATGGTGAGATCATGACCTGAGCTGAAATAAAAAGTTGGACATTCAACTAACTGAGCCACCCAGTGGCCCCAAGACGACAACAATTTTTAACAAAGGAAAATCCAAGTTGTTTCTTTGTCAGGACTTCCAAACACAGCTTTGTTGTGAGAAAACAATCATCCCCTTGGGAAATGGAATAATCGTGACTTGTGTTTGATAACATATTTTTTTTTTTTTTTTGCAGCCTAGGGCCTCATTCACTCATTCGTTAGATAGACTTCTATTGAGTATTCACTGTGACCCAGGCACCTGCTCAGGCCTAAAGGTCCAGAGCCACTTTCATAAATAGGTGCCCCTGTAGTTTGGAAGCATTTCAGAATAAATGCCACTTATCATCATTTCTCATTCAAAGACTTCAGACAGTTTTCAGACACAAGTCTAATTTCTCAGCTTCTTCTGCCTCTCCAGACTTGACAGGTATCCTGCCCTCCAAAACTCCACATATCACCACACGCAGCTCCCCTGCTCTGAGTGCCCCCCTGCATTCCCCTCTAATTGGGAAGACCCTGCTGGTTTTCCAAGACACCAATCCAAAGGCCTTTGTAATGATTCATTTTATGAGTCAATTTGACTGGACCAATGGATGACCAGATAGCTAGCTAATAAAATGTTATTTCTACCTGTGTCGTGAGGGTGTTTCTGGAACAAGTTGGCATCCAAATCAGTAGATTGAATAAAGAAGATCGTTCTTCACGATGCAGGTGGGCATCATACAGTCCACTGGGGAACTGAATGGAATAAAATAGCAGAGGAAGGGCAAATCTCCTTGTTTCAGCTGGAACCCAATCTTCTGCTCTTGGACATCAGTACTTCTGATTCTAGGGCCCTCTGACTTGGACTGAGTGATACCACTGGCTTTCCTAGTTATCCAGCATGCAGATGGTAGAGTGTGGGACTTGTCAGCCTCCATAATCATATAGGCAAATTCTTATAATGAATATATGTATATATGCATATTTATGTGTATATTATATAGACACATATAGATCTCCTGTGGATTCTCTCTGGAGAATCCTGACCAATACAGCATTAGAATCCAAGGGGCCTTCTTCAACTCCCTGGAGCAGAACCTATCACAAGCCCCTAAACAACACCATTGTCATTGATACATGTTCTACTGCGTTCGACAAAAACTAAGAATACATCCTGAAGAATGACCTAAAGGTCACATTACATTTCTTCTTGTATGTATCTGCCTTACCCATTGAGAAGTGTACCTCTTCAGGTTGGGGACCATGTTATAGAAACCTCAACTCCTTCAAACGTCCAATAAAAATAAGTGATCAAATGTTATCCACATACTTATTCTGCTTGTTTTCTCTTTTTTGTCTACCTACCACTAGATTGAATGCTCCGATAAGATAGGATGTATTATCAGTTGCATTTAATGATGTATTTGTGAATATCTGAAACAGCGTCTGACATAATATAAGCGATCGATAAATGTTGCCAATTGAATGAATGGCTAGGAGCAGAGAGAGAGGGAGATTTTTTCAGAACTCAGGTACCAATAACACCGGTCCCCACATGCCTTGCATTTTCTTGAGGCAGACTTTACTATCCGAATGGTCACTATTTTCTGCACTTAAAAAAAGAAGAAGCCAGCGTATTCCCAGAGTGGCAAGACCTCCCACCCACACCGGTCCTGGTTGGCTGGGGCACAGGTAGCTATCAGACATCCACCCAGGGTGTTTACTTACAGTGAAGAGGCTTTCACTCCTGGATCATTATCCACCTTCAGAAGTACAAGGATCTTTACGGGAGCATCATCTTTTTCTGGTGATCACACCTCTAGAAAGGACATTATAAGGCCAGGAAATTGATTCCCTACATTGCAAAATCATTCTGGGGTCATGAGTGTCAAAGCCAACTGGTTCATAGATCTTTTTTTTCCTTTTATTTTTATGAGATAAAGTGCAATATTGTTTTGTGGGGTAAGCCTAATAAGATGTGATAAAATAAAAGTTCATTCTTTGACTAAGTCTTATTAGCTTAACACAAGCAGCCAAGCTTTGTCCCTTCTTTAGTACGAGCCTGTAGAATTGCCCTCCCCTGTAAGCAGGAAGCAGAGGAGGCCAGGGTACACAGGGATGGAGCTGGCAGGCATCTGCTGCTACCCAGTCTGATCAGACCAAGAAGTCCCTCCTGTAGAAGCTGTGAAGCCTCTTTCCTGCCTGGCAGCAGAGTGCTGAGTTGGTACAACCATTTCAGACACCATTCTGGCTGTAGGTATTGAATCAAAGATATGCAGACACACTAACCCAGCAGTTTTCATGCAGGAATTTAACTTAGAGAAGCTCCCTTGCAGATACACAGGAAGACCCATATGAATAGTGCATCACGGGCATGCTTATAATACAGGGAAGTGATGACAAGGTATTTGATGTCAATAGTGTGGTGGATTAAAAAAAAATCTTCCTGTATTCAAAGAGTGAAATACTATACAGCACCTAAAATGCATGAACTAGAATAGAAGTAAACAGACTGTAGGCAGCAGGCCAGATCTTGTCCACCACCTGGTTTTGTAAATAAAGTTTTATTGACAACTACACCCATTCACTCACACGTTCTTTATGACAACATTCACATATTGTCTATGACTGCTTTTGCCCTAGACGACTATATGTCCCATGAAGCCCAAAATATTTACCCTCTGCCCTTCTTCAGGAAAAGGGTACTGATCCTTTTTAAATAGAGCTGTAGAGCTCACCTTGGCTAGAGAGGGAAGACATGCTGAAAGGAAAGGGCAGATAGCAGCAGGATGTGTATGACATCATTTGTGTGAATTACACACAAAAATATGTGACTTCGAACAAAAGCCCGTAGAAGTGGCCAAAATGGACCGGAAGGATGTCAATGTAGCTCATAACTCCTGATTGCCTATGTGAGGCCAGAGGAGGAAAGACAGCCTTGAGAAGAATCTGGAATTACACGAAGTGAATGCTTTATTCTTCTCTTAGGTGGACTTGGAATAAGTATGACAGACTTATGCTCTGTCAGGGGGAGGGTACAGTAGCCAGGGCACAGGTTTTCGGTGAGCTGGGCACAGGCCACCCAGCCTCGCCTGGCGCTTGCTCTCCTTGAGCAGCAAACAATCTCATTAGCTGTAAGTGACAGCGCTGCCCTAAGGACTAACAGGTTTATGCAGATATATGATTCGGAATGTCCTGATTCAGTTCCCCCGCCGCTAACCACCATGTGGAGTTGCCACGGGGCTCATCTAAGACTGCACCGTCCACAGTGGTAGCCACAGGTGGCTATTGAACACTCGAAATGCATCCAGGCCACAACAAAATGTGCTCTCAATGTAAAATAAATGCCAGATTTCAAAGACTTAGTATATAAAAGTGCAATGTATCTCACTCAAAATGTGTCAAATGGATTGATTTGAAATGATAATATTTGGCATATCAGTGTATCCGTGTTCTATTGCAGGTGTAACACGTTACTGCTAACTAGGTGACTTTGAACAACACAAATTTATTGTCTTACGGTTCTATAGGTTAAAAGTCTGACGCAGGTCTAACTGGGCTAAGACTAAGGTATCAGCAGGGCTGCCTCCCATTCTGGAGGCTCTAGGAGAATTCTTGCCTCACCTTCTCCAGCTCTAGACGTGGCTCACAGCCCTTGGCTCTTCTTCCGTTTTCCAGGCAGCAAGCACCGGCACAAGTCCATCTCACACTGCGACGCTCTGACCTTCTCTCCCACCTCCCTCTTTGCTTTTAAGGACCGTGTGATCACACTGGACCCACCCAGATGACCTAGATAATATTCCTATCTTAAAGTCAGCAGATGCATGAATGTAATTCCATCTAGACCTCAATCCTCCCTTGCCACATAACATACAGTGTCTACAGGCTTTGTACGTCTTTGTACCACAGGTCTTTATTTTACCTGGCACTATTGTGCTAAATAGAATCTATTATTAAAATTAATTTCACCTGTCTCCTGCTGATTTTTCATGCGCTTACGAAAAAAAATTTAAAGCAACACACAAGGCTTGCGTTCTCTTTCTCTGGGACAGCACCCGCTCCAAGGGAACGTGTGAAGGGGCTTTGCCAGCTTACAAAGTTCACTGATGGCAGGGAATGTTAATTGAAAGAAAATGTTTTCCTCAAAGCCACTCTTGAAGGTGACAGAAACACACCTCAGCCCTCAGAATAAATAATGCCATCAACAGCTCACATTTATTGAGAGTTTACTACATGCCCTGCTATTAGAGATTGGCTATTAATTGGTTTCATCTTCATAGTAAGCCTGAGGCGGGTACTATCATTATTTATGTACCACAAGTCAGGCTGCTGAGGCATAAAGAGGTTAAGAAATTTGCTCAAAGTCCCACAGCTAACAAATAGCAGGAAGGGAAGTTCCAGGCAGTGGACTCTGGAGACTTCCTTCCAAGGACTGTGCAGGTTTTCGGTGGCAGTTTGCACCCTAAGACATGTGAAGTGTGCTAGATGCAACGGGCGCAGGGTCAGGCTCCTTGGCCCGCCCACCTCTCTGCAAACGAACTGCAAATGACACCTTTTCTTCACAAAGCCTTTCCGTGTGACACTCTAGATGCCTAACACCCTGACCATGTTAGGTCAGGCCACTCTTATGCTGGCCCTGGGAGCCCACTCCTGTGCTGTCCCTCCATATCATCCACAGGTATCCGAGTATGGCTCACTCCAGGCTCCTCATATGACTGATTTGTACCCCAACAGCTGCAGAAATAGATCTCCACTTCCAAGAGCCTTAAATGACAGGAAGGTTTGATTACACATGTACCTATTCCTATATAGGCAGATCTATAATTTAAATACTGCTGTATTATACTTAAGATATTTGTATATGTTCAGATGCCAATGTATACTTTAAATATCTTTTTCTACACAAGAGTATGTGTGTGTGTAAATGTGTTGTGAACCACCATCGCCTTTCCCATTGATTCCATCTAGCCCCTTCACACTCTCTTAAATGATATCTCTAGATTTCAAGATGTCTTCACATAGTTTCAAAGTTAGTGAAAATCTATTTAACATTTATTTATAGGCACCTTAGTATTTACACCGATGCACACAAGTGTGTGTACACACCTTCCATGAAAAAGCCGCTGATGACCACATGTGCATGAATGTCTGTGTTCAAACAGGTACATACGTTTAAGTATGCCCATACCCCAAGGGGAACATTTTTGGATTATTTGGGTGATTGTGGGTTCTGGATCGCTGACACTGATGTGGTTTATTTAACATCACAGTATATTTAACCCAAACCCCTCATATATTAAGGAGCACACATACCCAGAATTATATTTCACTTATTCTTCCGCTCTTCCTAATCTGCTCTCTATCTGACCTCCTTTTAGGCAAATGCAACATTTGCACAGTCAGAGATGTTTTCTGGAGCCTCATCTGCAGCTCCTAATATCTGGACACCCTCTGGGCCACCTCTCCACTCCAAGCCTCCAGCTTCTCAGTCTTGATGTACAGGTTCTAATTAGGCAGGTCTGCAGATGCATTTCTGGACTCATACTATTTTGTTTTTTAGCCAGAGCTTGGCAAACTCGTTCTATAAAGAACCAGGCTGTAAATAGTTTAGGCTTTGCAGGCCGCCTGGTCTCTGTTACAATTCAACCCTGCTGTTGTGCGGCACGAGCTCAGACAACGTGCAAAAGAATAGGCAAACCCGTGTTTCCATGAAGCTCTTTCAAAAATCGGCGATGCGTCTGAATGTGGCCCACTGGCCATAGCTTGCCCACTCTGGCCAGGCACCGATGTGAGTTTCTATTTCCGGATACCTGGAGGTCATTTTCATATACATCTAGGCACTGTACCTGGTTGGTATGTTAGTGTCCAAAGGAAAGGGAACGCATTGGTGACGGTGCTGAAACATGATTCGGTGGTAAAGCCAGTGCGGGAACTCAGAGCATCATTCTGTGCTTTCCTGATTCCATTCTCCCGTGAAAGAGTCCCTTGAAGATAGGAGCTGTGTTCCCTTCTTTGACTCCTCCCCAACCCCTAGCACAGTGCCTGGCACACAACAGACCCTCAGTAATGACTAACGGCATGAAACAACACTGAAAATGATCTGATTTCAATTAGGTAAGATTTTTAAGACCTCAAGTATAGTTGTCATTGAAGACTTTTACAGGAAGTTGTGAGGGTATTCTTGAATGGACAGTTGCAACTAATGTCTGACTGTGAGATGAAATGATAATTTATGACGGTTTTGCCCATAGAGGGGGAAGAGTTATCTCCTGGGTCACCACAGTTGTCTTCAAATACTTGAATGTACTGGATGAGTAGATGATAGCCTTTCTCAAATGGGTCACAAAGAGCTGGCTCTCCCTTCTTCCACTCCCTAGAGCACATCACTCTCTGAACAGGAATTTTTTTTTTTTTTTTTTTTTTTTACCATCAAGGCCAGAGAAAGCCTCAGAATCCTTGTTAACCCCACTCTCAGTCATTCATGCTATAAAATCTTTTTGTTATCCCTAAATCAAATGCTTGTTGAATACCTACAGTGCACTCTGCATATGCTATGTTAGGCAAGATTTTCCAAACACAGTGAGCTAACAGAAAGATGGCATAGGCAGGAATGTAAGGGTCACTGGCACTGAGAGGCCTCAAGGCCCAGAACTCCCAGTAAGTAACAGTAACAATTCCCTTTCTTTAGAGCTCCTACAGTGTGTGAGGCCCTACATTAAATCTTTCATGTGCCCAACTGAATCACACAGCAGCCAGAAAGGCAGGTCCCTTCCACTAACTAGATGAAAAAATGAGGTTCCTGACATGTATGAGATATTCCTAGCATCAGCTGAGAATGATACCCAAGTCTGAGGACATGAAGCCATGGAGCCCAGGAAGGGGGACTCAGCAGGAGGGGAGAGATGATGGTTAATTTTCTGTCAATCTGACTGGCCAGAGGGTGCCCAGATTAAACATTATTTCTGGAAGTGTCTGTAAGAGTATTCCTGGCTGACAGGTTAACATTGGAATCAGTGGACAGCAAAACATATAGCCCTCCCCAATGTGGGTAGGCATCATGCAATCCATTGAGGGCTTGAATAAATAAAAAGACAGAGGAAGAAGAAATTGTCTTTTTTTTCTGCCTTACTGCTTGAGGTGGGACATCTTATTTCATCTTCTCCTGTCCTTGAACTGGGATTTATGCCATTGGCTTCTCTGGGTTCTAGGCCTTTAGATTCAGACTGGATTATACCACCAGCTTTCCTGGGTCTCCAGCTTATAGATGGCAGATCTGGGAGTTCTCAGCCTCCACAATTATGTAAGTCAATTCCCCATAAGCAATCAACCGATAGATAGATAGATAAATAGATAGATAGATAGATAGATAGATAGATAGATAGATAGATAGATAGATAGGACAAGCTCCTGTGTAGGCAAATTCATTCTTTGGCCTGTTTGAGAATCAGACTGTAAGAATATGAATATGCATGTTTAAATGAATGGAAGGATAGCTGAGTGAGTGGGTGAGAGAGTAGATGGATGGGTACATGGACAGATGGATAGATGGATGGATGGATGGATGGATGGATGGATAGGTGAGTGGGTGAATGGATAAGTGGGTAGGTGAGTGACTGGATGGATGGATGGATGAATGAATGGGAGAATGTATGGATGAGTGAGTGGGTGGGTGGATGAGTAGATGGATGAGTGGATAGATGGATGGATGGATGGATGGATGGATGGATGGGTGAATGGATAGATGGATGGATGGATGGAACCAGATCAGCTAAAGCAGAGTTTGAGGTAGAGTTGGTAGCATTAAGGCTGGAAAAACAAGATGGAGTCCCATTATGAAAGACCTTGAATGTCACTTTTCAGAGCTTAAATTTATTCTGTCATGGCATGACAGGTGCAGCAGAGGAGTAAAATTACTGGCATGATACTTTAAAAGATGAGTATGGCCCCAGGGACATGGGTTAAAAGGATACAGCCTAGAGGGATTATTGAACACCACTAATTGTGTGACAAGAGCTGCACCAGGAACCACCCTAAATGTTTTACAGTTATTCACACAAGGGCCCTAGAAGTTAGTGTGCTTTTATCATCCCTGTACTACAGTGAGGAAGCCAGGGCACAGAGCATTAGGAGCCCGCCTGAGGTTGTACACACAGCAAGTAGTGGAGGAGCTGGGTCCCAGTCTAGACCCTTGACTCTGACACTCTCCTGGTGGTCATCCAATGGTCCAGACGACAGTAAAGGAGACCAGTGCAGGGTACAGGTGGGAGGGTGCAACCAGCCAAGTGTCAGGTTCATAGCCTCTTAGATACCCACCTGGAACATCATTGGCCCTTGGAAACTGAAACTCATGGCTCTTCATCCAGCTGACTCCTGGGATGCTGATAGCTGTTAGAGCTTCTCACACCTCTGCGGCCCAGGGACTCCTTTCGGGACAATTCTAGAGCAAGTCCTTCCTTTCCCTTCAGTCTGAGTGATCAGGGCGGCCTGTGTCTATAGCCCTGATGAATGTCTGTCCATTCTCTGATCTTCTCATTTGGACTCTACCTCTCTCAACTGCCCATTAAGACCTGTTGGAACAGTGAGGTATGGATCTTGTCCCACATCCTCAGCCTCTTTGAGGTTCGGGGTGGGGAGGAGCAGGGAGAGAGCTGGAAATGTCACCAAGTGGAAACAGAACCTTTAACCCAACGTAAGCAGCATTTTCAGACCAGAGTTCCTTGAGCTGGCCTGGTGCTGACAGTCAGCAAGAACCCAAGTGTGTGTGTGTGTTTGAAAGGCCACCTCTGTGTCTCGATGTGGACTGTGGCTTGCAAGGACTTTCCAGTTAAAGACCAAGTGAAGGTCCCTCTGCCTTCAGCCCTGGCAGACATCACCTTTGCCACTGCTCCTGAGAGTTTCCAGGGACCCACTGGGACCCAGGACCTCTGGCCAGGAGCCTGGCTCACCTTTTGGGGAGGGTTGGTGTTCTCTGTCCACTTAGACTATAACTTCCCTGAAAGTCCCAGTGCTGAGCTGGAGCCCCAGGAGGCACTGGACTAGAGCTGCCAAAAGGAGAAACATCCAGGTAGGTGGGTGGGTTTGAAGACTTAATCACTGCTTAATAACCAAACCAACAATTACTAACACTTTTGTTGTGAAAGTGCAGTGCTTTACCCTTTTGCAAATATTTTCTCAGCTCCTGAGAGCCTAGCACGGTGCTTGACTCACAGCAGGTCCTCCGTAAATATTTGCGGAACGAAGGGCTAAGTGAGTGAATGAATGAAGAAATGAATGAAGAGCCCATGCCTGGGAGGTGGAGCCCCTTGGTCCAGTCTAAGCTCCCCCACCCCCTTGTTAGAAGAACCTAAGGCAAGTCCCATTCTGCTCTCTGGGTCTCAAGCTCAGCGGCCCTTTCATGGGTGGTGGGCCTGTCGGGGTCCACCTGGAATTCTGCTCTTGTCCTGACAGCTGCCTCCCCCTGGCTGGGTGTGGCACCCAGGGCACCCCCACACCCTTCTCCTCTCGTGGGCAGCGCTGGATGCCTCCCCTGCTTGCCACAGGACACCAAACAGTTAAAGCACCACCCATCGTCTTTGATTTATGAAGTGGACGATCAGACCAGGAAGCACAACAGAGACAGCCCTTCTCACTTGCAGGGGGAGGCCCCAGAGAGCAGTAATTCTGTGTACACAGAAGCAGGCGACGGCCTTGGGCTCCGGCCGTGCCGCAGAGCCCACCCTGCCGAGCCCAGCCCAGGGACGATGCCAGGGCCAGCGTCCGGCCTGCTCCATGCCGGGACAGAGGCGGCTTTGTCACCTGGCCCAGCCCCTGCCCGGGGACCAAAGTGCAGCCCTGAACCCGGTCACTGCCTTTCAGCGGCTGCCAATCTATCAAGATTCAGCTACCGCTGTGAACCCATCAACTCCGTGGAAAGGAAAAAAGGAACCCCTCACCACAGCAATTATTCATCCCGGCCTGAACTTCAGGTGACCTTTCCTAGTTCCACAGAAGTTACAGATGCCAGCACCTTGGTGGGTCGGATTTTGTTTTACCCTGTCTTCTTTTAACAGACACATTTCTCCCCCTGTGACGTGACTCCCTCTTTTGCAAAATTTTCTTTGGCTCAAAGATTTTGGGTGGTCCGTAAGCCATGATAGGAGAGCAATGTTGCCTTAAGGAGCCAGCGGATTTCACAAGAAAGAAGTCATCTGGAATAAAAGAAAAGCCTGTGACCTCCTGGGACTGTGTTCCCCTGGAAGACCCCCGGCAGCCCACCCCCGGGCCTGCTCACTCCTCGGGCATCAACGGGGGCTCAGCACCAAAGGCTTGGCCCCCAACCTGCAGAGAGGCAATGTCGCCAACCGGCGTGTGTGTGTGTGTGTGTGTGTGTGTGTGTGTGTGTGACCCTGAGTCGCAATAAGGGTTATGCAGGGTGTAAGTCCCTGTGTAAATTTAAAGTGACCTGAGGGACATAATTACATAAATCTCATCATGAGACAATATACTTTTTATTTGTTTGAATTTTATTTGTATTGGTAAAACTGACCTGAAACTGACACAAGTTTATTAGAAAAAGAACTCTGTAAAAGCGAGTGGGCTGGTCTTCTTAGTTAAGATGGATGTGCCAACTTCTAGTATGATTAGAGAAATGGATAACTCACTAACATCTGTGCAAACCACAATAAAAAGGGATTTAGTGTTACCCCAAGGAGGTAAGAGAGGCTGTCTGTCCATTAAACGCTTTATTACAGTGCCAGCAGGTTTTTCTAATTCAGTTACTCCTGCACGGCGAACAGCACTCTGACGGCCTGTCATCCCACCAGACAGTGCTCGGGGCTGGGAGGTTTTGTGCAAGGTAGGTGACAATCAAATGAGCCACTGAGAAGAGAGGGGCGCCTGACCCTCGTGAAGGATTAACTACAGAAAGTGAGTGTGATCATGTCACACCATTACTTAGAATTTTCACAGTCAATTTCTGAAAATATGAGATAAGTTCTTAAAGAGGCAGTTTCCTCGGGAGCTCAGCAGACCCAGGGGGGGTTTGTTACATGCTGTGTCGCAGGGCACCCAGCGGGACAGGGCCTGCCTGGGAGGGAGCAGCCGCGCTGCCCGGGGCGGGGGCAAGGGGGGTGTGCTGGAGCCCAGCCCTGGGGCCACATTTGTCTAGGAATAGTGCAGTCAAGAAGGAAGAAGATGGAGAGGTGCCTCCTGAAGCCGGCGTGCCCTTTTCCTCCCCCTCCCCGGCATCCCAGGTCCTGCCTCTCCTGGGGACAGCCAGGCAAAGGGGCACGGCCTGCCAGGGATCTTGCCAGAGTGGGGCTCAGGGTTCGCAGAAAGCCTTTCCGGGTCAGCCGCTTGAGACCCTTGGGCCCGTTTGGTGCCCACTTCCCATCACCCCTTCCCGCCCTCTGCAATCCCCACCCCTCGCAGGGGAGGTCGTCCTGCCCTGCAGGGCCTCACACTCTGGCAGCTAAGCAGGCCTTATACTTTAAACTATGCTCTGTACCCAACACAGGCACGTCGCATTTGAGACATGTGTGACAGGCCTGGCAAAGGAAGATAGGGAATCAAAGAAGGTGTGACACGTTTTAGGGCCTGAGATGAGTCCACTCCTGTTTATAGACGAGAGAGCTGAGACAGGCTCCACCCAAAGCACACACAAGCCACCAGCAGGTAGGGCTGGGGGCAGCCTCCCCTCCCACCCCCCACCTGCCTGCCGACTCCCAGGTCAACAGAAGTTCTGCCTTGATGGGTGTGGTCCATAGAGTGGAGGCTTTTTGTCAAGCTGGAGGAAAGTGTGATGTATCCCTTTGTATCTGTGTATTTAAATGAGAAAAGTAAACTCCAGACCCCTAAGCTTGGTTCTGCTAAAGTAATTTAACATCTGCTGCCACCTGAATCTAATTGAAACAATTCATTATCAAATTTACTGATCTGCTTAATGATTTTGTATTTCTCTTTCAAAATCACCTTCCGCCTTAGCTAGCCTAGGTAAATTACTCTTCCCTTCAAACCTGAGAGCTTGAAAGGACCTGGAAGAACATCTAACTCAAGCACTGTCCTTTTAAACACGGGATCACTGGGAGGGGTGGGGGGAGGGGTGAAGCCCGGGCTTCCTCGAGGTCACAGTGAGTCAGACAGGACCAGACAGGACTTGAACACAGACTGCGGGGCCCGCTCCACTCCGTGTGATGCGGCTGCTCTGCCTCATCTCTACGGACCAGGCAAAAGAGGGAGCAACAGACAAGGGTGATGACAAATGGGAAAAACAGAAGGAAAATAAAAAAGGAAGAAAGAAGTTAAAGACAGGGAAGGTGGCAAGCTCCCTTTCCGGAGCTGTGCAGGTTTTTTTTTAATGTTTTCTCAGTGGCAGTCTGTTAAAGAAATACTTCATTGTCACCAAGCACAGAGTCATTAAAGGCACCTTGGAAATTTGGACCCTTTTACTAGAATCAGGGCTTAAATAGCAACTTAATTTATGACACTTCTCGAGGCTGATGGCATTTTTGCTCTCAGGTAAGGTCATCTCAGAGTACCCCCTCCCTCTGTCACCTCCTTTTAGCACAACTCAAGAGGCGGGCCCTCTTCACTTGCAAGTAACTGATGTATTCAACTGCTAAAATGTAAGTCACATATGTATGGGAGCACGTTTGAGTCCATGGTGTGTTTCTAAAAGAGAGCTCCTTTATATCTGTGTGTGAAAGAGAAGAGGGGAAGGGGGTGGGGGGGACCCACGAAGGAGCATGTGAATAATTAGATCAGAGAGAGATGCCACCTTTTCTCAGGGTTGGAACTGCGAGGGGGGAAAGGACTAGCACATAATTGACATAATTGATCTGGTATTTTTTTCCCTTTTTGCTGCAGTAATTTTTATGCATGCTATTGTTGCTGTTATTATCCAGGATGTGATCTTCTGTGGTTGATAATACAGACTAGATATGAATGCGCGTATGTACCAGCCAATCACAAATCTATAGTGTCTATTTCTGCATCACCAGGTGCTATCTCATGGGAAATATCCTCTTTTTTGGCAGGCACACAGAGCGCTGCATTATCTGTCATTTTCATTAGATTCAAGCTACAGCTGAGCCAAAAAGACTTAGTTCTAGCATATGTGCTCAAAATGGCCAAGCTGTGATTGTCCAAATTCACCCTTTCAGGATTGCATTACAAACAACTGGAGCCGAAGCTGGAAATTGGAGTGAGCAAAGTACCTGAATTCCATTTGGGCAACTGTAAACACCAGAAGCTCCTAAGATTGGAGCTTATTATCATGATCATCTCGAAAGATGGCTTCCATCAGAAAGTTCAACATTTTTTTTAGCACATTGTAGGTTAGGGACGGGGAGGTGGAGTCAGCCTAGATGTTGAGGCCACTTAACAAAGAAAACTCAATCTCTTTCATCCCCCTCTGTGCCTCTCAGGACACCCGGGGTCTCTGGGATGACGGAGCTTCTATCCCCAGGTCTTGCCCTAGGCCAGCTAGCCCTGAGTCCTGCACGATGCTGTCCACTGCTCGATGTGTGACTGGAGAGTGTACTGGCAGGAAATATCACATATCCAGCAGTGAACGGTTTCTGCAGGAATTGGAAGGTTTGAAAGAAGCCACGTGCAGTAAAGTCAGGTGTCTGTGCAAGCCTCCAACACCATTTTATAAATTCGATCTTCTATTTGAGCATGTGGAAAGAGCATAGCAAAAAATTACACTCAATTTAAAATGCTAAAAACCAGAGAGCCACAGGGCTGGGAGGGTGGTTGCTCTCCCCAGGGGACTTGATATTATTTTAAGCAGCCATTGGGGGTGGGGTGGGAAGGATAGGCTAGTTGTTCAAGCAGAGAATTGATTCTCTTACAAACCAAAAGGCCAGGGGTATGTAAAATGGTGCCGCCGCTGTGGAAAATGGTATGGCAGGTTCTCAAAATATTATACAAGAAATGACCAGGTGATCCAGCAATTCCACCACTGGGTATGTAGCCTCAGGAATTGAAAGCGGGGTTTGGGATAGACATTTGTCCACTCATGGTCACGGCACCATTATTCACGATAGCCGAAAGGTGGAAGCAACCCAACTGTCCACCAGGCGACACAGGCAAACAAAATGTGGTCTATACAGACAAAGGAATATTATTCAGTTTTTAAAAGGGAGGAAATTCTGACACATGCTACAATACGGATGAATCTCAAAGACATTTTGCTGAGCGAAAGAAGTCAATCAGTCACATAAAGATAAAAACAACGGTATGATTCCATTTATTTGAGGTACCCAGAGTAGTCACATCCACGGGGACAGAAGGGCGGTTCCGCAGCGCAGGTGGAGGAGGCTGGGAGTTGTTCGTTAATGGGGACAGACTTTTGGTTCTGCAAGATGGAAGGAGTCCTTTGGGTGGATGGGGGTGGGGGTTGCATGGCAATGTGAGTGTGGCCCATGGTACTAAACTGCACACTTCAGAATCGTTAAGATGGCAAGTTTGATGTTATGTCTATTTTACTACAATTAAAAACTGGGAAATCGATGATTAGAATGGTAAGTTTTACGTTAGGTCCATTTTGCCACAATTTTTAAAAAAGAAAGAAACAATAGGCTCATGTTTTGTTCCTTAGACCCTCTTCCTGGCCCGACTGACTGGCTTGTGGCCCAAAGATGCAACCTGGCATCACCCAATGACACCAGAAGGCATAGACCTCAGCCTCCTCTCCGTCTGGAGCCTTGTTTGAGTGGTGAGTAAACAATAAAGGTGTAGGCTCACCTCTCCTGGGGGAATACAAAGTTTGCATTTTTGTTTACTATGCAATTTGGCTTTGTCAACTAATTTCACTGGTAACCAGCTAGCTTCACTGGTAAGCAAGTATTCTGGAAACACCTTTGTGTGCAAGCAACACCAACAGCCAACACTTTTCTGGCCCCTTTGCAAAAATGACCCCCTGGCCCCACAGTTCTGGGCCATGCTGTGTTCTTCCACACTGGCACTGAGGGTTAGCCCTCACCAGGCCATGTCTCTTTTGAGCTGTGTGCCAAGTTTAAAAGATAGTAGAAACATCCAGAAACTGGTTATGAGGGTGCTTGGTGCCCCAGAATTGTCCTGGGTTTTCGTGCCGGGGTAGTGGCCTCATCTACCATGATGGCAGGGAGAAACCTGCTCATGAAGACTTTCTCCTGAAACACAGAAGTGCTGGCCCCTTGTCCACGGCAGGTGGCTCACCATTTTTCATCTGTGCTGCTAGCATGGGCTAGCTGAAAGCAAGCAAAGAGAAAGATGGCATGAAGGTTCTGGAAGCCAGGAGAAGTTTGGGTCCAGGAGTGGCAAGTCCAGGAAGAAGGTCATCGTTGCTGAGTGGGAATCTGAGGATTGCTGTCTTTGTCCATTCTGGCCACCATTACAAAACACCAGAGATGGGGAGGCCTAAGCAGACATTTATTATCTCATAGTTCTGGGGGCTGGACATGTGAAGTCAGGGTGCCATGGTCGAGTTCTGGTGAGAGCCGTCTTCCTGGCTTGCACAACACCACTTCTTCCTGTGTCCTCAAATGTCTGAGAGCCAGAGAGAGAGAGAGAGAGAGAGAGAGAGCACGCCCTCTGTTGTCTCTCCCTCTCCTTATAAGGGCACGAATCCCATTACAGAGCCTCACTCTCATCACCGAATCCAATCCCAATCACCATCCAAAGACCCCACTTCCAAACACCATCACCTTGGAGGTGAGGGCTTCAACATACAGATTTGGGCAGGGGAAGACACAGACCTTCAGTCATAACAAATTTGATCTTAATCTTCACTGACCTATTCCTCCTGCAGCAGGAGCGGCGCCCCACACACACCCTGCTCTGTGCCATGGCTCCCCATTCACTCTTTGCAGCGCTCTGGGCTCCACATCCCCCCATATCCCTCCAAGTCCAGCTGGGCTGGAGAGTTCAGTTTATGAATAAGACATCACAAATGACCTACAAAACACCTGATTTTTATATGATGCTCTCCGACAGGAGCCCTTTTGTCTATTAATTGTACCGTGTTTTGAAACAACATAAGTATTTTTTTTTTATTAAAAGAAATTTTCTGGTGTATTTTCCTTCAATTATCACCATGTTACTAGAAACGAGGTAAGGCAATCTGAAAACAGTTGAGTGAGAGAATATACAAACAAACTTTCAAACTGTCTTTCAGCAAGTGAGGCTTAAGTTATTGAATATGCAAATTGCCTTATTAAAAAGAATGATGTCTTTTTCAGCAATCAGTTTAATTACAGTGGAGTCCTTCAATAGAAAAATCAGCTTGTTTCTCAGAATAAAAATTCTTTAGAAAGGAAATTTAGGTATAACAGATCAAAATGAGAAAATTTACACTTGGTAGGAAAAGGGCTTGCATAAATGGAGCACAGGCTGCTGAGATAGGTGTGGGGGTGGGGGTGGGGGTCCTCAGGAGCCCTGAGGTCATCCGGCTGAGCCTGTATGTCCATCTTGCATCTTCCTTCTCTAAACCTCAGAGAGAGGAACAAGGTGATAGTCTGTGAAGGTATTTTTTAATCCAAAGCATGTGAGAGGGCTATAACAGAGGCCACCCACTCTCTACAGGGTAGCTTGGATTGGGCAGGTGAGATGCGTACCCACCAGGACCAGAACAGAAGCGCTTTCGTTACTTAGAAGACCTCCAGAACTCTGTCCATTCTGCTCCACTCCCCTCTCTCACTCTCTCCCCTCAAGACCACCAAACTTTGCCTGATCTGTGTCCCATTTCCCCAGAATCTCCTCCCTGTTTAAGGATTAGAAATCCAAGAAACCACCCAAACCATTGCTCATTCCAGATACCCTTGGCCTACTTTAACAGTTAGAGAGAAAGCTGAGGCAAGAGGAGCAGAGGGAGAGAGAGAGAATCTCAAGCAGGCTTCACACTCAGTGGATCCCACAACCGTGGGATCATGACCTGAGCCAAAACGAAGAGTTGGACGCTCAACAGACTGAGCCACTCAGGTGCCCCTGGTTTATCTATTTATTTTTTTAATAGTTTATTGTCAAGTTGGTTTCCATATAATACCCAGTCCTCATCCCCACAAGTGCCCTCCTCCATGCCCATCACCCCCCTTTCCTCCCCCCCACCCCATCTGCCCTCAGTTTGTTCTTAGCATTCAAGAGACTCTCATGGTTTGCCTCCCTCCCTCTCCCCCACTATTTCCCCCCTTCTTCTCCCCCATGGTCTTCCATTCAGTTCCTCTTAATCCTCCTATACGTGCAAACATATGGTATCTGTTCTTCTCTGCCTGACTTATTTTGCTCAGCATAACACCCTCAATGTCCATCCATGTTGCTACACATGGCCCTTGGCTTATTTTAATGGAGGGTCCCATTGGGGCTGCTGGTTCTTCATCAGACAGAGACAACAAGAGCAACCAGCAGAGACCTCCCCACCCCATTCTGGTCAGTGCTGGGGCAGACAGATCAGATGTACACCCAGCCCACATCTTCCCAGCTCAGCCACTCCAGTCCTATGGTACCTCTGGAAGGGTGACACACCAGGATTTAGGGCAGAGGTCTAAATCAGACTTCTCGGGTTGGATCTCCACTGCATGGAAGGACAACTTCGTGACTGGAGGCAAGTCTTTTAACCTTTCTATGCCTCAGTTTCCTCACCTCTAAAATGGGAGAGAAAATACTGCCTACTTCACAGGATGCATTTGAAATGCAAAGAGAAAAACTAGGCAACACTTAAGAGAAATACCTGACCCGTACTAAGCATTCAGTTAACCCTAGCTGGAGGTAGTGGGGCAGGGGTAGCAAAGTACAAATCTCCTGTGTACACTCTGATACTCTGTTAAAACTTTCACACAAGTCTAAAATACAAAACATGAAATTCACACATATGCAAGAAATGTACAGGCAAATGTTCCTTCGATGAACCTTGAAATCTGGAGCACCTACCATATGCCATCAGTGAACAAAACCGGAAAAAAAAATCTCTGTCCTTTTAAATTCTAGTGGAAAGAGAAAACAACAAACAAAAACACATTAAACACATAAACCATATAGCATTTCATAAGTACCTCCATGGAACAAAGAAACGTGGCTCAGGAGACCTGGAGTGAGGTGAGCGGCTGTAATTTAAATACTGCGGTCCAAGTAGGTCTCACTGAGAAGGTAAAATTTGAGCAAAGACCTCAAGAAGGTGAGGGAGTGAGCCACGGCTATTTAGGGGAAGGTTGTCCCAAGGAGAGGTACAAAGGCCCAGGGGCAGAAGTGAATTTGACACGTTCTAAGCACAGCAGCAGGTTCATCAGGGCCAAAGAGGTATTGAAGAAAAGAAGAAGCCTGGGTCATAAAATGATATGGACAGATCACATACTGTCGTGTGGACCACCTTAAGGACTCCAGTTGGTATTTGCATAAAATGGGGAGACTTTACAGCGTTTTGATCAGCAGAATAGTGCTAATGGTCTGACTCCTGTTTTAAAAGGAGAAACAGGGGCACATGGGTGGCTCAGTCAGTTAAGCGTCCAACTTCAGCTCAGGTCATGATCTCCTGGTTGGTGCTTCAAGCCCCGCATTGGGCTCTGTGCTGGCAGCTTGGAGCCTAGATCCTGCTTCAGATTCTGTGTCTCCCTCTCTCTCTCTCTCTCTGTCCCTCCCCAACTCACACTCTGTCTCTCTCTCAAAAATAAATAAATATTTTAAAAATAAATAAATAAAAGGACAAACAGTATTATGAGTTTATTGGGATGGAGGGGGCTGAGGAGGCTCCAACACATACCCAGGCTAGCAGCTGTGGTGTGAGAATATTCTAAAGAGCAACCCAACACATACCTCTAACTGGGTAACTAGATGTGGGGTGAGACAGAGAGAGAGAGAGAGAGAGAGAAGACAAGATGACTCCAAGGTTTCATTTAACTGGTGTAAACTAGTTTGTAAGCAAGGAATCCATGGCTACTTTGTTTGCTGCAAAGGCAACAAACCAGAATAAATATGATCTAAATTTCCATTCCTTATTTACAGTATTTTACTCCGTACAACTAAATATGCTGCACATTAAAAGTGAAGTCAAATTAAGAATGTATCAGCTACATCCCAGATGAAGAATACTCACTGTGAGGAAGTTCTGGGCATCAAACGGCACGCTGTAGGCACTCGTGAATATTTTACTTCTGTTTCTTGAGCACGCTGAATTCGTTCCCGCCCCAGGCCCTTTGCATGGACTATCCCTTGTTTCTGGACTATCCTTCCTGATTTTTGAACAGCTGGCCCTTCCTCCTCATTAGCTCAAGTATTCTTTCCCTGACTTAGGTCACTCTCTACTCCAGGATCTGCTGCGTTTGCCAGAGTTCTCCAGGGACACAGAACTAACACGGCGCATAGATGGAGAGAGAAAGAGATTGATGATGAGGAATCAGCTCACACGATTACAGAGGCTGAGAACCAAGATCTGCAGTCAGTAAGCCTGTGGATCAGGGGAGCTGATGGCGTAGTTCCAGTCTGAAAGCCAGAAGGCTTGAGATTCAAGAGGAGTGGATGTGTGAGTTCCTACCTGAAGACAGGTAAGATGCCCAGCTAAGCACTCAGGCAGGGGGAGTTTCCTCTTCTCCGTGAAAGGATCAGCCCTTTTGTTCTATTGAGGCCTTTGACTGATTGAATGAGGCCCATCCACACTAAGGAGGACCATTAGCTTTCCTGGGTCTGCTGACTCCAGTGTTAATCTCATCCAAAACACCCTCATGGACATCCCGAATAGTGTTTGACCGAAGGCCTGGGCCCAGCCAGGCTGACCCATAAAATTAACCACCAGAGCTGTTTTACCCCATTCATGTCGTTTTATGAGGGTATCTTAGCTCTTTGTTTCCTTGTCTTGCTATCTATGCACTTATCTTCCCTTTAAGAACATAACCTCCACCAGCTGTTTGCTGAATGAATGAATTAGTGAATAAATGAAGGGTAAACAGTTCCATATGTAGCTTGAGATTTAGGAGAGAGAGGCCTGGAGTTTCCTGAGGCCAGGTGACATTGGTGTAGAGAGGAGATGGGGCTTGATGAGAAGCAGAGGAGCCGGGGGAAGGCAGGATGGGACTGGGGCGAGGGGCTGGGGAGAAAGTAGACCAGATGAGATCAAACCTTATGGGAAGAGGCAGAAATCCACCTATGACAGTCAAATCCCCCTGCATGCATTCTGGCTTTTATTTTGAATCTGGAGTGCGGCATCTGACCTGGCCCTGCTGACTGGGAGCCAGCACCACAAATCAAAGCCCAAAGCAGGGTGGGTCCTGGGTCGGGCTTCCTTGGGAAAGTGAGGGGGCAGCAGCCATGGAAGTGAGACCAGGGGTCTCCCCCAGCCTGAGGCAGGCCATTGTCTGAATGGCAGGGGGGCCAGGCGATGGAGCGGGTATATCGCAATGACAGGGGACCCCAGAGAGAGGCTAGGCGTGGGATAGACATGGGGCAACTTCTGATAGACACCAAGAACCCTCGGTCCAGAGCTCTTCCCTCAGGAATTCTTGCTGGCAAAACAGGTTTTGTATTTTGTTGATCGATTTTAATGAAAGAAGGAAAGGAGAAGCTACCATCAAGTGTGAAATGTTACACGCATAAAATGTTATCAAAACTGTGAAGAGGAATGCCCTACGTGTGACTTAAGCTAAAATCACCCCTCCCAGGTTGTCATGGGCTGTTTAAACATAAGTTTTAGCAAGAATGATTGGTTTTCAAGGCATTGTTTGGGTATCTTTGTTGGGGAGTCTCTGCGGACAAGCGCTGGAGGGGCTGAGCTGTGCAGTCAGAGTTCCACTAAAGTCTCAAACGCAGGCAGGCATGACAAAGGACAGGTCTGTCCTTGGCAGACCCACTGGGAAGCAGAAGAGAGAGGCTGCGACTGGGGCCCTGGGAAGAGGAGGGCGCAGGAGCCCCCAGAGACCTAGTCAGAGGGCCGTGTGTCTGCTCCTTGTCCTCCCCAGTGCAGGTGACTGCCCACTGGGGTCCAAGCAGGAGTAGATGAGTGGTGCTTGGTGCCTGTCTCTTCCTCCCTGTCCTATCCCTGAGCACTGCAGGCCTGGCATCTGTATGTACTGAGCCTGACTCTGTGTCCAGACCTCAAGGAGGCTCTGCTCTGGGAACGGATGGAAATACAACCTTGCCCCCAGGACCCTACTATCATAGGGGGCCCTGTACCGGAGGCCCACTCAGGGACAAGAAGGAAAAACACAGGGCAGCGCTGTGGCTTGGGGCTGTGGAGGTCAAGGCCAGGGCAGTTCTGGGTGTGCCCAAGGAGGAGGAGGCATCTTGGGCCGGGGGCTTGAGTCAGGTTACACAGGGGAGAAGAGAAAACTCGAGGCAGGTGACACAGATTGAGGCCAGGCCTGATGGTAAAAATAACCCAGTCCGAGGTACAGCTGGGATCCACCACCAGATCCCAGCAGACCTGAGGAGGTGGGGGTGGGAGAAGGACAGATGGACAACATCTGTCATTGTTGATGATCAAGTTCCTGATTTTTCAAAGTGACTTTGGAGCCTATAGCTGAGCAAGAATGCAGACAGGTCAATAAAAACCCCAAAGAATCAGGGGAAAAGATGTAGAGAAGTTCTTCAGAAGTGGATGGCCTAATAGCCTAGGGACGTAGGAAATGGTGATCACCCTCATTAATCATCAGGGAGATGC
Organism: Proteles cristata cristata; assembly: GCA_017311185.1. NCBI lineage: Eukaryota > Metazoa > Chordata > Mammalia > Carnivora > Hyaenidae > Proteles > Proteles cristata. Next base: position 2,131,372 of record JAESUZ010000174.1, on the reverse strand, counting down.
AGACTGAAACCACAATGAGGTGCCACCTCACAAAATAGAAAGCTGGAAAGGAAGGGAAGTGATGAGGATGTAGAGCCAACAGAGTCCACGCCCTTCCTGGGGGAAGCCTCCAGGACTGCTCCCTACGCCACACACCCTACGCATCCTGCTCTGGCCCAGCCCAGTGGGAGGGGGTGCCTAGGCCAGCCAGCAGAGCCCTGCTGAGCGGTCTGGACTGGGAGCAGTCCTAAGTCCATCCCCCTCCCCGGCGGGAGGGAGAAGTGGGCTGTGGCCCGGCTGCAAGAGCAATTACTACAGTTGTAATAAACTTCAATGTAAACACTTCTGAAAGTGACTTTGGGTTTGGTGAGGATGGGAGGAGCTAACCCTCAGGGCGTCCAGGAGCCTGAGGACAGGAGTCAAGAGGATGGTGGTGTCGGTGGTGCGCCGTGGCTTTTAAAGCATAAATCAGACAGTGACAGCCTTGCTTATGGCTCTGCGGTGCATTCTGGATGCACTTAAAATAAAATTCAGACCACTTACCATGGCCTCCAAGACCGCATGTCCAGCCCCCTGCAATTCCTCCCCCTTCTCTCTCTCCGCCAGGCCACCTTGCCCTTGCCAAGGTCAGTCCCACCCTCGGATGTTTGTCTGACTAGCTTTCTCTTGCCCCAGCTCTTTATTCAGGCCACCTCTTGAGAGCAGTCGCCTTGCCATCCTCAAGAACGCTGCGACTAAGAGTGCACGAATCCCAGGGATGCCATAGCAGCTCTTCCCGGCCAGGAGCTCCTTCTTTCTCATCGCTTTCCTGCATTTTCTTCATGGGATTTATCAGAGATGCTCTTGGTGTCTGAGATGACCCGGTTCATCATCATCTATTGTTTCCTGTCCATCTTCTCCCACTCGGGCATAAGCTCCTGGAAGGCAGAGAACTGGTCCTTCTAATTCACAGCGCCAGCCTCAGTGCCTACACCAAGGCAGGCCTTTACTCGTTATGTGCTGGACGAAGAAATAAGCAAGCAGCCGGTGAGGGATGTCGGCCTCGGGAGCTCACAGAGCAATGATGCCGAGCCCGGGGTCTTCAAGGGTTCCCCCCACCAGCACTTCTCTCCCCCCGCTGCTGGGAGGGTTATGGTCATCCCTGTTTTCCAAGGTGGGAAACTGAGGCTTACAGAGGGTAGAAGCCATCCCCATAAGTACAGGTGCCAAGCACAATTTAAACTCAAGTTTCCTCCGCTACCCAGGCCCTGCTCAGAGCCACAAACCACTCCCAGCGCCTGTCCTTCACCGGGCGGACTTCTAGGCCCTCTGGGTCTTTGGGGCCCCTAGTGAGGCGAGGGGGCAGCCAGGGATGCGGAGGTGTGGGTGCAGCCTGGTGCATGCCCAGCCCCGTGGGCTCCAGCCGGGAGCCCGTCTCCTCCCTTCCTCCCATCTGAGAACGGTGCTGGCGGCTGTCACAGTCCACTAACCTCAGAGACTGTTTGTTTCATTGATGGAGACAGCTCCCACGGCTGTCCCAGTCCAGCTTCAAACCACCTTGGCAGCGCTTGGCCATGCTGACCAGATCAAATTTGAAGTTTCAGTGCCTGACGGGCACCGGCTGACTCAATTACGGGAGCTGTTAGGTCCAAGCTTCCAGGCCTTCTCCACATAGAAGCTGAGGCCACTTCTCCCCAGAGCCACAGCTCCGCCTCCAGCCAGGGCCCCGGCCCCCCTTCCTGGGGACACGGTGCGTCCTGGGCAGCCCGGATCCTGCACGTGGCACCCCAGCAGCCGTGCAGCATGCCTGATGGTCCCTCACCCACTGTGCTCTGGAACCCACTAATGGAGAGAAACCCAGGCAAAGAAACCCCGATCTCCTCTCCAACATCACTGTGTCCCTTCTTCACTGACCCAATAGCAAAGCTCTCTGCTCCCCAGGCGGCCCCTCCCACTTCCGCCCACCTGGCCCCCATACGCCTGGGCATCCACTTGCCCTCTGTGCCCACCCGATGTCTAATGGGGCGGTGGCAAATGCACTGTGCACTCCACACAGGAAGGCTTTGCTGATCATCCGACATCAAGTTCCAACATGTGCAAATGACTGTTTTCTATAAATCAGGAGGATTAGAAGTTATCCTGCTCTCACGTCACCAAACCCCATTTACATCCTGCTGTGCCTCTCAGAGGGGACACAAGGCTGGAGTGGGTGTCTGAGGGCTGCTCCGGGACATGGATGTCTGGTGGGGTCTACAGGGCTCAGGACACCAGCACAGCAGCAGGGCCCCCACCTGCCACAGCCTCCTTGCCTCCTCAGGTCTGGGTCCCAAGGAAGCCCATGCAGGAAGGGAGGAGCATCTCTTCTCATGTGGTTTCAGGGAGCCGGGTTGGCCCACAGGTATTTGGGGATCAGTGACATTGGCTCCCTTTGCACTGCCAAGATTGGGCTTCCATTTCAGTGATGTGGCGATTGAGAAAATCTATTACCCCCCAATTCTGGCCTCTTGTGGGTAGATAACAGGGTATCAAGGAAAGCCTAAGGGCCCTGGCACTTGTCCCCAGTGGGAGCACAGGGATGGAGGATGCAAGCCATCTACCGGGTCCACCGAGGGCCACTGCCCAGCGGGGTCCCAGCCAGCTCGCCGAGGGCAAGGCCTGGCCCCAAGCCATCCCCTTCTATAGAGCCGGCACCACGTAGGATCATAATAGAAATGCAGAGGTATTTAGAGGGCTATCATATTAGTTTCTGAGGGCTGTTGTGACAAACTACCACAAGCTTGGTGGCTCAAACCAGAGAAATGTATTCTTTCACAGCTTTGAAGTGAGATTAGCGGGTGTGTGGGGCTGTGCTCCCTCAGGGGGTAGGGGGCACCCATTCCTTGCCTCTTCCAGCTGGCAAGCCTTGGTGCTTCTTGCCTCAGAGCGACACCGCTCCAGTCTCGCATCTGTCTTTACCTCCCCTGCTTTTGTGTGCGTCACCGGCTCTAATCTCCCTCTGCTTTCTCCCTTGTGAGGATGCACATGATTGCACGCAAGGTCCACCTAGATAACCTAAGATAAGCCCCTGCTTTCGAGGCTCCTAACTTAATCACAGTTTTTGCCATGTATGCTAATAGTTGTGGGTTCCGGGGATTAGGAAGCGAATGTATCCAGAGGGAAGAGGACGTTTTTTTGGTCTACCAGAGCTGTTATATAATAACTTGGGATCTCAGGGCAGGAATTTTCTGCTTTGGTGCCCACGGAGACTGAAGGGTCAAGAGCTATCGTGGCCCCATTTGACACACTGGGCAGGAGTCAGGGTGGAGGCAGGGCTGAGATACACACCTGACACCCAGGAGGGTATGAAAGGGAAGCTCGGAGGCTCTAACTGTCAGCATCCAGCTCCCCCTGCTCACTCTTGTAATTGAACACTGTAGGCAGAGCCTTGGTGACTGGAAGTGTAGACACTTGAGAGTCTAGTAGGCCTGGGGTTGTAGCCTGTTCCTGCCTCAGTTTTCCCATAATGCCAGCCCCCAGCAGGGTTATTCTGAACTTTTTAAAAAAGTTTATCTATTTATTTTGAGAGAGACTGAGACAGTACAAGCAGGGGAGGGGCAGATAGAGGGAAAGAGAGAGAATCCCAAGGAGGTTCCGCACTGTCCACACAGAGCCCAGTGAGATCAGGGCCTGAGCCAAAATCAAGAGTCGACGCTTCACCCACTGAACCACCCAGGTGCCCCAGGGTTATTCCGAGTCTTAAAGGAAGCAGCGTATGAAGGTACTTAGCTTAAAGTTTAGCAAACAGTAAGCATCTAATCAATGACAGATATGGTTGTTCTTTTTGTTTAATTGGACAAATGTTTCCTAATCCCTTCTGTGTGCTAAGCACTGGGGTGGCATCCGTTTGTAGGGACAGCTGTTAGCATCACCCGGCGCTGGCACTAACAGTAATGACAGTACTGCTTGTCACTATCTGTCCCTCCTTCCTGCCTGCATACCACGAGGGCACGTAGAGAACATTCCATGTGAAATGCTGGGGTGAAGAAGTTGACACAGTCCCTGTCCTTCTCTGCAGGAACTCCAGGGCAGTGATACAGAAGGAGATTGTGTTCCCAGGTGAGAGTTGCACCTGGACTTTGGAGGCTGAAGCTGGGAGAAAGGAAAGGCCAGTGATGTCCCTTGTAAGAAGGCAGGCTTGAGCTGAGTCCCAGAGGATATTTGAGTTTTCGATGCCAATAGCCAGAAGTTTGCTAAAGAAATGTGCACCTTGTCTCTGGGGGAAAGCAGTAGCGGGGATCAGCAAGCAATGGCTGACCACACAGCAAGAGTCCCTTCCTGGGCAGACCCTGATAACAACACTGATGATGATGCCCATGCTATGGTTGGATGGTCAGAGTCCTGGAATCCTAACCCCCTTGGATTAGGCTCTAGACAGTCTAATGGCAGGACCGCTCACGAAGGTTTGGGAGGCACCAAGAGAAAACACTGAAGATTATGAAGCATCCAAGGGGTAGCATCAATGGACACCCATCACTATTAGTGCTTCAAAGCATGAAGGATCAAGGAAGGAACCATTTCCAGACCCGGAGAGCTACCAAGAGGTACCAAGCTACCAATTGAAGAGCTCTTCAATTGGTAAGAGAGGACCAATTGAAAGGAACTGTGGCCTTTGGCAGAAGAATGCAGCTTCTCTTGACATGTGGCACAAAGAAAGCCAGGGCAGTAAAGACTCTGAATTCCCTTTGACCTCCTCTTGTGGGGTTCCCAATGGTCATTCCCAGCTGGAAGTCAGCAGGCAAGGGATTCTGTGGATGGAGTGCCCATGGTCATTTTGTTGGGATATAGCCCAGGGTGGAGAAGGATGGCGAATATATCTGGAGGAGCAAACAGAGAATCCCACCTGCGATTCCACCTATGATGATGATGATGATGGTAATGGTGGTAGTGATATTGGCGGTAGTGATGATGTTGATTTTAGTAGTGGTAGTGATGTCAATGGCGAAGGCGATAATGTGTATTGGTAGTTGTAGTGGGATGGTGGTAGTGGTGGTGGTGGTGGTGGTGGTAGTGATAATGGTAAAAACAGATATCATTATTGAGCTCCTAAATAGCCACTCACTATATGAAGGTCTTTCAATCTTTACACCAGCCCAGTAGGATAAGACAGCAGAGATTCTTGGAGACTTGGAAGACCTACATGCCAGAATTATCCTCAGCCCCAATGCGCCTCCCTGCAAACACGTGGTTTGGGAAAGCCCCTGGCCCTAGCGACTTGTGTTGTAATTGTGTGTGAATGTGCTTGTCTTCTTTCTTATTTGTGAGCTCCTCTAAGGAAGCTTGATACCTGCTTATCACTATAACCCAGGGCTTGACAATGTCTAGCAGAGTAACTGCCACTCAAGATTTGCTAAACCATTGATGATGAATGAGTGAATGAATGAATGAATGAGTGAGTGAGTGAATGGATGAGTAAAGAGAGACTCCATGGCAACAGGTCATAGAGAGTTAGCTCTGGGTCTCACACCTGCTCTCCGCAGAGCCTGACTCATCATAGGCACTTAGAAAATATTGGAGAAGAGCCAACACAGTGGCACTGTGGTATTTCTGTTTTCTCTGGTACACATTTCCTCATGTCTAAACATGGACTGAAAAACATCCAAGCTTTTCAAAGCTATTTGGTTGCCTGAATTTTGCCCAAGCCCAAACTCTGAGCTAAGAGTGAAGATGTTTGTATGATGTCTCAGTGCAGCACATGGAAACCCACAGCCCAACATAGCTCAGAATTGCTAATAACCTTCAGATTGTTGTGTTAATAAGTGAAAATACAGAGAAACACAAACCTGTCTTCCTGTTAATGTTAATTTTGGTCCCAAAAACCGTTGCTAAAACATATTGCTGGGCATGCCACAGATGTTCCTTCTATTGCACGTGCACGATATTGAAAGCAGAAGCTGGACGCTTTGACAGAATTTTTGTCACTTCGATGATAACTGTGGTCAGGCCATTTTGCCACCGCTCAGGTCTATTGTCTTATCTGACCATTCCCCTGCGCAGGTTCCCATTGGGGCTGGTGTGTAATTCTGAGTTTGCCTCCACAACCTGCTCAGTAGACTGATAAAAGTAAGTAATTGAAAAAATAAGCTGAGCTATGTCACTTTCTTGTCAACTCACCCCCTAATTTCACTCTATGCAGAACATATATGACGATGTACTGGTGGAGGGCCTAGTAGAATCCCAGGTTGTCCGTTCCCAGAGCTCATTAGGGTGAGAGATGACACGGCAAGACGTGTGGCTCTCCAGCCTGATACTGAGGCTTTAACTACCCTGGATGGGAGAGATTTAAAGCCACTTATCAGTTTGTAAAGAACCAAGCAGAATAGCCCTGCATTCCCTCATCTTGTCCTGGTTTATCTTCTATGTGCAGGGGCCATTTTTAAAAACAAGAAGATGTCATAATTTAGAGTGATTACAAGAGCCACCCAGAATTCCGTGGCTTCAAGACCTTTTCCTGACCATGCAAGGAGCAGATTGACATGGGCATCAGCTAAGTGGGGGCAGGTCGGATTCTCTGTCTCCGGTACTGGGGATCTATATCCTCTGGGGCAGGGAGGGCTGTTTTTCCCCAGTCTGAGAGTTCCTTAGAATCCCTCTGCACTGGCTAGCATCTGGGTGAGAGGAGAGAGAGCCCTTTGAGAGCCTTGGGGATTGAGAACAGAGGGCCAGTCGGGCACCAGGAGCTCGACTGAAGTCAACTTCCGGGAAGAGGTGTCATGCTAAGTACAAGTGCGGGCATTACCACCTGGCCTCTCAGCAATAGAATTTGTGTTTTGCTGGTGTGCCCACTGACTGAGGGAAGAAACACACAAGGAAAAGGACATAAGGAGGTGGAGGTGTAATCCCAGACCAGGGACTCTGAAAGTAGCCTTGTCCTCTTTCTAGTTATGGATTTATTTTATCATTTCTTCAGCCAATTCAATCAAATGGAACATGGGCCACCTCCCTGTGGATGTTCAATGATGACTAATTAATGTTGATAAGGAAGCTTCTGTCCTGTGCCCGGTTGAGGGGGCAGCTACACTCCAGACTCCAAATAGAAGCCGGAAGAAGCTGGAGCCCTGGCCAGCACCACCAAAACTCTTGTCCCTGTGCTCACTTCTGTTGCAGGCAATTTCAGTGTCTGTGTGTACCACTCCAGTCCGCCATTGTTACTGTGTGGATTAGAAGTCTTGATAGTCACATGCTCCAAATAAAGACAATCTTTATTATGCATTGAGGATGGGATGTGGACTTGACAATACCCCCAGCATGAGCGCCATCAGTTGCTGCCCATAGTTGGAGCAAGAAGCCCAGATGGAACGGCCTTCTCCAGAGGCTTTTGGAGAGGGTTAGGTTCAAGCTGGGTAAATACCAACTCAAAAAATCACTTGTGCACCAGCACTGTGTATCCAGCTAAAGTGGAGAGTACATAGGATTGACTGCCAAATTCAAGACCACAGACAAGTGTTCCAGAGAGAATTGAATCACCTGGAAAATCATCTTCAAGCACCTCTCAGTTGTGCCTGCCTGGGGAAGGGGGAAGGCATTTGTGCCTTCCCGATACAAGTGTTCATGCAGCATTGCTGAATTACAGGTCACATAAGAATGTACAGCCCACAGAAGAAATCCAAACCCTAGAAAGGGTCTATCAAGGACTGACACTGGACCCTCACCCTTACCCAAGAACCTCATCCTAGATACTTCCAAAGGAAGCAGCGTCAAGCAGAGGTCCTCAGAAGAAAAGGCAAAGAGAGCCTTTGCTTGTAATGGCAGACATTCTTCAACTTTCTCTTCAGAACTGCCTTCCTTTGCAGCCAGAAATTTTCTCCGTAGTTTTAACCCAAATGACAGAGAGGCCACCATGAGTCAGATGCGATCATGGAAGGTCAGGTTATTTCTTAGACTAATAATGCATGTATAAGATTCTATTTGTGGAGAATAAGTGACATGAAACTCAATGGCTCAAAAAATAGGGAGTGTGATGGTTAACATTATGTGTCCACTTGGTTAACCCACAGTACTCAGGTAGTTGGTCAAACACATCTGGAGGTTGCTGTGAAGGTTATTGTTAGGATGGGATTAATGTTTAAAGCAGTAGACTTTGAGTAAAGCAGATTACCCTCCAGAGTGTGAACAAGCCCCATCCAATTAGTTGAAGGCCTTAAGAAAGACCTTCCTCAAAGAAGAGGGAATTTTGCCAGCAGACTGTCTTCAGACTTGAACTACAACGTCATCTCTTCCCTGAATCTCCAGCCTGTCACCATGCCCTGCAGACTTTGGACTTACCAGACTTCACAATCATGTGAACCAATCCCTTAAAATAAATCTATGTATGTATAATGCATGTGTGTATGCGTGTGTGTGTGTGTGTGTGCCTGTACATATGCATCGATCTACCACCTGTCTATCATCTATCTATCACCTATCTTCCATCATCTATCTTTCTCCTATCATTTCTCTTTCTCTAGAGCACTGAACTCTGACTCACACAAGTAGGAATGAGGAAGAAGGAAGCGCTGTCTGCAGAGGCCAATAGAAAACAGAAGATTCTAGCGGTCTCCACAGTAGAGGTGTTGTCAGAATGACAACCCATCCAACACATGCCTTTTCCTCACCCAGCCTGAAGACAGGGTGCCATGCCATGTGGCCCGGGCCTGCTCATTTACCTTGTGAAGAAGATATCGCATAAGAAACAGCTTGCCCGGCTCTGAAGTGGAGATTGCCCTGGGAATGGAAAAACGAAATCGTAGCTAGACACAGTAAGAAAGCATCATGGCTATCGCAGCCTGCTTTAACAGAATGGCCAGACTATAAAGCAGGAAGGCCATGGAAAAATAGCAAGATGAGAATCAGAGACCGTTGGAATGTGCTTACCTGGAGAAATGGGCGGGGGTGAAGCTCCAGGCATGCCCTAGTTTCTGGAGGGCTGGATGAGGGGCAGCGTGAGGCTCACCTAGTGTTTTCAGGCACACCGGTCCATCCTAATATGGCTCGGCCTTTATTAAGGGAATCCAAGAGGCCAGCTACCTGCTGCTATAGGGAGCTGATGTTTCCATCCTGTGCATTCCGATGAGCAAGACCTTTTGCCTTCCCCCAGATTCCATCTCCCGAAAGGAAGACGTGGGTAGGCCACTGAAGTGTTTTGACTGAAGGGTCTTTGGTGTTCCCTTTCTAATAAAGGGCCATATATTAGTGCCGAACAGTCAGTGTTTTGAGCACTAAAGTAATACCAGTACTCTCATTGCTCAAGAAACTGCTGAGCAGAATCTTCCAACAATGTGTCTCCCTGGCATTCCTTAACCCTATTGATAATGATAAAGCCTCATAAATCTAGGTAAATCTTTAATTACGCCTTCGGAACATGGTGATATTATGACTGTGACACAGTCATAAAGGGCACATTCAAAATTAGCTCCATATACATTTTATGAATATGGAAAAGGTAGAAGTGGCTACAGTTAAGGAAGAAAGACCAAAAAAAGTATTCTTTTTTTCCTTGTTACAATCACCTTTTAAAATGGGACTTTAATTCTTTTTTTTTTTTTTTTAATTATTGAGGAAAGCTCTGTCTGTTGACTTCTCCAATTTTTATTAAAATCCACAGTGGTAGCTTTGCCGAGCCTTAGTGCAAGTTACAAAATCTATAATCTGAAATGAAGGGAGTCCATTCCTCTGTGTTAAAAACACCTTTTGGTCTAAAAATTGTTCTTCCTTATATTAAGTACGTGTGAAATATTTATGGAGAAAGGAGCTCTTCCACACTGTTCTTTTTTTTTTAAATATATTCTTTTATTTTTATTATTTTTTTTTACAAATAGTTTATTGTCAAATTAGTTCCCACATAACACTCAGTGCTCATCCCCACAAGTGTCCTCCTCCATGCCCATCCCCCCTCCCACCCACATCCACCAGTCCTCAGTTTTTGTCAGCATTCAAGAGTCTCATGGTTTGCCTCTCTCCCTTTCCCCCACCATTTCCCCTTTTCTTCTCTTCCACACTGTTCTTACAAAACCCTAAGAAAGCCTGGAGTTTGTTTCATTCCCTATGATTAGGGAGATTCCCTCACACTTCTCCTACCCCTGCCTTTGGTTAGGAGCCCTATGCAATTTATTTTTATCTTCAGCCAACGCATATATTTTTACTTGTGTGAATACTATTGAGAAAGATTAAGTTCTTTTATTTTGTTAATTAAACTGCATTTTTGAAAATCTGGTGGGGGTAGTCAGTGACGGGATTAACATGGGCACTTTGCAGAGTTTTGCTGTTTTCCTGATTAGATTAGAGGTATTTGATATTGAAGTAGGAGCTGATGAAGTGGTGTCCTCGATGTGACTGAATGCATGACCCTAGTTTATCACTAAAGCTTCATAAAGAAGTCTTCCTTACTGTCGAGAAAGCCCAACCAAGAGTGAAAATGACATTAGCAAAAAGCTAAGCAAAAGGTCAGTAGAGCAGAATGAGAAGGGGGAAGGGGAAAAAATGCATTCCTTTGCTTCCCCCCCCCAAAAGGGTTAAGGAAGACCTCTGTAGAGGCTCTGTACCAGAGGAGCGGGGTAGGCAGGTGAACGGAACCTCAGAATGGTAGGATCCTGAGAGTGGGATGCCTTTCTGAGCGTCTGGAGTTTAAAGGTAAAGATCATATTTTTTTAAAAAAACGGGGTGACACGAATACAGAGCGAGGAAAGCACCACCTTTCTCCTCATCTGCACCTGCAGAATGATTTCCAAAAGCATCCACAGACCCCTTTGGGTGGGCTCTGGGTCTCCCGGCAGCTGGCTGGGCTTCGAGCTCATATTCTGCGCGTCCAGAGACCAAACCAAGGGAGCAGGTGAAAGCCTTCCTCTCTTGTTGCCGCACCACCCCTGAACCTCTTCTTGAGCTTCCCAGCTCCTTAGGTGAGCAGAGAAGAAGGATAGCATTGAGGCAGGGGTGAGATCAATCAAGGGAGCTGAGGAACAGCTGGATGGCACTCAGGGCTGGATGCCTCAGCATGCTAAGTCCAGGCAAGGTCACTGTGTATATAGTTATTGCATTATTAGCCCCACCTCCCTGCATTCCCAAGGCCACCTTCCCCATAAGCATATATTATTTTCTTTTAAGAGAGGTAAAATTTGCATACAACAAAAGGTACATAAGTACATGTTTGGATGGATGAATTTTGGCAAACGCATATGCATGTAAAATCCACAGCCCCATTGGGATATAGAACATTTCCATCAGCTCAGAAAGTTCCCTCATGCCCCTTGCCAGCTGATGCCTGCCCTCCCACCCACTGAAGCAAACGAATGGTCCTGCTATCTATTACCATACCGGTTTAACTCCAAATCCATGGAATCCCATAGAATGTACTCTCTGCACCTGGCTTCTTTCACGCAACAGAAATTTTCTATTGTGCGCAATCTATTGTAATTCTCTAGTACGGTTATCAATAGTTTATTCATTGTTATGGCTAGGTTTTATTTTGTCATATGAATTTATCTTAATTTCTTTATCTGTTATATTTTGATGGGCATTTGGGCTGCCTCCAGTTTCGAGCAATTATGAATAAAGTTGCTGTGACCATTCTTGTACAAGTCTTCTGGGGACATGTGTTATGATTCCCCTTGAGTGAATGGCTGGAAGTAGAAGTGCTGTGTCATAGAATGTCTGTTTATTCCCTGAGAAACAAGCAAACTGCATTCCAAAGTGGTTATACCGTTTACGTTCAATCAGCACTCAGGAGAGCTTCGCCGTCTGTTTACTCCATGTCCTTACCAACTAGCATCAGCTGTCTTTTATTTTGTTTTTATGTTTTTTAGAGTTTATTTATTTATTTTGAGAGGGAGAGTGCAGAGGAGGCACAGAGAGAGAGGGAGGAAGAGAATCCCAAGCAAGCTCTGCATTGTCAGTTCAGAGCCGATGTGAGGCTCGGGTTCACAAACCATGATATCATGACCTGAGCCAAAATCAAAAGTCAAGACACTTAACTGACTGAACCACCCAGGCACTCTGACTGTCTTTGAAATTTTGAGCTGGAAGCAAGTTGTCCTAGTGAATGTGTGCACCTCTCCAAAAATGATTTTATTTCGCATTTCCCTGATGACTACTGCCATTGGCCACTTTTTCATATGCATATTGGGCAGTCCGATATCTTCCATCGTGAAGTATTTGTTCATGTGTTTTGCCCATTTTTTATTGAGTTGTCTTCTTCTTATTGAGTTATATGAGCTCCTCATATAACTGACCCCAGTTCTTTTTCATAAATACATATACATATATACTGTAAAATCTTTTCTCTCAGTCTATAGTAGCCAATTATTTTATATTTTTTATTTACATGCAGTAAAACTGACCTCTGTTGGTATACATTTCTATGACCATTCAAACATATATAGCTTCCTGTAACCACAACTACACGCAGAGCACAGAACAATTGCAACATCCTGTTAACCCTCTCATTGCTCTACATTTATAATCATGTTTGTAATCACATGTTCCATACTCCTAACCTCTGCCCACCACTGGTCTCTGCCGTTATCATTTTCATCAAGGAAAATTCCGTATAAGTGGACAGAATACAATTCTTTGAGTCTGATTTCTTTCATCTGCCTCTCTTTGAGATTTGCTCAAATATTGGATATATCAATAGTTCGCTTCTTCTTATTGCTGAGTGTAATTCCTGTGTACCAATCCTTTTGTAACTGCATCTTTTGTAAGCAGAAGCTTTGGATCAGGTCTAATGTATCAGTTTTGTCCATCTTATAAATGAATGTGTGTGCACCCACTCCTGAATTCACATGTTGAAGCCCCAACCAGCAAGGTGATGGTGTTTGGAAATGGAGCCTCTGGGTGGTAATTAGGGTTAGAGAAGGTCATGAGTGTGGAACCCCCACTGATGGGATTAGGGTCCTATGAGAAGAGGAAGAGAGGCCAGAGCTCTCTCTCTCTCTCTCTTACCCATGTGACAACACGGTGAGAAGACTCATCTGCAAACTGGGAGGAATGCTTTCACCAGAATCTGACCATGCTGACGGCCTGTTCTTGGACCTCCAGCCTCCAGAACTATGACACATAAATCTCTATTGTGTAGGCCACTCAGTCTACGACAATTTGTTATATCAGCCTAAGCAGACTAAGACATTCTGCTATGGTTGCATTTTCTATGTCATATCTAAGACACATTTGACTACCTAAAGGTCAATAAGATTCTTTTACATTTATTTCTAAGTGCTTTATAGTGTTTGCTTTTACATTTGGATCTACAGTATACAGCAAATGAATTCTTTTTTGTGTGTGATTTCAGGTAGAGCTTGAAATTCATTTTATTTCAATACGGCCATTCCTCTGTTTTAGCATCATTTGTAGAAAATATTGTCTTTTCCTGTTGAACTGTCTCAGAGCTTTTGTCAAAAATCAATTGTGTAAATAAATTTCTGTATTCAATTCTGCATTTCTGAGTCAAACTCTGTATTCTCTTTCCTTAAATCTATGTGTCTATTTTGTACCAATACAAATTGTCTTGATTACTGTACTTTTATAGGCAGACTTAAAATCAAGTAGTGTTAAGGACTCACATTTTCTCCCCTTTAATATTGTTTTCATCATTCTGAGTCCTTCGGATTTCCATATAAATCTTATTTTTATTTTTTATTTTTATTTTTATTTTTTTAAATTTTTATTTATTTATTTATTTCTAGGAGAGAGAGAGAGAGCAAGCGTGAGCAGGGGAGGGTCAGAGAGAGAGGGAGTCACAGACTGAAACAGGCTCCAGGCTCTGAGCTGGCAGTCAGCACAGAGCCCGATGCGGGCTCGAACCCACGAACCGCGAGATCATGACCTAAGCGAAAGTCGGACGCTTAACCGACTAAGCCACCCAGGCGCCCCTTATTTTTATTTTTTAAAAATAAAAAAAAATAAATGTTTATTTATTTTTGAGAGAGACAGAGACAGACACAGAGTATGAGCATGAGCTGGGAAGAGACAGAGAGAGGGGGAGACACAGATTCGGAAGCAGGCCCCAGTTTGAGCTATCAGCATACAGCCTGACATGGTGCTTGAACACATGAACCATGAGATCATGACCTGAGATGAAGTCCATTACTTAACCAACTGTGCCACCCCAGCACCCTTCCACATAAATTTTAGATTTAGCTTGTCACTTAAAAAAACAAACAAAAAAACAGTTTTTGGAGCACCTAGGTGGCCCAGCCAGTTGAGCATCTGACTCTTGATTTTGGCTCAGGTCATGATCCCAGGGTCATTAGATCAAGCCCCACATCAGGCTCCACACCTAGAGTGTAGCCTGCTTAAGATTCTTTCTCTCTCCCTTCTCCCTTCTCTCTCTTTCTCTCTCTCTCCTCTCTCCCTCCCCTGAAAAATAAATGCAAAAATAAATAAATTAGTTAACTTTAAAAAACTCTAGTGGGATTTAGATTGATATGGGTTTGACTCAGTTTGGGGATACAGGCTATTTATCTTAACAATATTAAGTCTCTTCATTTACTTAGGTTTTTTTTTACATTTCTCACAATATTTTTTACATTTCTCACAACATTTCAGTATTGAAGACTTACATATATTTCCTCAAGCATTTTTAAAATTTTCCATATATACTGTTTTTAATTTTTTTATGTTTTATTTATTTCTGAGAGAGAGAGAGAGCATGGGGAGGGTCAGAGATAGAGGGAGATACAGAATCTGAGGCAAGCTCTAGGCTCTGAGCTAGCCATCAGCACAGAGCCCGATGCGGGGCTCAAACCCACGAACCATGAGATCATGACCTGAGCTGAAGATGGACGCTTAACCAACTGAGCCATTCAGGCGCCCCACATATATACTGTTTTTAAATTCACTTTCCAATTGTTCCTCGCTGATACATAAAAACACACTTGATTCTCCGGCATTGACCTTGTCTCTAATAACTTTACTAAATTAATTATTGTTTCTAATTATTTATAGATTCATTTGGGGTTTCTACATGGATAATTCTACAACTGTGTATAATTATGGTTTTACTTCTTCTGTTTCATATTTGGTGCCTTTTCTTTCTTTTTCTCCTATTGTACTGATAGACCCTCTACTATAATAAAGAATATTCTTTCATTGCTTTTGCTGTGAGGGGGAACTGTTTATCAGATTGAGAAATGTTCCTTATATTCTTTGTTTGCAGAGAGATGCTTTTGAGGTTGGGTATGGAAAATTAGCAAATGCTTTTTTTTTTTTTTTTTTGCATTTATTGAGATCATCATATGATTTCTTTAATTCTCTTTTATCTTGGTAGTTCTGGTGAATTCGATTCATGCTGAATGTTAAACTAAACTTGCATTCCTTAGATAATCAATTTAATTATACTATATCATCATCCTTGTTCCAATTTCATTTAGAACTTTTGCATCTATGTTCATAAAAATTATTTGTCCATCATTTATTTTCTCCTTGTTTCTTTTAATTGCCCTTGTAAGGTTGCAATATTGGCTTTAAGCTAGGTCCATCAAAGGAGGCTGTGATGTATCCCTTTCCTCTCTACTTTCACCAATAGCTGGTGTAATATTGGGATTATTGTTTTATTAACATTTGATAAAATTCACCAGTGAATCCATCTGATACTTGGGGGCTTCTGGTAGGAGGGTTTTAATTATAAACTCAATTTATTTAACAGACATATGGCTAATCAACTTTTGTGTTTTGTTGGGTTAATTTTGGTGATTTGTGTCTTTCAATGTGCTTTCCAATGCCATTAAAACTGTTAAATTGTAGACACAAAGGTGTCCATAGTATTCTCTTATCCTTCTAGAATGTTTGTATGATATTTAAGAATGCCATCCATTTTCTGGAAATTTGTGCTTTCTTCTTTCTTTTATAATTAGTCTAGTTAGGTAATAATCAATTTTATTAATCTTTTAAAGGAACTTACATTTTACCTTAATTACTGCCTTTACTGTTTGTTAATTTCTATTCACTGATGTCTATTCTTATCTTTATTCTTCCCTTCCTTCTATTTGTATGGGTTTAATTTATTTTTCTTAGATTTTTAAGAAACTAGTGCATTATATTTTCTTATTTTCTATTTTATTTTCTTATTTTTAAAATTTATTTATTTTCAAGAGAGAGAGTGCAAGCAGGGGAGGAGGGGTAGAGAGAGAGAGAGAGTGAGACACAGAATTAGAAGCAGGCTCCAGGCTCTGAGCTATTAGCACAGAGTCTGATATGGGGTTGGAACTCATGAACTGAGAGATCATGACCTGAGCTGAAATCGGATACTTAACTAACTGAGCCACCCAGGCGCCCCTGTTATTTTCTATTTTAATATAAGCACTTAACGCAATATGCTTTGCTCTGAGCAGTGATTTAGTCGTATGCCATGAAATTTGATGTGTTATATTTTCTTTATTATTTTATACCATTAGCCTTTTAGTCTGGTGATTTTATTTTGTTTGGACTTGTAGGATATTTAGAAGTGTGTGGTGTTTCCAGATATGTGACAATTTCCCCCAATTTTTCATTATTTATTTCCCACTTTTATTTCATGGGATCAAAGAAAATAGCCTATGATTTTAATCTTTTGAAGTGTATGGAAACTTCCATACATTATTTTCTTGTGTTCTTGTCTATTCTAAGTTTCATCCTGGTGAATGTTTTGTGTGCACTTAAACTTGTTATGAGGTTGTCGGATATCATGTTCTGTGAATGTCAATTAGGTTAGGTTGGTTAATAGTGTTAATCAAATTTCCTGATTTTATCTACTCTACCAACTACTGAGACAGAAGTTTTGAAATCTCTAGATAGAATTGTAAATTTATCTTTTCTTCCCCTTTTCATTTTGTAAAGTTTTCCTTTGGTTTGAAAACTCTTATTAATCCTCTGTATTTTTAGCATTGCTACTTTTCTTACTGAACGACCCCATTTATCACCATTAAATGGCTTCTTTAACTTTGATAATACCCATTTCTTAAAATCTCTGGTTCTGAGGGTAATCGCGGCATGCTGACTTTTCATGCTTACTATTAGCATGGCACATATTTTCCCATCCTACTTTTAGGCTAGGTGTCTCTCTATATGGCAAGCGTTTCTCTTACAGAAGCATACAGTTAGATACTCCTTATTTACTGAGTCTGATAATACCTTGCGTTTAGATTAAAGTTTGAAAGAGTTGACATGGCTGGAAATTACAACATGGCATAGATACTAAAGAAGCAGTAACTTCACAGAGGAGTCTAATCAACCTGCATAGAGGTCTCCTTGAACTTCCGGTTGAAAACTAAGCTAGAAGTGTGCATGACATGGTGTAACTTTGCAAGTGAAAGCAAGCAAGTAAGCAAGCAAGAAAGAAAGGAAAAAGGAGAGGGATAGGAAGAAAGAGGGAAGGAAAGAAAGAAGGAAGGAAGGAAGGAAGGAAGGAAGGAAGGAAGGAAGGAAGGAAGGAAGGAAGGAAGGAAGGAGGGAGGGAGGGAAGGAAGGAAGGAAGGGGGAAGGAAAAATGATATAATTATTGAACTTAGAAAATAGGACTTGGAAGCAGGTATTATAAATCTGGTTAAGGGCTTAAAAGAATTTTTAGGTATAACAAGTTGAACAAAAAAAAAAAAAAGAAAAGAAAAGAAAGAAAGAAAGAAAAAAAGAAAATCTCACCAGAAAAATGAAAACTATAAAAAAGAACCAAGTAGAAATTTTTAGAATAGAAAAAGATAACATCTGAAATGAAAATTTTACTGGATGGAATTAACAGCACATTGAAGAGTGCAGAAGAAAATTTAGTGAATTTGAAGATGAGTCAACAGAAGCATTGAGTAAGAAAAGACTAAATAGTGAATAGAGACTCAGAGACATAAGTAGTTTAATCAGGTGGTGTCAGATGTGTGTAACTGAGGTATCAGAAGATGAGACAGACCAGGATAGAAAAAAATAATTGAAAAAAAAATTATGAATAAAAGATTTCTGAATTTGATGACCAGTATCAACACAGAGATACAAGAACCTCAACAAATTACAAACAGAATGAGCACAAAGAAAGCCACACACCTTATAATCAAATTGCTGAAAGTATTATTGAAAAAGAAAAAAAAATCTTAAAAGCAGCCAAACGGGGGGAAAAAAGACTCTGAAAACTTACAAGAGAACAAAGATATGAGTGTTGTTAATTTCTCATCAGAAACCATGCAAGCCATAGTGAATGGCAGGACACATTTAAAATGCTCACATAGGGGCGCCTGGGTGGCTTAGTCGGTTAAGCGTCCGACTTTCGCTTAGGTCATGATCTCGCGGTTCGTGGGTTCGAGCCCCGCGTCGGGCTCTGTGCTGACTGCCAGCTCAGAGCCTGGAGCCTGTTTCAGTCTGTGACTCCTCTCTCTGACCCTCCCCTGCTCACGCTGTCTCTCTCTCTCTCTCTCCTAGAAATAAATAAAACAATTTTTTAAAAATGCTCAAATAAAAATAAAGCAATATAGGGGCACCTGGGTGGCTCAGTTGGTTAAACATCTGACTTAGGCTCAAGTCATGATCTCACTGTTTGTGGGTTTGAGCCCATGTCTGGCTCTGCGTTGACAGCTTGGAGCCTGAAGCCTGCTTCAGAATCTCTCTCTCTCTCTCTCTCTCTCTTTCTCTCTCTCTCTCTCTCTCTCTCTCTGCTCCTCCCCAACTCATGCTCTGTCTCTCTTTCTCTACAAAATAAATAAACATCAGATAGATAGATAGATAGATAGATAGATAGATAGATAGATAGATAGATAAAATCAACATAGAATCCTATGTCCAGTGAAAATATCCTTGGAAAATGAGGCTCAAATAGAGATATGTGGCAAATCATTTCTCCACCTTAAAAAAGAAGTTTGGTGGATGTGAAATGACAGAAACCTACTTTAGAGAAAAGAAGGTAGAAAGGAAACAGTTTGTCTTCTTTTAGAAACTCTTCTCCTTTTATAGCTACTTTGTAGGACATCTGACTATTTAAATTAAACATAATAACAATGTCTTGGATTTATAACATATAAAAGTAAACTACATGAGGGGTGCATGGGTAGCTCAATCAGTTAAACATCTGACTCTTGATTTGGGCTCAGGTCATGATGTCCTGGTTCCAGAGACTGAGCCCCACCTTGAGCTCTGCGTTGACAGTGTGGAGCCTGCTTGGGATTCTCTCTTTCCTTAACTCTCTTCCCCTCCCCTGCTTTCATGTGCTCTCTCTCTTTCGCTCTCTCTCAAAATAAATAAATAAACTTTAAAGAAAAATTAAATTAAATGATAGCCTCTGCTCAAAGGAGAAGCAAAGAAAAGTACACTATCAGAAAGGTCTTCATTATATGTGAAGGGGCATAATCTTAATTCAGAGTAGACTATGATGAACTGAGAATATGTAATAGAATCCCTAAATTAACTCCTAGATGTAACCAAAGATGTACAGCTCAAAAGCTAATGGAGGAAATAAATACTAAATATACTCAAGTAAACCAAAAGAAGGCTAGAACCAAGTTAAAAAGGATAAAAAACCAGATGGCACATTTGGAAAAGAATAAGAATTCATACTCCCAAACACCTGGTTAGGTGTTGACCTAAGAGGGTCTCATCTGCATCCTGTGATGGTTACAAGCTGGAGTGCCTCCCCCAGTGGGAGTGGGAAAATGTGGAGCTCCCATCCAATATATGAGAACAGACGCTCATAAATTTCCTCCAGTTTTGTACTTGGGGGTGGTGGGAGGGTAGATCCAATACCCTTTATTCTATCACGGTCAGATCTGTGTTAGCACAGATTTTTTTCGTATTGATATCTTTCTTTTCCATTCCTTCTCCACTAGGTTTTTTATAAATATTTTATTCATGAAGAAGATAGCATCTTTGCTACAAGTTATTTCATACTGGACTGTATTTTAGAAATAAATTTCTAAGTGTATATTATTATAAGTCTGTGTTACATATAAGTATATGAGAAATCCAAAGCAATATAATCCATTTTTTTCTTTTTGTCCCCAGCATTGGTTTTGGTGCCCACTGAATTCTGCCTTTACTGCATGGTGTTCCACCATCCACAGGACCACACTCCATTTTTCCCTTTTTCTTTGGACAGACATCAGGCCAGTTCTGGGCTGAACTCAACAACACTGCAGAAAACATGGTGATATGCATCCCTGGGGCATAGAGAAGTGGTGCATTTTTTCACCTGCATTTAGTAGGATGACATGACAGTTTGAGGAGTTTCATGAAAATATCGTGGAAAAAGCCATGTAAAGCAAAGTTAGCAAGACACATGGAGAAGGTAGTTAGGGTGTGGCATTTTTGCTATCTGAGTGTCCACCACTGTCATCACAACCCCCAAATGAGAGAGGAGGGCTCTTCCTAAAATCAGGGTCCAGCTCTGTGCCTCTTCCCCCAGTGCCTTATGTGGCCCAGACAAGCCTCCTGGAGCTGAAGGGAGGGAGAAATTCAAAAGACAAAAGATCTCCTGCTGTGGGTGTTGCACCCCACCCTCGTTTTCTCTCCCAGCGTTTTCTCATGGCCCCAAATAAGGACTGGCTGTCTCTTATATATGGTAGGACAAGTTCGGGTCACGTGGCTCTAGACCATGACTTGGCTTCATACAAGATCCCTTTAAACTTATTTCAGCCCCGTGGTGGAGACAGCAGCCTCTGTGAAAACCAAATCTGCAAGCCCATCACCTCCACCCTCTGTGTTCCCCTTGGGAAAGATATCCCGCCCCTGTGGCTGTGTCCCCAAGTCCCCACTGGCTATTGGCTGTCCTGAGGCAATTTCCTGAATCCTCAAATGCCCCCTGGTACTCACTGAGTGCCAGGCTTGTTCCCAGTATGCATTATTTTGGGCATCTGCCTGTCTGGTCATGATTCTGCAAGCCACAGCTAGTAGCTATTTGAGCCTGTGCAAGTTGCCTAACCTCCCTGGGCTTCACTCTTCTCCTAGTAACATTGGGAGAATCGTTTTTCTCTTTTAAGCTTTTCTTAGGACAAAGTGAGGTAGACTGTGTAAAACTCCTAACATCTGTGAGCCCCTGACACATACTATATAAATTATGGGTGAAATAATTAGAAAAATGTATCATTTTCTTTGGAGAGAAGGTCAAACGCTATTATCAAAAAACTTATAAGTGAGTTTGTTTGGTTTGACTAGAAAACTGACAAAATGATTTTAAGATTATCTTAGAAGAATTCACTGGCAAGAATTAAAGAGAAATGTTTTTACAAAGAGAATAGTGAGCAAGTGGATATTCAAATACCGTGTATTAAATTTTAGTTTAAATCAAATATAACTAAAACAGTGTGACATTAGGGGGAAAATGAGGCAAATCAGTTTCCTTTCTTCCAGGAAAGCCCCAAAGAAGTCTAACAGTGCGCCAGGGATGTAAAGGCCACCTGTTAAACATGGATTTAATACGTGAAGGTATACCACTTCGTATAACGTTTAAAATGTCATTTTGAGTCAACAGGTGCCGAAAGAATTACTCCACACATTTGATTCTTTTTGGATTTAACTCCTTTTTAAATATATATAATTACTGTCAAATTAGCTAACATACAGTGTGCTTTGGGAGCATTTAATTTTTTTTAATGGTTGGATTCCTCTCTCATCCTGAACATACAACCCAACACACACAGGGATGGATAGAAAATTCTAAAAGTACTTTAAAAAGATGAATCTACAGATGAGGAGGGTAGAGGTAAATACCAAAATGAATAAGAAAAAAACATGGGAAAAAGAAAAGCTGTAAAGATTTGGGTGCATAAAAGTAAATACTTAGGGGGGTGCCTGGGTGGCTTAGTCGGTTAAGCGTCCAACTTTCGCTTAGGTCATGATCTCGCGGTTCGTGGGTTCGAGCCCCGCGTCGGGCTCTGTGCTGACTGCCAGGTCAGAGGCTGGAGCCTATTTCAGAGTCTGTATCTCCCTCTCTCTCTGACCCTTCCCTGCTCACACTGTCTCTCTCTCTCTCTGTCTCCTAGAAATAAAATTAAAAAATAAAATAAAATAAATTTAAAAAAAGTAAATACTTAGGTATTTATTATTTGTGTATATTATTTATGATGAATGTCACATTGCTAAAGAATATCCCAATGCATTAGGCAAATGGGTTAGTTTTCTTACAGAAATCATACAGTTTAATGAAAACAAATGCTCACACTTGAATAGAAAACACCAAAAAGGAATAAATAGAAAACACTGAAAAAGGAAGAGCTGTAACCCTAAGAAAGAGGCTACATGACCGGACATCTGTCTTACATCTCATCTCCTCTGACCGGAGCTGAGGACTGTGTGGGTAAACTGAGAACTGATACAGGCTTCATTGTGAGCACACTGCTGTCTTCCGTTTGTCAGCTTCTGGAAAGGAAGACCACGCACAGTGCAGGGACCTCTTGTCCCCCAACCTGGCCTGGCCAGCCTCTCCTGCTCATGGCCTTTCTCTTCCTTCTCTGGAAGCCCTTGACCATGATTTTTTAGGTTGGAAAGTACTTCTTTTAAATCAAGTTACAACATTAAATGTTAGAAAGCATCAAGATATATTTTTAATTGGAAGTAACATCTACTGGCCATTTTTTTTTCTAAATAAAACCATGACTTCAGAGAAAATTTAGGGAAAAAAGTAAGCAAATGTAAAATATTTTACCGAAAAAAAATTACAAAATATCAATTTAGAAGTGACTAATGACAATACCATAATATTGTATAGTGTTTTCCAAGAAATACACATTAAATAGATGATGGACAGATAGATAGACATAGTTAGATGACAGAAAGATAGGTAGATAGACAGACAGATGATAGATAGATAGATAGATAGATAGATAGATAGATAGATAGATGATAGACAGATATAAAGGTGATGATAGATAGATGATGGCTGCATAGATGGATGGATAGAAGATGGATGGGTGGATGGACAGATAGATAGGTAGATAAATAATAGGCAATGCCATATATATATATTCCTTTCTAATTCCACTTTATTTACCATATTATAACTTTTCTCATTATGAACATATTTCCCATTTAAAAAAGAATTCGACTCCTCTGCATTACATTTTCCTTTTAAAAAAGAAAAAAATATTATTGAAGCATAGTTGGCATTCAATGTTGTATTAGTTTCTGGGGTACAACATTGTGATTCAACAATTCTGTGCATAAATCAGTGTTCACCATGGCTAGTGTAATCACCATCTGCCTCCACACAACGTTATTACCATATCAGTGACTATATTTCTCTTGCGGTACTTTACATCCTCATCACTTATTTATTTTATAACTGGAAGTTTATACCTCTTGAGTCCATGTATCTGTTTCATTCCCCCCGCCCCCCACAACCTCCTCTCTGACAACCACTGGCTTCTTCTTTGTATTTGAGTCAATTCCTGTGTTTGTTCATTTGTTTTGTTTTTGAGATTCTGCATATAAGTGGAATCATATAGTATTTGTTTTTCTCTGTCTGACCTGCTTCACTTAACATTATACCCTCAAGGTCTATCCTTGTCACAAATGGTAAGATCTTTCTTTTTTATGGCTACATAATATTCTACTGTGTATATCCATATATACCACACCTTTTTAGTATAATTGACACACAGTGTTTCATTAGTTTCAGGTGTACAACTTAGGGATTTGACAACATGATGCTCCGCTCACCACAAATGTAGCTGCAGTCTGTTTTCTTACATCACTATTTTGGCTCTGCATTCTGATAACCAGACACTATTCCATTGTGTGTGCATACCATGATTTTCTAATGAGTCAACCATTATTGGACAGTCTAATCAATTCCAATTGTCCTATTGGACAGGACACCATGGTGCCTGATGTTGTGTGAAGCATCTGTGGACATGTATGAAAATTTCCAGGATAAGTTCTTGGGTATTGAATCGCTGTATCAAACATTCATTTTTAAGGCCTTTAATAAATGTTGCTAAATTATCTTGAAAAACTTCCTATGATGGCATCTCATCTTAAGCCAGAGGGAGGCTTCTAAGGTCCATGCATACCACTGCAAAATCGTGTGAATTAAATGTGTCAACCATATGCCTCTGTTCTAGCAAATTTCTCTCCTGCTGGTATTTCCCCATAATTACCCCAATGAAGTTTAGACCATTATTTTTTTAATTTTTGGGAGATTTTAGACAGAATGTTGGTTTATTGATGCTGCAGTATGCATTACTTAACTATTAAAATGGAACATTTTTCCAGCTGATCGGTGTCCATGCCTCAGTCGTGAGTGGCCTTCCCTGTCCTCTTCAGGACTGGAATCCGTGCTCTGCCCAAGTCCTCTGAGGGCTTCTTCATGACTGTGTCCCCTCTCCCCAGCCTCTGTCCCCAGGAGTCCAGGAGTCAGGCTGCCCCACCCCCCCAGGGACCCACACACAGGGTTGAAGAGTTGGGTGGTGTGGATCTGCTGTGATGTGGCAGTGAGGATGCTCTGGGGGAGGAATTTGGGACCCTTTGAGTTCTCCAGAGGACGGCAGTGCTTCCCGGGCTCTGCAGCTGTGTTCTTCTGGGGCTTAGGAGGGGCCAGGACTGCATGGCTCACACACAGCACCTTGCCCCCACCATCCCCTGGTGGATTCCTCCCAAGCACTATTGCCCTATCTCAGCAGTTACTAATTTACCACTATCCCCCTCCGTGGAGCACACCTTCCCACAGGCTTCCTGGAAAGTCCACAACCGAGCAGCCGCTGTTCCCCAGGCTCTGTGCTAAGTGCTTTACACTTGTTACTTCATGTAATTCTTCTAATCAGCCCATGATACAGGACCTGTTAACACTTACCATTTACATGTGTGGAAACCAAGGAGCAGAGTATTTTAGGGACTCCCAGGCAGCAGGTGGGAGTTTCCTGTCACAACGCCTCTTTGCTCTGTCCCCAACACAGCTGACTTTATCTCTGCTTTCTCTCTGAGCCACCACTGCTTCCGCCCGTCCCTGCTCCATCTCTCTTCTCTGAAATGCCCAGAAAAGCCGGCCATTTCTGTCCCCCTGGAATTCAGGATGGGAGGAATGAGGGACCACCTCCCACCAAGAGTTCAGACCTAAGATGCCTTCTTCCCTTCGTGCTCCTGGAGTAGCTTTCAGGGAGCCTGTCACACCAACAAGCAGTGTGTGGCCACAAGTGCCCCCCCCCAGAGTCTGCCATTTCTTCCCAACCGATCTCTGCCCAGCCCAAAGAGGAACGGCCACCAGACCTTCCATGTGAGATTGACTCGACCTGAAACAGAGGCTCCTGGGCCCCCAGTCTTGATGCCTCCTCTGACCTGGTCACCAGATTCCTCCTAGCTCCTTAACAGTTTGAATCTAACTCCATAGTTTCAGCTCAGCTGACAAAAACTAGGCTGTTTTTTTTTTTTTTTAATGTTTCTAGACAGCCAAACTAGAAACTCTTCAGTTTGAAAATAGTGTTCAGACGGCTGTAAAGACACATCTAGGGCTATGATTTATTCTTATCATGAGGAGACTCTGGAGACAGATGAGTGAGTGGGTGGATGGATGGTTGTACGGATGGACAGAGAGATGGATGGATGGAAAGCTGGGTAGATGGGTGGGTGGGTGGGTGGATGGATGGATGGATGATCCTTACTGAACAAGTACCAATATGGGCAGAAACAGGGCAGGTGACACAAAAACATGTTTTATTTGGGGCAGAGAGTTCTTACAAGGGTAAGGTCAAGTACCATAATCTTTGGGGGTCTTGCCATCAGCATTCAGAAAATGGCAACAGGTCCTTCAGCTTGCTTATATTCCCTTCTTTTGTGAAGCGGTGAGGACTTAGTAAAGAGTCAGACTGTAGCCAGAAATTTTCAAGTGACTCCTTAAAAATAACTTCCAGAAAGAGTCCCTTAATAATGGTAGACATACACTCAGTAGTAGGAAAGTCTCTTTCTCTCCCATGTATGCATGCAAAATCTTCAATTATCAATGAGAATTTATTCATCACAGGCAAAATGGCCACGGGTGAGAGAATCCTACCTCTCTTCGGAGAAGATTTTTAAAGGAAAGGACACATTCATGCTTTTTGAGTGTCAAGGGCTGGGCAGCAGGTAAGTTGTTCAGACATTCCCCGAGCTCTGTCCCAACGTTCTGGTGTTCTAGAATAAATAATACAGAGAAATGTCCTAGATCTCTTTTCTTCAACATTTTTCTCTTTGAAACACCTAGTAACACGTTTCCTTTCAAAATTATAGGAATTTTCCTTTAAGACTAATAGGGAAGAGCAGGAAAAAAAGTTAAATCTAAAATGCTCCAAACATAAATTGGAAACAGGCAAGAGACCATTATTGCTGGTGTCTGTCGTCAGCTATAGAATCATTAACATGAAATGCCTTTTGATGAATGCATTGAAAAAAAAGTGATTATATATTAAAGTATAAAAGTCTCTTCCTCCATCATTTAAATTACTTTACAATGCTGATTAAAATAACAGAACATTATAGCTTGCTTAGCTAAACATTATATTTCCAAATCCATTTCCAATTGTTTCCCTTCAATTTGAACAATTTTTGAGCAATTTTATTGCTATTCATACCTGCTTGATTTTTTTATTAGAAATTAAAGTACACACTTTTTTTTTTTTATCAATGTTGTGGAGTGTTGCAAAGCTTAACTCTTTTTATGCTATTTGGAAACTTCAACTCCTAGGGAGAAGTGGCTTTTTTCTCTCTTCATCCTGAAGGCTTCACCCCGGCAGAAGATGTTTAGAAAATATCAAAGCAGAAAGGCATTTGAAGTCATCCAAACACATTCTCAATTTTCATAACTAAAAACTGAGACTCAGAGAGAGAAGAACCAGTGTGTCTAATATCAGGATGGATATCAGGTGCGATAAATCCACATATTGAGCCAAGGCTCCTGATTCTCCACTGGGGTCTCTTTTGACTCTAACTGTCCCTCACAAAATCCCCATGCAAAAATGGCCTGGCCAGCTGGATTGAGGAATTTCTGAGGAAATTGTTCTCATGGTCTCAATTTCCTGACACTCATTCATGTTACAGTTTAATGCAGCGGAGAAACGCATCAGTTGACCAATACTTGTGAAAACCATCTACTCAGTGTCTGCCATAACTTGAATTAGTGAAAGCCCCAGGCATGCTGAGATTTTAGGATGACTAGGACTTAGAATCAGGTGGAGCTGAGGCTGGGGAAACCCAGATGGGGCTGGGGGCTGCACCTGAGGGTAGTGAGGCAATGAAGATCCTGATGCCCAGAGTGTCTTCAGCAAAATGCTGAGGCTTGGGTCCCCCAGCTTCCAGAATGGACACCCGGCTTTTGAGCCTAGGTCCAAGGCCACTGACAGATTTTCTGGTAGAGTGTGGTTTTTTAAAAATGCTTATTTATTTTTGAGAGACAGAGAGAGGGTTCAAGCAGGGGAGGGGAAGAGGGGGAGGGGGACAGAGAACCTGAAGCAGGCTCTGCATGGACAGCAGAGCCCTCAATGCTGGGCTCAATCTCAGGAACCATGGTATCATGACCTGAGCCGCAGTCAGCCACTTAACTGACTGAGCCACCAAGGTGCCCCTCCTGGCAGAGTTTAAATGGATTCAAGAGCCCAAAGGTGGAGACCTGAGTGATTCCACGTGGAGAGCCAGGAACTGAGCCTGCCCTTAGAACTAAGCCAGCTGAAATTAACTGATATCCTAAATGGAATGTGGAGTCAGGAGTCCCAAAGCAGCAGGGGCAAAGGAAAGCCTAGTATTCTTCAGGGTTCAGTGCACCAATGAATAATTTTTGGACACTTAATATTTGCCAGTTCCCCCGGGATCTGATTCTGATTCTCTCCTTTGGTTGTATGATTGGACCAACCCACAGCCCAGCCTAAGTGAGGTACTGGGAGTAGCTGCATTTGTGCATGTTGGAGAACTAAATTGTATGATTAATGTAATGTGCTAAGTACTGAGGAAGTGTTCAATTAGCATCAGTTATTGTTACTATCACCGCGTTGGTCGTTAAGCCCTCCCACACCTCATCTCATCTAATCCTGAGGGTCTGAGGCAGCTCTAGGAAGGTGCCAGGTGAGATTCACATAATGGGAGCTGAGCCTGGGAATTTGAAGGGATAATTCAAGGGCAAGGGGAGCCGGAGCAGTGTTTGTCAGTCAGAGGGGCTGAGCAGCGATGCCACTTAGGAACAACTGGACTCCAGGGTGATGGATTCCTCCAGAGCAAGGCTACTGCCCTCACTTCCACTTCCCCTTCCCCTTCTGGGGGGGGTATGGGGGAGCCCAGCCAAAGTGTGCTGAATGGGGCTTCCTTTCTGGGGACGCTGGGAGGGAAGGTCAGGCCAATCTGGAGCAAACTCTGCCTGGCTGGGAGAGAAGGTGGGGACTGATTTTGGAGTAGTGGCAGGACACAAGCCTTTTTAAGGACATTTCATCTAAGAGTCACCACACAGTAGTGGGGAGGGTGAAGGAAAGGAGGCAAAAGTCAGAAGCGAGCAGGAGACAGTTGGGAAAAACATAGCTGTAGGGGCGCCTCACACCGGGGAGAGAAGTGCAGGGGCCATGGGGGACAGGGCTGGCCAGGCATAGGGGTGCCTAAGCCTGGGTTAGAATAAACCTCAAAGAAAACAGGGGTGGGAAGTCCTATATGTAATGTCACCAAGGCCATATGCTCAAAGGGCCCTTTGCACATCTTTTGAAATCTTGTAATTCCCCCCTCTTCTCCTGGTTAATCCCAACTCATCCCTTGGAATTCAGCTCAACTGCTTCAGGGAATCCCTCCCTGACACCAGATAGGCTCGCTCAGCCCCAGCCTGGAAAAGGAGATATGTGATAAAGGAAGACCAGAAGGCCCCAAGGGGAGTTGCTGGCCACCACGGGCCCTGGCTGGTCCAAGGGCTCAGTCAGGTATCTGACAAGTGTTAGAAGCGTTTGTGGGAGACGCTGAGGAGGCCTCACCCAAATCAGGAGGTGCGGATGGAACACTGGAGTCTGTGGCCTTCCTCCTTCCTCCCTGCCTCAGGCCTCAGGCTTGGAACACTTTCTGGGAGCTTCTTGGGGTGGACTGTTGAAGAGGAAACATGGCACAAGAGTGGCATTCCTGTAATCCAGGTGTCAGGAGACTGGATCTAACCAGTGAGGGAGAAGCTTGGAAGGAGAAGTGAGAAACTTCCAGCATCCTCCTCAAGGCACGCGCCCCCACACTCAGCCCTGTTCTTCTGTGCAAAATATCAACAGGTCGCAGATAGGTAATTTGAAAGAAAACAACCTTAAGAAATATGCCATTCTAGTTGGGCCTAAATTCACATTTAAAATTATTATTCAACTAATTAAAGTGGAATTAAATGAATTTAACATTAACTGTGTCTACTGTTTAGCATAAAAAGTTGTTAAATATATCATACTCTGTGTTCTGAACTGGCGGCAGATTTTAGCAATGTTTAATTGTAAGAAATAGCCATGTACTACTTAATTGCATAACTAGGTGGAACATAAAAATCACAATTACATGAATTATATTAAGTAAAATATGTTAAAATAGTTTGTTTTTCGATGGTGGAATTTTATAGACACCATAATGAAACTGAAGTACATTTTTAATTACCTAATTATTGCTATTTTCAAAGTCCATTTACACCATAATTGTTCCTGTTTTCATAGTCCAAAGAGTTCTTGACAGAAAGACTCAGTAGGATCTAAAATAAGGAGCTTCAGACAGCTCCTGCTTATGGCTCCCCCCGTCTTTTTAAAACTCTATCTCGGAAGCAATCATTCATCATTTATTCAACAGGTGATTGTGTATGTAACACCGGCGGGTGTGGTAAGAGAGAGATGCAGGAGGAGCTGTATTTCCTGCCCTCAGGCAGCTTATAGTCAGGGTAAGACCTACTACATCCAGAGCAGAGTATAAACAAGGCCAAGAGTCAGACAGTCACGCCAGCCCCAGGAGCCCAGCAGGTAGGTGCAAGCATGCAGGGCCCCGGGGGAGCAGGTGGGGAGATGAGGAAGAGTGTCCCAAGCTCCCACTGGCCCCAGCATGAACAAGGATCCCAAAGAAGGAAGAGTAGGTGGAAGGAGGTCCTGGGGGGCAGACAAGCATGGCGGTGGCCAACAGTCGTGGCGAAATTGCGGAGAGATTCTGTCTCAAAGCACAGCCAGGGACAGACTTGGAGCCAGAGGGACAAATCCAGCAGCTAGAAGAAACACGAATGTGAGGTTTCATTCAGCACCTGGGGCTAAGCCTGAGGTGGGGGACGAGGGGACACGACTCTGAGCACGTGGTAGACAGCATGGCCGGTGACAGAAACAGATGAGAGATAGTTTCAGTGAAAAGCGTTAAATTTGGTTCTGGACTGGGAAGATCTGAGGTTGTAGAAAGACATCCATGGTAGGTGAGGATGCAATTGTTCTCAGTAGACCAAGGCTTCTTTTTTTTATTTTCTTTATTTTTGAGAGTCAGAGATTGACAGCGTGAGCAGGGAGGGTCGGAGAGAGAGGGAGACAGAATCAGAAGACAGGCTCCAGGCTCTGAGCTAGTTGTTAGCATGGAGCCCGACACGGGGCTCCAACCCAGGAACTGTGAGACCATGACCTAAGCCGAAGTCGGGTTCTCAACCGTCTGAGCACCCAGGCACCCCAATCAAGGCTTTTAAAACATGTCATCTCCTTTTTTAATCTTGAGAGAGCTCTCGAGATTTCCCTTCCAATTATTTGGGGTGGGGGAGCACACAACTAACAATCGGAGATGTCATTTTTAAGATGAAACTGCAATAGGTTAGGGCACTTCTTCACCACAAGCCTGGAGTTAGTGTGACATTTTAAACAGCCACCTATGGGGCACCTGGGTGGCTCAGTCGGTTAAGCGTCCAACTTCGGCTCAGGTCATGATCTCATGGTTCATGGGTTCAATCCCTGTGTCAGGCTCTGCTGACAGCTAGCTCAGAGCCTGAAGCCTGTTTCGGATTGTGTCCCCCCTCTCTATCTGACTCTCCCCTGCTCATGCTCTCTCTCTCTCTCTCTCAGAAATAAATAAAACATTTTAAAAAAAATTAAAAAGTCACCTAGGAGGGGCACCAGGGTGACTCAGTTGGTTAAGCAGCTGACTCTTGATTTTGGCTCAAGTTATGATCCCAGGGTTGTAGGGTCAAGCCCTGCTTCAGGCTCTGCACCGAGCATGGAGCCTGCTTAAGATTGTCTTCCTCTCTCTCTCTCTGCCTCTCCCTGCTCATGTGTGCTTTCTCTCTCACAAAATAAATATATAAATAAATAAACTTAGAACCAAGGGCACCGGTGAGCCTAGTCCTCACTCTGGGCTCTGCTTTCACTCTGCTGTTCCTAGAGTTTAATTAAATGATCTTCCCCTGAGGATCCGAGAAAAGTCTGTGAATTGCAAACAATTGTGGAGTGATTCTATTTCTTATTTTATCTCCCTTTTTCATGCCTCATTCTTCCTTCCTGTGCCTGGAACTCTTACCTAATGTGCTAACCATCAGTGTTTGGACATCACTGTGGAGCCCTGAATGAGAAATTCCTGGCAATGGTCAGAGAACACTGGTCCTGACCATCTCTCCTGATTTTCAGACCAAATGGAGTTGGACAAACTGGGCTAAGTTTTGGAGCTCCTGGCTGGTCATTCCAAATCTCTCTAAGCCCTCCAAGAGCTCCTCATCACTCACGTCATTGAAAATATGTCTTTCTGTTAGGGAAGTGGGTCCCAGCCACAGAGTAACTGGAGACTCCGTGAGTCACTGTGGTTAGGACACATCACTGAATTCTCAGCGGATGCGACTCCAGAGCTGGGGCACCACGGAGTCTGAACGACCGCGGTGACACCAGCCAAGAGGAGCCAGCTTTGGTGGTGGCATGGCCTCAGGAAGTGCCCCTGTTCTGCTGGGCCCTTTCCTCCGGAGGTAAGCTGAGTGCAGTGGCAGAGGTCATCAAGAAGGCAAGAACATGGGTTTTTAGGAAACAGAGCCTTTAACGATTCTTGAGTTTGCTTTATCCGAGCTCAACTTCGTACCTGCACCTAGATAAGCCATTTTGCCTGGATTGACTGATTTTTCCCTTTTCTATTCTTTCTTTCTTTTTTTTTTTTTTAGAGAGAGCAGGGAAGGGGCAGAGAGATAGAGATACAGAGGATATGATGTGGGTTCTACACTAACAGCAGTGAGCCTCATGCAGGGCTCAAAGTCACCAACCTTGAGATCATGACCTGAGCCAAAGTCAGCTGCTCAATTGACTGAGCCACCCAGATGTCCTTAGGTCAACTGATCGTTTTTACCCCAGCATCCCTGGAATAGGTGGGGATGTCCTGAAGACTTGTCTTTCTCTTCTACTCAAGGCTCAGGCATTGTACATTCATGAACTAGTCCCCCTTTGCCAGGGATTGAACAAAGTGGAAGGAGAATAAATTTAAATCATAAAAAAGAAGAAAACCACTCGGCAGGTGCCAAACATTGGTACGGAAATTAAGAAATTCTATCATTTGCCAGGCATTTAGTGTCTGAAGATACAAAGCAATTTCCCAAACATTGCTCATTTGCATGCCACATTTAGGATTGTTGTTGAGTCCATGTTATGTCAGTACTACCATTTACTAACTTTTTAAAGTAGTTTATTGTCAAGTTGGTTTCCATATAACACCCAGTGCTCATCCCCACAAAATTACTAAATTTTTAATATGAGTTGGATTTTAACTTAAACAAATTTACTTAAAAAAGAAAAATTCAATTACTAAATAGGAATCACCCACCACACACTGGGACCATAAAACTGAATACGATGAAGACATTGTTATTAAATTAGAAGTATCTGTGTATGTGCCCCCTAAAACAATCTTACACATCAATGACATAAGTGTTTACAGGAAATAGCAGAAATGAAGTAAAGTTGTAAGCTGTAAAAAAATTAAAACTCTGGGGGCTCCTGGGAGTCTGACACTTGATCTTAGCTCAAGTCTTGATTTCAGGGTCTTGAGTTCAAGTCCCACATTGGACTCTGGGCTAGATGTGAAGCCTACTTTAAAATAATAAAATAAAACTCTGAAGATAGCTGGCTACAGTTGTGTTGTTTTACTCATAAGATTAAAGGAATATTTTTTACATGAGTAGAAATCTTTATGGGAAAGACTGATATCTTTCTTGCTTTTCCACACATTCCAAGATAAAATGAGCCACTGTTTTGTATAAACTAAACCCTATGAAGGTAAAATATTAGTGATGGGCTTAGGTCAGTGGATGATCCTGAGGGCAGCTTAACAGAAAACACATATCATGGTTTATACATTTCCCATCTTCATATCTGAGATAGTGTCAAATGGAATCAAGAGTTGAAAACTAACTCAAATACCTAGCCTATGGAATTCCAGCATCAACTAAACACCGTTTTCAGAGAGAGCAATTATATAATTAGGTTGTATTAATATTTTTGTGATGAGCAATTAATTACGTTTGAAAGTTTAAGTACATTATGTCATGCTCACAAAGTGCTACTCCCCAAACTCAAGAGCCCACAGTCAAGTCTTAAGGGTGTGTTACATACACTGCTATATCCTTATGCGTATATATTCCCCCCAGAAAAGACTGCAGAATCACCATGCATTTTCTCCTAGTTTAGAATCTACAGTAAAAGTTGCGAATTTGCTAAAGAACCTCCAATAACTTCCAAGGAAAACTGTAAAATTCTCAAATAAAAGTCTTCAAATTTACATCATAATAATTCACATTGCATGTGACTACCTATGTCTGGTCATCAAATGATTCCTAATTATCGACAATACTGGAATATTCAAGAAATCTACTCAACACCTATTTTAGGACTCTCTGCTCCTCAGCTTGTGCCTAAAGCTGAGTACACACTATGAGCCAAAGAAGTGAGGCTCTTGGCCTCATGAGGGCACCATGTTGTACAAGAGGAGGGATGTGAGGATGATGCTAAATGGCCACTGACGTGCAGAGCAATGCATGGTAGATTAGGTGATCAAAAGGAATTTCTGATGAAATGACATTTGAATGGACACATATATGATTAGGAAACATCCAGCATATGAGAATCTGTAAGTATGGCTGGAGTGAGGCACAGAGAGAGAAGAAGGCAGAGTATTCTGGGCAGAGGAACAGCATGGGCAAAGACCAAAGGTGGGACCCAGTGAGGTATCTGAAAGGAACAGAAAGAAATCCTATGGGGCTAGAGCGCCATGACCACCTAAGTGAAGGAAAGAATGCTAAGAGATGAAGTCTGTGGGAAGGGCAAGGCCAGGTGATGAAGGGCCTAAAGGTTGTCCCAAAGGATACGATTTTGTTCCAAGTGGAACACAAATACTATGGAACGGTTTTAAGAATGGGAGTGTCAGGGCACCCAGGTGGCTCAGTCAGTTTTGGCTCAGGTCATGAGTCTCAGCGTTTGTGGGTTCAAGCCCTGCATCTGTGCTGTCAGCACAGAGCCTGATTGGGATTCTCTCTCCCTCTCTCTCTGCCCCTCCCCTGCTCACTCTCTGTGTGTGTCTCTCTTCCTCTCAAAAAAAAAAAAAATGGGAGTGTCGTGTTATAACTTTATAATGTTACATGGCTTATTGGAAATTTCAACCCCCATTGTCTGAGATATTGGGATTGTGATCTGGCAGGATAGCTCATTTTTTAATTCATTTTAAAGTCACCTATGCACTGTAGATGTCAGGAACCCCTTACATGTGAATAAGAAATATGCAGAAGCATGTTCATACCAGTGCATCAAGAAGACTGCATCCAAGAGCAAGATGTGCAAATTTTTTGGCTCTTATTAAAGTTCATCAAAGCTGATAGAAAGTCTCTGACACTTTTCTCCACACTGTGGAATTGATGTTTGCAGACTGACCTTGACGATTCATTGGTTCTCTACTCATGGATGAGACGGCTTTCCAAAGGGGACTCGTTCTCTATGGAGAGAGAATGGACTAAAAGATGCAGTATTTTAACACATAATGCCTGTATCAAATAATGGGTCACTACCTACTGTGAATAATGAACCTAAATCTCAAGGACTCAACATAACAGAAGTTTATTTATTCTTTCTTATCAAATCCCATTGGTGGATGCAGTAGGGGTGAGGAGTCTGCTTCATGCATTATTCAGGGACTCGGGTTCTCCCTTTCCTGATGTTAACCTCATTCTGTGGTGATGGAGTTGTCCCATACTGCCCTATCCAATACGGCAGCCACTAAGCACTTGTAGCTACAGAACATTTTAATTGTTACTATTCAGACTGTGGAACTGAATTTTTAATTATATCATTTTTAAAGAAGAAAAACATTGAGAGGACCTTACTAAATGGTTTCAAGGCTTATTTTATAGTATTTAAATATAGTTAAAGTAGTCAAGACAGTGGTATAAATGTACCAAAAGCCTCATAGATCAATGGAACAAAATCAAGTCCAGAAGTAAATTCATGTATTTATGGTCAATTCATCTTTGAAAGAGGAGCCAATCCCAAAGTAAATCAATGTGGGAAAAGATCACTTTTCAAAAAATAGTGCTAGAACAACTCACTATTTGTATGAAATAAAAATAGGGAAACAGATCTAAAGCAATGACTCTGCCATGTATATGTATTGTTTTTGTAAAACTGATCAGCGAATTTAGAAGTATCAGCTACAATTTTAAAAAGAGATAACTGCCAGCAAAGGAAACAATTAGTAAAACTTTTTAGTTTTTGCCATTAGGCAACCAATGGAATGGGAGAAGATCTTTGCAAATGATATACCAGATAAAGGGTTAGTATCCAAAATCTATAAAGAACCTATCAAGCTCAACACCCAAAATACAAATAATCCAGTGAAGAAATGGGCAAAAGACATGAATAGACACTTCTCCAAAGAAGACATCCAGGTGGTCAACAGACACATGAAAACCTGCTCAACATCACTCATCACCAGGGAAATACAGATGAAAACAACAATGAGATACCACCTCCTCACACCTGTCAGGATGGCTAACGTTAACAACTCAGGCAATAACAGATGTTGACAAGGATACAGAAGAAGCGGATCGCTTTTGCACTGCTGGTGGGAATGCAAACTGGTTCAGCCACTCTGGAGAACAGTACGGAAGTTCCTCAAAAAATTAAAAATAGAACTAGCCTATGACCCAGTAATTTCACTACTAGGTATTTATCCAAGGGATACAGGTATGCTGTTTCAAAGGGGCTCACACACCCCAATGTTTATAGCAGCACAATCAACAATAGCTAAAGTATGGAAAAAGCCCAAATGTCTGTCAACAGATGAAGGGATAAAGAAGATGTGGTACATATATACAATGGAGTATTACTAGGCAATCAAAAAGAATGAAATCTTGTCATTTGCAACCACATGGATAGAACTAGAGGCTACTATGCTAAGTGAAATTAGTCAGAGAAAGACAAATATCATATGACCTCATTCATATGAGGACTTTAAGATACAAAACAGATGAACATAAGGGAAACAAAAATAATATAAAAACAGGAAAGGGAACAAAACATAAGAGACTACTCTTACATATAGAGAACAAGCCGAGAGTTGCTGAAGGGATTGTGGGAGGGGGGATGGGCTAAATGGGTAAGGGGCATTAAGGAGTCTACTCCTGAAATCACTGTTACACTGTATGCTAACTAATTTGGATGTAATTTAAAAAATAAATAAGTTATTAAAAAATAAATAAATAAAAAGAGAAA
Source organism: Proteles cristata cristata (assembly GCA_017311185.1). Lineage (NCBI taxonomy): Eukaryota > Metazoa > Chordata > Mammalia > Carnivora > Hyaenidae > Proteles > Proteles cristata. The sequence continues at coordinate 2,094,830 of JAESUZ010000174.1, read as the reverse complement.
ATTGAGGCCTGGAAACATTAAATAAAAAGACTATGATGACACAGCAAGAAAATGCTGAAAGCAGGATTCAAAACCAGCTATCTAGAATCTAAAAGCTACCGTTTGAGGGTAAGAAGCTTTGGTGCAGTGCTGGGGTAGAGGGGGTGATAAGGGTGGCAGATCCTAAGCCAGAGCTCCCAGAGAGGTCCCAAGCTCTCTCACTGTCTCTTTGCCTCTCTGCTTTTGGGTCCCATCCAAGACCCAGGCAGAATGCAGAACTAGAGGATCCAGTGGTTCAGTTTCATTTTTCTTTTTTCATTTCATTGGTTTGGGGGAAGGGGTTTGACATGGGGCTTCATCTCACAAACTGCCAGATCATGACCTGAGCTGAAACCAAGGGTCGAAAGCTTAACCCATTGATCCACCCAGGTGCCCCATCATTGTCCCTCATTTTTATTTACTTTCAATTAATGTAAGTTCAAATAGCCCCATGTGATTAGTGCCTACTCCTGACTAGAGTCTTAGCACCCTCTCCATTCAACTGGCAGATGAGGAGAAAGAGAAGTCCTGTGGAAGGTTTTTATGGGCTGTTCTAGATGTGGTGCGCTCCACTTTCTCTTTCTTTCCATTGGCTAACGCTAATTCATATGGCTACACCTAATTACAAGGGAAGCTGGGAAATGTAGTCTGGCTGTGAGCCCAGGAAGATGAAAGAATGGATTTGGTGAGCATACAGCAGTCTCTGTGATTTTGGCACTCAAGTTCAATGAAGACTAAAATGTGCGCCTCTCCTCTTTGAGGCAACTACAGGAAACAGGAAGATCCACCAAAAGGAGTTAAAAACAAACAATATAAATGCTAAACCTATTAGAATACAAAATTTCAAATGTTTATTATGCCCAGCAGTAAGCAGATGAAGATTTGAGGGACGTGTATATTCATTCAACATTTCTCACATGCCCACTCATGTGAGATAAGGGGATGCACAGGGCAAGACACCATCCACCATAGCTCATTTTAATTTAATAGGCAGGTGTAGCCTTAGAAATAAGGCTATTCAGAGTATGGACACTGAATTCTTTTGGCAGATTTAGGAAAATCTCTTCGACAGAAATGTGTGTGAGTGAAGATATACACATACTCTGCAGAGCACTTTTTTTTTTTTGAGACTTAGTATCATCAAGGAGTGGGTGGTGAAGTGTCTTCAAATGAAAATCAACCAAGAACAGATGGCATAATTCCAATAAAGATGTGGAATTCTCCTTATATCAAATTGGTTGCTAACCTGAATCCCCTCACAGGCTCAGCTGAGTCTATGAGATCTTCAGATACACATTGTGTTCCTTCCACTGCATCACCATGGATTCATCCTAAACTTAGCTGAGTACATGGAACAGAAACCAGAGTCCTTCTGATTTCCTTTGGAATTGCTTCTTCATCCCCCCCGCCCCATCTTGTAGCACTTGCCCTTCTTCCTTGTTTTATGGTGAGTTTTTTACCCTCCAACACTAAACTGTGCATCCATCTGTTTCACTGCTCAAGACAATTATCTTGGCATTAATGCACTGTTCACTTCACCAATAATGATGGACTTCATTATTTCTTGGCCACCTAGTCATTGTACCTTACTTCCAAGAATAGCATCCTGATTTGTTTCTGGGGGGTTTACCTCTCCCTTTGTGTTGAGTCTTGATAAGACTGTAAACTGAAGTGCCAAGAATTGGGCCCTTGACATAAACCAGGGCCATCAGCCTCTCTCCCCCCAGAGACTTTGAATTTGGAGAACAGCAACATGAGAATGGTGGTTGGAGTTCAGGACTCCAGAGGATAAAATGTCCTGACAGTGTTATGGTCATGTTTGCCTGGGCCCTACCTCTGTTCCAGTCTAATCTGAGTCAAGGTATTCACCCTTCCCGTCAATTCTTTGAGTCCCTGAGAGATTTCCCACAACATTCCTGAATGTACATCTCTAAGTACATATGGAACACGTTACTAATGAACGTCACATAAGACAAAATGTAAAATCCCTCTTTATGGGCTAGTATAATCTGTTTTACATAGAAGCAAAATGAAACACATCCAATGTATATTGGAGCCCACAGTGAGAATGGGCTTAGTCAAATACATGTGACCAGCTGTTATTTTCTACGTGCTTGGAGATATTTTCATTTGACTCTTGAAATGAAAAGAGATAAGTAAGAAGGAGATCTTCTTCTTCACGCCCCATAGCCTTTCTAGATTTGGAAAGACTTTAACAGGCCCTGGAGTCCAGGTTCCCACCTTTCTGCTCCCCAGTGCTCATTAGAATCGATTGCTCCCTACTTCAGGTCATTCGTCTTTCTCAGTGCTGGCTTCTGTGATCAGGGTTATTTAATCCCTAAATATCTCCCCTTCTAGACTGAAACTTCAAGAGATAAAATTGGTCCTTTTCTACATTTTTCTACAGTGCTCGGCACAGGGACTTCTTTCATAGGAGGTATCAGAAAATATTTGTTCAATTGAGTGGAGTCTATTTGAATTATGGAGTCTAGGTAAGCAGCTTTGGTAAGTCCATTAGCTCTGCCCTGGGAATCACATCTCTTGTCCTACTTCATTTCTATTTGGCCAAATTAACATGACACAGAGTGATTCAGTAGTCTTCCTTATTCACTTCAGAAGGTTGGAAATGAGATGTGAAAATGACAGCAAGGAGACATGTCAATAAATCCCCATGTGGAGCCAGGGTGGGAGAGTGTCCTGCTGTCTGCCCAACCTTCACAAGAAGAAAGCTGTCAAGGCCACTTGCATGGATCTCACAGAAAGTCCTTGACTCAAGATGACCATGCTATTCTGGAAGTTGACATCTGGCTTTTCTGTTGAGAGAGACGTAGAGCTTCAATGTCCCTCATGCCCTAGGAAGCCCTACTCCCTTTGGACATCTGAGCCTGAAGATTGCTACCACTCATCACACAAAGCAAAATTTGTCCTTGGTATATACTTAAAATATTAGGGTCAGCTAGTAAAATGATAAGCCTTGAAGGTTTATCAGCTAATGAGATCTTAAGCCTTCAAGGTTTATCTGACACTGTAGAGACCTCAGTGTTTCTGAGTCCATATGTACATATCCTCTCCCAAGTAAGAACCTAATTTTAATTTTCATAAAGTTCATGGGTGCACGCGTGTGGCTGTTTGTGTGCATGAGAAAAAGCATTGAATATATAAAGTACATCTGAAAATCCACTAAAGAAAAGGGGGGGGGGGCGGGAAGTAGGTATATATTTAGCCAAGTGTTTTGTGAAAAACTCCAGTACAAGTGTTCAAGCCAAGTAGGAGCCTTTCACTCTGGTTATTTATTTATTTTGCTCTCTCTTTTGGAAAGCGATGTACATGTATTATGAAAAGCAAATATTATACTCTTTATTGTCAAACAAAGTTTATAAGGTTCTTGTGTCAATGATGAGGCCAAGGACCTCACACAGAAAGTTTCCTGTCCCGGAAGAATTTCTCATGAAATATAAAATATGGGAAGTGAGGAGATCCCTTCCTGCCAGAAAACAGGATCAGCCCCCTCCTAATGGCACCCAAGGGATTGGATGAGCTCAGGCCTTGACTGTCCAAGCATGCGTCTCCGCAGACAAGCATGGGGGGCTCAGTGAGGGGGAAGGACCACAGTGGAGGTTGAAGTGTATTTGTTCAGAGGAGGCTACTTGTGTCCAACATTCATGCAGGCCTGACATCCAGATGCATGAGGCAACAAGCCCTTTGGGGACACGGGAAGTGGAAGCTAGGTGATGACAAATGAAAGGCATTCTTTGGCCTTGGAGCGCACAGGCATGGAATCCAGTAGGAGTACAGTTACTATTTACAGGAAACTGGCACAGGGTTATAACTTTTCCTAGACAGGTTGGTGCCATTGTGCTCTGGCACCATGAAAAGCATTAAATAAGGCTTAGCATTTGTCTAAACCATGCCGTATGCACTATCCTTTCTGATACGTATTGCTTTCTCTGACTGGGAGTTTCACTAAAGTCCCTCTCTGGGGAGTAGAGAGCGGAGTTATAGTCAACCATGGTTAATTTGCGCTTTGTGCTCTGTTTATCCAAACCATATGTCTAGATGGTTGTAATTCTGTGTCACTGGCTGTGTAATGCTCTCTGTGCTAAGAGCTCTGTAAATAGCAACAGCTCGATGCATAATCACGTTGGCATTCTGAAGGGGGGTAAAGGGAAGTTTCCAGTGACGTGTGTTGCAGAGACAACCACCCCAGGGATATCTCCATCCATGACTTTTAGACTGTGATCCCTTGTGCTTTAGTCAAGCTGGTCCCTGTGCAGCGGGTGGGAGCCACAGAAGCCAAATGTGGTGGGTCGATGCTACCTGCAATTCTCATTCTTTGGCCTTAGGGCTTGAGAACACCCCGGATATTAAATCAGGTTGTTGCTATTCAGCAGACTCAGCAAGTAGTGTGTGTATAGAAGAAAGATCCCTTTATTTTCATGCAAAAATAAACAATAATAAATAAACCAAACCCATCACAATTTCCTTTTATACTGTTTTCATTTGAAAATTTTATTTAATTCATCAGATGTCAGTCAAGAAAAGACACTGTGGTCAAAGGCTGAAGGTGATAGCACTCAACATGAATTTCTTAAATGGCAAACTACCAGGTGGGAGGGAGATACGAAGTCTCCAGCTTCCACGTGTAGGCTAAAGGCTCAGTGTAACTGGACATCTCAACCCATCAATCAGTTCAGAACAGGCTCCAGAATGCCCTACTTGTTCAACAAATATTAAGCATCCTCTATGTGACAGGCAGAGTGTCAGTACCCTGGAGGCACACAGTGATGTCCCTAGCACTCCTGTCCTTATGGGGCTTCATAGCAGTGGCCGAAGACCTCTGAAGAAGGTGAGTCCAGACATGTGAATTACGGCAAATTCTACCTCGCCCTTGACTTCAGCAACCTCCTAAAATTGAAAACGTGCTTCTACAACATGTTTCTCCTTCATGAAAATTGATTTAGGAGTGAGGCCACCTTCCAGAAGATGCCCATAGGGTTTGGCCATTTGAGCCTGTCGAATGGCACTATAAGAACTCTGGCCCCGAGTCAGTCTTAGAGCCGAGGATGAAAAATGTGTTGATCTCTTTGGTGTCTGGGAAAATGACGGGAGTGGCCTGCAGCCATCCCTGTGGGGATGGGCTGAATGTATTTCCCCAGCCTTATCAGAGACACTGCCACTTCCTTAGATGTCTTCATGAGAGAACCGTTCTCATTCTTTGCCTCGTCTGGGCCCTCCAGTGGGCACAGCAATCTCACTATATTTTTCTTATCAACCCTCTTGCCACAGAGACTATTTCAACCGCTCTTTTGGCCTCAGACTCCAATCCTGGCAGATAGTCTTGTCTTATATGCCATGGAGAAATGAGAAGCCATCATGTAGGAGCTTTTCATCTGCCCAGCACGAATTCTATCAGCCCTTCTGCCCCTGCCCCACCTCCCCTGCTTCTCTCCTATTACAAGGTTGAGGCTGACCCTCCTCCTTCCTAAGGACCCATTCTCTCCCTGCCTTCTCAGAGATTCCTTCAACAGTTACTAGTTCTCCCTTTGAAAGTTTCCACGAGTCTCCCATTTGTAAAATGAATCTTCCTTGCTACCGTACATTTCCTTCTGCTCGTCCCTTATTGCTCTGTCTTTCCCCAGGCAGCTTAAGAGAGGTGCACTCACATGCTGTCCCCAATTCCTCACCTCTCCAATCTTCAACCACTCCAAACTGGCATGTTTTCTTATTATTCCATTGGGATAGCTCTTGCCAACTACCCCAAATCCTCTGTCCCATCCCTTCGCCCTCATCTGAGCACCAACCACTAGTCAACATTTGTACTGGTATGTCCTGTAGCCAAGGTGATCATCTGTCTCCATTTGCTCAGGAGAATCTCTATTTACATTTTTGTCCTGGCATAATTATCAATAGCACCCCTCTCATGTTCAACCATGTTTTGGACAATAAATCATAAGGTTGCCTATCTATTGGCAAACAGTGGGCACCTGTGTTGCCTATCAATTCTATCTCTTGTTCTGATAGCAGTACTCAGTTTCCCTTTGGAATCCATCCCTTGCAGCTCCTTTTTCATGTGGTTTAGTCATATGACTGGCTTACCCAGAGTCAGATTTGTATAAAGAGAGGCATTCAGTCAAAATCAGACAAGAACACTTACATCCAAGAATGTAATTGGTGCCTTTTTTTTGGGGGGGGGGCGGGGCGGTATTTCCTCCAGTAGGACTGGTAAACTGGTAGAATCTAAGCCAGAGTTGGTTGAGCCAACTTTGTCACATATTTGGGGAGAGCATGCCTGAGGGGGAAGACAATACAGAGAAAACACATGAGTGTGAAAGAAGGAAGAAGAGGAAAAAGGAGGAGGAGGAGTCAGGAGAGGAAGAAGAAGAAGAGGACAGCAGAAGAAGGGTAGAGGAAAGAGACTCCTGATGCCAAAATTGGGCACCTGGATCTGGTAGCCAGCTCTGTGCCTGCACTTTTCATACATAAACCAAGACTCTTCTTCACTTGGGAGAGTTGGAGGAAGTGAGTCTGTGTCATGCGATGCCAAGGGAATCTGGACCAATTCAAGTTTGGCCAGCCTTATTCTTGCTGCCCTCAAATCTCCTACGCCAGCCTTCAAAATCTCAGCAATCACCCAGTTTCTTATGTCAAAGCCCTGGGAGACATCTTCCACACCCACCTCTGTAATCATATTTATCCTACTGATTCTTTTATCAAAATGTACTTAGACTCTGTGAACTTCCCTCCATCAGCATCACTCCCAACAAGTCCATAATACTATCATGTCCCATCTGGACAACTGAATTGTCTCCCACTGTCTTCTTCTCCTCCACAACATTCTCCATGGAATGGATCATCTTCTGACACTTCAAATCTTTTCATGACACAAGGCCATAGTTCACTGAGAGCTGAAGGGAGAGTAGAGGGAGCCCAACAATGTTTATTTCAATAAAAAATGTAAGGTCAAATGTCCTTTACTTGGGATATTTGAACACCGAAGGTTGCTAATCCCTTCCCATGGACAATTTCAAAGAGCAGTGTTCAGAGTTCAAACTATGATATATAGTGATGCTCCCAAGATACTACATTCAGCCTGAGCAAAAGCACCTCCCGGGGGTCTGTGACAATAGCGTCATTTGGTGTTTGAAGTTTTCTATGGGATTTTCTGGAAGTAGGCACTTACAAATAAGAGGCATCAACATCCTTGTCATCCTCACCTTAAATACTAATCTCTTCCCATCATCTTCTCTTAGGGACCTTTGAATTCCAAATTTAATTGAAACAGGATGAAATAATACCAGTCCTACCTGGTTGGGAAGCTATTCTGACCGGTGGCTTTGGAAGGGAATAGAAAGAAAAGTTTTATGAGGGTAGATGCAGAAACACTAAAGAGGTATACGTGCCATGTTTCTAGAAGGGAACTCTAACAGTTCTAAGAGTATCTAGTCACTCCAATTTATTGGTAACTCTGTTGTAATTCCAATCTAAATTTAATTTTTCATTTAAAAATTTTTAAATGTTTTTTATTTATTTCTGAGAGAGAGAGAGAGAGACAGTGTGAGCAGGGGAGGGTAAGAGAGAGAGGGAGACATAGAATCTGAAGCAGGCTCCAGGCTCTGAGCTAGCTGTCAGCACAGAGCCTGATGTGGGGCTCGAACCCACAAACTGTGAGATCATGACCTGAGCCAAAGTCAGACGCTTAACTGACTGAGCCACCCAGGTGCTCCAATTTTTCATTTTTTTAATGGTTAGTTTTGAGAGTGACAGTGCAAGCAGGGGAGGGGCACAGAGAGGGAGGCAGAGGATCCAGAGCTGACTCTGTGCTGACAGCAGAGAGCCTGATGTGGGACTCAAACTCATGAGCCTCGAGATCATGACCTGAACCGAAGTTAAACGCTCAACCAACTTAGCCATCCAGGTGCCCCCAATCCAAAATTTAATAATGCCTTCCTTGAAACTTGACAAAATGATTCTAAATGCAGTCTGGAATAATAAAGGAACAAAATAATCAAGTAGGATTTTACAAAGCAGAAATAGTAGGTACATGAGCACAAATGGGTATCAAAATAGATTCTAAAACCACAATAATTAAAATAGAGTGGTAGTGAATCCACAGTTAAGCAGGTAGAAAGAACATACAAGAATTTCATTCATGGTAGGAGGAATATTTCAAATCTCTAGGAGAAAGGATAAGGGAACAATTATAAAATCCCAAGAATAAATTGATTGATCACTACTTCACACCACATCCTCAAAGAAATTTCAGGTGGATTAAAAAATTTTAAGTACATACACAGAAGAACTAGAAGTTAATGTAGGTAGGTGTTTATGTAATCTCATGTTGGGAACAATCTTTTAAATGGAATTTTATCATAAAGTAACATATCAGTAGAATTAACCACAAATAAATTAAAGCCTTCTGCCACAAGAAAAACTTAAGAACAAATGACAAACTGAGAACAAAAAATATTTGCAACATATGTAACAAAGAGTTAATGTTCTTAATGCTTGGAAATGTCAATGTGGACAAAAGACATGATTAGGAAATTCACAAAGGAAGTACTAACGGCAAAAATATGAAAAATGTTTAACTTTGCAAGCTGTCAAAGATGTGCAAACTGAAACAATAGTGAAACACAATTTTTCAGCTATTACACTGACAGTTTAAAAAAAGAAAAAAGATTGTCTAGAGCATGGGGAAATGGGCACCCGTAGATTGCTGGAATGAGCTACAAGGGAGATGAGCTTTCCAGAGGGTAACTTGGCAAAATTCTTAAAAACGTGCACAGCCCATTTACACAGCAATCCCTCTTCTAGGAATTCACCCTTAGAAAATAATCATAAATAACTGCAGAAATTTATGTAAAAGATGTTCCCTGGAAGGTTGTTTATAATAGCAAAAAATTAAAAACAAAATAAATGCCTGACAATATGGAACTGGTTAAATAAATTATGGTGCAGTATAATCCACAGTCATAAAAAAAAAAAAAATCATACCAAGAACTATTTAGTGACTTTAGAAAAGGTTCACAATATATAGTTAAATCGGGGGTGGATGGGGAAGAGTTGCCAAACAACCTGTATGGTGAGGTCTTTTGTGTTTTGTTTTTTAAAAATGTATGTATGTAAATGTATGCATAGAAAAAAAGACCTTAAGAGGATAACCACAAAGTTATCAGTGATTATCTCTGGGTGGCAAGAGTATTGGTGATTTTCATTATTTTCCAAATATTCTGCAATAAAAAAATGTATTACTTTTGTAACAAGCTGCTTAAAAACATTAGCTTTCATTTAAATTCTGTATGGAAGTCAAGTCTCAACAAATGGCCTCGAAGAGCCTTTTGGGAGGGACGTTCTTGCAGCCAGAAACTGGGGAAAAGTGAGGAAAACAGTCCTGCCTAAGGCCTCTGGGCAAGGAGGGCATCAGTCAGCTGCTCCACTGCCCTGGAATGAACAGATCCAATGCAGCCCCTGCTCCCCACAACTTCTTTCATGAGGCTTAGGATGGGAAACTGATGTAGACTGAAAATAATGATAATAATAATAATAGTAATAATAATAATGAATCTGATAATATATCCGTAGATAAAAACGAACATTTATGAAGCCCTCCGTATTTTCCAGACATTGAACTCATTGCTTTACAGATATTATCTCATTTAATCCCTACAACGATCCTGGGGCGAACGGATTATTGTCTGCAATTTATAGATAAACAAATAAAACGGATGACATTCACTCACAGCCATGTAGCAACCAGGCTGCCAGGGGAGCTGACCTGTTCCAGAGCCCCTCACCCATCTCTAGTGATGAGGGGGACAGAGGAGCGTGTTTTCCAAACCCCGTGTCCTCATTCCGACATCACCACCCAGGCCTCAATTTCCTTTGTGATTCAGCCTTGTATTATGTAGCCTGACTCCAGTGTGAAAGATTTGTGGCAATTGCATGATGTATGAGGTGCCATTTGTAAAAATATTATTTAGTGTAAAACATGATGTTTTTTCTCCTGATTTACAAGTTGGATTTATAAATCTGTACTTCTCACTATCTGAGTTATATATCTTGCCGCTGATTTATAAAACTTGCCTGTAAATCTTCCCGGCAAAGTTTTGATTCAGAAATCATTATTTTAAGAATTAGATTTAGTTAAAACATTCAACTACTTTATAGGGGAGGCAATGGATTTACATAACTCCAATTGGAGCTTACGGATCCTACGGCAGCTTTACAAGCCGTGCCCAGGAATTCCTAAAGAAAATATTCTGATTTAAGGGCATTCACTTCACACTTTAGCTACAACTGATTGATTTACACAGCCAAAGCCATACAATAATGATTCATTTTATAAAATCTCCCCTTTCCTTAACTCCAGACCCTGATTTATATGCCCTGATTGGGTTTTCTATAATTTGACCTCTGTCACAGAGCTGATGGTGGGGGAAAGGCCCAGGAGGCAGAGATGGTCGGAAGAGAGTGAGAGAGTGACCCTGCCTCCCTCCTCCTTGACCTCTCTCCCTTATTCCAAAGAAGCCAAACATGGAACCTTAACCCCCTGAGCCAAAGGCAGGCAAGCTCGGGGGAGGGTCTGTGGGCATGACCTTGATGGTAATGCTGTAAGCTCACTCTGTCCTTGTGAGCTCAAACGAAGAAGGGGGTGATCTCAGGGAGAAAAAAAAAATGGCCAATCCAGGGGATGGACAACATATACGATGAACAACTGCTGGCTCAATAAATCAATGAACGAATGAACAAACTTGTTTTAAGAGCAGAGACCTAAAAACATTCAACAGAGAGCAAAAATGGCAGCCTAAATGAATGGGGACAGAGGGGACCCATAGTGATTTTCAGAGAGACACTCGTCCCATCTTAGTGGAATAGCCATAGCTTGTTGCCCCTGATTCAGGAGAATCTTGAAACTCAGATTTTTATCTTAAATGCCCTAGTTTAAATACTGGATTTTCTTCGGGTCTAGTTCATAACAGTAAAATTTGCACAATTTATGTGTAGAGGTCAATGAAGTTTGGCCAAAGTATACACCCCCACAGCCAGCACCCTCCTCAACTTATAGAACATTTCTGTCCCCTCAGAAAGTTCCTTCCTGCTCTTTGAAGTCGGTCTCCCCACCCCTACCATCGCTCCAGTTAGATGCTGGTTTGGTTTCCATTCCCACAAATAAGTATTGCCTATTCGGGAATTTAAAATAAATGGGATCATTATAATTCAATTTTTATTTCTGCCCAGTTTCTTCCACGCAACTTCATGTCTGGGAGATCCATCCATGCTGGGGTGTGTAGCGAGTTTGTTCCTTTTAACGACTGAATAGTATTCCATCACATAAATATGTCATAATTGTTTAACCATCCCCATTTGGATTTTTTCCCATCTGAAGCATTACAAATAAAGCTTCTATGAACAATTCTGCACAAATCTTTTCACAAGTATGTATTTTTATTTCTCTTGGTAAAAACCTAGGAATGGAATTGCTGATTTGGCAGGGGTATGCTTAATTTTATAAGACAATGCCAAACAGTCTTCAGAAATGATTGCATCATTTACACTCCCCAGTCCAGTCCACTGGCCCAGTAGTAAAGGTGAGTTCCCGTTGTTCAACATTCTTAGAGATGCTTAATATTATCAATCTTTTAAATTTTAGTCATTAGCCAACTTAGTCATAATTTTAGTCATTTCAAGATTCTCTTGGGAGTAGTATCTATATTAATTTTTATTTTCCTAATAACTAACGGTGCTGAACAGCATTTCATGTGCTCCTGGGCCGTCTGTATATCTTCTTTTGTGAACTGTTTGTTCAAATCTTTTGCCTGTTATTTAGTAGTTATTTGCCCTCCTATAATTGAGTTAGAAGAGAGTTCTATATAATCTGATTACAAGTCTTTTTTCAGATATACGTGTTGCAAATAACATTTCCCAGTCTGTGACTCGATATTTCCTTTCCTTGTCAATGTCTTTAAGAAAGCAAACAATTTTAATTTTAGTGAAGTACAATCTGTCATCTTTCCTTAACTAAGGCATTTTGTGCCCTTAGAAATATTTATCTGACCCTGAGAGGCAAAGTTTCCTTCTATATTGTCTTCTATAATTTTTATAGTTTTAAGCTTTATGATCAGATCTATGACTCATTTCTATTTATTTCTTGAGAACAGAGTGTGGAAAGGATTGTGGTTTATTTCTGTTCCATGAAAACACTTAGTTTCTACAGCATCCCAGAACTCCATTAGTGTGAGTCCTCCAACATTATCCTTTTTAAAAATTGTTTTACTGTTCTAGATCCTTTGTCTTTTCAGATAAATTTTAGGATCATTTGTTAATTTATACAAAATAAGAAGCCTGCTGAGATTTTGATTGGAATTTTATTGAATCTATAGATCAATTTGGGGAAACGGACATCTTAGCACTATCTAATCTTCCAATCCATTAACAGGATATATCTTTCCATTAATTTAGATTTTCCTTAATTTCTTCCAATAATGTTTTATAGTTTTCAATGTAGAAATCTCACATGGCTTTTATTAAATTTACTCCTAAGTATATTATCTTTAATTTGTTTTCTAAATCTTAATTGTTTACATATAAATACAATTAATTTTGCATATTCATCTTGTATTCTGCAACCTTGCTAAATGCATTTTGAATCTAGTAGGTTTTTGTAAATTCTTTAGGATTTCTTATGCAAACAACCATGTCATTTGGTAAGAAAGAATGTTTTCTTAATTCTTTTAAATATTTATGTATTCTATTTGGTTTTCTTGCCTTATTGCTCTAGCTAGGACTTCTAGTATGATATTGAGGAGAGATGATGAGCTTAAACATCTTTGTCTTGTTCCCTAACCTTAGAGTAAAAACATTCAGTCTTTAACCATTAAGAATGATGGCTGCTCTGTGATTCACATAGACTCCAGCTATCAGGTTGAAAAAGTTTCCTTCTATCTGCAATTTGCTAATTGTTCTTATTATGAATGGGTTTTATATTTCATTAAGTTCTTTCTCTCATCTATTTGAGATGATTTTTTGAATTTTCTACATTATACTATGATGGGTTCTTAAACTGATTGTTTTTTCAAGGTTGAAATATCTTCACCTAGCATGTACCTGTTATAAACTGCTGAATTCAGTTCACTGACATTTTGTTGAGGATTTTTGTTTGTGTGTTCATGAGATATATTGGTCTCATGACCAATGGTCTAATGGCATTGTCAGCTTTGATATCAGGATTAGGTTGGTCTCATAAAGCATGTCGGAAAGTGGTCCCTCCCACAGTTGGGGAAAAGTTTGTGTATATTGATGTTACTGCTTTTGTAAATGTTTGAGAGAATTTAATAGCAAATCACTGTGACATGGAATTTTGTTTGTGGGATTTCTTTTTAATAAACTCAATTCTTTAAATATATGTAGGGTTATTCAAGTTTTTTTACCTTCTTCATTAAGTTTTATAAGATTGTGGTTTTTTTTAAATTTTTATTTATTTCTAAGAGAGAGAGAGACAGCATGAGCAGGGGGAGGGTCAGAGAGAGAGGGAGACACAGACTCTGAAATAGGCTCCAGGCTCCGAGCTGGCAGTCAGCACAGAGCCCGACGCGGGGCTCAAACCCACGAACCGTGAAATCATGACCTAAGCGAAAGTTGGATGCTTAACCGACTAAGCCACCCAGGTGCCCCAAGATTGTGTTTTTTTAAGGAAGTTTTCCATTTCAATAAGCTGACAAAAATATTCACATAAAGTTCTTCATAATATTTTCTAATTATATTCTTTATTATTATTTATTATTATTATTATTATTTCTTATCTGTTAGGATGTATATTCTTATTATTTTGCGTATGTATTGATATTCCATAGGATAGGTATTAATACCCTCATTTGAATTTCTGATATTGATAATTCGGCTTCTTCCTTTCTTCATCAATTCCTCCTGCTAAAAGTTTATTGATTTTATTCATCTTTTCAAAGAACCACTGGGGTGCCTGGTGGCTCAGTTGGTTAAGCGTCCGACTTCAGTTCAGGTCATGACCTCACAGCCTGTGAGTTCTAGCCCTGTGTTAGGCTCTGTACTAACAGCTTAGAGCCTGAAGCCTGCTCCCAATTCTGTGTCTCCCTCTGCCTCTGCCCCTCCCCTGCTCGTGCTCTGTCTCTCCTGTCTCAAAAATAAATAAACATTTTTTAAAAAATACAAAACAAACAAAAACAAAGAACTACCTTTGGGCTTTGTTAATTTTCTCTGTGTGTATGTTTCCTGTTCATTGATATCTGCTCTTATATTTATTAACTCTTTTTTTCTATTGAATTGGGCTTATTTTACTTTCCTTTTCTATCTTTCTAAAATGGAAATACATAATTGATGTTAAGCCTTGTTTCTTTTATAATATATACATTTAAAGGTTAAACTTCATTCTAAGTATTGCCTTAGCCTCACTTCATACATTTTTAGATGTTACATTTTCATCTTCATTATATTCAAAATGTTTTAATTTATCTTGGGATATTTTTGTGGGTTTTTTTTTTGTTTTGTTTTTTAACAAATTTTTAATGTTTATTTATTTTTGAGAGACAGAGACAGAGTGCAAACAAGGGAGGGGCAGAGAGAGAGACACACACACAAAATCCGAAGCAGGCACCAGGCTCTGAGCTGTCAGCACAGAGCCCCATGTAGGGCTCGAACTCATGGATGACCTGAGCCAAAGTCAGAGGCTTAACCAATTGAGCCACCCAGGTGCCCCATCTTGGGAATTTTACTGACATGACTTTTTTAGAAAATTGATATTTTAGCAGTGCCTGGGTGGCTTAGTCAGTTGGGTATCTGACTTTGGCACAGGTCATGATCTCTCAGCTGGTGAGTTTGAGCCCTGTGTCCGGTTCTGTGCTGACAGCTCAGAGCCTGGAGCCTCCTTTGGATTCTGGGTCTCTGTCTCTCCCCCCATTCATGTTCTGTCTCTCTCAAAAAGTAAATAAACATTAAAAAAATTTTAAAAGAAAATTGCTATTGTATTTCTAAATATTTGGAGATTTTCTGGATATTACATTTTTATTGAGTTCTAATTTAATCCCATTATGGTCAGAAAATGACTGTGTAAGACTGAAATATTTAATATTTTTGTTGACACCTATTTTATGACCTAGAATATGAACTATCTTAGTGACTACCCATGTGTATTTGGAAAAATATGTATTCTGCAGGTGCCTGGGTATATTCCTATAAATGTCAATTATATAAGGTTTGTGGATATTGTTTATATCTTCTATATCTTTATCAACAGTTTGTGTATCTCTGTCAATTACTGAGAAAAGAATATTAAATTTCCCTATAATTGGGGGCTCCTCGGTGGCTTAGTCGGTCAAGAGTCCGACTTTCGCTTAGGTCATGATCTCGCGGTTCGTGGGTTCGAGCCCCGCATCGGGCTCTGTGCTGACTGCCAGCTCAGAGCCTGGAGCCTGTTTCAGTCTGTGACTCCCTCTCTCTCTGACCCTCTCCTGCTCATGCTGTCTCTCTCTCTCTCTCCTAGGAATAAATAAAACGTTAAAAAAAATTTAAAAAAATTTCCCTATAATTGTGGATTTGCCCGTTGCCCCCTTTATTTCTGTTAAATTTTTTTCTTTATGAATTCTGATGCTCTATGATTAAGGGCATACATAGGATTATTCTAACTTCCTTGTAAATTATTCCTTTAATTATTATATGTCTTTCTTTACCTCTTATGATATTCTTCATCTTCAAAGCTAATTGATATACATAAAACTATGCCAGATTTCTTATGTTTCTTGTTTGCATGGTATGCCTTTTCCATCCTCAATCTGTCTTGTTCTTTATATTTAAAATGTATCTCTATTGAAGGCATGTAATTGATTCTTGTTTTTTTTTTCCAGGCAAAAATCTCTGTCATTTAATTAAAGTGCTTAGTACATTCATATTTGATGTAATTATTAATCAGTTGAGAGTTAAATCTGCCATTTTACCATTTGATTTCCATTTATCTGGTCTGCTTTTTTTTCTTTTTGTTGCTCATATATTGCATTCTTTTAGGCTGACCACATATTTATGACTCCAGTTTATTTTCTCTATTGGTTTTTTAGTTAGACCTCTTTTTGTGTGTGTGGCTGATATAGGGTTAATAAAATGTATGTACAAATTACCAGTATCTATTTAGGTCTATATTATATATCTATTTAGGTCAATTTGTGTTTCTTACTTCACATATGATACTTTACACTTTCTATATTACAATGAAATGACTTCACAATAATGTAACTTCATTTATTTATTCATACCCTTTCTGCATTCTTACTTTTTATTTCTTCACATATGTTAAATGTCACTGTATTATGTAATTATTTGTTCTTTTTTAAATTTTTTAATATTTTATTTATTTCTGAAAGAGAGAGAGAGAGACTGCATGAGCAGGGAAGGGTCAGAGAGAGAGGGAGACACAGAATCTGAAACAGGCTCCAGGCTCTGAGCTGTCAGCACAGAGCTCGATGCGGGGCTCGAACCCACAGACTGCGAGATCATGACTTGAGCTGAAGTCGGACGCTTAACCAACTGAGCCACCCAGGCACCCCACTTTTGTTTCAAATAATCTGTTTTATCTTAAGTAAATTTAAATTATAAAAAGAAAAAAATATGGACTCTTTTAGAGATTCATTTCCAACTCTGGAACCATAAATTTTTTTCATACATATTTAAATTTCCATTTCATAGCACTCCTTTCAGTCTAACAAACATCTTTAAGTATATTGTGTAGTACAGGTATTCTAACAATAATTTTTTTTTTTCTAGGAGAGAGAGAGAGAGAGAGAGAGTCAGCATGAGCAGGGGAGGGTCAGAGAGAGAGGGAGTCACAGACTGAAACAGGCTCCAGGCTCTGAGCTGGCAGTCAGCACAGGGCCCGATGCGGGACTCGAACCCACGAACCGCGAGATCATGACCCAAGCGAAAGTCGGACGCTTAACCGACTAAGCCACCCAGGCGCCCCTCTAACAATAAACTTTTAAAAACTTATGCTCATTAGAAAATATCTTTATTTCACCTTCATTTGGGAAATAATTTTTGGTGGATATAAAATCTTAGTTGACAGAATATTTTTTTTGTTACATTTTAAAAATATAATTCCACTATTGCTTGGTCTGTGTTGTTTGAAAAGAAGTCAGCAGTAGGTTCTTCTTCATTTTCCCCTGTACATAATGCATATTTTTTTAATAATCTGGCTGTTTGTAAAATTTTCTTTTCTTTTTCTTCGTTTTTTGATAATTCTTTTTAAGTTTATTTTACTTATTTTGAGAGAGAGAGAGCACACGGCAGAGGCAGAGAGAATGGCAAAGAGAGAGAATCCCAAGTAGTCTCTGCACTGTCTGTGAAGAGCCTGATTCAGGGCTTGAACTCACGAACTGTGAGATCTTGACCTGACCTAAAACCAAGAGTCAGATGTTTAACCAACTGAGCCACCTGGTGCCTTGCAAGATTTTCTTAGCTTTGGTTTTAGGCAGTTTGCCTCTGATGGGTTACTTTATATTTATCTTTTTAGAGTTGGCTAAACTTTTCTAACTTAAGTCAGTGCATTTTATTCAATTTGCTAAGTTTTCAGTTATTATTTCTCAAAATTTTGATCTGCCCATAATCATTATCTTCTCAATCTGGGACTGCAACTCTATGTGGGCAAGATTAGTTGCTAGTACTCATGGTTTTCTTCTCAATATTCCTTTTAAAAATTCCAAGAACTCCAAACAAATCGAATTATATCTATTGACATTTATTATATTAGAAATTACAGCTGAGAACTTCTTAGGTATATTTACCTATTGATTTACTTATAGACATATAGAGGAAGAAGAGGAAGAGAAGGGGAGATGGCCCTTTGATGTTTAAAATAGAATGTAAAAAAAAGACATAAAAATAGATGTAAAAAAAAGAATAACATTCTTTTTTTTAAGTTTATTTCTTTTTGAGAGAGAGAGAGAGAGAGCACGTGAGTGAGAAGTGACAGGGAAAGAGGAAGAGAATCCCAAACAAGCTCTGTGCTGACAGCACAGAGCCCAATGCAGGGCTTGATCTCCTGAACTCTGAGATCGTGACCTGAGCCCAAATCAAGAGTCAGATGCTTAACTGACTGAGCTACCTGGGTACCACAACATAAATAACATTCTTAAAGGAAAATCCATATTTAGGAGAAATTTTAGTGTAAAGAATGGTATAATTTAATATTTTTACAGAGTAGTTTTCTGACTTAATAAAAAAAGATGGTAGAGTCTCCTATTTGGTTCTGCATCATTCTGTTGTGATACAACACACCACGTAGCCTCTGAGTAACTCCACTGTATACTCAAAGATGAATGGAAGTAGAAAGGTCAAGCCACCCAAGACTGCTCTTGTATCATCACTGTTCAACCCTAGTCTCTCTGTTCTGATTTCAATCCTTAGCAATTGCTCTCTGATAAGCACTGGGTAATCTTCTCTATGCATGTGCAGCCTGGCCCTTGGCCATGAACTTAGGTGGCATCACCTGTACACATACACAGTTTTCTTTCTCTGATGTTCCACTGTGCAGACTCCAGGTATTGAGGTGACCCAAGCTCTGACCTGTGTCTGCTCAGCTTAGGAGGACTGCTATGCTCCGTGTATATACTGGCTTACTGTGCTCTGTTTGTAACTTGTCCCCAGGCAGAGCGCTAAGTGACCAGTGAGCTTATCTTTAGTGTCCCTTCTTTCAGGAATCACTCTTTTACATTATCTATTTTGTATTGCCTGAAAATCGTGGTCATATATTGTGTCTAGTTTCATAGTTGTTTGTGGCAAGAGGGCCAGTGTGGTGCCAGTTACTTCATCAAGGTTGGAAGTGGAAGTCTTCCATTTTTTAATATTGCCAATAAAACTTGAAAAAGGTATAAACACAACTATGACCATATATAGCTCATGGGCTCCCTACCTGGTTGAGGCTCCTCATTTATAGTCTTGCTTTTCAAAATGAAGCCTTTACAGGAGCAGCATCAACATCGCCTGCTTATAGCTTATAGGAAACGCAGCAGGTCAGCCCTGAGGTGCCGATTCAGAATGGGCACTTTAACAAGATCCAAAGGTGATTTTATCATCATCAGCGTTTGAAAAGATCTGGTCAAAAGTGTCTTCACTAGCCCTAAAGTGTTTCCCAAACCGATAATGGGAACACTTGCTAAAGCACATACTCCCAAGTGCCCTTCTGCCCCTCTCAATCAGAATTGCTAAGGCAGTGATACTCATCACCAGGGAAGCCTGGGGAATATTGAGCTCTTCTGGAAACCTGGGAGGTTCATTGGGCCCATAGTTCTGCTTCCATTGTGTGATCTTCCCTGTGGTGCCCCCTTGATTGACTCTAAGTAGACAATCATTCAAAGGCTGTAACCCACATAGATAATTACATGGGTAACCTCATTTTCCCAAGCAACTTTTAGGTCATACTCTTTAAATGCCTTACTTACCTACTCAGGTAGCCAGTAGTCTCCTTTTACACATGGCAACTCTGGTTTTCACATCTTCACTTAAAATCTGCCTCTTCTTGGGGCGCCTGGGTGGCTCAGCCAGTTAAGCATCTGACTTCGGCTCAGGTCATGATCGCAGGGTTCCTGGGTTCAAGCCCTGCATCGGGCTCTGTGCTGACAGCTAGCTCAGAGCCTGGAGCCTGCTTCAGATTCTGTGTTTCCCTCTCTCTCTGACCCTCCCCTGCTCATGCTGTCTCTCTCTCTCTCAGAAATAAATTAAAAAAATTTTAAAAATTTTTAAAAATTTGCCTCTTCTAGAAAGCTCTTTGAAACCAACTTCTCTGAAGCCTTCAATAAAAATAATAAGAATGTTCATATAGATATAGTTATTTGATTATTTCCTTCATGTGGACTAAGAGAAGTACATTATAGTACTTTATATTGGTCACTTCCCAAATTCTCTTCACTACATTTAGAGGAACCACAAACCTAATTTGCTCAGTCTGATCTTAGCACAACTACAGTTTTAGTCCCTAGCATATTCCTAGTTCAGGCTGTTAACTCAACTCATGCTTATACTGTTACCCACTTACAAACATCGCTTAAAACAAGTCTGTGACATTTTTGCCTTAGTCACTCATATCATCTATCCACTCACCCCTGGGTTAGGCTGTGTAGATCGGGTCCCCCCGTATCTCACCAATCATCATATCAGGCATCATATCCTATATCATATAATGTTCAGGACATTGCTGGGTCAGAGGGAGGTGAGCAGTGGAGGCTGGTATCACAGAGGTGACCGTCCAGCTGCCTGCATATGGGATGAATGGTCTCAAATAGCAGAAGCAGAGGTGATGGGGGCAGAGGTATGTCCAACTGACACAAGATACCATCCTCAGGGGCTCCATGCCTCCTTTGCCAAGGTCAGGCATGTGCAGATGATATGGGGGAACAGCTGCCTCATGTTCACTGAGCGGTGGGAATGGGAGCTGAATCCCCTCTCTGTGACCTTAGGAAGCTTGTTTCACCTTGCTAACCTTTTTTTCCTCATCTGCATTTGGAAATTTGATGTATCTATAGTCAGTCATGATATATTATGTGTGATGTATGTGACGGCAGCAGCATACACTGTGGCAACCACACCCTAGGGTTGTCATGTAGCCTTTTGCTGGAGCAGAGCTGAGTTTTTAGATATTAAGAGCCTAAGCATGTATATAACTTTTGGTCCATTATTTCATTCCACTTTTAGTGCTCTTGTTAAATATTTGCATTCAAGGGTATTATTTGAAACTGCATAAATAACAGTGACAACATAAAATTAACCTAAATCGAACCATGAATGATTATCCAAATTATGACCCATCCATGTGATGGGATATAATATGGCCATTTGAGCTCTTACAAAGAAAAGTGAATAATTAGAAAATGCTTACAATATAAAGCACTCAACTAAAAACTATGTAATTTTGTTATGTGTGTAAACTGTATAAGAACACATTCATGGTGGTTACTTCTGGATGACAGTGTTGATTTTAAAATTGTTTCTCCTATGTTCAAATTATTATGAGTCAACATAAAGAAAGATAATCTTATTTAAAAATAATCTTAAAAATGAAATTAAATTATTAAATTAAATATTGGAATCTGAAGGTCTCGGTTTGAGTCCTGGTGCCAATGTAGGCTTTGTGACCTTAAGTGAGAGAAGTTTGCCAAATGGGGAAAATTGCTTCCCCTTTCTCATTGGATGGGTGAGTGGCTAAAAATAAGATTATATGCAGAAATAGTCATATGGGGGTGTGGGGGGCGCCTGGGTGGTTCAGTCGATTAAGCATCTGACTTTGGCTCAGGTCATGATCTCATGGCTCATGGGTCCAAGCCCCCGCATTGAGCTCTGTGCTGACAGCTCAGAGCCTGGAACCTGCTTCAGAGTCTGTGTCTCCCTGTCTCTCCTCCCCTTCCTTCTGCTGGTGCTCTGTGTCTCCCCCTCTCTGTCAAAAATAGGTAAACATTAAAAATTTTAAAAAATAGTCATGTAGAAGAAAAATGGCAAATAGACGGGCCATTGTTCCTGTGAATTGGACTAGGAAACAAGAAGCTATTGTTACAAGAATTGTTGGTGCTGATAAGGTTTCAAGTTGCCATTATCTAAGCCAATTGCAAAATAGTCGAAAGGAAGAAAGGAAGGAAGGAGGGAGGGAGGAAGGGAGAGAGGGAGGGAGGAAGAAGGAAAGAGAAAGAAAAGGGAAGGAAGGAAGGAAGGACGGGCGGAAGGAAGGAAGGGGAAAGGAAAGGAAAGGAGGGGAAAGGAAAGGAGGGGAAAGGAAAGAAAGGAAAGGAAAGGAAAGGAAAGGAAAGGAAAGGAGAAGGAAGGAAGAAAAAACTCACAGGTGTGTGTGTGTGTGTGTGTGTGTGTGTGTGTGTGTGTGTGTGTGTGTGTGTGTGTTTTGTTTTGTTTTGTTTTTGGTCTGGTAAAAAAAGGCACTTTGTTACCAGACCAGAGGCACTCTGGGTGCATAAGATATAAGCTGTAGCTGGTAGCTATGTCCTTATAATGTATGATCTGAAAGCGCCCTCCTCTCACACACACACCCATTACCCTAGCCAGCCACCGGCTCTAACAGAGGGTTAGGTGGAGCCTCTGTCCAAAGCCTAATACTTCAAGATACCTGAAGTCTCAAGAGTGTATTTCCTGACTTCAGCCTAGGAGCAAGGGCCATTCCCCCTCTTGGAATGTCCAAGAAGACATCAACATTTACTGCACGTAGTGCAGCCACATTGAAATGTGTTTGCAATATTTATTTAACTGCAAAACGTGAATGTCTTAAGGTGCAGCAATCCCACTTTTCTGCAGTAACTCTAGGGGTATATTTATACATGTGCATGAGATGGCTGTCCATCCTTTTTGGTACTGCACGATATAGACTGAGCATGCTAAACTAATATTCAAGGGGCCACCTGAGTGGCTCAGCCAGTTAAGTGTCCAACTCTTGATTTCAGCACCTTAAAGAAAGAGCCAATTCCAGGGAAAATACAAGATGAGCATCTTCTTGTCCCAAAAAGTAAGGAGGTGTTCAGAGAATGATGAAGATACCTCAAAAGGACAAGGAAGCCAGGTTGAAAGGACTCCACTGGTCACATCTGAGACCATGTTAGCATCAAAATGAATAATGATAGGGAATCGGAACACATTGTATGTAATAAAAATCCATGAGTTACACTGAAATGAAAAATAAGTGTAAAAGTCAGGAAAGCCCTTCCTCACAGAAGAAAGACAGTTAATGTAGAGGGAATAACAAAGTCAGATAAGATGCCTTTGGGCAGCCTTCAGAATGATAATAATTGAATCAACTAAGAATCATCAATGGATGCTAAAACAAGTAGATGAACAATCGAGGGGTAACTGGATATTTACACAGTCTCAAAATATCTCCCCATAAGCAACTTATGAATTATGAAGGGAAACCTGTAACTTAAGTATGGGGACATACCACCATTATAAATAACCGAGGGATCTAGGTCAGTATGGCCGACCCAGAACAAACCCGCATCCTGCGCCCCGCTGAGAAGAACAAAGCCCTTGCGGTGGTATTTCTGCCAGTAATGCATTACCTGAATCTAATCCTAACAAAGCATCAGACAAACCCATACTGAGGACACACTGCAAAGTAACCAGCCTGTGGTCCTCAAATAGGTCAGTGTCATGAACACAAGGGAAGCCTGAGGCATGGCTGCCCTGTTAAAGGAGGCTGGACACACGTGATAACTAAGGATGATGAGTGCTCTGGAGTTTTCTATTGCTGTGAAGGACATTATTCAGATGATTGGCCAAATGGAAATAAAACCTGTGGATTAGACAACAGCATTGAATGGATATCAATTTCTGATTGTTGCTTATTTGCTGGCTCCTGTGGGGAAAATCCGTGCTTTTGGAACATCCTTGCTGAAGTATTTAGGGGTAAAAGAGCATCGTGTCTGCAATCCATTCTCAAATGGTTCAGAGAAGTTAAAATGCACGTGGATACACATAACTATACTATGTGTAGGAGAGAGAGAGAGATAGGAGAGGAAGAGAGAGGGGAAAAAAAAGAGGATAAAAGCTAAGAAAATGTGAACAATTGAGGAAATCTAATGAAGGGAATATGGGAATTCATGCAACTTTTCTGTAAGCCTGACATAACCAACTCAGAGGAAATTTAGAAGGGGAAAAGGAGGTAGACAAAACAACTTGCAGCAGACGACCAAGGTCTCCGACCCAGAGTCAGGGTCAAAAGCACACTTGGCAAATCCGGCAAGGAGGCTGAGTAAACAGAATGCTTGACTCTGGATCCGAATCCGGCCAAAGAAGAGGCGACAGAAAGTTAGACCTCTCAAAGCCTTAGGTTCAAGAGCAGACCTATTAATTCTGAATTGTGGGGGTGTTGGTGCAGCAGAGTGACACGGTGCATGGAGAGCAGGTGGCATCAAGCTGGGCTCCCGGATCATGCCGGATGAGCATGAGCCTTGCCTGGTCCCTGCTCTCGGTGCCCACTCCACCACTTAAATATTTTTTAAAAATGGAGGTCAAGTCCCCAATTGTCTAAGAAATAAAGAGAAAGCATGATGGAGGTCACTAGCTTCTGCCCAAGAATGCTGGTCAGTGCCCCATGTGACTGTAGAGAGCTTTCTCATGAACAAAGTTAAATTTTTTAAACCACTCCACTGCTTCCGTTATCTGGAAAATGTTTTGTCCCCACAGGAGGATGTGGGGGGAAAAGGGACATTGTTTTATTTAAGGGAACAGGTATCTTGATCAAAGCTGAAACTTCACTGGCCTCCCTGGGGCCTTTGGACAGAACTTGGGAAACCGGGAAATGAAATCAAGACAAGCCCAGCCATTGGCACTAGGGGGCAGGCCAGTGAGTTCGCTCACCTGCGGTGGCCCCTGAGTGGGGCCCTGGGCACAGACAGCAGCACTACAGACTTACACACACATGCACACTCTCCATGTATACAGACAGGCATACATACCGTGACGGGCTGTGTGTGAATTTGTGCATGTGCGTGCACCTGTGTGTGTGCAGAACTTTCTCCGTAGTAATAGACTGAATACATAAAATCAAATTCGATTTTAAATTCTCAAGTGGTTTAACTCTTTCTTTCCATGGCAGGAAAATGTTCAGTGTTTGCAGAACCCCTAAAATGCCCCCACAGAGCCCCGCTGTCCTCAGCGCAGAGTCTGAACACCCACAGGTCAGGATAGAGGGAACACCCAGCGACAGGGTCAGGTAGCCTGCTGTCCCTTGCTCCAGCCTTGTGACTCCAGCTGGGCATTTAAGGCTCTGTGCCCTGGCATCCTCCCAGGTGAAATAAAAATAGTACCATCCATGTCTGCGTGTCACCATGGAAGTCACAGGTCATGCACAGTGTCTCAGAAGACACTCAGTGCTCAATAGTAGCAGCGGCTGGGATTATCATTACCATCTGCTTCCGAAACAAGAGCACCCAGGAAGCAGCCTCCCCTAGAGCCTGCTTCCCTTGGTCTCAGAGAGCACGTAGCTACTCAGAGCCGAGCTGTCACTGAGGCATCATGCCGCCCGCACCAGGCCCACGGCACGTGTTGCCACGATCTTGTTCAGTGTCTGCGTCACAAGCACTCCAAATTTTTTTTTTTGAAATGTTCAAGGCACTGGAGGAATTTCTTCTAAGTTTTCTTAAAAAATGGTTTTTCAAACATGTCTATGTGTGTGAATTTCCTCCCGTACTTGCAGCAGACACGATATTACCCTTGAGTCTAAATCATCTTTTCCGTTTTCCTTGTGAAAATTTTGCCTGACAGCCAACAGAACATATTCTTCTTCTAATTGTTGATTTACCTTTCACAAACGCCAGTGGATCTCCCCATCACTAATTCTCAACTGCTCGTTCATTAGCTTTCAAGTGCGGCTTTTTGGAACAATTATATTCTGCCCCACTGTCAGTTCTCTCTACACAGGTAGAGGATCCATCCTGACTCCTTACATAGGATGTAAATTATTGCTGGCATACCGGTACCTGAAGAATGATTACACCCAGCGCACAGTTAAATAATGGATGCTTAGCACGGTGCATTGTAATAAGCAAAAGATATGAAATATCTACTATTCTAAGTGGAATATGCTAAGTATTTTTTTAATAATAACACCATTTTGGGGAAGACAGGCTATTGAATCATGGTCTCCAGAAGGGACACCCCGTGCGTCAGCTCTTGTGCAAAATCCGGCAAGTGCTGTCGCTCCATCTGGGAAATGGGAACAGGAACACCTTGAGCCCGGGCACAAGTAGGGTGCTCAGTAAATGGCAGCAGCTGCTGTCGTGCGAGAAGCGGGCTGGCATGTGAAAGGAACAGCCGGAACACCTGTTGTCTGGGCTGCCTCGGGGTCAGTGTGTGACCACAGGGAGAGGCCAACATCTGCCCTTCCACTAGGCAGTGGTAGGCAGGACTTGCTTTGCCACCGAATGCAGTGGAAGGTTCTGCAGGGTTGGGAAGCCATGGAGTTGGGATGAAGACCTCTCTCTCCTTCTGAAGCCCAGAAGAAATGGACCTCGTGGCACAGGACAGTGCTCAGAGCTGGGCAGCTAAGGCCTCTGCCCTGGGCCCCACGCTTTACAGGGTCCTTCTCTGATCCACCTCACGTGGCTGCCTACAGTCTGCACTGTCTCTATTTTAGCACAGGCTCCTGCAGGGGGGACCCTGGCCTCCTTGCTGCGGGGCATCAAGCTTTTCCACATGTCTCTGAGCATCAAGCATGTCACTGGTGTGCACTGAGCCCCAGGGAGGTTGTCGAAGTGCAGGGGCAGATGCCACTGGCACACGTTAACTGGGATGGTCACGTCCACACATATGCATGGGGCAAGCGATGTGGAGGCCCCACCACAGCTCCACGAAGACCATACTGAGCTGAGGGCAAGGGAACACCCAGGAGGTGACTGGTGCAGAGGGCCTCGGGTCTGCAGCGCTGTTCCGGGCCAGACTCTGCTCCGGGTGGTTTGGACATGTTTCCTCACTCATTGCCCTCCTAGGATCTTGGAATGGGGTCAAAAGCATCAACTCCAGGGCCATGCAGCCTGGGTTTAAATCCTGCTCGGCCTTTTCCCTAGCTTTGGACCTTGCGGGTGAAAGTCTCTGTGCCACGGCCTCTCTATAAAACAGGAACAAGCCAGTTCACTAGTTCATGGAGCTGTCGGGGATGAAGGAGGGAAGGATCTGCAGGGTTGCTCCAACAGGTTTTGGCTCCCTATGTTTAAGGCCATTTTACAGAAAATCAAGCTGAGACACAGAGATTGAATGATTGTCTGGGAAGCATCAGAAGTAGCCCTTCTATGCCCAACCGCCAGGAAGAGTGCGACCCTGTACATGTCTCCAGGGACACCTCTCTGGTCCTCTAGACCAGCTTATGTGGTGTCCTCAGCCAAGGCCACCAGATGTAGGTGCCTGTGCTGAGGGAGAGCAAGCCCTTCCTGCTCTCACTCCTGCTAGGCAGGGGAGGAGGGGCTTGCACAGAGGCAGGGCTGAGAACAGCTGGCTTCCCAGCCTATAAAACCTTCTGGAGCCATCCCGCCACCCCACTGTCCCACCCGCTGCAGCGCTGATGCTGGGACACATCTCTCTTCACGACGCTTGTCACCAGCACTCTGCTCAGAGTATACCCTGGACAAAGTCCACCGCGGTCCTCCGGGGAGGCTGGAGCGCTGCGGGGTTTCTCCTGGGCTTGAGGCTTACGATCCTCCTTCTGCCTCCCAATCCCCCCACCCCCGGGCACCAGGCACACGGCCTAATGCTCTGCTGCTGCGGGAGCCTGCAAATCCCTCACTGTCCATACGAGCATCGCGAGGTTGCCACAAGTTGCCAGAAATTTGGTGCCTTAAAATGATTGAAATCTGTTCTTCCACCATCCTGGAGCCTGGAAGCTGAAAGTCAAGGTGTTGACAGGGTCAGGCTTTCTCAGGAGGCTCTAGGGGAGGATTTGTTTCTTGCACCTTCAGCTTCTAGCTGCTGGCTGCTGGCATTCCTGGGCGTGCAGCCACATCTCTCCAAGCTCTGCCTCTGTCTTTACATCGCTCTGTGCCGTTTCCACTCTGTGCCTCTTACAAGGACACTTATCACTGGAGTTAGGGCCCATTGAATAATATGGGATGATCTTTTTATCTCCAGACCCTCAACCTTTGTATGCAAAAAACTCGTTTTCCAAATGAAGTAACACTTACAAGTTCAAGGGTTGGGGTGTGGCCATATCATTTTGGGCACCACCATGTAGCACACGGTTCAGCACACTATGGTGTCTTCATCTGTAAAGCGTGAATAATAATTGTATCAGCCTCAAAGTGTGGTGGGGATTCAACAAGATAATGTATATTATATTATACATTGTATATATATATATATATATATATATATATATATATATATATATATGATAAATGTATATATACAGAATGCATATATATTATATATATAAATACTAACTATTTACTATGGTTTTCCCTACAGACAACAAAATACTTTGGTAAAAATATAGTATGGGATGCCTGGGTAGTGTCTGGGTGGCTCAGTTGGTGAAGCGTCTTGACTCTTGATTTCGGCTCAGGTCATGATCTCATGGTACGTGAGTTGGGCCCTATGTCAGGTTCTGCACTGACACTGTGGAGC
This sequence comes from Proteles cristata cristata, assembly GCA_017311185.1. Classification (NCBI taxonomy): domain Eukaryota; kingdom Metazoa; phylum Chordata; class Mammalia; order Carnivora; family Hyaenidae; genus Proteles; species Proteles cristata. The sequence goes on along the minus strand of JAESUZ010000174.1, from coordinate 2,066,693 downwards.
CTGCTTGGGATTCTCTGTCTCTGTCTCTGTCTCTTTCTCTCTCTGCCCCTCCCCTGCTCTCGTTCCCTCTCTGTCTCTCAAAATAAATAAATAAGCTTAAAAAAACATAGGGTATGGACCTTTATAGAATCCTAGTGTACTTTAAATATTTACTTATTTAGTTTAACAGAAAAAAAAACCCTTAAGTGTTACTGGCGAGTGCAGGGTTAGGGCATTCATTACAGATGCTCACGGGTACCTCCTGCATGGCCCAGCACAGAGCATCCCCAGGGGCAGGGACGGTTATGGTCACCAAGGAGTCCTTGCTATCATTCGAGGAGTGCCTCTATCACATTGGCAACAGAAGCGGATGAGATACAACAGCCAAGGTCTACAAAACACACATGTACTTTTGGAGAACAACTGGACACCAACACTTCAAATGCGTGTTCCTTGGTTCCAGCTCAGCCTTTGATGGGGAGCCATCCTGCAGAAAGGAGAGGAGGGGCATGGGCAGAGATGCGTGTCCAAGGATGTTTGCGCCGCACCCTTCATGACTGCAGAAAGCGAGGAGAGGGATAAGAGAAAGAAAAGCTCTGCAGGAATGGCCTCAGTGGAGGAATGGCTGAATGCCCCCCAAATGCCCCCAAACTCTGTGCTTCTCTGCAAGGGTGGGGGTGAGAAAGCAAATCAGCAACGGCCTGTGCGAGGCAACCGCATTCTTGTGCAAAACCAGTGTTCAAGCAAGTGTGTTTGTGCACACACAGCAGAGGGGGATGATTCTTGTCTACACAGGTGTGTGCAAGGGGCTGGCAGCAGCCCCGTCTGCCTGGCAGCCTGCAGGGAAGAAACGGGGATGAGGAAGGGAGTTGAATGTTCTGGTCCTGTGAAGTGTGGATATTTCCCGACAAAGATGGCAAGAGAGCTTGCCAGCGTAATCACAAACCTAAGTTAAATTCCTTACCCGGATATGCACGCATTTTGTCAGTTGAGCTGCATGATCTGGAGGTTCCGAGGACAATGGGAAGTGACTGAAGCAGAGGGAGCCCCTGCCCTCTGGGAACACCACTCTCAGACCCCGATGTACAGAACAAGGGGGCTCTCTAGATGGTTCCCACGCTAATTCTGCTGGAAGGGCTTGGGGACTTCAGCAGGCAGGTGCTGGGCAGCTGGTCGATCTTGAGTGCCTGAGTGAGTCACCCACTGACCAGAGGGCTCCTGAGACCCGCCAGCCAACCCACTTGGCTTCAGTGTCACCAGAACCCACTTGCATGAGGTTGAACGGAGGGCTTTGAGGCCACACGTGCTTGGGGGTGCTCGGCGCCAGGGCCCTGTGCTCAAGGGTGTGCTCCCCTTCGGGCTGGGGCGCAGCGGAGCCTGAGGAGGAGGCGATAGTGAATCACCACAAAGCTATGCCAACAGGTGCAGTGAAACCATGATACGCTGGGAACCGAGCGGGCCAGGCCACTCCGCGCCAATCCCCAGGGAGGCTCGCTCCCTCCAGGAGTGGCCCAGGACTGGCTTTCGTATTTCATACTTCCGAGGCTTTGTTTCTCCACAATGGAAGCGTTTCTGAGCTCCTGCCTGTGTAAACAGATACTGCTCCGCAAGGCTGGTGATTCTCAAGCTGTATCGGCGCTCTGCTTGCTCACATTTGGGCGGAATAGCGTGCAAGCACTGATTCTGGCCCTACGCTGCTGTGGGACACACAGGGCCCAAGTCACCTGCCTGGCTCTGACCTGTCCCCTGCAACCTTGCTCAAAAGGGTTGACCTGCTGGAGCCAAGAGTTCTCCAGAAGTCGCCCCTTAATCTGCTCACTCCTGCCCCTGCCCGAGGGCCTGCCCGGGGCTGCTGGCCGGCCCTCCCACCTGCACAGGAGGCAGCAGAGATCCTCATGGCAGGAGGGCTGCTGAAATTCAAGGACCGGGGAGCCTAAAAGTCATCAGTCGTGATGGGCCATACCTGGATGAGGAGGAGCCCCTGGGCAGGCAGCTCAGCAGGAGGGGAGAAGATGGGCGTGGACCCAATTGCCTTCTAACTAGGGAGAGTCTGGGTTTCCTCACCTAGAGCAGGGCCTGGGGATTTCCAGAAAAAAAGATAAAGAAGGTCTTCTCTGTGGCACCATGTCTTCCTGGCACTCTAGGGACTGGCAAAGGGGAGACGGAGGAGATGACAAGCAGTGGAGAACTCCGACCACACGCACCAGACCTTTCTGAGGTCCCCTCCACTGTCAGCAGGGGCAGGGGTTAATCCAAACAGCACACGTCTGGGGTGAGGGCTGGCTTCAGAAAAATCCTGTCCCAGAGCTGGGACGGGGCTATTGCCCTGCTGTGCAGCGCAGGCTGGGCTGCTCCCCTGGGTCCTCTGCGGGACCCCTGGGAAGCCACTCTGGAACCCCTGCTGCCCTGAGGAGCCTGGACCCCCACACCCCAGGCCCTGCTCATCCGTCGTTGTGTGGCATCTCCAGGGCCTCGCCGAATGCCTGGGGGACTGGCGTCTCCCTCAAGATCCTGCCTGGGCCTATTTTCAAGACCCTGCCCCCACCACTGAGATCTGTGCCCTTTCTCGGAGGCGTGGCAGGACACCAGAGCTGCCGTGTCTGCACTTTGTACCAGAATCACACACCACAGCCCCTGTCACCATTGCTGCTCCCCATGCGCTGCGTGGCTTGGGCTGATGACAGTCACTCACGAGCTCCCGGGGACCCGGGTGTCAGCGTACCCTTGGGCATGGTGGCGGCAGGGGTGTGCGCAGGTAAATTCTGTGTCCTTCCTGCAGAGGAGTGGGGATCCCTTCTCCTTAGGAACCCTGGGGCAAATCGCCACATCTGAGGGTAATGCCCAGGCCCAGCCTCAACACCTGAGGGAATCAGCACTCACTGTGCACAGAGTGCCGACGCTGTATCAGGCAGTGACAGGGGCTGGTGCTGAGAGATGAGCAAGGTGGTCCCTTAGGAAGAGAACTCAACTTGGATCTGTGTCACAGGAGATGAGCTCGCCCAGGGCAGGAAGTGATAGCCCAGCAGAATATGGCAGGGCTCAGGGTGGGGTCCAGGGTCTGGGGAAGGCAAGTGACAACTCCAGATTTAGGGGCAGCCAGATGTGGCTCTGGCTCTGCAGCCATTCTCCACCATCACCAGTACGTGGGTTTAGCCTGCTGTTCAGCGTCCTGGAGTCTCGGCCTCCTCTTCTGTGAAATGAACCGGCTCCCGCCTCATAGGCTTGTTGAGGGATGGCAAGGAGAGCAGGTGTAGGGGGAGCTGCCCAGGGGCTGGGTCCTACAAGACCCCACAAAGCCTTGCTTTGAGATCCTCATTGCACAGCGAAGAATCCCTTTACAGCTCAGAACAATCTTCGCACGTGTCCTCTGCACACATGTTCGCCACCTTTGCCAGGTGTCAGAGAAAGACTGGGCGCCCAGGTGCTCCCGGGCTAGGGCACACGCTTACCTGTAAGCAGATTGCAACACAAAGTAGCGACAGATGTTTGCCCAGGGGGCCTCAGGAGTGAGTGATTGCGCCTGGGGGTGCCTCAGGGGCATTGAGACCGAGGCACGCCGACGCTGTAACAGACACAGCAAACAGGTACCAGGCGTGTTCTTTTTATTATTATACATTCCTTCATTTTCCATTCATCCGTCATTTCTTGATTATCTCCTGTGTGCCAGGCACAGAGAACGTCCCCAGTATAGAGCCAGCCCTCCCTTCAGAGGAAGTAACATCACCTAAGGGACACAGGCTTCCCTGCCACAGCGTTGCCCTCTGCCATCTGCCTTCCCAGCACCAGAACAGCCCTGAGGTGCTGGGTTGGCCAGAGGTAGCCTCCCATGGGGCTGCAGCCCTGCGCCAGCCAGCCGCCCCACCCACAGCAGCCAGCACCGTGCAGGACACAGGGCAGGGGTCAGTAAAGGCGTGTTGATGGCAGTATGAGCTGAGTCTGGGGGCGGTGAGGGCACATGGCCTTCGGTGTGGGGTGGTGCTCCAAGGAGGGGGGTCAGCGGCTTCGGGAGCTCTATCTAGGAGAGCCTAAGTGGTTCCGCAGACCCTGACAAGCAGAGGGGGGTGCACGCAGACCTGCCCTTGGGGAGGAAGGACACTGAGCGTGGAGGAAGTGCTACAAGCCAAGGCACAGCGGTGTCCAAGCACACGGCTATTCGGAGCGGCTGGGAGGAAACAAAAGGTGCTGGAGGGGCCGCGTGCTATGAAGCCAAGCCCAGACACAGGACAGCTGGCTTGGCAAACCCACCCGGAACACATGGAGCGGTCCTCAGCCTCTTTGGTGCCTTAGCCAGGGTCCCTCTTCGGGCAGAGCTGAGAGCATGCTGTGTGTGTGAATAGTTTACGTGGAAACATCACCCTGGGAACAGAGGTAAGGGATGAGGGAACAGAAGAGGCAGAGGCAACTATAGGGGGCATAGTCCAACCGGCCAGTGCGATGGGGGATGGGAGATCCATCCCAAGGGCCGGTGGTAGGGCCGCTTGTCTCAGAAGCGTCTGCCCTGGGGAAGGAAGGCTCCTCCCATATTGGTCAGAGTGGCCTTATGTGCAGCTAACTTGCTGCAGTCCAAGATTGTTGGGAAGCAAGTGGCAAGCAAGTTCTGTGGGGTCACAAGTGACAGCATCAGGTACATGCAGGGTCCCAGGTAAGTCCTGGCTAGGCTGCTCCTGGGCAGCCCTGGGCAGTGCCTGTGCAGAGAGGTCCTGCAGGAGCCACCGGAGTGTGTGCTGGGGCAGAGAGTTCTAGGCAGTGCACACAACGTGATACTATCCAGGATTCAGAGAAAAGCAAAGGCCATCAGTCTCAGCTGTCTGACCCGGGTCTTTGTCTTGGACCAGATTTCCCAGACTCTGGGCCAAGGATTTAGGGCAAGTTACTGACCTGGCAAGGTACGGGGGAGATAGGTCAGGGCTGGGGGAGGGAATGCATATAGTCAAGGGTGCACTAATGTAGCAACCAGCAAGGTGGGCACCGGGAGCTTAATATGAGACTCGGGAAATCACAGCTCAGAATTTGTCCCTCCAAGGGGTAAAGAGTAGGGACATTGCCACAGCAGTTTCTATCCGTCCATGGCTGGGGGCTGCTTTCAGGGATGTTGATTCCCTGGCACTTGGGCCAGAGATCAGGAAAGAGTTGCTTTCTGAGGTTTTGGACAAAGCTCTCAGGCACAGAAATGCAGATTCCAACTGTGCTGTCCAATAATGCCCTTGACCCAGGGCTGACCCCCAGGGCACCAGAAACAGAGGACAGCCACTTGTGATGGCCAGGGCAGGCCACCTTGCAACTGCCTGCCCAGAGTCCTGAGCCAGAAGAAGATCCCTTCAGTCCCACAGACACTGTAGGTCTGTCTTTTCTCCACCTGGGTTTCTCTGCTGCTGGGATCACCCTCCAGGCATGAGGTGAGACACTTATTAGCTTATTGGATTCTGGTCTCTCTCCCCAGGCAAAGCCCCCAAAGGACAGGGACTTGGTCTAACTCAGGTGTCAACTCAGGGGCCTGGAACAGTGCCTGGTACATGGAAGGAAGGCACTCAGCAGTTATTTGTTGAATGAAGGCAGGAAGGACCAGTGAATGAGACTTGTGAGTGCCCAGCCCTCAATCTCTTCAGTCTCCTGGGCAGAAAAGCAGGCCCCTTGCTCCATGTTAAAGCAAGTGCCTCCTCTGGCCTTCCCCGTGACCTTGCTCGGGGCCTCCAGAGGCTGGTGCTCATTGCCCGGCTGGGGGATTCCTCTGGGCCCCATCACTGCCATTTCCGGTGGGGTGTGAGTCCTCCGCCAGCCCCTGCAGGACTGCTCGGTACCCCAGTCGCACCTCCAGCATCTAGCCCGGGACCGCCGGCCTCCAGTGCACATGATCTTCGGTGTAAAGTCACGGCAGTATTCAAAAGGTTAAAGCAGAGTGAACTGTTAATTTTAATGCTTTCTCTAAGCTTCAGTTTTAATAAGCGAAAATGATGTTCTTATTTGCAGTAAAGTGGTGTTATAAAATTCTGTCTGTCAAGCTCATTTTAAAACCATGGAAATAAATGATCTGACAAAATCAGGCTATTAGACAAGTGAGGAAGAGTGATTTCCATAAAAGTGGAGGAGCTGTTCCTTAATTTCACACTTGGTAGTCTTTTGGGTCGACTAAATTTTTAAATAAGTGATAAAATTATATTAGCGCAATTGCATTTTTATAGATTTTTTTGGTCATTGTACTCTTTTTCAATCCCTTTATTTTAACTCAAACTGTTCTGCTGAAAGGTTACTCTCAACGTATGTGAGCTCGTAACAGTGTGCCCACGATGCGGCCCAGGGCGCACAAGTTCTCAGGCGCCCTAGTGGGGTCCGGTGGTGGCACCTGCGTGCAGCTGGAGATGGCCACTGTCCCTCAGATTCGTGGGGCTGCAGTCCCTGGGCCCCGAGGAGGAAGCGGAGGTGGGAGTGGACGTTCAGGGTATCTGCTGGGGTGGCCAGCAGGCCTGCCCTAGCTTCGGAGCTCATCTGGTTTTGCTCAAAATAAGGAAGAAAACCAGGAGATCATTCTCCAGAAACCTTCTTTCCTGTAACTCAGGATGCCGGGTGTGGACAGGACAGGTCAGCGTTTGCACAAGAAGCTGGAAACTTCAGCAGAGACAGGGAAGGTAGCTCATTTGTGATCCTTCATGTGTCCCCACCCAATCCCACCCCTCAAATCATCAGATAGCCAGGGCTTGGCTTGCTGTCCTGTCTAGGGCCTTGGGAGAACCCTAAGGTCAAGCCCAGAACTCAGGTCTCCTGTGTGGCTGAAATAGCTCCAGTTGGACAGATATTTGCCCAGTTGGGGGAAAAGAGGGGATGACTCTTCTGATCGGGCTTTTGATAAGTAGAATAGCATTGAAGGTATGAGTCTCTGGCATGCCCTCTGCCCTGCCTTGTGCTGATTTCCCACTTCAAGTGTTGAGGGTGCAGACTTTTGTCCCCTGCAGACTTGGGACCCCCAGCATCCGCAACCTCTCAAGAGCAGAGCTCAGGGACCAGGGGCCCCTTCTCTCTGTCCCTGGCACTCCTGCCCAATTCTGAGACCCAGCCAACAACTCATGTTCCCACCCACCAGCCTAGGTTCGTCTCTTGTTCCGCCCAGACTGAGCCTCCGTCCAGGTCATGGTCATACTCCCCAGCCTCGCCCACGTCCAGTTCATCTCCTGTAATGGCTTCACTCATACGTGGTCTAAGTACAGACAGTCAGATGGCATTAATGAAAGTTCAGCAGTTGGCTGCCCCCACCCCCTCAGTGCATTCGGAAGCTGGGGCCATCCAGGATGCGCGGAGCTCAGCCTCAGCGCCCACGGGCCTCTGGATGTGTCGTCCCAAGGGGCCCCCCCAGTGTGTCAATTTTTAAAAACATGCATTCATTTTCAGGTGGCCCTTCTCCCAGGAGGAAAACAAGGCTCCTTCTCGTTAGACGATAGAGAACACGTTTGCCGAGAGTTGCCTGTGGGCCAGGCATGGTGCCGCGTGAAAATACGGACACCCTGTCTCTTTCACTGTGAGGGAACTGGCGCTGACCTGTGACACCCAACTCTTAGAACAAAGGAGCATCCTGGTCTGGGGAGGGAATGGCCTTTTGTCGCTGACGCCCGGGTGTCTGACAAAGGGAAAGGATGGCTGTGAGAGCCCCATCTAAGGAGAAAGTGAGCTGGGGAGTACTCACCTCGTGCATTTTTTCACGAACGTAGCAAATGTGAAGTGGGTGCTTTCTGTGTGCCAAGCACTGGGCCAGCTCCGATAATAGAAGGCTCACTTCCTGTGCAGGGAGGTGGAGAGGATGCCTGTGTTCACTCGGAAGACCTTCCAGGCTGGATGCTTGGCCGAGGGGGAAAGAAAAGCAGCCTGGGAACTTAGAGCCTCTCTGTGCCTCAGTATTCCCATCTGGGCAATGCTGTTCAAAGGTGTGCAAGGACCCTCCCAGCCCTGGCACTGCACGGTCTGTGTGTGGCGGGGGCAGGGGCAGGGGTGGTCTGAGCATGCTGTCACACAGTGGCCAGTAGTGCATGCCCTCTGCCAGCCGTCGAACATCTGTCTGATATTCAGGAGAGCATCTTCCGAGCACCAAAATCCAGCTTGCCTTCTCCACAGAGTCCCCAAGAATCCACACCGGAGCGCAGGGCAACGGTAAGTCAGAAGTGTTTCCTGGGAAAGAGGAGGAAGTGCCGGGTAGGCACAGCCTGCCGGGTGGCCGTGGAGGGGCAGGGCTGTCTCTCCCTGGGAAGGAAGAAAGAAGAAGTCCAAATTAGTCATGTTGTATTACTTCTTTTTATGGCAATGCTCTGAAAGTCTGCAAATGTCAGCATGTTAATTTACTGTCACTCAGTGATATTATTTCATCCTTTCAAAAATGTGTTTCTTGCATTTTCAGTAGCATACTCCAAGTGTTCTCCATCTCAAAGTTTCTATAGATAGTGCGACTACTTTCACTCTGACCGGTGCCAAAATGTAGAAATTCATCGCTGGCTGTAGCCACATATATGTTACGAGTGGAGTCGGGGACTCGGGTTTCCTGTTTGCCGAGCACGGTGGGGGGAGAGGTCTGATTTTTCTCTCTGTTCTCCTCCTACCGCCCCACGTCCTCCTAAAATGCTCTGGGGTTTCTCTCTCAAGGAACGCGCCGAGATAAATTTAATAGAGAGAGATGTTAAGGAATCAGTCATGGCTGGGTTTGTATATGAAGCCTGAGCCCTCCCCGTCTCCAGACGCAGCCCAGCCCCCATCCTGCTGCTTCTCCTATGGTGGCAAACTTATTTCAAAAATTCTGATGAAACACTCGGTAAATTTTGTTATTCTGTGATGATAATAAATCATTATAGCCTTAAACACTTCTCTAGCTTGGAGCCTCAGCCACAAATTATCTTGTCATTCTGACCAAAACATTCTCCAAAAAAGCTTGACAAGTGCTAAAACCCAGAACATGAAACCATGTGTTGTTGTGAAAGCAAGATTCAGAAATGTCAATTAATTAGATTAAGAGGCTACTTTTAGCTTCCCTCGTGTTGCCAAATAACCCTTAAAATACGCATAGCGGTGGAAATCTACCTCCGCGGTGCAGTACTTCTGTGCTGAAGGAAGACAATGGATCGGACTAATGGACGAAATTATTGTATCTGTCAGCCGGCTCGGGAGAACGATCTAGAAGCAAATGTCTTGCTTCTTTTTCCACAATGTGGCTTCCCAGGCTGGGTAGATCCTGCCATTTATGAATTCAAGTAGTTCCCTGCATCCCGCCCCTCAGAAATCATCTACAGATCTAGAGGGAAAAGTCAAGCCTTTTTTGTATGCCTTTACTAAGAAGATGGATTTTTAATGTCTTTCCGTGCTTTTTTTTAAATTTACATTTGCATTTTGAAGTTCACTTTGTAAAAAAAAAATATTGTGGAGAAATTATTTAAATGTTTTTTTATCCCTGTTTCTTGAAAATCTTATCTTTAAATAATCTATATCCTCCATTTTATTTATGCCATAAACTGTTCCTATATTTTAATGGTCTGTTTGCTTTAAAAGGGGTTGTTGGTTTTAATAGCTCAGTTACTATCTTTGTAAACTAAACTCCTGACGAAATTCGAGCAGATCATCTCTGCCTGTGTGTGGAAGGCACATTCCAACCCCTGAAAAGGAAATTTAAGCCAAATAAATGTTCTGCCCAAATTAAAATACATAAAATGAATAGTTAAGTTGGACAAAAGCTGATGGACGGAGCAGTTGGGACATGTGGGTGTGGGGAATACTGGCTGCCAGGCAGGGCCTCAGGAGAGAAAACCCAAGTGAAATTAATTTCCCGACCCCCATTGTCCATTCCTCAGGGCTAAGTGATTGCAGTGCTGGCATGATGTCTTTCTTGGGTGAGCACAATGGGGCAGCTCGGGTGGCATCAGGAAGGGTGATGTGAGGTCATTCCCTCCGAGGACTCTGAGAGTCATAGCCTCTGTGCCCAGCCATGGCTTGGGGCCCCCTCTGCCCCCATCAGCTCTCCGGGAGTGGGGAGTGTAGGGGGGAAGACAGGGACTGAACATTCACTTCCACGTTCTCATGGCAGTGGTGCCCACCTTGATTCTATTATAATCCATGTGGATTCTGACACGAACTTTATGACAGGGCATTTTGTGGAGGAAGGACACATCTGCTCACATGGAAAAATGGCGGGGGTGGGTGGGTGGGGGGAACAGGATGGAAGATGTCTGAAGCTCAGGGAGGAGTCCCTCCCCTCTTGGCATTCACAACCTCGCCGCCCACTGCCCACCGCTACCCCCAGTAGCAAGTGTGAGGAGCCAGAAAGATGTAAAGGCCAGCTGCTCTCTGAGCTGCTCTCTCCCTGGTTGGGGTGGCCAGTCCTGCTGGTCGTGCCCTGGGCGGGGGGTGGGACTTCCTGTGGGAGGGACTTCCTGTGTGGGGCCATTTCCTGCGAGATGTCATTCTGTGTGGGGCCAGGAGCTGGTGGGGCTCTGCAGCCACTCACGGGGTCCCCTTGTCTCCCGGTTCCTGTGGGTCCCCCCCGCTCATTATACATCCCTCCCCTCTCAGCCAATCGCACTGTTTCTAGCCAGCAATGAGGCAATTAATGAGCTGTACAGAAGCCCTAAGTTATCTCTGGAACTAGATGGGTAATAAACACATAAATAAGTAAATAATTAAATAACTAAATAAAATAAAACGGATGAGTGAGGCATCCAGGGCTCCAGTCTCCCTGGGATAAGTAGCACAGGGTAGTGGAAACAGCAGAGGCGGGGGAGGGAGGCCGCAGCTGTAGAGGCAGCGGTGTGGCTAGTGTGGAGTGTTATCTTGGCCCAGTCACTCCCTCTCACTGGGGCCCCTCCCATCGGGCCCAACAGCCCCCTGATTAATGCCTGCAGGAGTGCAGGGGTCCAAAGGGAACATGGGTGGTTTGACACAGAGGTGGACACTGGCCTCTGTCCCTTTGTGTTTACCTGCCAGAGGCTTCCCACTACAAGGCCCTGGGTCTCTAAGCCCGCGGGAGCACAGCCATCCAGGTGTGGGGAGCAGCGCTCAGGCAGGGACGGGGGGGAGTTCAGGACTGCCCCTCAGATGGGACCACCCGGGACTGCCTAGCACAGTCCTACAGAGGTTGCCAGCAGACCCCAGCCCGTTACGCCCAGCGGCGGCCTGCTTCTCAGCACAGCTGCAACTCGTGTCCTTTCCCACCTCACGGTGCCCCATCCTCGCTCCTACCGGTGCTTCCTGAGACCGCCTGTCACAGCAGTGGCCCGCACTCAGACCCTCATGGAGCCCACCAGGCAGGCGGAAGCGGACGCCCCACCTACGCCCAGAAGCCACCTGCTGTCACACAAGAATGCGCGTTTAGGGATCTGTTTGAAATCTCCCAGATTTCCAAATCTGGCAATGAATTAAAGTGTGTTTGGTTTGGTTTTAAAGTGTGGCCCACACCAAATGACGCAGGTCATACTCAGTCCACAGGCTACATTTTACGACCTGTGCCAGGGAAACATTCAGCTCAGTTCAGGTGCCAAAGACGCCAGTTTTCCAGCATTTCCTTTCTAGTCGGCTCTGGCCCACAGCCGTATCAGCGTCTAGGAAGTGCAAGAACAAAGACCGGTAGCCTTTGGGCAGAGAAGCCCACTCTCTCCACGGGGTGCTGGACCCCCAGCTGGGCCTTAGGGAGGGAGTGACCAGGAGGCTCCCAAGGTCGGGGTGTCTGTGTGCACTTCTGGCCACCGTACTCTGCCATCAGGAAAACCTGCCCTCGGGGGCCAGTGGAAATCCTACAGCCTGGTTTCTCACCAGGCTTATCCCTACTGCCCCCTAGAAAACTGAGACCCTTTCTTCAGGGAAGCCACCTCCTGAGGAGTCTGGGAAGTCCACTGGGGTTTGTCACCCCATTGGCAAAGAACTCAAGATGCAAAGAGGAACATCCACCAACATGTAGACAGAGCCATCTGCATCCTTAACTGGAACGCTAAATGTACAGTGGACCTTGGGACAGAGAGCTGCAGGCCTGGAAGCAAGTTGAGGTGAATCTGTGACCTGCAGCTGATCAGAAGGACCCGATCCTGGCCACCCAGGGTGCTGGCTCCCACCGCTGTAATGGGGAGCTCCTTCCTCTCAAGGTTGCTGAGCAGGACCTATGAGCAGGTCACATCTTGAGGGGAAAAGTGCCCAAGCATGAAGCTGAGACAGAGAGACAAAGACAGACAGAAAAAGAGAGAGGGAGAGATACAAAGAGACAGAGAGTTAGAGAGAGAGGAAGACACAGAGATAGAGACAGGGAGAGAAAAAACACATAGAGAGGGAGAAACCGAGAGACAGAGAGTAAAAGACACAAAGAGACAGAAAGAGACAGAGAGACAGGCAGGAGAGAGAGATGAGAAGTGGGAGGGACAGATTCCTAGGACATTGCATATACCCCTATATCCAACAGTCGTTGAAGCCACTATGCCCGGACTTGATGGGCCCAACTTCCATCCCTTGCTTGAGATCCTGAGCGACTTCCTGCTGACAGCATCGTGACGAGCACTCCTGACTCCCAAACCGGGAAGGGAACAGACACCCTGTGAGCTACAAGTTCAGGAAGGTAATAGGAGGGAGCCGCGTGTGCTAACCAGGACCCACACCAAGGCCCGTGGGTGGACTTCAGGGAGCCCACAGCTGCCGTCATTAAGCCGCTAGCTGGATGTGACCACAAGCACTTCACAACCCCCGAGCAGTCAAGAAACTGTGTAAGAGAGGGGCGCCTGGGTGGCTTAGTCGGTTAAGCGTCCGACTTTCGCTTAGGTCATGATCTCGCGGTTCGTGGGTTCGAGCCCCGCGTCGGGCTCTGTGCTGACTGCCAGCTCAGAGCCTGGAGCCTGTTTCAGTCTGTGACTCCCTCTCTCTCTGACCCTCCCCTGCTCATGCTGTCTCTCTCTTCTCCTAGAAATAAATAAAACATTAAAAAAAATTAAAAAAAAAAAAAAAAAAGAAAGAAACTGTGTAAGAGAACCTAGAAAGACCCCCAGGTGAGAAACACTGAATGGATTGAAAACCATCTTTGGTCACAGCGATGTTTCATTGCAGGTGATACAGACAGCGCTTTTCAGGATGTGATGGACCTGTGCTATTGGTCTCGCCATCTGAAGGTGCAGCCAGAAGGCAGCACAGTGAGCGGCCTTCTGGTGGTTTCTAACAAAGAGGGGCCGTGGCCTCCCATAGCCTCCTCTCAATGCAATCTCCAATCTTATCTGACCTTCAAGGTCCAGCCCGGGCCTGCCTCCCTGAAGATAGGCTCCTGGCCAGGGCACCTCAAGCTTCAGGGCCTGAGCCTTGTAACTCTACTTTGTTTGCTGCCCGTTCTCATTCTTACTCGGATGTCTGACATTGGTTTGTCACTACTGTTTTGTCTCCTTTCCCCAGCATGGCCCCAAACTCATTCAAGTCCAGCCCAGTCTTAGCCAGGCATAGGCCTTGGTCCTGTACTGGCCGGGCTGGGAGGGCTGCCGTCCTGTCTGACGGTGCAGCTGCTGGTGAGATGAAGGCTCCGCCCCACTGGGAACTGTGCAGGGTCGGGCGCCCCCACCTCGTGTCTCAGGCACCCAGAAGCTCCTCAGACCTTCTCTCAAGACAAAGCCCTGGGTCCCCATGTTTAGGAAAGCCAACCCCCACTAGTGAATGGGCCGTGGGGCCAAAGGCCCCTTCAGACAGAGTGGTTAGGACTCTCTGGAGATCTGGATACCCTCCTCCATTTGCTCCCAGAGCCCTCAGGGAGCCCCCCAGCCACCATGTCCCTTCCCCGCTCCACGGTGTCCTAGCCGTCTCTCGATGGTAGAAAGAGAAGGCCTGGCTTTGCAGTGGAGTCTCTCTGATTTAGGGGAATGGGTCCAACTCTTTTACAGCCTTGAGAGATCCCCCCACCCACACCTGTGGAACAGACTCATGCAGAGGTAGGGCTGGAGGGGGTGCAGACAGCAGAGGGAGCAGTCCAGACCCCTAAGTGCATTCCCTGTTGTCGTCATTTTTTCCAGGCTATATGAGGCTGCCTTGTTGATCACATGAATACTGATAATATTTGAGAGGACTGTAGTGAGAAGCTGGACCATGAGGGTCAGAGAAGATTGGAAATCGCGGTTGAAGGCAGGCTCAGTCTGTTCAATGGCTCAAGGTCAGACCTTGAGGAGTGTAGAGAAGGTAGAGAGAGGGGTGCCTGGGCAGCTCAGTTGGTTAAGCATCTGCCTCTTGATTTCAGCTCAGGTCATGATCTCACAGTTTATGAGTTTGAGCCTGGAATCAGCCTTGCACTGACAGTGAGGAGCCTGCTTGGGATTCTCTCTCTCCCTCTCTCTTTGCCCCGACCCCTGCTGTGTGTGCACACGCTCTCTCGCTCTCTCTCAAAAATAAATAAATTTAAAAAAAAAGAGAAGGTGGAGAAGAGGGCTCCTTTCACATGCTCTTTGCCCCCTTTCCCCACCTCTCAGGCCTGGGGTGTTGAGCAGCCTGAGATAAAGCTGCAGCCCCCTTGAGGCCAGGGACCCAGCCCCTGACGGAAACAGTCCCCGAAACACAATGGCCAAACCTCAGACTCCTTCCAGAACCACGGCCCCTTGGGACATAGGGATTGAGTGGGGAGTCAGCCCGGGTTTACGCTCAGCCTATATTTCTAATGTGTCTGCAAACAAAAGCCTGGCTGACCTTCCCAACAGGACCGGGGAACCCGGGCAGGCCGCAGTTCTGCCCTGGGCCCTGTCTACACAGAAGCCCCATAGGCTACTCAGCGTGCTCCCCTCCTCAGACAGCCAGGGTGAAAGCAGTGGGGTAGAAGGCCTTTGCCTTTTTCTGGGTGTCCAAACATGAGGATGCCCCGTTCTCTCAGCCAGGGGCCCTGAGCCACACTTCTTGCACGAGCGGTCGCACTATCCCCTCCCCCCTCCCCCCCGCCCCGGCCAATCCCATGCGTGTGCCGCTCACCCACAGGGAAGGATGGGGCTTCCCAGGACCTTGGCTAGGCAGGTGCGGTGCCCTGTGCCCAGAGCTCGGTTTGTGCCGGGGCCGAGCGAGGACCACACGTGCACTTGTGACACAGCCAGGCCGAGCCGGCCACACTGCCCGCCAGGTCTGCCCGCTGCGGGGAGGTCTCCCCTCGCTCTCTCTCCGGCCAGATCGGCTTCTTTTTTGAGAGCTGTCGCTGCAACCCTTCAAACCCATTTGACTGGGTTGGAGCACATCTCACTGTCACCAACTCAGTTTTCATTAGGCGGCTGCTTCTCTGTTAGCCTAGCCAAGCAGAAGAACTCAAACACATGCACAAATTAAATCGACATCCA
This sequence comes from Proteles cristata cristata, assembly GCA_017311185.1. NCBI lineage: Eukaryota > Metazoa > Chordata > Mammalia > Carnivora > Hyaenidae > Proteles > Proteles cristata. Next base: position 2,051,433 of record JAESUZ010000174.1, on the reverse strand, counting down.
AACTCCACCAATATACAAAGCAATTTAAATGATATTCATTAGAGCGATGACAAGGCCTGATGAGGCTTTCAGGAGCCAGGCCCTTCAGCTTTTGCCGACTCGGTTTCATGGTCACTGAGGCGGAACTCCGGCGACTGTACCTCCATTTTTTTTTTTTAAGCTAAGAAAATGACTCCTTCCTGACACACCTACCTCATTCTCCTCTGTCTCTTCTCCTCCCTGCTCTGTCACAGCCCGAGTTTCGCCAGCCTTGGTTTCCGGACGCAGGTAGAGCCATGAACCGGAGAGTCACATAAAGGAAAAAGCAGCCAGTCTGACTTCTTTTTTTCCATAAATGCTCCAATTAAAACAGATTTCAGTTTCTCGTAATTTCATTTCACTTGGCCTGGGAGATCTCTAACTCACAATTATGACGGTCGTAAATGTGTCCCTGGAATCCTGCTGTGGGAAAAAAAAAAATAATGGAAGTTAGACGTTGAAATGTGATAATTTTTAAAACGTACCCACCCCCCCAAATGTAAAAGTCGTTTCCAAAGTCCTATTTATATATTTTAATTTTTAAAGAGAGAGAGGGATGGGCCCCCTCCTGCTGCCGCCTAGAGCTGCACAGAGCAGTTGGAAGCCTGATGGGGGGGTCTGCAGACCTCTGTGGGGTCACAAGACTCCGAATCCTGCGAGAGTCAGGCCAACCTCGCAGCCACATCTGAATCTCCAGGCCCCAGAAAAAGATTCGAGTCCACTTGGGCAAAGAGAATAGCACAGGGACTGCTGAATTTTTCGCCAGCTAAGGGCAAGATCAAGGTCATGGCCGCATCCATCAGATCTCTGGGCTTTGGAGTTTGCAGCCCAGATAATATCCACAGCAGGGGGAATGATCAGCAACTTCATACACTGATGCCTGCACTTCTGTTTATAATTTTATGCTCAAGGTTAATTATGTGTGTCCTTGGCTTTGATCAGATATTAGCACGTGAGAATGTTGCCTGGGCCCATATTGGCAAAGCAAGGATTCTTAGAAATACCCATGGACTGGAAGCACATTTTCATGTTTAAGCCATGAGCTCTTACACAGGAAAAACAGCACTGTCCAAAGCAACTTTCTGTGATGATGGGAATGTTCCATATCTGTGCTGCCCTAAAGGGTAACCACTAGCCGTATGTGGCTACTGAGTGCTTGAAATGCAGCCGGTATGACTGAAGAAGTCAACTTTTTGTTTTATTCCATCTAAATTTGAGTAGTCACACGTGGCTGGTGGCCACTCTATTCAACAGCATGGGTTAGACAGTAAATAACAGTGTATCCTAATTCCCGAGTAGCTAATTGTGGATGTTAATCTCTGGAAAGAGGTCACCTTGCTTATCATCATTATCATCAGGAATGATTTATTAAGAGTATATTAGCACCTGACATTATACAAAGGTGGTAGAGAAGCAGTTCCTTTGATATTCTATCATTGGAATTTAATTTGGAAAACACCTGGCTCTTTAGACCAGGGGTAGGGCACGGACCGCCAAATGCTGAGTCTTCAGGAGTCACTAACTTTGCTTTAAGTCACCCTCGATGTCCAAATCCATGGCCTGAGTGAGTCACCATCAGTTTGTCTGGGACCGTCCAGACATCACGGACTATCAGGCCGCTGACCAACAATCTGCCAAATCCACTGTCTTGGATGGAAAGGGAACACGGTCCCAAATCAAAGGTGTTTCGTGATGCCCTTGGAACTGTCAAAGCCCACCCGTTACAGGGTTTGCTTGCCTTTTAAATCCTCCTGGGTGGGGGCGGAGGATGGCCTCCTGTCAAATCCTTGAGGACAGAACAATGGTGTCTGTAAGTCCAACAGCATCTCCCTCGGGCTTGGAGAAACCCAACGGAGTGTGAGGAAAATCAGCACCTCCCTGGAAACAAAACCCTGCGTCGGACCGCTGCTCCGCGCTGACACAGGCAGTCCAGCCCTTGGCAGCGACAAGGCCACCACACCACACAGGAAGGTCGGGTTTGTCATAAAGGAGCTTTTCTTCCCAGAAGCTTTATGCTAAGAGACAGACCCGAAGCCTTCCCCTAGAGGAGCGAGATTGTTTCCAAAGCTAACTATAGCCTATTCCGCAAAGGCCAGCGCACCCCAGAATTGCGTGGGCGCGTGAGCATGAGTACCTTTTCCGTGTCTCCCCGAGGTCAGCTCCAGGCTGAAAGGCATCGACCGGCATGGGGTCCCAGGGGAAATGCATTTTCAGGTTTCCTTTTGCCAGAGATTACACGTGCTTACTAATAAATCCCTAGGGAGAAAAAAGGTTAGTGTTTCTATTACCAAAAGAATAACTATCTGGCAGAGTAAAAATGGTAATTTCTCCATTAGCTAAAAGGATAATAGCTATTATTTTAAAGTTAAAGTATTTATTATTAAAGAGTGGTGCCAGGGTTCGCGTGTTTTCATTTTTATGATTGCTTCCTATAATACGAAGTGTATTGTTTTTGTGCTAAATAGTCAACAGAAGAGAATGCCATCGCAATTTTCCAATTTCAAAAGAACTTCACGGATGAATTTGAAAAAGTAAAATCATTTCATTTTTTTTTCTTTCTATTAGACGACTTAGAAATCTGTGGAGACCACAGCTTTAACCTCGGATTTGGGAAGTGCAGCCATGCTTTCCACATCAGCTCCTGTCCTCCATGGTCAAGCTCCTGGCTTCAGGGCTCTGCTTCTCAAGGATCTCAGCTCTCTCCAGCACTGGTAATAGAGCCGTTTTCCTTTTTCAGGGTTTGTTGGGTCACCTGGCCTGTGGCACAGCAGGTGGTCGGGGCATGGGGGCAGGGCAGTCCACCTAGCTGGAGCCTCTGAACTTGAGAAAAGGAACCCTTCTGAGGTGGCCGAGCCCACAGCCCTGAATTCTGCTGGGTTGGTGGGGGGGAAGCTCATGCTTCGACCTGAGCACAGAGCACCCTGGGGAGAAGTGCCTCTTTGCTGGCTATCAATATATATATTTTTTTCCCTTTGCAGAATGAAAATAGAACGGAGATGCCAGGGAGATCTGGGTCCTCATCATAACCAACTCTCTCTAACTCTGTACGATTTTGGTTAATTATAGAATTCTTGCTGCCTAAAACTTAAAGATACATCACTGATATTTTTTGCTAAATGTTGACTGCAGCGAATAGCTAAGATGTGGCATATTGATTTCTTGTTGTGAAGTGAGCTGTTCAAGCTCCATTTAAGATTTTCATCTTGCATGTAGCCCTGAGCACATCATAGCACCATAAATTAGTTAAATTGCACATTTATCACAAATGTTATTTTAAGATACTGTGTAAATGTGATGGCTGGAAGATATACAGTAGGGCTGCAACAAGCCCGGGCTGGGGCGGGGTGAGGTCGGGGTCACCTACACACCTGTGATTAAAACCGCCCTCCCTTGGCACTGCCCCTCCTCCTCCCACAGCCCCTGTAGAGACCTGACCGGGAGGCCCCAGCCCGGCCCACACTGGCATTCTCTATCAGCGCCAGCCGGAGACCCAGCGCACGATGACATTAGATTGGGAACGCCACCCTAGATCTGGCCATTTTGGCTCCGGAAAATCAGAGGCATTCTGGGCCAGAATGGAAGGCTCTTCCGGGCAGCGGCCAGCTCTCCAACCCGTAGGGGTTTGGCAACCTTCGGAGCAAAGGGCCTTGCGTTTTCAGGGGCATTGGAGACTGCAACTGGCCTTAGCCAGCCCCCAGCCTCACCCCGTCCCAGGATGCACAGTTTTGGGGGACAGTCACTTTGCCAAATTACATCTGTGCTCACGCCTAGAGCCCTGAACTCCCCAGCTCACTGCATTTCCTTCCGAGGTGACATTCAGTTCTGGTCTCCCCTCCTATGAGCGCTCCTTTCCTGGCTCTGAGCCCTAGGTGCCAAATGGGTGATATCACCTGGTACCTACCTTGGCTCTAAACCCTCACTCCCACACCGAAAGTGAAAGGTCCTGACGATAATCCCAGGGTGGGGTGAGGAGATGGGCGGAGCGTCAGGTTCTTCTCCCAAACTGTAAAGCGGGGGCTGGGGGGGCACCTTCGCATGCACAAACCCCATCTCCCTCCAAGCCACATGGGCCCTGGTGGTGATGGAAGTGTTGTCAGTTTAATCTGTTAGACGCAGGACTTTGGATTCTAATAAACCGATGCTATATTTAACCTGTGAAAAATTCAAGAGTGGAAATCTGGGCTCCAGGATGTGAAGATGCCGAAGGCATGGGAGGGAGGGTGCTGTCCCCTGAGCCAGGTTCCGGGGGGGGGGGGGGAAGCGGGGCCCCCAGAGAAAGGCACTGTGTCCCCCAGGCCTCCCAGGTAAAGGCCCCCCCAGGGCACACATCTACTCAAGGAGGGACTAGGGCCGAGGAGGAGGTGGGGAGGGAGCCAGGCCCGCCACCCAGAAGGGAAAGCCCTTTGTGCCCCGCCCGCGGGCACAGCCCAATTGTGCGGCCGCATCAGCAAGCGAGAGCACAGCCAGAAAGACACTCCCTATTTGCCAAAAACCCGTCTTAAACTCTAGTGAGGTTCTCTCTAAAAACCCGGAGAGACATGGATTGCCGACAGAAAGTAGAGCAGACAGAAATTTTGGACTCATCTTGACAAAAGGGGCGGGGATGAACGGGAAGAAGACGTAGGCGTGTTGCCGAACATCTCTGAAAGGGTTTAATTTAAATTTTTAATAAAAGAGGTTTTTTTTTTTTTTTTTTAGTTGAGGTGTTTTATGTATTACATGGATGTAATACATCTCTCATTTGTATAATTCTAGGTTAGGAGCTCCGATTCTGCATAACTGCAAGACTACTTTGAATGTAGTAATAAAGGTATTTTACAATTTTACATGATGTACCCAGCGTTTTGTTGGCATGATTTGCCAGGGCTAATAAAAGCTTGTGATTATCATATAAATGCTCTCCCCACTCTTCCCGTGAGGGGTTCCGTCGCCACCCCTCCCCACTGCCACCCTGCACACCTCCTTATCTGGGGCTGCTTCCCCACAGCAGAGAGAGCCCCGGACCCCGGAGTCCACCTTGCCCAGCTCAGCTGTTTGCTGCTACTTGAAAATTCTGAATCAACAGGAAGGAACCGCCCCGCACCGAGTCTTGCAAAGATCTTCCTTCCCCCAACCTGCCTCCTGCAGGGCTCAGGCCCTGGCTCCTCACTGTCCAGAAGGGAGATCAAACCCCCAGCCCCCAGGAGGATCCCCAGGTATTGACCTGGGGCTCCTCTACTGATATTTTAGAAGCTCACTTTCGCCGAGAGCAGCCAACCTCATGTGAAATGTCTTCCTTTCTTTAACATTTTATTCTCGGGGAAAATTCTGTCCACGCAGCCTCTGAGAGGGCTCCCTGCTCTCCACACGCCAAAGTTCACTAAAACTCCCGTGATTTACGGGCAGTTTCCGACTGCCAGCACCTGGCAGACACAGCAACCAACTCAGTCATAAACAGATCGCATACAATTTAATTTTAATGTGCTCGTTAGTCGTAGCACATTTCAGACATAATTGTGAACGCAACACAAAATTATAGCAAAAAGACAATTTTAATGCTGCCGTAGAAAAAAGGGTTATATGAAGAGTCACATAATGGTGGTTCATTGTCAACAGGAAAACAGGGGACAGAGTGTGTTACAGTGTCTGTGCTGTTTACATGCCAATATTTTATACATAGGTTGTCGTATGGTGTCAGCTGTCAGTTACTTCTGCAAATTAACTGCCAAAAATGGAGAAGAACAGAATCACTTGGAGAGCCGGTAACCACGGGTTACCTTTCATAAGCCTAAAGATAAAGCTGCAGTGTGGGATCTTGGGAGAATAATTAGGAAGAACAAAACAGAAAGTTACCCATCGAAATAAAAAGGCATCCTACAATATGAAATAGCAACCGAGAGGGCTTCTAAGGAAGTGAAAGAGGTTGTATCACAGAATGCCTCATGACTTTTAAGCAAAGTATTACAGTACAAACATTTTAAAGGCTTTATCAATGCTTAGGAAATACAGTACAAGTTCTCCTTGTTGCTCTTGCTCTTTCTTTTTTTTTTTTTTTTTTGCCTTTTCAAATAGACTTAACCCTTTGAGCACTGAGTTTATTTTGAGCGTTCTTGGACTTCTAATAAATACCTTTAAAAATCATGTGCAAAATATTTATGATGCCCGCCACGGATGTATTTCCTGGCCTCGTTTATTCAGACTGCTCAAAACAAATGATAACATGATGCTAATAAATATGTATAATTTAAACATGAACCTCTATCAATATAGATGTACTGTATAGCAAAACAGAGAATCATACTTTGCTTTCAGATAATGTTTCTGTATACTTTATAAATGCTATCTGTGGTATCTTCTGTATAATTTACAATGTTTGCATGTAAAAAAAACCAAACAAAACCGATAGACTTAAAAAAAAAAGAAAAAGAAATATACACTATACATAGGCACGGTTTATGCCCAGAGCATAGCAGGTACATAAAACACTGTTGCTATAAATGCAGGAAAAAAGGTCATTTTTAACCACAATCACATTTTTCATAAGAGAGTCTGAAATCTATACAATATATACATCTATGTTTCAATGTGAAAATAATATTCTTTTAAATTTCAAGGCGTGTTATATACCCCTGCAGACCTGCATAAATGGAGGTTCATATTATTAATTATAACTAAGCTGGTAAGGAGTTTAAAAAACAGAGCTTTCATACATTATTATTCTTTTATTTTATTTTTTAACCAAATTAATGCAAAAGTGCTTCAAAGTACTCAGAGGGCTAAAGATGAAAGGGTGAGAAATGCCAGCACACTCGAGCCGCGTGGAAAAAGTGTGCCCAATTTCGTTATAAATGCTTAATTAAACTGTCTGTTAATGCATGCAGCTTGAAGCATCGGGGGATGCTCACAACTAAATCCCATTTACACAAAGTTCCAAACACTTACCACTGCGTCTTAACCTTCATATTTTACCAGTAACAACAGCTGATTATGCACCTCTATTAAACACTGTACAGTTATACAAAACAGTCCTGCCCAGAGTGATTCTCTGCAGTTAAAATAAGAACATGTGCCAAGAACAAGACAGAAGGGCCTTAAGGTGCCTGCAACAGTTTCCCTCAAAGCAAATTACAGTCATTTTAATCAAAAGCAAATGCTACTGCTTCTCTAACTCAGAAACGTACAGAAGGTGGTCTTCTGGGGATTTCCCGTGTGTTTTGCTAAGGTGAAGTTTAACGGCATGCTTGCTCGCAAAGGTCCGATTGCAAAGTTTGCACTGGTAGGAGGTCCCCAGGTCCTCCTCCGGGGAGGACGTCACCAATTTTTCTGAGGGCGACTTGGTTTGTGCTATTTGATTGTTAATCTGTTCGGTGGACAGTTTGGACAAGTCCCGGAGCCGGAAGCCCAGGTGTGACTCCAAGTGACTGATGTACGTGGAAGGAGTCCTGATTTGCGACGCACAGTCATTACAAAAGAACACGGGGTGGCCGGTGTCCAAGTTTTTGAGGAACTTTGTTCCACCTGTCCTTCGAAGCTGGTATTTCACGTTGGCCAGCCAGTGGCTGATGGTGGTCATAGAGAGCCCGGTGAACCTCGAGATGTGCATGCGCTCCTGGGGGCTCAGGTCTGACATGATGTACTTCCCCTCGGAGGTCTGCCGGAGGCTGGCGGCAAACTGGGCCTGGAGGATCAGCAGGTGCTGGGGGTTCCAGTTTGACTGGCGGCCCTTCCTCTTCTGCGCGGGCGTCGCCTCCTCGGCCTCCTCCAGAGTGGCCCCGTCAATGTCAGACTTCTCGGAGATGCTGGAAGGAGTGGAGGACTTTGACGTGTGGCTCTCTGTCAAGTTCTTCAGCATATCGGATATATCTGACAAGGCATTCTCGCGTAGCGGCGAGTTTGACATGAATGATACGACGGCAGATGTCTTTGCCGTTGTCACCGTGGATGAGGAGGTTGCCGGGGATGTGGACGTGGGTGACAAAAGCACTGAACCCAAAGAGCAGCCCTTGTCACTCTTCCCTTTTGTCAAGTCTATGGGCTGGTCGTTGTTGACGTGGTAGAAATAGCGGTCGAGGTGGTCCACCTTCTTGGACTGCAGGGGCGGAGGCGTGGCCACCGCCGCCTTCTCGGCCAGGCTATTGCTCATCTTGAAAAGCATGCTCATGGGGTCAAGGGCAGGCAGGGAGGGCTTGGCGGCCTTGCCCAGGTGGATGTTCATGACCGACTGGAGGGCGCTCAGAGGGTTAACGAAAGGCTGTTCGGGTGGGTGGTCGGTGATGATGGCCGTGCTGCTGCTCAGGCCACTGCTCATGGGCTTCACCAGCTCCTTGCCATTCTCCACCGGCTCTGCCGGGGGGCTCCCCTCCTTGCAGCCGTCCCGCTGGGGGCTGGGGCTGTCCTCCTGGCTTTTGAAGCCCCCGTCACTGGACGCCTCCATCTTGATGGGTTCACTGATTTCGCTGCTGCACGGTGACGGGGTGGCTCGCTTTGGCGGAGATAGCTTGCCCTCCGGCTCCTTCATCTTCTCTTCCACTTTGGCGACTTTCTCAGTGACCTTCTTCACCAGCTCCTCCATGGCGTGAAAGTTTGTCTTGGGCATGGGCGAGGTCTGGCTGCTGGGAGGAGAGACCAGGGTCTGGTTTTTCGTGGGAGACACAATCTCGCTGTTGCCGAACATGGGTTTCAGGGCCGTGCTCTTCCCCGACGAGCCCAGGGACAGCTTCATCATGTTGGGGAGCTGGTAGGCAGCGTGGATGCTGGGGTAGCCCCCCCAGCTGGGAGTACCGTTCTGTGCCTTGTTGATGGCAGACGTCACGGTGTTCTCCAGGGACTTCAGGATATCCAGTCCCCCCTTGGGACTCTCCTCTAAGTCGTTCTCAGTCAAATAGTGGTACTTGGAAGAGATGTCATATTTCTCCTCTTCTTCACAGGGCTTCTCCTTTTCCTTGGGCTTCTCATCAGGGACCACCTTGTCCTTGTCGACCTCCTTCTTGACCTCCACGTTCAGTTTCGGGGAGACGCTGGCGGGGGTGTTGGCGGGAGACGTGAAGGTGGTGGCAGCCAGGGGCACGGATTGCACCTTCTCGTCCAGCAGGGTTGTGATGGTGGGCGTGACGGGTGTCTCCATGATGGGCTTCCCCTTCTTCATGGCCGAGTTCGTGACCTTGATGAAGTGGCCGGTGACCATCATGTGGGCGGTGAGCTCCTGCAGGGTATCGTGGGAGCTGCCGCACTCCATGCACTTTAGGATCTGGGACTTCCGGGCTTCAAAGTGCCACGCGTAGCTGGCCCCATTCTGATGGCCATACCGGTTATTTGGCGTGATGTAGGGGTTGGAGTTCTTCTGAAGCACATCGTTGGTGTCCGACATCACAGCCTTGGGCGTCCCGCCCGTGGAATCCGGGGAGCTGGGGAGCTCCAGTTCCAGCGAAGCCTTCTTCCGGGCGGCAGGGATGATTTTGGCTGCGACGGGAGTGACGGGCTCCTTCAGAGGCACTTTTTGGTAGTGTTTCGTTTTGATCATGTGGACACTCAAGTCCTGGAGAGACTCGAACGAGTGGCCGCAGTACATGCACTTCAACACCTTCTGGGCGTCCTCCTTCCCCTCCATCTCCAGCAAGGAGCGTTTGCGGGGCTTGGACCAGCGCTTGGGGTTGTTGTTGTCGGTCTCGTGGTTGTCGTCACGGTAGTGCCCCGTCTCGTTCATGTGCACGGTCAGCTCCACCAGTGTGTCGTAGGCGGCGCTGCAGTCCTTGCAGCGGAACTTGCTGGCGCCCGTGAAGATGGAGCCATAGAGCTTGCTGCTCTGCCGGTACAGCTGCACGGTGCTGAAGAGGCTGGGCTCGGGCAGCACACGGCTCTGCGACACCTGCTGCAGGGTCTTGGCCATGGCACTCTGGTGCCAGTCGAAGCTGCCGCTGCCGCAGCTGCTGCTGCTGCTGCTGCTACTGCTGCTGCTGCCATTGTTCTTCTCCGACGACGGCTGGTGCAGGTTGAGGTGCAGGTTGGACCAGTAGGAGTTGGAGAGGAAGTTGTTGTACACGGCCTTCATCTGCTCCAGGCTGTCCGACACGGTCGTGTCTTCCAGGGGGACCGCCACCTCCTTGGTCTCCTCTTCGTTCTTGATGGAGCCGCTCTCAAAGTCGGCCATCCGGTCACTGGTCTCACTGATGTGGGACTCACTGTCCATTTCGTGGCTAGAAAACTCAGCCGCCGGGGAGTTCTGGTAACTGGGGCAGCTCTTGCCGAGCTCCTTCTCCGGGCACATGTACTTGGCTGAGGGCTCCCCATCTGCCGTGCTCTCCTCGGGGTCTATATCTTCCTCTACCAGGGCGGCAGCCTTTAACTCATCGGAAACATAGGCTGCCGTGGTCACAGGTGGGAAGGCGGGACGGACGGGAAAGAAAGGAGAGAGACGGGGAAGAAGGAGAGAAGAAAGAAAGAAAAAAAGAAGCATTAGTTACATGTTGACCTTACCTAGAAAAGGTTCTCGACTCTCAGGAAAAACGCAGCAAAGTAGACGGGCACGTGTATTTGTAAAATTAAATAGTTAAAATGTGGTGTTTCTTTGGAGCAAAAAAAAAAAATCTGCTCTTCAAACATAATTTGCCACCTTATTCTTCTCAAGGGGCAACAGCTTGAAATTAAAACTAAATTTGAAATTAATGAAGCACATTCTGGAGGTGGCATTCATTTCTAAAGTAATAAATTACTTGTATCAACTTCAGAGACAGCAGTTCCTGTCTGTCAATTAATATGTCTTATGCTTCTCCTACCCCTAATGCATTTCTTAACAGACAGATTCACAATTTAAATTAAGCAAGCATTTTTTACTCATTACATTTTTGAGGCTCAATCTTTAATAAATACAAAGTATGAAAACATCAATAAAATTTTTACGAAGTAAAAAGAAAGTACGTCAATTGCAATAAATGAAAAGCCAGGTTTTGTGGCTGATTTTTTTTTCCTTCATTCCTTCTGGAAAACTAGGTCTCATAAAAGCTTGCAGTAAGTTTTCCTACCAAGCGATAGGCCCCTGTTTGTTCCCGATGGGAGGTAAAGACCATGACCCAGCCCTGGCCCAGGCCGCCATGTGAATATTCAGCCGTTTTCTCAGCCACCTGCACACACACTATCCATGCAGAATTATGTCAGAAGAAGTTCAGGGAAATTGGTATGCGGTGCTCATTCCTGCTGTATAAATATATACAAGACCTTCCAGTGGACCTTACAAATGTCAAAGTGTTTGCTCTTTAGACTACTTTGTCAATATTTACTCAGCATAAGCTTCACGGGCATTCGACAGGGATCTTGTCTTTCTGGAAGCAATGTAACTGGGGATGTAAATCCAGTGTGCACTTCCCAAGCAGGTGGAGGGCAGGGCTGAGCAGCGGTGGGTTCTAGAACAGACACATCCAGGGACACAAAGCCAGGAGAGCAGTTGTGTTCGTGGAATAAAGTGTTTTCTTTTCTTTTCTTTTCTTTTTTTTTTTTTTTATTCCTTGCGTTCCATGACTTAGGTTGTTCTTTACAACTTAGGTTGTTTAACTTAACCCTGAGGCTAGCTGGGCTGGTCTCCTGAATGATCAGGCATGGCCAGCCCTCTGGAGAGTAACAGTTTTAAGCCAGACAAAGGGAAAGAAGTGACTACTTCCCATCAGCTTCTCAGTGTGTTTGCTTCGGAAGACCGCCAGGTGAGTGTGACAGGTGGCCGGAATGCTACAGTGCTGAGTGTACGGCTTGACCCAAACCAAACTGAAGACAAACTCTCACAAAAGAAAAGGAAGCTTCGTTTGTGGAATTTACTTGCAGAATTTTAAAGATTTGCCTCCTATCGATTTGCCACTGGTCGGGGAGGGGAGGGATAAAAAACAGTGACATGACCCTCGCATGTAAGATTCCCCTGAAGACGCATAGATCTCCCCTCCCCACTTGCTCTTCCATCCTGGTAAAGTGTGATTTTTCTTCCATTCCTAAGTCTCCCTTTGAGAGTCAAGGACCGACGGTGACATCCTAACTGAGGGCACTGGAACCGGGATGGGAATAGCCTTTCCAGGACACACATTCGTATGGGCCGGGGTATGTAAGGCAGCCAGGGATGGAGGGCGACCAGGAGTCAGTTTCCCCGGAACTACCCTGATGTCAGAGCTGAAAGTCCTGCATCTTGAGAATCCTCTTAGACCTGGGCACACCAGGTCAGCCAGTGGCTCTCGCAAGGGGCCACATGGCATCCACAGGCCAGAGCACCCCGGCGGGCCTGCATTCCTCTCAGAGAAGAACTGGAGCAGAGAGTGACAGGGATTTAACTAGATGCAGCCCAGTGTCTGCAGAGATGGCCCAGACGCATAGTGTTTCCATCAAAGGGGCTTCATTTTGAACACGTGGGGAGGCAGGAGGAAACCGCACGGCCTATGTCCCCACACCTGACATGTGAGGGAAAGCCTGGCCTTGTGGAAACAGAGATAGACCCCAGAGCCCCTTCTCTCCTGAAGGGGGTCCTTTGAGCCACAGTTGGCAACATGAGCCCACACTCTGGGCCCTTTGCTGTCATGATGGCTCTCGCGGAATTAAGTCTGCAAGAGGCAGCAATCCAGAAATGGCCCTACCTGGGGCAGCTATGGGAGGACGCTGGGCAGCAGGAAGAAGCAGGGGCCTGTGGCAGACACGGGAGCCCACTGAGGCACAAAGACTCCTAGCGAAGAGAAACCTAGTGACTCTGCCAGTCCACCCCCAAAATATGGGAGCCCCTGTGGAAGCCACTACCCATGGGCTGCCTGGAGCACCGCACAGGCCCTGTACCATCTGACCAGCTCCTGCGCCCAGCGGCCTCCCCCCCTCCCCGCACTCCAACATGCTTTGTGAATCACACTGCCATCTCAGAACGCCACCGGTCTGGTGACTGAGGAGAAAACAATTATTGAAAGAAAAGTAAGGCCAACCTCCCTGGTGGGAACAGAATTCTGTTCTGAGGAAAATTAAATAGCTCCGGTGCTGACAGGCACTGGGTCCTAGGGAGACCTGGCATCACCCTGCACACCACTCTTGACCTTATGGTGGTTTCTGAGGCTCCTGATACACGCACTCGCACACCGCTGTGACAGGGACCTCACCACCTACGAAGACCTCCATTTTCTTTACAGAGTCAACGGTGAGGAGTATCACCTTAGGCTGAGCCTAGACTTCTCCCCACCAGGTCTTCTCTCCACGCTAAAGTAAATTGTCACTAAACTCTGAAACATTGTGAGGTTGGGGAGAATTAGAGGAGAAAGAAAGGTACATTTACTTTGGACCCACACATGCCAGGTGAGGTGGTGCATGAGGTGGCAGGGCACGTTCTTTCCCAAGGCCTCAATTTCCCCATTCCCTGTATGAGGCAGGGCATAGGATCAGTTGGGTCATCCTGTGTCTACTTCTCTATTTTACAACTTTTCTGAGAAAAAGGTAAACTGAGGTGGAAACGTGCTCACTCCTCCAAGCACGGGCTCCTCTTGAGCACTAACCAAGGCATCTCTTAGTCCTTTCTTCTTGGGGCTAAGGAGCAAAATCCCTGGCTGGATAGAAGCAAGTGTTCCCAGACGGCGGGACAGTTAATGTCCAGGTCAGGCAAGGAGAGGAGAGACACTAGGTGTCTCTAGTCACTGTCAAGGGGATAGTGGGAAGTCACCAGGGGGCTGGGGCTGGGTGGGCTGCGTGAGAAGCTCATCCCCATCCCCACCATGCTGGCCTTCAGGAGCTTCTCCTCCCTGGGAGCCCAGGGCAGGCACCATCCCCTACCTGGACCTGACAGTTAATCACGAAGACGGAACCTCAGGAAGCTTGGCCACTGTGAACACTACTTGAATTCTTTGCTGCTATTTAACTTTCTGTATGCTCTTGTCTGAATTCTCCAAGGCAAGGACCCTGTTCTACATTGTCACAGTTTTACTTATTTATTTATTATGTATGTATGGATTTATTTAATTTGAGAGAGAGAGAGAAAGAGGCAGACAGTGCTCGAACCCAAGACCGAGTGTGGGAGGGGCAAGGGAAAGAGAGGGAGATTGACTGATTGATTGAGAGAGAGAGAGCGAGAGAGACAGTCTTAAGTAGGTTCCATGCTCAGCACAAAGCCTAACACAGGGCTCGATCCCATGACCCCAGGATCATGATCTGGGCTAAAATCAAAAGTCAGGTGTCCTAACATTATCATGGTTTTGTATACAGTAGGTGAGCAATAGGTGCTCACTGTCTCCTTTGGGAAGAGAGTACTTGGAGGTCACATCCAGCAGCAAGAAGCTTGCTACGAAGCCTTTGTAACAGGCTCTGTCCATCCTTCTGTCCCCTCGAACACCAGCCTGCACAGCCACTAGCACCCCCCTCTCCTCAGTGAGCCCCTGCTCCAGTGCCTCACATCTATTCTCCATGAAGAAACCACCCCATCCCCACATCCTTAGTGATTGGCAAGCTAGTCAGGTTAATCCCCGATCCCAACCCTGCTACACCCTCAGGGCCTTCTCATCCAGCTTAGAAGAGAGCTCAAATTCCCCAAAGCAACCCTGAAGTCCACCTTGGTATTGGCCCTGATTCCTCTCCAGCCCATCCTCTCCTTCTAGTATGCGCCAAGGTCCCCACCCTTCACTCTGTCTGCTCTGCTGGACACCCCAAGGCAGATGGCAACCAAGAGGAAGGTGAGCCAGTGCACCCCCTCCCCAGCACAGATGGGGCTGCTCCAGCCCCAACTTTTGTCTCCTTAGCACCCTCCCCTTCCTTGTTACCAAACACAGCACTGGGATCACCTGCTTATAGCCAGACAATCCAGGATGCTCTAAGGGACTGTCAGCTTCACATGGCCAGTGCCCCTCACCTACCAGTATCTGCTGCAATCCTACTGTCTGGCACAGAGTAGCCACTCAATATATATCCATGGGCTGAATGAATGAATGAGTGAATGAATAAACTAACACCATAGATGATTTCTTTAAACCTCCTACTAGTTGCCTCAAAACATCTACATGGATCCAGACTCCAGCCAGTCCCAGAGCAAAGCAGACGGGCTGGGGTCTGATCTAAAGTCCTTCCTGGATCAGTTCTCTCTGAGTAGGGTTACTTCACGGGGAAGGGCCTCTGAAATGGACGAGATGACGGCCCCCATGCGTGAGGAAGAGAGAAGGAAGCACCGCAGACGGTGTGTCCTTGCCCCGGAGCCGCTCAGGCCGCGCCCGCATGCAAGTAGCCCTCTCTAAGAATGCGCTACCACCATTGCTCTTCTCTCTTGAACAAATGAAATTGAAGCCCTTGCTGCAGGCTCCAGTATAGGAGGCAGCTGAACCCCTCGAGTGGGGGGGGCTCTCATCCAAACCAAATCAACAGCTGCAAAGATGCAAAGACACAGGTGGGAGTGGAGGCTAACGAGTGAGTGAGGAGCGGACCACGGCGCTGAGTTTCATTTTTCCCCAAATGGCTCAGTGGAAAAAGTTTCTCTCCAAGAGGTGAGCCCTCCCAGATCTGCTGCAACTGCATCCCCATGGAAACCCCCACTGTCTCACCCCTCAACAGAAAAGAAAGCACTTCAAACAGTGACGCGACAATCCATTGCTACAGAACTCAAGGCCAAGGGCATATTGTTGGACAGGTGAATGAACTAAAGAACTTCGTTCATGCAGAATGAAGGGGACTCTTGGGTAGAAACACATGTTCACGTGAGACAAAATCTCTCAAAAGTACAAGAGTTCCCTACAAACTTCCCTAGCCCAATGCCTTGGGAACGTCAAGGATAAAAACGCAGTCGTACCTAATACGTGCATGTTTTTGGGCTATTTTCCCATTCATTGCATTTGACTCTCTCCACAGTCCTGGGAGGCTGGAGGAAGTTGGAGCTCGACAAGTTAGACGGGACTCTCCCAAGGCTGTGACTTCCCAGGAGTCAGTACAAGTCAAAAGGGGATTCGGCTCCATTCCTGAGGGAATCACACCGAAGGAGTGTGGAGTGGGCTGCCACGTCACAGCCTTCCCTGACTTCTCGTCACCAGTGGGATTCTGTGGCTGCCCTTCCAGGGGGTCCCGAGTGCTCCTGCCTCCTGAGACTTGGCCACGGGGACGATGGACGTGTCCGTGGAGTGAAAAGCCAGCCCACTGTGGTAATCAGCAGGTCAGGAGGCAGCAGCTCCCTCATTGGTATTTATTATCATCATTAACTAAACTCAACCACTGGGTAAAAAGAAATTAATATGTTTGATATAAATATAAAGCAGTAAGCTGGGGCATAATGGAAGTCATTTCCAGGAAGTGGGAATTACTTGCATCACACTGTTGTGAATCTCTCCCAGAAGTAAGAGATGAAGGGGTTCAAGTATCCCTCTTGGGGTAGGAGTGGGGTTGGGGGAGCTCCCCAGCCACGGGTGGGTGTGGGCGCAGCAGGGGAGCAGGGAGCACTGGCAGGGGGTGGGAAGAAGGGAGAAAGGGCTGGCTGCGCCCAGCTCCCTGAAGCAACATCAGAGTAAACCCTGCTTCCAATTTTCCCGATTTTCCCATTTCTGTGGCAGGGAAGGTTCAGAAGTTAAGCGCTCTGGTTTGCAATTCCCCTAAGATGCCCGGGAAAGGGGTTTTGCTCACTACAGCCTTCTCAGACTCCCTTTCCCCTTCCCCCAAGTAAGGGTAGCCCGGAGGAGCACCCCAGGACTGGGATAGAGAGAGGGGAGTGGGTACATGTGGAAGACAGGCCCCTGTTCAAGTCCCAAGTCCTGTGCTGGGAAGGGTAAGGAGAGGGAGCAGGGGAGGAGTGGAGAGATGAGAACAACAGGATAAAGATGGGGAAGGACAGAAGAATCCACAAGAATCAGGGCTTGGGGGAGACAGATGCAGACAGGGAGAGACGGAGACTCAGAGAGGCACAGGGAAAGACAGAGATGGAGACAGACAACCAGAGACAGAGACACAGAGAGGAAGAAACAGGCCATGGAGGGAGTGAGAGGTGTGCACGGAGAGGAAGATGGACATTTGAGGGTAGACGAGATGATTCCAATGGCCAGGACAGAGGGCAGTAAGTACAGAGAGGGCCTGGGCTGGGAGTCCTGGCTGAGGGGACAGGGCCCCGGGAGCTGCCCCGGGTCAGTTCCCAAGGCTGGGGACTCAGGCCTTGTCTCAACCTCCCAGAGCACTCAGATTTCCAAAGTGGCTGTTTTTGTTTTTGTTTTTGTTTTCAAAGGACAATTTAAAAGCCCAGAGGGTGACCAAGAAGTTGACTGCTGGGCTGACCCTGGTGAACAGAGCAGGGACGGGGAGGGTGGGGCCTGCCCTGCCAGGGGAGGGTTAGGTTCTGGAACCTGCGGCAAACCTCTGCCATCCCACAGCTTCACCACGGGGTGTCCTGGCCACCTCTGAAACCCCCCTCTTCCTACACCAGGCCTACGACAAAGCAGACCCCCTGCAATGACAGGGGACAGCTGCTGCGAAGCCCCCTCCCACACAGCCCCACGGGGAGAGCGGTCCGTGAGGGTGCTGCCTGCACTTGGGAGAGCCCTGTGCTGCATTTGTTCATGTTACAGTGAGTGGTGTCACTGACGGCGGGACCCTGCTCTGCGACGCGCTGTTCCTGTGACCATGACACTGGCTTCAGGTCTCTGAGCTCAGAGTTCTTCCCAGGCAAGGTGGGTGGGGAGAAGGAGGGGAGAAGTTCCCGCCATGCCTGCCTCCCAGGTGTTTGGCAAAAAGCAAGGGCTCCATAAGGAATGAGGGCATAAGGACTTTCCAAGTGCAAAGGACTCCGCAAATAGAGGTAGGGCTCCCGGGGCCTCACTGCGGGGTGTGGGGTGCAGGGCCAGGCTCTGGGAGACTCCTGCTCTTGCAAATTCAAGCTTCTGAGCTGATGGTCTCTCAGACCACCAGATCTGCATGCTACTTTTCAGGAAAGGAGGTGACGGGGGACCTGCAGAGCCTGCTGGGTAACTGTCCCCACGTGGCACGCTGTGTTCCTCCCCTCTCTGGCCACCTTGTGGGCTGCAGAGAAGGAAGAAAAGCAAGAGGGAGAAAAAGCAGGGGGAGAAATGATGAGCAAGGGAAGGAGGCAGAGGAAGGAACAGCAATGTGCCCCCTGCCCCCATGGGCCATCCTCAAGACATCTGGGAAGTAAGCAGCCAGGGTCTGCACCAACCCTGGCGCACCCCACATCTCCACCCACGTCCACCTGATGAGATTCCCAGCCTCTCTAACCGGGGAGACGATGGTTAGAGCCAGGTACTCTATACTCCGTGCCCGCAGGGACAGCCACCTCGGGCAATGAGGCCCCTCCGGCTGCCAGTGTGCCCACAGCCACTTCTCCAGGCTGAGCCCAGCCACAGAGCTTCTGCCTTGAGTCGCCTTCTCCTTGATGCAGGAGAGAGCGCAACATCCCAGAAAACTCCACCTCAATCTCCCTTTGTTCTAAACACACCTAGAAAATCCAGGCTACTGACTCATTTCACACAAGAATTTCTGCTCTTCAAAGGAATCACTTGAAGCGCCGGTACATGGTGCCCTCGGGGTTATTTTTCTTCTGTGAGTGATGCCCCAACTGTGGTTCTGCCGTCTGGTGCAACTTGATTTGGGACCCAGGGTTACGCCCAGACGTCCTGAGATCCCGCAAAATGGGCTGCCAGGAGCCCTGGAGGCTGAGAGGCGGGGACAGGCAGGGTGCTCAGCGACACCTGAGCATTGTCACCCTGTAGGCAGTTCCCAGCACCGACACTCAGGGCTCCGAGGAGGGGAAACTCAGAACGGAGTGCATCCTGCTAGACACTGGTAGGGAGGGGGTTCAGAGGAACAGCACTGATGTGGGATCTGCTTTCTGTACCCAGAGGAGAGGAGACGGGAGAAGGAGATGGGGGATGGAGTTGGGGGGAGCTTGGCCAGATGCGCCGGGTAATACCAAGGTGATTACATTGAGCTATGGGCCTATTAGGATGCTTGCTAGACAACAGAGAAACTTGATTCCAGGGAAGGACTGTGCATGGCTTGGTACACAGGACGTCACAATCCCTCAAAGAGTTTTCTCCATCCATCCAACTGGGCGCCTGGTGTCACAGGAGACCTCACCCAAGCTATCTGGAGTGATGGAGATCACAGGCTCTCAGGACAAAAAGAGATGGCATTCTTGGACGGCCCCACAGAGACCAAGGGCTTCTCAGGAACCAGGATAATCCCCCAAAGGGCCAAAGCTGGGCTGGAGGAACCAGAAGGGCATAGCTTGGCTCTGGGGGAAGGAAATGGTGGCTGAAGCCACGGTAGTAAGGACCTCTCCAGAAGGCCGGCCGCATCAGGATGACAACCTCTCCTAGATTGATTGTTCTTCCCACTCGCAAGGTCAGGAATATTAATTTTGTACAAGTTAATTTGATGTAATGTGCAGGAGGAACGCGTGTTCGGTTGGGTATCACTGTACTAATAAAGCTGCTATGCTTTCATGCCAAGGAAAGCATGGCATTAGCTGATTGGTGCATAAAGTCAGCGTGAATCAGGCCACGTCACTCTTCAGCAGTTGTTCAGGCCATAACAGGCTGCCGCTGATTCCTTAGGAGGCCAGAGGCAGCAAGGTCCAGGGGACGCCTCCCAGCTGCTGGAAACCCCAACCTGTTCTGAAGACCCTGCACCCGGGCCAAGGCCTAGATGCAGCAGAGGAGCTTCCAGAAGCCAAATGTTGGAGCTCCCACCCCAACACTTCTGAGGCTCCTCTCTGTGGATTCTTGTTGCAACGAAAGAGCCTCATTTGGCCGTCTCAGCAGCCCTTCTGGACAACCTCCCTCCCCTCCCTGAGACCTTCCCTTGTGGAAGAAATTGCTCCGACAAGGAGGAGGCCAGGGTTGGGAGGCTCCCCACGATCATCAAGGGAAGCGAGCTCCCTCGGCTCTAAGGTCACATTCACCCCACTGCTTCCGGGAGCCATGCTCTGCTACAGTATGAGCACCCACCCCACCACAAAGGAAAATCAATGTATCTGAGACACTGTCACATTCAAAACAACTGCTTCTGACACATCCTCAGACAATAAAAAGTAAATGGATACTCAGTTTGGGGACCCTCTGAGTTTCCTCTGTCCTCAGCTTCAAGCAGACTTCATCCAAAGAAGAATCCTCTCACCTTGGTGGAAAATTTCAGACAGCAGCAAATAGGGCTTGGGTGAATTATTAGGGGCAAGGGATATGCTCAGACTTCTCACATTGCACACATGGGCAATGGTCAATTTTGCTAATGGCTATGAAGAATCATGCCTTACACACCTTCAGCTGTGGAGCATGGGATCTTCTGGAGGTTGGACAGAGTGATCCTCACGGGATAGTTTGTGGTTCCCAATGAGGCAGCAGCTCCTAAACCAAGGAGAACTCTTACCTGTCTGCACACTCAATAATCTCAAAACCTGGGGGAACCATCATTGAGAATAGGGGAATGGGTTAAGGAAATTGTGGGGTAGTCCTTACGATGGGCCTCTTCAAAGTCAGTTATATCCATGTACAACTCAAATTCTTATTGGGCCTCATTGACCCTCATGGTATCAAAAGAGTGATTTTCTTTTAAATATAACTTTTAATGTTTTATCTATTTCTGAGAGAGAGAGAGAGAGAGACAGCATGTGAAGGGGAGGGTCAGAGAGAGAGGGAGATACAGAATCTGAAGCAGGCTCCAGGCTCTGAGCTAGCTGACAGCACAGAGCCTGATGCAGGGCTCAAACCCACGAACTTGGAGATCATGACCTGAGCCAAAGTCAGATGCTTAACTGACTGAGCCACCCAGGCGCCCCCCAAAAGAGTGATTTTAGGGGGGAATTAAATGGATGGCTTCCATGAAAGAGGAGCGAAGACTTACATGGAAGAGGGGGCAATTGACTCACCCAATGATCTACCCACCCACCCATCCCCCCACCCATCCACTCATCCACCCATCTACCCACCCACCAACTGATCCACTCATCCACCAACACGTCCACTCACCCATCCATCCACCTACCCACCAACCAATCCACCCACCCAACCACTCATCCATCCATCCACCCACCCATCCACTCATCCACCTACCCACTAAGCAATCCATGCATCCACCCAACCAACCATTCATCCATCCATCCACCCACCCACCAACCGATCCACCTATCCACCAACACATCCATCCATCCATCCAAAATCTCATCCCTTCATCCAACATGAATATAATATAAACTCATACTCTAGCTGCTTTATTTAGGTTAGGCATAAGAAGTTGCAAAATAAATAAGCCAGAGTCACAGATTTTACTTTTATGTGCTCAAGATAGTTATATAGATCATAAAGGCAGTAGAGGATCATATGCCCTCATAAACTTCTTTCATATTCAAAGCCCAGTATAACCAAGCTCATTTCACCTTCAAAGTTTACCTTCCACTGCCCACCTGCTCTTGGACACACAAGCCCCCCTTCCCTGATAATGTTCCTTCGGCCTTCCTTGGTTTATGTGTGTCTTCCACTTTGTGTAACATGCTCCATCTTTTCATATTCTCTTCCTGGCTCTCCAACGCCCTGCCCATTCCACTTACCCCAGGAAGCCCCTGCTCACCTGTCCCTTAGTGACGACACCATGAATGGAAAAGTCCTCTCTAAATTCTAACTTCTAGAGAAATATAAGGAATGATTATTGGCATAATTGTTTCTATGTCTTTTCTGGTATTTATCTCCTGTAGTTTTTACAGTGGCTAACTACGGGCATAACCCTTGTCTCTATGTCCACTACAGAGGCAGGGACTGGCATTCCTAACCTGTGAGTTCCTCACACAGCCTGGAGGGTCAGCACTCTTAGAAACTCCTGGTCAACGGGTGCCTGGATGGCTCAGTCAGTTAAGCGTCCGATTCTTGATTCTGGCTCAGGTCATGATCCCAGGGTCATGGGATCAAGTCTCTCATCTGGCTCCATGCTGACCATGGAGCCTGCTTAAGATTCTCTCTTCCCCCCCTCTCTGCCCCCCGCCCCCTGTTCCCCTGCTCACTCTCTCTCAAAATAAATAAACTTTA
The DNA here is from genome assembly GCA_017311185.1 of Proteles cristata cristata. Classification (NCBI taxonomy): domain Eukaryota; kingdom Metazoa; phylum Chordata; class Mammalia; order Carnivora; family Hyaenidae; genus Proteles; species Proteles cristata. The sequence goes on along the minus strand of JAESUZ010000174.1, from coordinate 2,029,453 downwards.
AAAATTTTTTAAAATAAAAAGAAACTCCTGGTCGAATTCGCATCCTTAGGTAGGATCTGCTTAGCCTAAGAACCTCTACACACCAAGGGTTCCGTCAGGCAGGAGTTTGCAAAGTCTCCCTCACACTGTCAGATGAGGAGCAGAGAAGCCCGAGAGCCTTCTGACTCTCCCACATCACTTCATGTCACCCACTCCCATTTCACAGAACAGACACACTGAGCAGAGTCAAGGCCACAGGGTTTCTCAGGAGTTCTCGACAAGGGTGTGCTTATTTTATGACCGCAGGGAAAACCGAGAGGAGAACACTCCCAGGGACCATAGCGAAGCTCAAGCCTTCCGTCCCTGCATGGAAGGGAGCCAGCACAGTAGCCACTGCATCAGGAGACCTTCCTGCAGCCTATAGCACTGCCAGTGAGCAACTCAGCACACAGCCAGCACTCAGCCAGTGCTCAGCCAGTACTTAGTCAGCACGCAGCTAGCACTTACCCAGCACTCACCTAGCACTCAGCCCTCAGCCAGCACTCAGCCAGTGCTCAGTCAGTGCTCAGCCAGCACTTACCCAGCACTCACCCAGCATTCAGCCTGCACTCACCTAGCACTCAGCACTCACCCAATGCTCAGCCAGCATTCACCCAACACTCATCCAGCACTCACTCAACATTCAACTAGCACTCAGCCAGCGCTCAGCCAGTGCTCAGCCAGCGCTCAGCCAGTGCTCAGCCAGTGCTCAGCCAGTACTTACCCACCACTCACCCAGTATTCAGCCTGCACTCACCTAGCACTCACCCAACAGTCAGCCAGCACTTAGCCAGCACTCAGCCAACACTCAGCCAGTACTCAGCCAGCACTCACCCACCACTCAGCCAGTACTCACCTAGCATTCAGCCAGCATTCACCCAAAGTTCAGCCAGGACTTACCCAGCACTCACCCAACACTCAGCCAGCATTCAGCTAGCACTCACCCAACACTCAACTAGCACTCAGCCAGTACTCATCGAGCACTCAGATAGCACTCATCAGTATTCAGCCACCACTCACTTAGCACTCAACCAATACTCAGCCAGCACTCTACCAGCATTCAGCCACACTCATCTAGAACTCTGAGCATGCAGACTGCACTCATCAGTATTCAGGACCTGAGTTCACCTAGCACTCACGTGGCACTCAGCACTCAGCCAACACTCACCCAACACTCAATCAGTACTCACCCAGCACTCAGTCAGCACTTACCTAGCACTCAGCCAGCATTCAGCCAGCACTCACCCAATGCTCAGCCAGCATTCACCGAGTACTAAGCCAGAACTCACCGAGTACTAAGCCAGAACTCACACTCAGCCAGCACTCAGCCCCTTCCCAACACGCACCAAGTTGCACTAATACACATGTGACCACCATTTTATATGGACTGGTCACATCCAGGATAGGGCTGCAGTCTTCCCAGATGGTTTGAAGAAATCAGATTTCAAATGTCTTATAATTTTGACTGACATATGTAAATACTCATTGATTTCAACTTCATTTCCATTTATTAAAATAGGTTTCCTTAAACCAATATATAAATAGTGCTTTTTGGCTGGTCGGCATCACATTACATGTTTTCCTTGAAGCATCCTGTCTCACTAATTTATACTGACATTAGTAGAATTTGACTTAGGTGTTTCTTGTACTGAATTCGAGAATCCTCATCACCTCACTGTACTTTAAAGAGAGAGAAGAGGGAAAAAAATACTTAACACTCTAACTGCTTAGTGTATTTCATAATCATGTTATGGAGAGTAATCTAGCAGCACAGATCAAATTTGAAAATATGTATATTCTTTGACCCAGCTAGGAACCTGACTATAGAAATACTCACATATGTGCAAAAACCCCACAAAACCCTCCATGTTGAAAGATGTGCTCAGCCACAGTCAGTATCCCTCCAAAAAAGTGGGACATTTACACTATGAAACAATATGCAGCGATTTATAAGAATAAGGGAGAAATGCCAATACAGCAAGGTTGTGGGGCCACAGGATGCTCATTCGCAGAGGTAAGAGTATCAAATGGTACAGCCCCTTTGCAATTCCTACTGAGGCTATACGTGTACCTGGTCCGTGACACAGCCGTTCTCTTCATAGACACCTACCCGACAGAAATGCATATCCCAAAGACCTGGATCATAGTGTCCTTTGACCCATCATTTGTATCGCTTCTCGGCCTTTTGGCTAAGATCAAGTGTGACCCATCATTTGTAATAGCAAAGAAACTCAAAACAACCCACATGCCCATCGACAGCAAATGGACACCTCTACATAGGATGTCTACACAGCAGAATGGTCTACACCAGTGAGGATGAGTCAACCATTATCCCAAACAACCGGAGGAATCTTACAAACATAATATTAAGGGAAAGACACCATATGCGAAAGGTTATAGACTCTTGGGTCCACTTAAATAATTTTCAAACTCAGGCAAAACTGATGTGTGGTGTCCTGTTGGGAGGGAGGGACTGGGTGTGGGCAGCGTGGGTGTGGGACTCTGGGATGATGGAAATGGCCTGCTTCGGATCTGGGCCCTGGTAACACGGATGCTTCCACTTGGGAAAAACCCTTCAACCTGTACACTCACATTTGTATCTTGCCTTTTTGTCTGTTACACTGAATTAAAAGTTTACTTTAAAAAGGAGGTGATAATTTGGTAGATTCCGATGTGGGAAGATGTCTAAGATGTAGTGTCAAATGCGGAACTGTTTTCCGTGCGAGTTAGCTGTGTGGGGTTGTGTGGTGGGCACGCAGCAAAAGGATCGTCGCCTGGATGGGGACAGTGCTCTCAGGGTGCAGGGGAGGACACCGCTGCTGGGGAGGGAGACGGCAGGAGGTGGGGAGGAAGGAGCTCTCTTCTGCATGGTTTGAAATGTTCACAGCACACATATGAAGGCATGGTGAAATTTTAACCCAGACAGAAGGCTGTTTACTCTCAGTATCTAAAAGCACCTCCTATGTGTCAGGCTCTGTACGGGGCAAATGCCCTTCTCAGAGCACTCACTCGGGAATGCAGTGGGTTCCTGAGCTGAGGGGGACGCAAAGGTGTGGCCTCAGGGGCTAGCTCCATGGGATGTCCCCAAGCCCATCAGGATTTCTAATTTTTTTTTTTCAAAATGCATTATCTTAGAGAGAGAGAATGCACATGAGAGCATGCAGGGTAGAGACGCAGAGAGAGAGAGAGAGAGAGAGAGAGAGAGAGAGAATCTTAAGCAGGCTCCACATTCAGCATGGAGCCAAGCCGGACTTGGGGCTCGATCCTGAGATCATGACCTGAGCCAAAATCAAGTGTCAGCCACTCAGCAGACTGAACCACGGGGGCGCCCGGCCCATCAGTATTTCCAGACACCCCTGCCCATTGGCATTCTGGGTAAAGATGTTATCCAGTCACAGTGGACTGTGGAAAAACAGACACGTGGAAACTGTGTGCTGGAGCCGCCGATCTCTGGAAGGAAGAGGGGAGGACCACTTCTCCACCTGCCCCAAAGGCTGCGGGGCATCTGTGACCATACGGGGGGGCCTGTGCTCCCCTGTGGGAACCGGTGGGTCTGAGGCCTACTCTTTCTTGCCCTTTCCAGCCCTTTGCCCTCAATCCTCTCAAAGTGCAGCCCTGTGATCACCTCACCAACTCTCCGGAGACCCTGAGGTGGCCATGACAGGGACAGGCATCCGTGTGACAGATGTGCAAGGCCACCTCTCTGGGCCACCCTCTCTCCTGTCGCCACAGCTGAGTGAGACAACTGCCTGTGCTGAGAGGACACATGATGCAGTTTATTTCTCCTTCCTTCCAAGGGCCAGCGGAAAGTTCTAGAGTCTAGGGTGTTGAGTCTAAAACAGGTGCTCAAGAAACCCCAGGCTTTGGGGGGATCCAGAAGGGCCCTCAGAACAAATCAGAGTACATGTCCCTTGGCTGCCACTTGCTTCCCTGGCTATTCCATAGTGCATTCTGATGGCCCGGAAATCATGCTCCTAAAACCCAGGGGTGAAGCTCTCCAGCCTCTGCAGAGATCAGCTGTAAGATCAGGGGTATTTCCCAAGATATTTCCCGTGTCCCTGGGGACAGAGCTGAGTGGAACGCCCTGTGGCCTCCTCAAGTGGCACTCAGAGACCTTTGTGATCTCAGCACACACACACACACACCCCGCCCCAGCTTCCCTCGTGCTTCCTGTGGACCTAGGGAAGTTCCCTTTGGGCTCTGCCCTTGGGACTGGGCACACTTCACCTCCAGAAACCTCGCGGATGCCCACCTCCTGGGGTACTTGGCTGTCCCCTCCGCCGCATCAGCCCTTCCCACCTCTGGGTGCCCAGGACCCTTCAGGGATTGTGCAGCCCCCACGAGGGACTGGGCAGAGGCAGGTGCCTATGAACTGTCCCAGTAGCCCCTGCACAGGGCCTGACACATGCTCCGGTACTGAGGACGCTCTCCAAATTGCTTTCAAAGGAAAAGACGTCACAAATAGGGAAGGCAGACGTTAGGCTTGCTCTCTTCTGTTTGTTTTGTTTTGTTTCCCTGAGACACTTTGGGGGCCAAGCAACATTTCCATAATGAATTAAAAACCCAGAAGCAAATGTCAACACACGGGGGCCCTCCCTTCCCCCTGCAGGTGTGCCTCACAGGCCACCCACAGGGGCACCTTCCTGTGCCTGGAACCTCTGCTGAGCTGCACAGCAGCCCAGGCAGGGAAGGCAAGCCCCACACCACATGCTCATTGACTGGATGGGGAGACTGAGGCTCCGAGACAGGCATTCGAGGATGGAGGCAGCTCTCACGACTTACAGGACACACAATCAGGGCTGGTAGTCAGAATCCAGGCCCTTTCCTTCTTTATCTTGCTGCATCTCCCCCGGATACACAATGCAACTTACTGCTCATGTGCGAAGATGCAGAGGGAAGGCATCCACAATCGTGGAAACTGTGGCACACATCCTTGGTAAAATGGGGTGATATTGCCCACCTTAAGTGTCACAAAATCTGCACAGTACGTAAAGGAGTGCACAACACACAGTGGTGGTGCCTGAGCCCTCTCTGGCTGCCAACTGTGTGACCCCGGCCTCCTTGGTCAAGAGGGAAAGTAGTTTTTGCATCAGAAGTACAAATGGGAGGGCAGCTTTCCAGGGTAAGCAAAGCCTGGGAGTCCCTGAACACCATCTAGGACAAGCCCACAGGGGTATGGGGAACACATGCTCTCAGAGGAGGGGCAGGCACCTAGGGGCGGCGTCCTCTGCCCACTGGAAGTGAGTCACCTGTGTTCAGATAGTCCCCGTGTCAGTCTTTCATGAGAGGGTCCAAATACTGCTCCTTCCGAGCAAACCCACTGGCCAGGCCAACAATTAACACGACCTTGCAGATCTGTCACCCAGTCCCAAACCCGAGTCGCAGGGCGGCCCCTCACCCCAGCTGCCTCTCTGAGGGCATAGTCTGGAGCCACCGCCATGCACATGGAATGTCACATGAGCAAAGACACTTGTCAACTGCCTTTCCCTTACAAGCACCCTCATCATGACCTGTGTTAATGAAGTTAATTGAATTTAAGATCAATAATGGTTAATTATTGCAATTTGACACTCAGAGATAAATGGCTTTAAGACAGAGAAGTGTGTGTGTGTGTCTGTGTGTGTGTGCGCACGTGCGCATGTGTGTGTGCCTATGTGTGTGTGTGTCTATGAGAGACAGAGAGAGGGAGTGTGTGTGTGTGTGTGTGTGTGTGTGTGTGTGTGTGTGTGTGTGAATTCTCTCCGAAGAAGGTGAACGCATTACAAGCCTAAGAGGGATCCCACAAGCCTTCCATTGATTCTGGTACAATCTGATCGACTTCATCCTCTGATGAATGTGGGCTTTTCAGAGCTACAAGTAAATGTTCTACAAGACTTCTCTAACCCTTGTCACTGGCCAAATCTATATGTACTGCACCAGAAATCTATTGAGATAGATTAAGGAGCTGCTATAGAAACAAGAGCAGCTTCAATAAAGGTGAAGGTTTATTATATTGACTATTAATGTAACTTAACTGTATGCAGTTATGAATGCTTATGGATCAGGGCGGTTTAATTTGGGGCAGTTAGATATGATTATAATTGAACACCAATTTTTTTTTAACCTCACCAAAGATGAACTGAATTCAACACAAGGGAAAAAAAAGCAAAACAAAACAACAACCACCACCTAGCTTAGAAAGTAGGTTACAATGAACTTCCCTAACGGTGGCCTCTGGGGGAATGGGGTTACAGGGCAGTGGTGGGGATGTGCCCAGGCCTCTGTCACACTGACCCTGACCACTCGGCACAGCTCCCCCTCTGGGTCCCTCAGCTCTCCAGGGGCCGACAACCTGGCAGTCTGCAGCTTTCCCCCGAGCTCAGGTCAGGACTGATGAGTGGCTCCTCTGATCTCTTCCAGGTTGGTAAAAAGTTTACTTTTCAGAAGGGTTCCTTGGTAGAAAGACATATCCCCAAATGTGCCGGTAATGATACTCCTCCATGCTCGCACAACCTGTTAAATGACCACTTACAAGATTTATAATGACAAAGTAAATGTTGTCGGGGAAGAAAGTCCTTACCGATTGTGGAGCCCTGACAATAAAATGCTGCTGAGGAGTTCTGTCAAAATGTAAGATTATGCAAAAACACCGTTGAGAACACTGCTAATCATCTGCTTCTGTCAATTACTTGAAGGGTCTCTGACAGCATATTTACATTAAACACATTTCAGGAGCAAAATCCTTAATGCTATATCAGAATATTTTTCATTACCATTAGCAAATCTTTAAAAATCCTTTTTCCCCCCCTCAGCTACAATAGGAGCCGTAGTGAGAAGGCTGGGGTGGGGGGTGGGAATGGATTGTGGTGCGTTTCGACTCATCCAGCTGAAAAGAAGCGGTGGGTGGGGGGAGTTGGAAGTCAGATGTGAGGGATCCCAATCCCCCTTTCCCCTAAGGGAAGGCGCAGGGCCCTCTTTAATCCCTAAAAATGTCTACGCAAAATGAAAAGCAGCATTCATTTTCCTCCTGGCCAGGGCGGCCAGTCCCACATGTCTAAGGTCACCTTAGCGAATGTGAGAAGCAGCAGGTGTACAGGTCAAGTGTTAGCATCAGAATCAAGAAGTCAAAAGCCGGACTGGCACCATTCAAAGGCCTCACAGTGGTCTCATCCACACCTGGGGTGCAGGGAAATGACCAAATGAATGGTATGGGTCCTGGAGCCTCATCCAGAGGGAAGAAGTCGTTATGGGGCAAGGTCACTGGAGTGAAGGAGAGTGTGGGGCTGACCACGGGGCTCCCATGGAAGGTGACAGAGGACTGGGTCAGAACGACCCCAGGGTGCTTGGAAAAGTATATCTGAATACTCTCAGGAAACCATACCCCATCATAGCGCTGGGCTCTTCCTGACTTGACTATCATAATGGCAGCGGCTAGGATGTTTTTTTTGGGGGGGGGAGGGGTGGTGATTGTTGCTTTTAAGTACTTTGTTGAAATCTTCCCTATGCCTCCTCCTATTCTCCCCATACCCAACCCATGAGGTAGATCTGTCTGTTTCCCCACTTCACAGATGAGGAGACTGTGTCCGGCTGTTGGAGTATAGAGCCCTGATTTGAACTCCGGTCTCCTGGGCGGCTCCCACACTCCACGTTGGGGACATCATACTTACAGGCACAGTGAGCTGACTCGCAGAGTCACCCTGCACTCATCAAGTCAGACAAGGGGTCTATTTAATACCATTTGAGAGGCCATGGGACCACCTTCATCTCAAAAAGCAAGCGTGTCTGCACCACAGTCGCTCACGGGGTCACTCATGGCTCCGGGAGGCACCGCCACACTGCCACATAGGAAGAACCTGGCGTTCACAGAGCCCTGGAGGCCTGAAGCTGTCCACTCTGTGCTCCAGAAAGTGCTGGCCTGTGGCAGCTACGCAGGTGTGAACACGACCCAAGGCTCTACATCACATGCAGTGCACTCGGGTGAGAAATGCACAGGACACGCAGAAAGGACTCACACATACAGTCATTCAGGGGATCCAATATTTGTGGTTATTTCAGAAACTGGTGGTAAGTTCTATTTAAAACAAAATGAATTCCTTTTCAGAAATTCTATGCTCTGAATGTTATATTGAGTAAAAGCAGCCTTCTCCCCATTCCCAGACACAGACATTTCCCTAATTGATCTCTTTAACTGTGTGTTTGCTTTTACCTTAAAATACGACATATGCCTATCAGTTTTCCCATCAAAGTGCACAAGATAAAAACTAATGCCGAGAGCCGCACACTGATGCCTAGATTGTACCTCCAGACCTTAAGCGAGCTCAGACCTGGGGAGACCATGGGCCAAGACGCAGCACCCGGAAGCCAAGGTTCTAGTCCATTCTGAACGCCCCATTGCTTGTTTGAGAGAAATAAGACATCAGACATTGATGAGTAATGTGACTTGGGCTCCTTCTCCTTTCTTTATGTAGATTAAACATGCACACACACGTAAACACGCACACACATACACATCCCTCCACACACACATACAAATGGACGTCGGCATGATCCTTTAAATACACGTGAACGAGCAATGCCAAAGACACTTCCACAAAATGAATACACGATGCAAGAAAAAGTCGTCCTCACAGGCGGGGTCAATCTGTCCTTGCAAACAAGCCTCCCTGTTGGGAGCTACCCCGTAGCTCTTCGGGAAGAGAATGAGCACCTCTGGACCATCACAAACTCCAGAACTTGGAAACTGCCCCTTCCCCACGTTGCCCAGTAAAATGCAGGATTTCACACTCTCTCTCGAGAGGCTGGTGCAGGACTGGCTGGACGGGGGTACCCTGTCTGCAGGTCTCACACCACAGCCCAGAGTTACCAGGAGGGAAGGGGATTCTGCTCCTCATGCAACCTTCCCAGGGCCAGCTGGCCATTGCCGTGGGTGTCGCTGAGTGGACAGAACTGGCTCTGGGGCAGCTCCTCACTCCATCCCTGCCTGCATTTCTCCTCCTGGCCCAGGCACTTCAGCTCCGTAAGGTGCCACGGTTACACAGTCCACATCTCTGAAACCCCACAGTTCCCGACTGGACACAGGCACCGATGAAGGGGGTAGACCAGAGCCCCCTGCGACAACTGTGATCCGTCAGCAGAAGCAAACTGGTTTCAGAAGGACGGACAGCATGAGGATCAAGGCGGGGCATTCATAGTAACAGATCACACTCTGAGTTCTCACGGGGGCCAAGTGCTCGGCCAGGTGCCTTCTACACAGTCCCCCATGGACTCCCTGCGAGAACTTCACGAAATACACACTCGGCTCATTTGTCATTTCACAGATGGGGATTCTGAAAACCGTGCCCAAGGGGACAGAACCATCATGAAGGGCCAGGACTTGGACCCAGCTTCTGTGCGCACAACTGACTCCCCGCTCCCCTACGTACATTTTCAGCTGTTTACAGACAGAAGCCCCCTTTCCCCAAACTGCCAAACTGGGACCGTCACCAAAAAAAATTAATCTCAAGTTTTTAAAATATCAAAACCTTAAAACGTATAATTAAATTAATCATCATAAATTACTTTTTAGCACTGGGAGTTGGATTTATAATATCATTTTCAAACCTCTCTGTGAGATTTAAATATTTTATAGCATATGTGAGTTAGAGGGAAATGTGTCTAAGGGCTTAAATATCGCTATAGAGCAGCAGACTTTGACAAAAACTGTAGCACAACTGTTTCTAAGGTAGTTTGTAAAAATTATTTATTTCCATACCAGTTAATTATGATGGGAGTCTTTGTTGAATGCACAAGCATTAAAAAAGTGCTGATATTTTATGCATCTTTAACTGGAGCGCGATTCCCTGCAGCGCACTGGTAACTCCTTGACATTTAGCATTCACTCACAGCAACTGTAATAAGGGGTTTGATTGCTTCCTTTGCAGATGCAGTAATTTAATAACTGTGATCAGTTGCATAAATTTACTATACAACCATCTTAAGTTAGCCACATTAAAATTAAGCAAAATTGTAATCTGTTGACAGATTATTGCTCCTGAACAATTCTACTAAAAGCATTTCAGATTAGCAAGTGCCACGAGCATTTGTGTTTTATAAGCTTGTAAAAAACACAGCAGCTCCCTCCCTCTCCACCCCAACCTCCAGTCGCCCCTACCCACACGGGCACGCACACCGAAAATCGGAATAGTAGGCAGTTTCGTGAAATTCTATGCTTTCTGTCAAATCACCTGTGAACCGTTGGCTTTTTGATGTGAACTGTTTTGTGGGGCGATTTCTGCTATCTGGAAGTGGGGGGTGGCGGGGCGTCAATTTCTTTCTCCTTTCCTTCCAGTGATTTCTTTTATGCGACTCTGTATCCACTGCCTTTGAAGGAAACTTCCTGGCATGGCAGCTCTTGTGAGGAAAAGGATTGCGTTCCCCAGAGCAATGGGAGAGCGTTCGGTGCATACCTTAGGTGCTTAGAAGTAAAGGATGCCTGGTCCCTTTGGGTGAGGTCTCTGCAGCAGGCGTCCTAAATTAAGATGACAAGACTTCCTGCTCAGTTGCTTAAGGACCCCTCACCAAGTCTGTAGGTGAAAAGAGGAGAGGGCTCAAGTGCCAGGATCAGGCTTTACCCACAGGACAGTGATAAAAAGGAAAGGAAGCCCTGCCCCTGCCCGCTCTGTTTAGAAGCAAAGTGAGACCCGGATCTCCTGCGTTGTGCCCCGTGAGTTGACTTTTCAGAGCAATGTTTAGCCAAGCAGGCAAGTCAGGAATAACTGTTTCTGATCCTTCCCAGCAAATATCTTTAACCATCTGTTTACACTTGCCAAATATGCTTCCAAGTTTCCAATTTTATCAGTATATAAAAAGAATATCTGTTTTTAAAAAAAATCGTAAATATCTTGTGATGCATCTTTACATAATTCAAGAGAAATTAAAAAAAAAAACACCTCGCTTGAAAGCCAGCATGAGCACAGATTTGTTTAAACTTTCATTTACATAGAGGTTCGGGGTGGGTGGGAGCCACTGAAAGGGGGCTGGGGCTTTTGTGTCAGGCAGTGTCAAATGTCAAAGGTGACTGACTGCGTGTCCTTCCCCAGAGAACCACCCAGAAAACTCAGAGGATGGGTTCCCTGGGCGGCCCTGCATATGCGGCCTGTCACTTCCGATGGAGTTAGGGGGCGTCTCCCAGACAGGTGACACGTGGGGCTGGGCTGCAAGCTTCCCGCGGAGCAGAGAGACCACTGCTGAGCTTGACAAATTGGAGGGGACTTCACTACCAAATTTCCTGCCACAATGCCTAACAGTCAAATGTCTATCTTTCTCATCACCCAGGAGTGATACCATGACCCTGACACAGTGTCTCCACTACTTAGAGACAGAGTTAACGCAGAACGATGCAGAAACGTGAGCTCGACGAGAAACTTCCAAGGGCCAAGCAGAAGGGACTTCCATCATTCACCCCTGATTCCCAGAGAGGGCCCGTGTGTGTCCGTGCACACCCGTGTATGTGTGCATGCGCGTGCACGTGTGTGCAACACCGTCCCTCTCATTCGGCGGCAGAGGGCTTAGGTTTCTGTCACCATCACCATTACCTGCACCTCCTTGTAATAAGTCGAAGATACCGTGGGCTAGGTTTGTTTGCTTCTAATTATAACTAATTATGCTTCTAAATATGTTCGTTAGGGTTACCACGTGCAGAAGAATGGAGGTAGGAAAGAAAGAAAATGCATCGGGATTATTAAAAGAAAGAGAAACATACTAATTAGCTAACTAGTATACTCATTTCAATGTTTAATAATATTTTTTAACATTCCAGCATACGCTGCTGAATAAAAAATTACCCACAGCACCACCTGTGCGTCCCCTGGGACACGAGATTTAGAGTTCTCTCCGGCAGTCTTGGAGCCCTCGTTGCTAAATGTTTCCTTGACTATTTCTTTGTATTCCGCCCCATCCCACCCCCACAAATTAAAAACAAAAAAGATAGTAAATTCTGTTTTCCCACCAAAGCCTTTTAAATAACATCTCCACAAAGCCCAACTTAATTACATAACTCAAGTGCTTGACGAAAAAAAAAAGAACCACACAGCATTTATTCCCATAATTTTGGAAGCCGTCTCTACCCGTTTCTATATGTGCAAATCACGCCGACTGTGGGAACAGCCCCTCTCTGCCCAGCTCCCTCAGCCTGGCTAGGAATGGGGCCGTTGTCACCCTCCGTTTTTCCATCTGCTTGGGCCTCCCCTGGCCCTTGTGTGCTGGGAAGATTCTGGGCTTCCTGGGGCCCGTGATGGGATCAACTGCAGATAGCTGGGAAGACAGGAGGCGGAGGGGCACGGAGGGTGTAGAGAAACGCAGGGCTGGGATATGGGGCCGGCCCACCTTCTCCCCTGTGAACGGAACACGCATCAGGGTCCCACGATTAAAAGCAGGTGACGGCCAAAGCCAAGGGTGTTGGGCTTGCTTCCTTCAAACTCCACTTCTGACTGCGGGTCAGTCGCACACAAACAAAGCCTTAACAGAAATGTTACCGAGGAAATAATAGCCATTTCCAATGATAATACACAATTTTAGCACTGACGCTTGGCTGATTTAGGTGTTCGGTCAACGTGTCAGGCAGCCTGCCTCCCTTCGGCGGGCCATTAATGGGTAACTGGCAAGCTCTGGCAGCCTTATTTCTGTTTTAGATTTGGTTTGTCATTGGGTATCCATTACCTGCCATTCATCTTTGATCTCTTTGGACAGGCCTGATCAAAAGATGTCATTTGACCTACTCCACTTGGCAGAAACTTGTATGACTCTCATAAAGGGGCCACCCCAGCTATAAATAAAATGACATTATTATTTTTCTGTCCTATCATGTAGAAGAGACAATTATGATAATGCAGTGTCTGTCATCGGGAGCCCAGCAAATTGCTAGCTCTCACGCAACTGTTTAGCTTTCTTATTTGTTTTTTGTCTGTTTTCCTCCATTTCAAGTTGAAAATAAAGCAGAATTGAAATCCCTAATGCTCTGCCTCCCACTCTGACCAGCTCAGGGCTCCTTCGCATGGTGCTGACGTGCAGGTGTGGCCAGCACCTTGTGCTTGTCAATAGTGGGTGGCGGTTATGGCTCTGTTGGCAACGCGAGGCAACCCGGAGATCAGGTTCGTCCTTCATTTAGCGTTTTGAAAAAAAGCTAAGCTCTGAAATTAGAACCGAGAGATATTACTGGAAATAGATAAAAATTGGGGCACGGGTTTCTTGCACCCTTAGTTGGGTCATAATAAGGAAATAGGCGTTGGAACGTTCGCCCGACAAGCTATATGGAGATACCTCGGGAGTGCTCGCTGGGAACCCACCCCCAGCTTGGGGGACACCCTGGTCCAATTGCTTGTTACCGTCTCCAGTGTGGACCAACAATATGGGATCCGCTCCTAGGAGACTGGCTCTCAATCCCTCCTAGAAATGGAAGTTTGGGTGCTCCGCGGTCTGCTTCCTTCCTGGATGGTTGAGAGCTCCATGAACACAGAGAAAATGTAAAGACAGGGTTAACTCAATAGCTGTTCTCTTTGGCCAGATGCCCGTGTGGATCACAGGTAGCAATTCTCCATGCATCATGGGCCAGGATCCTGCCCCGTCCAGCAGTCTTCACCCAACCAGTGCTCTTGCTCGAGAAGAAAGGGCAAGCAGACACACCCTCAGAGGCCCCTTCTGAAATTCTGGTTGCGGCTGCCCAGAATCCTGTCATCCTAGAGCTAGAGAGGGAGCAGGAACGTTACAGACAGGCACCAAGCCCAACACTTCTTTCCAGAAAGGGGGAAATGAAGCCCAAAGAAGAGGAAGGCCACCCAGAGGCATCCCAGCGCGTTAAAGGCAGAGCCGAGACCAGAATCCAGACCTCCTAATTCTGCAGTTGGGGTCCACCCCCCCGGCAGGCCACGTGGCACCTTCTCCGAGGCCAGCCTGGGGCCCACCCATCTGCGAGCGGACGCACATGGCACCGGATGACCTCCGGGCCTGCAATCCTTCCAGTTGTCTCTGCAACGCATGGTGGCTAGAGCATGAAGACCACACGGTGCTGTGGACAGTCCCCAGCACACAGCATGTCACTGGGCATCACTCTGTACAGTGCCCGAGACTCAGGACATGGGCATCCCAACGTGCCCCCATTTCCCCACACTGGTGACAGGAGAGGGCTAAGCACCAGAGAGGATGAGGCATGTGAATGGGTAAAGAAGAGACGGATGAAAGGGACTAAGAGGGAGACTCTTAAATTCCTTGCCCGCAAGGAGGAGTGTGGCCTCTAGCCGGGCCGAGTCTGGTTGAGTTCTACCTTCTGCAACAGCGTGGACAGAATATTTTCCACGTACAGGAACCCCAAGTGGGTCAATGCCATCCCCTTGATGAAGCAAGAACAAGGACACCTAAACTGACACTACCTCACTTTGATATGTGACGCTCATTTTGAGGAAGAACACATCTGAGTCATTTCAAGACTTTGGGTATCATCAGATCAACAAGAATAAATACTCTGGATTAGCAGATGAGTTAAGAAGTTCTGGAAATAATCCCCAAACTGGGAAGTCTAGGCAAGAAATGATTAGAATGGGGAAAGCATGGCACTGCCTTAGTAACCCCCATGTAGCTTGTCTTGCAAAGCACTAGACAATGTGGCACAAAGATGGTTCTAAATATAACTACTGGCATCTCATTTCCTTACAATTCAGCATGGGCACCCCACTTTCAAGTAAGCATCTATCGTTTTCTCTCACCCCTGGGGTGAGTAAGGCATCCCTCTTCTGTGTTCTTATCCTGCTTAGTGTCCATCCCTGTCATGGTACAAGTTTCTGTCTGTCGGGTCGTCCACACTCCAAACTCCTTGAGGATGGCCTATCTTGGTACTCTGCCAGTGCCAATCGGAACAGGTGCTAGATCCATGTCCACTCAGATTGTTCCAGTGCCTCCCAAAATACATGCTCCCATAACCTGGTGCCCTCAGAGGAATGTGCGATTACCAGAAAATGCCTATGTTTTCCTTCCTGGAGCCTGAGCAACACCTCCCTTCCCCATCCCCAGAACCATGGTGTCATTCATCACACTGTCACATGACGGTTTGCTGAGCCTCTATTAAGTATCCCGAGCTTGTTGTGTCTTCCCCAACTCTGCTCTCAGATAAGGAGCCTCTCTTTCCTATGAGCTACTTCCCACATGCCAAAGGGTCAAAAACTACCAACTAAGAGTTGGATAGACCAAAGCAGAAAGCGTGGGGACAGACCAGAGGAAGGTAACGCCCAGTCTTCCACCCCTAAGCAGATGCGAGCTCTGAGGGAAGTGGGGCCACTCCACATGCATTTCCTTTTTCATTTAGATGTAGCTCTGATCTCAGGTTCTGGCATCCAGGGTGGTCTGCAAAGATCTGCTGCATGAATGCACGATGGGCCTATGGGCTCAGGGCCAGAAGGTGCATGAATGCAGGAAAAGGTTTGGGCCAGGTGGTGGCTCTCTGTGGCACAGGTGGCATGATGCTAAAGGACCTGAATCTCACATGTGCAGATTCATGTTCCACTCTGTCCTGAGAAGCTAGGGGACCTGGTCAAGTCACAAAAGCTTCTGAGCTATAAAACTGGAATAAAAATACCTGCTTCTGAGAATTGTGGATGGAATTATGCACAAAAAGCATTTAGCACAGAGCCTGGCACGTGGCGCATGTTTAACAAAGCACAGTCATTTCTGGCCATAGAAATTATGCTTTCCATCAGCAGGGAAGATCCTGCAGTGACCAGAAAGGGCAGCACCTGCCTGGTGATGGGGTCAGTCCTTCCACTGGGCCTGCCTTTGCAGTGGGGACAGTCATTAAAGTCCAGGAAACTCCTGCCTGTGCAATCAGCTCGGCCTCTTGAGGCCACAAGAGGTGGGACAGGATGGACACTAAAATCCCTTCTCCATGCAACCTTCTCTCTGCACCCCCAGCCAAGAATTCTACCAGCAACAAACCTGGCTGACTCTGAGCTGAACACTGCCCTGTTCTGACTATTCTTATAAAAAGTGAGTAAACTTGGAATAGGCAGGGATGGGGGCATCGGAGGCAGGATGGGGGTAGTGAGGGTTAGGCATTAATCCAGCCAACATTCCAGCTGCGGATCTATTTATCAACTCACTCTCCTCGCCCCCTCTCCTTCACCTCAACTCCCAGGACAGATCGGGAGCATCAGTGTCTGGGACGGTGGGATAGAGCGGGGGGCGGGGGAGGATAAGCAGATGGAGCAGGTGCTCCAGGGCCTTCTCCACCCAGGGATCTTCTTCAAGGCCAGAGGCATGGGAAAGGGGGGTGAGAGCCTAAGACCTCTGGCTGTGCCGGCTGTTCCTTCTGGAAGAGAGGCCTGGCCCTACAGAGCTCCCAGTGCAAGGGAAGAAACGGAGGAAACAAGGCACGAGGCTAGGAAAGGAACTTGCTTCTCTGCACCTCCACGCACCGGTTCCACGGGGTGTGCAGGTCAAGCCGAGCATGCACACTGGAAGACAGGACTCCCGTGTGAGATCTGCAAAGCCGCGTCGCTGGTGGGATGGGAAAGCGCTGAGCACGGCCATTCCCTCCTCCATCCTGGATCCTCCATCGCATCGCCTACAAGTCTCAGTTTCCTCAACTGTAAATGGGGTTGATGCCAACGTTTCCCTGAGTTGCCATGCCAGGGGCAATGGACAAAAAACCCAAAAAGTGCATTGTACACTGCTATGGATTCTGCACACCGTTTCTTTTGGAGGGGCCAGTCTTCCCTCCCATGGCTGGAAACTATGAATCGCCAAACTCTGGCCTAGGTCAGGGAAATAAGCACAGAGCACAAAAGAAAGATCCAGAGCAAGGTTGTTCATGTGATTATTTAAGTAACGAAAAATAAATGTAAAATTTATCCCCGTTGCACTCAGCACGTTTCAAATGCACAATGGCCACACGTGGTGGCTGGCCACCATACCGGAGCTCAGAGCAGAGCACTT